>CM039479.1:10451938-10580968 GCA_022433065.1 Begonia loranthoides | reverse complement strand
TTAAATTTTTACGTATTTTAAAGGATTTACGAAAATCCGGGTCGTTACAATTATATCCCAACTCTTGTGAGTCACACCCAACAAGTCAAATCGGCTGATAACATGAGGAGTCATCCTGGAACGTCTCCTCCTCCACTGGTATGTCATTATCATTATAAATGTCACCCACATTATGGGGAAAACAATGAGCCTAAAGCCCAGCTATAATCAGAATTTAAATGCAATGCCAATGATATGCATGATCACACGATGCATTACAAAAGAGAACTCTATCTCTTCTGGAAGTCAAGGTGGAATACTCCCTAGGGTCATGTGGCCTAACCAGTCACTCCAACGAGGAGATATATTCATCGGGGGTGTTCCACAAGCCAGTATCCTCACTTTTGTTAAAGATGTTGGGGATTTCAGAATGGGGGAAATGTGAACCCTAGATTCCACGTAGCTAACTCCTATCTCACTGCTCTCTATGTGGGAATATCATACCGTATGGAATGTCATCAAATCACCCATACACGCCTATTTACGTATATAAGGTATGACACACTATATGTAAACAACTTCATAATTCCTAGGGTGATGCATGAATGCCACAATAATCCATACTATAATCGCATGAGAGAACACAACAATAACAATTTAAGTTGCAATTGAAATTAAATTTGAAGACACTATAACTATCGCCATTTCATTATGATAACTGGATTTAGTGTAGAAGCTTAAAACATGGTAGTATAATTTGAGTCATTCTTTAACAGTTTAACAAGTACGAGCAAGGAAAAAAACCTTCAGGTCCATTGATAGAACACTTCAATATACTCGAATTGTCCTAAGCATGCTTACAATTGAAGGACACTAACACAAGCAGAAGAACGGTTCGTATTTCTTGGATTCCAGGCTATCATATTTCACTACAACCACATTCGACAACAACTAAACTGTGATATTTAACAACCTCAAACAATTCATATTTCCAAACAATTCCAACTACAGATTTTTATACTTTCAACGTTTAGTTTATCTTTTCTTATTTGATAGTACAAATCATACAACAACACATTTAGCATTCTAGCTATCCCTCTCAGCTAAATAATATAGCAGTACATTTAGCATTCTAGCTATCTTTCTCAGCAAAATAATACAGCAAACTAAACAATTCAACCAGTAATGTAGGGCCTCCTTTGGCCAACTACAATTCCAATTCTTACCTCAATATCCAGTAGCAAAACCACAGCCAACAGCAAACAAAACAGCAGCCACGAGGAGTTTTCTATTCCTAAGCAAAACAGTATGAGTGGTTAGTTAAATTCCTCATCGTCAATCTTGACTTAAGCTGGGGATCCATAACTTAATTTGTAACAATAGAATTCCCAAAATCAAGTCTTACCTTACTCACTTCACGGATGGACAGACCTCACAGCAACTTCACCAATTTGTCCAACAAACTTATACCACTCTTCACTCACCACAGTTTACTTCACACTCACAGAACTATATCACACTTCCACACACCTCATCCACCTTTTTAGAATGAAGCATAGAAGAGAGGACTTACCTCATATAGACAAGAGAGAGAGAGAGAGAGAGAGAGAGAGAGAGAGAAGAGGAGTTGCAACAGGGGATAAGCTGCAGAAGGAAGCTAACCATTGTTCAAACCAAGAAGAGGAGGTCCATTGAGGGAGACCCACGTGGAAAGCTTACACACCTACTGGGGAGGACTGGACGTCGCAGCAAGAGCCTAAGAGAGAGAGAGAGATTGTAGAGGGAGACACAAAATAGGAAGAAAGAGAAGGAAATTTAAATGGGTTTCTCGGATTTTCCTGATAATTCAGACAAGTAAATTCGTCCTAGCCTCATCCGTACTTGTCCGAAAGTCGATTTTGAATGATAAAATGCGTCCCAAGCCTTTAACCGTGCCGTCTGCAAGCAATATTTGGTCGAGGTTTGGCATCCGTATGCAGCATTTGCAGGAGTCCGAATGTGTCCAAGAATTGGACAGATTCAATTCAGACGTGGTCCCTCTTCGTCCTCTATCGTCCATAAGTTGTCCGAATATGCCCAAAAATTGTACAGATTCCAATCGGACGTGATCCATCCTCGTCCGCAATCATCCGCTAGTTGTTCAAATGAGTTTATGACACAAAGTCTCATCTCATGTCGTCCCAAAGTACAAGGGCGAAGCTCAGTGTAATTGCATACGCCAATTCACGTCCGCATGTCATCCGCACTCATCCGAAACTCCTCTGTTATGCATTTTCCTTAAATTTTCACACTTTAACTCATTCTCCAACATCAACCTATATTTTCGAAATATGATTTAACGTGTTTCGTCATGCAACATGGTATAATATACATATATATTACTTATCCCAATTTAATATATCAACAAAATGGGGGAAAATATTTGGGTTATTACATTACAACCCTCCCCCGTTATATAAATTTTGTCCTCAAAATTTTTCTAGTTTAAAGGTATTTATGCCTATTTATGCCTATCTAAGACGTATTAGACATGTATTCTTTCCTATTACTGTTACTTATACCTAACACATACGTGAAGATAAATACCAAACGGGCATACATAACAACATTCTAAATTTATTGAATTATAGAGTACTTGGCCTAGACGTAGATGGTTCATCATCATGATCTTCATACATTGAAAATACTCGCGGTGCTACCAGTCCTTTCTCCTTGACCAACAATGGGTAGTTCTTAACTAGATGTCCTTGCTTCCCACACAAAGCATAGTCCAGTACCAGCTCTACATTCACCATAATATTTCTTATTACACTTAGGACACAACCCATCCTGAAGATTTCCATCCAAAGCTATATCTATTCCATTCTGTGTATGCTTATCCTTTGCAGACTTATCTTCATTGTCAAATACCCACTTTGCTCCTTTATCAATTATCTGCCCATCAACAGGTGATTTAGTTTAATTATCCTTGTTCAGCTTCTAATTCATTTCTCTTTGTTTAATAACTTGCATCTCAGCTTCCTAGATTTCCAAAGCTTTTGTTACAATCTTAGAGTATGACGCATCTTCAGTACCATATATCTTTATTCCATGATAAATTTTAACCTTTAATCCTTAAACGAACTGGTAAACTTTAAGATCGTTAGTTGCCATCAGGTGATTAGCAAATTGAGAAAGAGCCTCGAACTTCCTTATGCATTCAGCAACAGTTGTAGTCTGGCGGAGACTCACAAACTCAACCAACTTCTGAGTCCTGACTATTCGGTTGAAATACTTCTCGAAGAAAATCTCCTTAAATTTTTTTCAATTCATTTCTTTTATGTCTTGAGCTGCCTTAATAGTGTCTCACCAGTATCGCGCATCATGAACCAAAAGGTAAGCAGCGCATGGAACCTTCTCCGCTTCGCATATTCTTGCATACTCGAACATGTCCTCCAGAGATCTAACCCATTCTTCAGCCAGGGATGCATTCAATACTTTCCCGTCAAAGCTTGGTGGCATTAATTTCCTAAACGTTTTCCATTCGGCTTCCTCACGTGCCACCCATAGGTGAGGATTTCCATTCTCTTCCCTTTCCCTAAGACGTTCAATATAGTAGAACTAGCGTTCCATCATACCAACCAAGTGATTTATTGTATCTCCTTACACAGTCTGACTTTCCTCAACTCCTTGACCAGCAGGTCCATTAATTCCTTGGTCAGCAGGTTCATCATTATTCTCCGGACTAGCAGGTTTATTCATTCCAACATGGTTAACAGGCACATTATTCTCCATATCATTGGGTACATTATTTCCTCCAATATTATAGACAGGTCCGTTATTCTCTAAAATAACGGGTACATCATTACTTGGATCAACAGGTTCCCCTCGTCCAACATTGTTTCTACGGGCACAACCCCTTCTTCCCTTCACCATTTTAATTGCTTACAATTTAATTCTAGGAATTAAAATACTATTCCTAATAAAGTACGGTATTTAATACTTATAGTTGATTAAGCATCCTCGTGTTGAGTTTTCACTGTTGGTAGTCTACATAAATGATTTTGATTCGGTTATGCTTTGATACCATTTGTAACATCTCGTATCCTTTTCCGTATAAAATTTTTCTTTTCTTTAAAACTATTGCAAGACCATTAGAAAAACCATAGTAACATACAGCAAAAGACTCAATCTTATAAAATATAGAGGAAGTCTTTCACAATTTAATACCAATAACTCATTGTTTAATTAATCACTTAAATAAACACATTAACTTAAAACATTTATTTGAAGTCATAAAACAATTAAAAGCCATTAAAACATTTAAATACATTTATTTCATCTTCGTGAGCCATAACCACAGGTCAATGTAGACAACAGTACAAACGCCCACACAACAATACTCCATCAGTTACTGTAAAAGCCGTGAAATTTTTAAATAAGAAATTACACGTGTAAATTTTTCGCGTTGAAAATCGGTCATGGCGTTAGGGTTGACTGAATTGTCGTGTAGCGGCCACATACGCAAATTTGGTCAATTGGTCAAAGTTGGTAAAATTAGAATTTTTTGAACTAAATAAAATTTAGAGAATTAAATTGGCTGATAATTGTTGTTTGGCGACGTTCGGGATACGTCTGAAGTGGGGGACGAAAGGATTAAAAATGTGGTATACATAATTAAGATGTATGTGTGACATTAAGCAAATAAGTGGGATTTAAATTAAATGAAGTGGGTTAAATTGTAGAATTTAGAATGAAGACAAAAATAAAGTTAAATGGAGAAAAGAGATTTAAAGGGATTGAGAAGAGGGGGAAAAATCCCGCCAAATATTTTGGAGTAGCAAAGTACAGGGTTTAAGTTGTAAAAAAAAATTAAAAAAATTAAAAGGAAAAATCGGAGAAGAGGAATAGGGTTCCTCTTCCCCGATTTCCTTCCCCATTCCAGCCTCCTGCCGATAGAGAGAAACCGAAGGAGGGAGAGACCTCGATCCCGACCGGCGAAATCGACGGACGGCAGCGACGCGACGACGTCCGACCGACGAGGTGAGGCGGCTTCCGAGCGACAGGACGGTGATCGATAGGTTCGCTCGACCCACGGCGTTGCGACGACGTTGGCCGCGAATGGTCGACTTCCGAGCAGGCGAAGAACGACACCGGTGGCCGCGGGCTTCCGATCCGAGCGACGCCGGCGATAGAACAGCTCAACCCGAGCGTGTCCTTCCGATTCCGGCGAGCGGCGATCTCGGATCTGTGACGGGAGTTCTGAAAATCGAACCCATTTTTCCGACTCCGGCAGCGACGAGTTCGGATTGGTGACGGGAGCTCCGAGGCCGAACCTGTTTTTCGATTCCGGCGACGTACTCCGATCTGTTCAGTGGGTGAGATTTTTTCGATCCGAGTTTTATTCCGATGTTCAGTTTGGATTTGTGATGTCGTTGATCTGTGTTGTGGGTTTACAGCGGTCAATCTAAAGGATTCCGGACGGACAACCTCCGGCGACGACAAGGTAGCTCCAACCGAGTCCATCTTCTGATTTTGGTGAGTGGAACAGAACGGTGATACAGTTTTGTTGGAGATAAATTTTCAGTTGGATTGTTTAGTTTGATTTTTGGATTCTATCTTTTCCCGTTGAAAATTGATGTTGGAGCTGAAAGTCTGGTTTGTTTAATTTGCCATAAGCCATTGTGAAGAGCTGAAAATAATTTTTTTCTTTGTTTGGATTATACTTGATTAATCTAGTTCTGTTTGATGGAAGGGAGTTGGGAATAAATTGATGTGGGGATTAGATCTTGTTTTGCCTTGGTTTAACCTATGTTTGGGTGAGTTTTGATTAATGGTGGACTCCAGCTTATAATGACATCAAAATGAGTGGGTTTTGCTTTGCTAAAGTGTTTGGAATATACCAAATGTTGAAGTCGAAAGAGTAGAGAATAATTACTTTATTTGTTATAGTTGTTATTTGTTGTTTAAGGGTTTGGAGATCCTAACTTGGATTGTTATTTTGAATTATGGATTTGGATTGAAATTGGAGACTGGTGATTTGAGAAGCATTAGTTGAATTTTGGTCTCAAGTTCAATGTTGGTCAAAGTGAGATCTATTGACGTTAAAGAAATCATATTTGAAATTCTGAAATTGTGTAGGTGTTCCTAATTAGATTTGGTATTGTTGGGTATTAAAGTGGATTCTGACTATTTAATTTCGAGCACTAAGATTTGCTAAATTCTGCATTTGAGTTCTGTTTTATAGTTGGAATGCAACGCTAATAATGTCGTGGAATCTGTTGCTCTGTTAGTTGAGCTTAAGATAGACATGGTTATAAATATGAATTTTGTTGATAGCCGTAAAGATGATGTATGTTCTGACGAATGAGACTTTGGATTTTTAAAGTTGTGTAGGTGTTCGGATTTGGATTATGAGATTAAGAAATATTGTTAGATAAAGTTGGAAACTTTATTGGAATTCTTTGCACGTTGGTTGGACTCTGTATAGGACCCTCGCTTATTTTCCTAGAATTTAATTATGATATTCTCGCATTTATACATTTGCCAAGCTTGGATGATTTCAGCGAGAGATATGATTTTTGCGTAACTGGTTGCTCTGGTCGGTAAGGCAGACCGTCATCGAGGTAGGGATTTCTATACCTCTTGCGTTATATTGCATCCTATTCCGTTTTCCAAAATAATTATTTTGTGGACTACCACACTTGGAAAATGACGGGGACTGTTCGACAGCACGTCCATTTTTATTAGTAGTATGTTTTCTCAAGTTTAATTCCGTACATGGTTTGAGATTTATTGTGCCCATGTTGAGGGATGGATCCACCAATCCCCTTTGATACCTTCTACTGCGTGAAGGTTGATTGTTTGACGTGCGAAAAATATAGGTGGGGCATTGGTGACGTGTCCTCAGGTTGAAACTCCTGAAAGTCGTAAACCTCGTATGGGAGGGTGATGACGCCTCCTTGGGTCGCAAGCCCCTAAACCTGGCCAGGATTTGTCCCACGGATCAGACGGTTGTCAATCGCTGAGACTTGTTTATCCTAAGTCCACATATAGCGAGCAACTGTATCCGTTTTATACGATTATATGATTATACGAGTTGTGTCGTGCAGCCAGGTGCGCCAGCAACTCGGGTGACGTACGGAATCTTCGGATCGTCGTCATTATTCCTGCCTCATAAGGTGTTGTCATCGACGGGTGACCACCTCTTCTATGTTGTGTGGTGGGTGAGTCCATGAGTGACCACCCCTTTTCACTGACGACGTTTTCAAATTAGAAAACGATGATGGCCTATTTTACGAGGTATAGCTGTCTATGTATACAGCAAGATTTTTAATAAAAGCCTCATCGACGGCCCTTGGGTCGGTTTGGTAAAATGATAAAGAGTTTTAAAGTGATTTTTAAAAATCCATGTACGGTAGAATGAAACATAACCTTGTTCTCGAAAAATGTACAAAACCAGTTTTGCATGAGGTGCATTTAGTATAGCCATACTTTACTGAGTTAGTCACTCACCCCAAACGACTCCTTCCCCAAAACTTCAGGTAAAGACAAGAGCAGCTGAGGATTAGGAGCTGAAGTGTTCTGTTATTTACATTTGTGGTGTTTATCATTACTTGGTGAGAATATTTACATTTGGTCTGTAAACCTTAAACACAGTTGGTTTTGGATTTGTTGCACAGTACTTGGATTTCATTTTAATTTATGCACTGTTATCTTCTCGTGATCCCTACTAGGACCTAGGCCCATATTATCTTGGGCCGAATTAAATATTATAAGTCTTCCGCAAAAACTCACGCCTTGGGCTGGGTGATCGGGTTCTCTATGAGGATCGGGTCGCCTGACCCGGCGGTTCTGTTAGGCCCGTCTTCGGGTCGTGATAGCTACGTCCTTTAATAGCTTTAACCATTCATCTGCTCCTTAGCTACATCAACGAGACCAAACTATGAGCCTAATACTCAGTACGTGATATAAACGTAAAACGTGAAATTCACATACAATTTCTATAACATTGTATACTGTTTTCTGTTTTGTTTCTTTGTTACTATTCATGCCTTTTATCTTTATTTCATTTACTTATATGTCGGGCGTATTAAATCGGACCATACAAATATCTATTTACTGTTTCTGTCTTTTACTGTTTATATGCCGGGCGTATCAAACCGGACCATATAAACATTCATTTATTGTTTCTATCTTTTACTGTTTATATGTCAGGCGTATCAAACCGGACCATACAAACATCAATGTCAGGAGTAACAAACCAAACCACAGTTGATTTCTGTGTCGGGCGTAACTAACCGGACCACAGTCATTTATCTTTGGTTTCTGTGCTGAGAGTAACTAACTAGTCCACAGTCGTCTACTTATCTTTGGTTTTTGTGCCGGGCGTAACTAATTGGTCCACAAAAATAACTATTTACGTTCATTTTATTTTTGTGTACATTGATTTCTGTGCTAAGCATAACTAACCGGACCACATACAATCCTATCTAACGTATTCCTTAATCATATCCTTAAAACGTGATCCGTTCTAACTAAGGAACTAAACTTAATCTGTAACGACCCAGATTTTCGTCACTTTATGAAAATGCTTTAAAATTTGAGAAAAACGTGACAGAGTGTGCCTAATCGGAATCGCTACCACCCGTTCGTAAAAACTCGTTATGAAAATCCAATTTAATAAAATGCGGAAGCGTTAAAAACAAATCATTTATTTAAAATACTGCGGAAGTGTAAATAAATTCGTTTGATTAAAGAAGTACTAAACAATTTGAATACACTTAATTTACAATTTAGCAAACTTTAATTTAAATAAATTCTTGCAAATCCTTCATTACTGTTTCTAATCTGCACGTTATCTTCTCCTGTGAGTACCTACACCACGAGTAAACTGTAAGCCTAAAAAAGCTTAGTAAGGAAAGGGTTAGCAATCAAAAGAATAAAATTTTACTTTAATTATTAATCTAGATGATTTAAACATGCATTTAATAACTAACGCTATCAACAAGGAAAACTACGACAATAACTCATGCAAGGAAATAACAAGCAGCCAGGGATTCAACAGGGGATTCACAGCAATTAATTAACCAAGGAACATTCATCTAAAAATCCAACTAATAGTAGGGAATATCACAGGGCGCAAAGCAAGTACCACAAAGAACAGAGAAATCATTCCAGTAAACATTTACATTAAAGAAACATTCAGAACAACACAACGAAACAACTGTCCTATACTCGCTGGTAGGGCTTAGACAGCCGGACTCTACCCAATCCTTACCGAATTGAAGAACTAACGCTCCGAGATAGCCACTCCACTCTCGGCTCCACAGCTCTCAGCTCACCCAGTCAGCTCACTCCAGTAGCACAGCAGCTCCAGGACACCCTTGACCTCTAGGAGAATTACCCGAGAACTTTCAGCTCTCTGTCATTTATCCTTCATTTTCCCCAACATCTTCCTTGAATTTATCAACCGTTTACTGTCCCTTCATCAATTCGTCAACCAACCCCATTGAATTTGCTCCTCATCGTGTGTCTGCATAACCATACAGTTGGAAGGTGGACAACAAGCGGACCGAATTGCAGCTGGACCATAGACCTTCAGCCGGTCCAGCTGAACCGCCAACCGACGCCCCAAGCTCCCTTGCCCATCAAAAACTGTCACTGGCCATCACAAATCGTCGCTAACAATCACTTCCTGCAACGTCCAGCCATCAAAACACAAGGGGAATGAAGAAATCGACCGGACTTACCTTGAATTGCCACCATAAACCGTCGCTTGATGGAGCCCAAACACGAGCCCTAGCCGCGACTCGCCACTCCACCTTGCTTGGACATTGCGCACGCCACGAACCTCACTCTCGAGCTCACCGATCGTCTCTCGTCGCTTGTCGCTCACCGACGCCCAGTCCCCGTCCCTCTTCGTCTCTCCCTTTCTCTCATATGCTCTGTTCTCTTTCACAGAATGGGTGAAGGCCATTCTGTTTATTTCCATCCTGGACCGATTCGTGATGAACCGGTTCAGCCTACCCCTTTACATTATAAATTCCCACTTCTTCACTTCTTTATAATTCTAATTCTTCCTATTATTTCTTCTTTCATCTTAATTTTTCCTCTTTAATTTATTTATCCCAACATAATAATTTAATTCATTAAATTAACATCTATTTTAATTCCAATTTATTCCTTAATATAAAACAATTAAATTAATCCTTAATGTACAAAAATTATAATAAATCCCAAATATTATAATTTAAATTCATTACATTAATATTTGTTTTAATTACAGTAAATTCTATTTAATCTTAATAAATGGAATTCTTACGTATACATTCTTCGTAATACCACGATAAAAATAATTATCCAACTTAAAAAAAGTCGGGGTATTACATACCTCCCCCCTTATATAAATTTCGTTCTCGAAATTTGCCTAGCGTAATATTCTCGCTAAAGTTAACTTATACATCAACTCTCTTCTTAGCTACCCCATTTGGTGTTCTAGTCAACTCTAGGCTGCAAACCCCTCTTGGATTGACGGTTGCCTAATTATTGCTAATGGATCAACTTGATAACGTCCAAACACATCTCTTTGCACCACAGTCAATCCAACTATCGAACTCACCCTTCCACACTTTTGCTACGCTACTTTAATAACATTTATAACCAGTTTACCTCTCTTAGGTTTCCAACCCGTTTGTTCTTCCCGGTTTGTGTGTATATACTCGTTTCCGTTTCCATTCCCATTCCCATTTCCGTTTCCATTCCCGTATCTATCTCTAGAATTTTATTTCTGGAAACTTCATTTCCGTTTCCGTCTCTGTTCCCGTTTTCATTTTTGTTCCCATCTCTGTTCTCATTTCCGTTTCAGGTAATGTTTTCGTCACTATTTCTGCTTCGGTATCTGTGATCGTACGAGTTTCGGTTTCAGTTTTCGTTTCTATTTCCATTTTTGTTTTCGTTTTCGTATCCGTTTCCATTTCTGTTTCCATTTCTAGAAACTTCGTTTCTGTTTTTGTTTCCGTTCCCGTTTCGATTTTTGTGCTCATACGGTTTCTGTTTCTGAAGTTTTTGTTTTTGTTCCCATATCTGGTTCAGTCTATGTGCTCATTTGTTGAAAAGTTTGACTGATTCCCTAGCCTACAACACTTAATTCTGCTATCACGTCCACCCTTTATCTACTCGTTGTATCCTAATTTTACTCTCGTCTTTTCTTACACTTTTATCTTTTACGCTTTAATTTGTCGGTAACTTTGCCTTTTTTCGTGCGTAACCTCTGGTATACCAACAATGGCATAATCCAAAAGTCTGCTAACCATTGGCTGTTCTTTTACCTCCAATATAGCAGCAATGGTATAACCCGAAAGACTGCAAATCATTAGCCGTTATGTTTTGGCATAATCCAGGAACTGTCCCAACATAATCTAGGGACATTGCAATCGTTACGAGCAGCAATAGCATAATCCGAAAGCTTGCTAGCGACCGTGTCCACAAAGGACTCAACGGCCTCACATCATATCATTGTCGTTTTCTTAATTCACTTTTACTTCTTTAGTTCGCTTTTTATCATTCGTTAATTTGTTGTCTTCACTCTCATTGCTCGTGATACGTTCGTAGTCTGTGTCGAAAGTTGTGCATAATTTTCACTCATTTAACTATCTGACTCCGTTGAACCCTACGTCTCGTTTAAATGTCTGTCTCCATTCCTATTTTCCAAAAATTTGGGCAGAGTCTCCCTTATTTTTAGACTCCCCTAAAGCTAAACATCCTGCATAAAAATTCTCAAACAGTTCCAGTATCTTCTACCCTCTATTACGTACCATTATCTATGACTCATTCTCTACTATAAACTCCTTCTCGTTACAAAATAATCTTAACTAAATAAAGAAATTAAAGCGATCAAATTAAAATACAAGCGATTAAATTGAAATACTTACAGTTGATGAAAAATTTCCACTGTCTAGGCTTGTGTTGGCAGGCGGGCTACATTACCAGTTTGACTTTTACATAATTGTTTTACAACAAGAGAGAAACTTGGTTTTAAATGATCAAAGCAGCTGACCAAGAAAATCGTTTTTAAAACTCCTTGCTCTGATACCATCAGTAACGACCCGGATTTTCGTCACTTTCTGAAAATGCGTTAAAATTCAAGAAAAACGTGACAGAGTGTGCCTAATCTGGACCGCTACCACCCGTTCGTAAAAACTCGTTATGAAAATTCAATTTAATAAAATGCGAAAGCGTTAAAAACAAATCGTTTATTTAAAATACTACGGAAACGTAAATAAATTTGTTTAATTAAAGAAATACTAAACAATTTAAATACACTTAATTTACAATTTAGCAAACTTTAATTTAATTAAGGTACAATCCCATTGTCTCTTACTTTTCGTAGCTTGGCCAACCCCAAGCTCGCGCGTGCAAATCTTTCATCACTATTTCTAATCTGCACGCTATCTTCTCCTGTGAGTACCTCTACCACGAGTAAACTGTAAGCCTAAAAAGGCTTAGTAAGGAAAGGGTTAACAATCAAAAGAATAGAATTTAACTTTAATTATTAATCTAGATGATTTAAACATGCATTTAATAACTAACACTATCAACAAGGAAAACTACAACAATAACTCATGCAAGGAAATAACAAGCAGCCATGGATTCAACAGGGGATTCACAGCAATTAATTAACCAAGGAACATTCATCTAAAAATCCAACTAATAGCAGGGAATATCACAGGGCACAGAGCGAGTACCACAAAGAACAGAGAAATCATTCCAGTAAACATTTACGTTAAAGAAACATTCAGAACAACAAAACAAAACAACTATCCTATACGCGTGGGTAGGGCTTAGACTGCTGGACTCTACCCAATCCTTACCGAATTGAAGAACTAACGCTCCGAGACAGCCACTCCAATCTCAGCTCCACAGCTCTCAGCCACCCGATCAGCTCACTCCAATAGCACAGTAGCTCCAAGACACCCTCGGCCTCCAGGAGAATTACCCGAGAGCTTTCATCTCTGTCGTTTATCCTTTATTTTCCCCGACAGCTTCCTTCAATTTATCAACCGTTTACTCTACCTTCATCAATTCATCAATCAACCCCATTGAATTTGCTCCTCATTGTGTGTCGGCAGAACCACACAGCTGGAAGGTGGACAACGAGTGGATCGAACTGCAGCTGGACCATAAGCCTTCAGCCGGTCAAGCCCGAACCGCCAATCGACACCCCAAGCTGCCCTACCCATCACAAACCGTCACTGGCCATCACAAATCGTCGCTGACAATCACTTCCTACAGCGTCCGACCATCAAAACACAAAGGGGAATGAAGAAATCGACCGGACATACCTTGAATCGCCGCCAGAAACCGTCGTTTGATGGAGCCCAAACACGAGCCCTAGCTACGACTCGCCGTGACTCGCCGCTCCGCCTTGCCTGGGCATCACGCACGCCACGAACCGCACGCCTAAGCTCACCAGTCGCCTCTTGTCGCTCGTCGATCACCGAGGCCCAGTCCCCGTCCCTCTTCGTCTCTCCCTTTCTCTCATCTACTCTATTCTCTTTCGCAGAATGGGCGAAGGCCATTCTGTTTATTTCCATGCTGGACCTGTTCATGATGAACCAGTTCAACCTACCCCTTTACATTATAAATTCCCACTTCCTCACTTCTTTATAATTCTAATTCTTCCAATTATTTCTTCTTTCATTTTAATTCTTCATCTTTAGATTATTTATCCCAACATAATAATTTAATTCATTAAATTAACATCTATTTTAATTTTAATTTATCCAATTTATTCCTTAATGTAAAACAATTAAATTAATCATTAATGTACAACAATTATAATAAATCCCAAATATTATAATTTAAATTCATTAAATTAATATTTGTTTTGATTATATTAAATTCTATTTAATCTTAATAAATGGAATTCTTACGAATACGTCCTTTGTAATCCCCTGATAAAAATAATTATCCAACTTAAAAAAAAGTCAGGGTATTACATAAGCTATAAACATGCAATTCATAACAATCAATTAAACAAATAGTAAAACACCCTCTAATTCCCGAGATGTAGGCCCTATCGGATAAAACACATGCAGTACCACGTACCTGAAGTCCTTAGCTTAATGAGTTATCACTTAGAGTTGTCCTTTTTCCAAAAACCTATTCATACCATATACATATTTACTTATTAGATCTCTAAAACAATCATCATCAGATTACATAACCTCAACGCCTCAAGAAATATCATCCTAACACTCAATAATAACCAAGACAATCATAGGACATGCTTATTCCATCCCACTATTTCCAAAACTATTATTATTTTACAACTCACCTCAACAACTAATATCACATGATAATAACTAACTTCATGAATAACACTCTAATACATCAATTCTAACTATTAAACATGCTTAGTGGCTTAATCCATTTCCAACTAATAGTCAACCCTAATCCATAATATATTCATTATTACTTAAACTTCAACCACAATAATTACTATCCAAATTCCAGCATTCTTTTATCCAATAATAATCAACAGAGAGAGTACACACAAATAAATCCTCAACAAAACATGAGTGAAGATTGCTTACCCGCATCCACAAATCGGAAATCAAAGGGGATTCCACAACTTTCTTCTCCTACAGAACTCTTTTCTTTTTCCTTTACCGAATCTCACAAAAATCACATAATCTTCTCCTTCAGACACACATTTTCCTTGTTCATAAACCTTTAGAATTTCCTTCTCGGCATTCAACAAAGCCAGAACACTCTCACAAACTCTCGTCCAAAATATACTCACTTCACAGAACAAGTAATACCCCGACTTTTTATTTTGGAATTTAATAAGGATAATTGAAAAGTAATTGAGGGTATTTGGATTAATTGGATAATTATCAGGGTATTACAATGACGTATTCGTAAGATTATAAATTATAAAAAATTAAGGTAATTAGAATAAATATTAATATAATAAAATAAAATATTATGTGGGATAAATAATTTCGAGGGGATAATTAAAAGGAGAAATTAAGAAATAGGGGGATTAAAGTGGGATTAGAATTAATAATGGATAAAATAAACTAAAAGAAAAATAAAAATGGGGAAGGAGGACCGGTCCGATTCAGGTTGGATTTGGTTTAGGCTGTGGCTGGTCCTGTTTAGGGTTTTAAAGGGGAAATAGGAAATTTGGCCCCTAGCCATTTCACGTTTCAAAAAAATAGAGAGGGAGCAGAAGAGAGGAATCAGTAAGAGGGAGAACTCGTGGGAGATCGAGGGAGAAGAAGCGAGTGACGAAGAGGTGAACGACGGGAGGTGCAGGCTCAGTCGGGGGTGTCCGGCATTACTGGCAGCTCAAGGAGCATCGAGACGACTGCAGGCTCGGGTGGTGTTGCTTCATGGATCGATTCAGTGCGGGCTTTAGGTAGTCGGTGCTGTGTCAAGTGACTGGCAATGCGCAACGGTGATGGAATGGCGACGATGATGGACTGGGAGGGAGCAATTTCCAGCGTCGGAATGGTTGTGCTTGATGCTTCGGGTCAATGTGGTAGGGGAGCTGGCGGTTTAAGCTAGACCGGCTGATGGCCTGTGGTCCAGCTTGCAGTTTGAACCGGCTCCCACCCTGGTTCGCACCCTACAGTGTAGCATGGGGAACATTCTATGAAGTTACTGTAGGGACTGTAGGGCATACAGAGTGCAACACTCTGCCTTCTGGAATGGCAGAGTGTTTGTTGGCTGGAGAATAAAGACAGTGAAGGAGAAATCCTCGGGTGAGCTAAGTGAGCCAAGAAGAGAGGGAGGAACTCTCTGGAGAGGAGAACCGAGCTCTGAAGGTGGAGTAATAGCCGAGAACTTCTTGTCTGCTGGTAAGGTTCCCTTCTCGAAATGTTTTCATATCTGTCTATGGATGTATGGTTTTTGTTAAGACTTAGGCTTGAATTTTCTAGATAATATGGATGAATAATGCCTCTGTTGGGTTTCTGTCGTTTAAGTTGCTTATAAATTTTTTAGTTGCCTCTTATTCGAGTCAGTTTTGGTTACTAAGTAATGTGTTCAACCTATTATGTTTCTATGAGGCGAAGTGTGACTCTGCATTGGAGTGCTTTAAGTTATGTCCTGTAGTTTGATTAACTGCCATTGTCTGGATAATGTCTTTGTGTGGTTATGGGTCTGAAGCATGTTAAGTGGATATTTTGGATGGTCTATGTGGCTATTGGGTTGAGGACTTATGTTGCTCTCGATTGTGTTGTGGGCTATTGATGGGAGTTGTTTCCTATTATGTTATTTGGCTAAGTGGAATGTAATTGGGCTATAAAATTCTATTAAGCACATGAATAAAGAATAAAGAAATTGATATGGATGAGGTTGTTAAGTTGTAAATGTTGAAGCTCGTAATCGTTATTAAACCTTGTAAACAGTTAATGGAGAAATGACTATTAATGATATATGTTACTAAATTATGAAGGTACAAAGAAGAGAAGAAGAATGAAGATTAAGTGCTAATATGCATTATCGCTTCGAGGTAAGGAAATAGGGGTGTCATGGCCAGTGGAGGCCCTACACCATAAGTGTGTGTGCGTGAGTCTTTGTCTAGTGTCCTATGAATTCCTTATAATCCTTGTTGTTAGATCGTTAGTTGATATTATTGACAGTTCCTTGGCTGCTTTACTGCCATTAATTCCTTGGTTGATCTACTGCTATAATTTCTTAGATGATATTCCGTCATTACTTCCTTGTTGTTTGATAGTGTGGATTCCTTTGTTGTTAGTTTGTCCTCTTTGCTGCAAAAGTTTTGTCGTTGTGATGAGTGCTTAATGTTTGAATGTAACGAGTGTGAAATTATGGATATATGAATGATGAAGGAATGGATTAAGAGTTTCCTTTAAATGTTATGTTATTTATTATTTACTTGCTATCTAGTTTACATTCTCCATGATAATTCAACTGCCATTTATTTCATACAATGTATATATCATTCTGTTAATTCTTCTGTTGATATCCATGTTAAATTAACTAGCATGTGAATTTAACTAGGCCTTAAGCACGTCTTAATGTTATTCAAATAGATTCAATTTCCAATCATTTCCTGAGCATACTAGTTTAAATGTTAATCAAATAGAATGTTAATTGCAATTATTACCTGAGCATGTTTAATTAATTACCTAGCACGTTAATTAACTAAGTAGTATGTTGATCCACTTAACTAACTGGACTTAAGCATGTTAACTTAACTAGAGTAGTTAATTAACTTAAGTAGGTTAATTAGACTTAAGCATGTTGATTAACTTAAGAATGATAATTAGCTTGAGCATGTTAATTATTACTTAGACATGTTAACAACTTGAGTATGTTAATTAACTTGAACAATTAACTAAGGCAATTAATTAGGTTTGAGCATTCTAAGTAACCCAAATAATTAACCAGTCATTAAATAACTAATTCGAGCATGTTTAACTAACTGTTTAATTAATAACTAACTAATCCTTGAACATGTTAATTAACTAACTAGCGAGCATGTTAATTAACTAGTTGAGCATGTTTGCTTAACTTGATGCATGTTAACTAAGTAGAGCAATTAACTAACTAGAATAATTAACTAGACAAACATGTTAATTAACTAGACTTGAACACGACTAGTCAAGTACGTTTAATCAACTAGCTATGCATGTTTAATCCTTTAAACTATTAAAAGTATGTTTAACTTACTAGCATGTTTAATTAACTAACTAAATTAACATGTTAATCCTTCCTTTGTGAATAATCTGTACATCACTCTTTTACCGCAATTTCCTTCAATATAGTTATATTCTTCTCGCTGCAATTTCCTTTATGATGCTTTACTTTATTTGAAAATGATAGAGATGCTTCACTGTATTATAAAAGATTTGGAAAGATGAAAGAGGAATGAATTAAGCATGAACGAATCAGGAATTTCATTGACTATGTGAATTAAATCTTTTATAATTCCTTTGTTATTGTCTTCTTGGTATCGCTTATAACCTTGCTTATAATTCCTTGTTCTTAGCATGATTAGTTAACTAGGATAAAAACATGTAATCGACTCGTGAGCATGTTAATTAAATTTTGCTTTACTTTCATATGCACATCGCTCATTGATCCATTATATTTTCTTTATTATTGTGATTTACATATCCAAGCATGTCCCTCATTGTTCAATTAATTCTATAATTGCTTCCTTCACATACTTTACTTTATTGGGTGTTTCATTGTTATTACTTGTCCTTGTGTGCGCTTTCAATTTATGTTATTCCTTATATGCACAATTTTAATTATAGTTACTTTTATTTTAACGCACAATTGTTATTAATGTTATGTTATAATGCATCATGCATCATATTAGGTTGAGAATGTATGGTCATGCATCATGCTAATAGAAACCAAGCAGGGGGATACCATCTTGGTAGCGGTACCCATACATGCATGAGTGAGGAAAAAATGTTAAGAAATAAAGGAGTAAGAAAACGTTCAAGATGGGCAGGATACGTCTATCACTGGAATAAAGCCTGGAGGGCGGGATACGCCTGAAGGGAAAAGAATGTTCAGGATGGGCAGGATACGTCTATCACTAGAATAAAGTCTGGAGGGCGCGATACGTCTAAAAGGAAAAGAAGAAAAAGAGAGTTGGGGTAAATGGGTAGTTCAGATCTAGTCTGACAGCTAGGATACACCCCTACTTTGTCGGGAAAGGGACTAGTGTGCACACAGGAGGTTAGAAGCTGATCAAACTATGCTATTTCAAAGGACAACCTCCAATCTCTAGCTCAAAGTACAAGTAAGGAACAAATGAACCAATGACGTAATGAAAAGGTTGGATTGGTGGCCCCCATTCCAAAAATGACTAAAGAGAGGCATATCACGTTGCATTTAACCTTTTTCCTTACTAAGCCTTTGGGCTTACAGTTACTTTGGTGTAGGTGTAGGTACTTATACATGAAATCAATGCACAGACTGAGGAGTTAATGCAAAAAATGAAGAACAGATAATAAAGCAGGGATGAAGAGTTTGCACGCACGGGACTCGGGGCTAGCCAGGTTAAGAGCGTAAAAGAGAAACAATTGTAATTAAATTAAGTTTTCTAAATTGTATTTAATTGTTTAGTTTTCATTTCTCAAACGCTTTTCATTAAAATATTTACGCTTCCGCAATATTTTAAATAAAATATTTTTATAACGCTTCCGCATTTTATTAATTGAATTTTTGTGGCGAGCTTAACGAAGGGTTAGTAGCGATTCAGCTTTAGTGTCGCGCTCTGATTTGTTTAAAACAGATTTTTTTTAAGTTTCTAATTTTCATGCATTTTAAGGAATTACGAAAAATCGAGTCGTTACAGTTGGCATCAGAGAAAATTTGTTTTGCTTTACTGCGTTTTAAAATCAAGCTCTGGTACGTTTTGCTGCTTAAAATGATTTTGCAAAATTCAAACTAATACTGTCTTAGAAAAGATTGGGAAAGATGAAAGAGGAATGAACTAAGCATGAACGAATCAAGAATTTCATTGACTATGTGAATAAATGCTTTTATAATTCATTTGTTATTGTTTTCTTAGTATCGCTTATAACCTTGCTTATAATTCATTGTTCTTAGCATGATTAGTTAACTTGGATAAAAGCATGTAATCGACTCTTGAGCATGTTAATTAAATTATGTTTTACTTTAAGATGCATGTCGCTCGTTGATTCGTTATATTTCCTTTATTATTGTGATTTACATATCCAAGCATGTTCCTCATTGTTCAATTAATTCTGTAATTGCTTCCTTCACATGTTTTACTTTATTGGGTGTTTCATTGTTATTACTTGTCCCTGTGTGCGCTTTCAATTTATGTTATTCCTTATATGCACGATTTCAATTATAGTTACTTTTATTTCAATACACAATTATTTTTAATGTTATGTTATAATGCATCATGCATCATATTACGTTGAGAATGTATGGTCATACATCATGCTAATAGAAACCAAGTAGGGGGATACCACCTTGGTAGCGGTACCCATAGATGTATGAGTGAGGAAAAAATGTTAAGAAATAAAAGAGTAAGAAAACATTCAGAATGGACGGGATACGTCTATTACTGGAATAAAGCCTGGAGGGCGGGATATGCCTGAAGGGAAAATAATGTTCAGCATGGGCGTGATACGTCTATCATTGGAATAAAGCCTGAAGAGCGCGATACGCCTTAAAGGAAAAGAAGAAAAAGAGAGTTGGGGTAAATGGGTAGTTCGGATCTAGCTTGGTACCTAGGATACACCCCTACCTTGTTAGGAAAGGGACTAGTGTGCACACAGGAGGTTAGAAGCCGATCAAACTATGTCATTTCAAAAGAAAACCTCCAATCTCTAGCTCGAAGTACAAGTAAGGAACAAACGAACCAACGACGTAATGAAAAGGTTGGATTGGGTGGCCCCCATTCCAAAAAGGACTAAAGTGAGGCATATCACGTTGTATTTAACCATTTTCCTTACTAAGCCTTTGGGCTTACAGTTACTTGTGGTATAGGTGTAGGTACTTATACGAGAAATCAATGCACAGACTTAGGAGTTAATGCAAAAAACGAAGAACAGATAATAAAGCAGGGATGAAGAGTTTGCACGCATGGGACTCCTGGCTGGCTAGGTTAAGAGGGTAAAAGAGAAACAGTTGTAATTAAATTAAGTTTTCTAAATTATATTTAATTTTTTAGTTTTCATTTCTCAAACGTTTTTCATTAAAATATTTACACTTCCGCAATATTTTAAATAAAAGACTTTTATAACGCTTTCACATTTTATTAATTGGATTTTTGTGGCGAGCGTACCGAAGGATTAGTAGCAATCTGGCTTTAGTGTCGCACTCTGATTTGTTTAAAAGAGATTTTTTTTTAAGTTTCAAATTTTCACGCATTTTAAGGAATTACAAAAAATTGGGTCGTTACAGAATACTCACACAGTTTCAGTCAGAATTTCAATAGAGTAACACTAACATTTCAACCTTTGAATTCATGTTCCCCATCCCTCATATTTATAGGTAACACACACACAACGCCTCATCAATGACCAGAAGAAGACAGAAAGCCAAAGGTTGCAGTCCATCAATGTCTATTAACGCATATAACGTCAATCCTTTCAACTTCAGGCATTCCAGGCGACGTTCCTTTCGTCTTCTCTTCGATTAAAACTCTTTAGATTACTCCTCATAAATTGGCGGTCACTTGAATTCTCCAATAGCCGATCGACCACCCTTCACTCTATCGACCACTGCATTTCAATGTTTCTGAATGGCGGACAATCATGGCAGATGATGTCCCAATGCCAAACAACGACCACGAACAGTCGTAATGTTTTCCTTCAGA
Organism: Begonia loranthoides; assembly: GCA_022433065.1. Taxonomy (NCBI): domain Eukaryota; kingdom Viridiplantae; phylum Streptophyta; class Magnoliopsida; order Cucurbitales; family Begoniaceae; genus Begonia; species Begonia loranthoides. The sequence goes on along the minus strand of CM039479.1, from coordinate 10,559,658 downwards.
AAATACCCATCATCACATCGTCGATAGACGCCGGTTAATCTCCTCATGCCGAACGACCACAACGATCGACTGCAGTTCATTCCATCTTTAGAATTATGTTCTATTCACGTTATTCCTTAACGTGAGATGCATGAATATATACATTATTTCTTCTTTTATAAATATAAGTTGATTTGATCATAATCAACCGCACTTTTCAATACCCATTTTTGTTTACAGGTTGATCACACCAGTTGATCTCAATCGACCACAATGATCAACCACTCATTCAATACCCATATTCAATATCCATTTTTTTTGTTTACAGGTTGATCACACCAGTTGATCTCAATCAACCACCTCTTCAAATAATCATCCGTCATATCCTTCTCCAAATATACATATTCTAAACAATATACATACATACATACATACATACATACATACATACATACATACATACATACATACATACATATATATATATATATCCTTAATAAATCACTCTTCCAAACTATTCAAACTTAGATTTCCAAATATGTTTCACTTGACTAATGTCTTAAATTACCCAAGCTAATTCCAATAAATTCTATATCTTTAACCTTATTATTAACTAGCTCTCATCCCTTACAATATCCAAATACATCCAAATATATTTCCTCTTACTACCTCCACTGACTATCAATCCAATTGATATCGCCTAATATAACTTTAAGTATCTCCAATTGACTTTAATTCTTCTCATAATCTAACTATTAACCTAACGAGGTATCATAAATCACTTATTCCAATTACATTTCTCTTGCCCAATATCTTTACATATCCAACTCAGCTCTTATCATCCCCAAAATTATCATTTAAGCTATGTCTTCAGCTCAACGAAGATTCAGGATATTACAATAATAACTCGCAATTATTAATGATTGTTTATTTAATGATTTTAAGGTATTAAAAAAAGAAGGATAGAGTGCTAAAACATGTTGCAGACGTCAAGTAAGTTGATATGTATGTGTTTAGGTCTTCGGACCCTACATCGCAAAAATTAGGACTTTGTTTGCTGACTTTTTACCGCTTTAATGGAATATTTAGGTTTTTTACTGCTTTACCAGATATTGAGCATGTTCCGTGAATTATAATGTTGTTTATTTGGTGTTTATTTTAATTATGTTATTTTAATGATATGTTCAATAGATGAGTATGTTTCGAGGTTATATAAAGATATGATAGTGAACTGTACGTGACATTCATGCATCATACTTAGGACTTACGAAACTGCGAGCATATTATATGACATGCCTAATATATGTAAATAGGCATGGGGTTAGGGAGAATTGGTGACTGTCCATCAGTGGTGACACCCCTCATAGAGTACCTACTCCCACGTATGGAGTAGAGGTACGGTTTAGCCACATGGACTCCAGGGTTCATCCTTTCTCTTGTATGGAAATCCCCAATGTCTTCAACAAAAGAGTGCGGTGACGGTATGTAGTGACACCTCTAATGGTCTAACTCCTTGTCAGAGTTACGGTTAAGTTACATGACCATAGGACGTATCCAACTCTCGGCTTAACAGAAAAGATATGGTTCTTTTCTGTAATGCATCACATGATCATGCATAACATCTGCATTGCATTTCATCCTATCACTTATTGAGCATTAGACTCATTAATTTAAGTCTTGTGGTGTAAGTATGTACAAGAAATAGAAGAACAGGTCAAATACAATTGATGAAGGATTTGCACGGGTGGATCTTGTGGCTAGCTAGGCTAAAGGTAGAGGGAAAACATAAAGAGTTTTGTATTTGAATTGTAAAATAAATAATTGTATTTATTATAGGTTTTATTTCTTAAAGTTTTCCTCTGAGCTTTATAACGAGGGTTTTACAAGTTGTAAATGTTTTAAGAAAAAGATTTCAATTATTGTCTTGAAAGTCTTCCGCTATTTTTATAAAATAAAAGTTTTAAATTTTACGTGATTTTTAAATATAAGAAAAACTAGGTCGTTACATATGGGTCTTTCTGGTTGTCTCTTGAAGTTCCGGGTCTACCGTGGTTATGTTTAGTCAATTGCACTGTTTATTTCTCAGGGTTCGATTTAGCAAACTTCATTCGGCTTCACTAGCCATACTTGGTTTTCAGTCCTGTTTCGTGTTTTGGTCTAGGATCCTTGATGTATTCCTAGTCTTGATTGAGACTCATCTGTTATCCCTCATGTGATTGTTGGAATTTTGACATCGACCTTATTATGGATTCTTGTGATGTCAATGGTTTCGACCCTCACTTCCAATAGCATGTGGAGCTGATTAGTCGGCAAGGTTGTCATGGTCGTTATCGAGGTAAGGATTTCATATTTTCTGCACTACATTTCTTCATGTTTTCAACATATTTTTTATGAGATACCACACTTGAAAACCCAATGGGGACTATTCGACAGTATCTCTGTTTTTACGTATATGTATGTTTTTTCACGTTTACTTTATCGTACATGGTATACTGTTTGATATTCTGTGGTTATATTGGAAGAATGAATTCTCTTGATGCTTTATGCAATTTTGGCGCTAAAGTATCATGAGGCTATCTTGTACAATCTTCTACTACGAGGAGATTGATTGTTTGTAAGTGTGAAAGGGTGGTAGGGCATTAGTGACATGTCATCAAGTTTCGAGTCCTGAAAGTCAAAAGGGTGATAGGATGATGATGACGCGTTCTTGGATTTCAAGCCCCAGAAACTGGCTAGGGTTTTTAATTGCACAGATTAGAAGGTTGTTAGTCGCTACATTTTGGCTCACCTAGTACCTTTCCATTTGACGAGTAGCGTGACGGCTCGTAGCTTCGCTCCTCAGCAACTCCCGTCAACTTGGATTCTATAGGTAGCTAATTGAGAAGCAATCCGTCTCAAGCAACCTTATCCATTGCTTTGATTATACGAGTTGTGTCGGCACTGAGCTTGGTTCGTCGACAACTCGAGTGACGTGTTGGATATTTGGATCGCCATTATTATAATTCCTCTGTTTTATGAGATGTTGCTTTTGGCAGATGACCGCCTTTCTATGATTTGTGTCAGATGGGTCCTTTGTGACCAACATTTTTTATTGATGACATTTTAGGATGGAAAACGGTGTTGGCATATTTTATGGTATAGTTGTCTATGTATATAACGAGTATTGATGAAACCACATCGATGGCCTTGGGCCTATTTAATTAAAATGATAAAGAGATTTATGATTTAAAATACTTGTACGGTAAATGAAAAACATGACATTGATTTTCTAAAAGATGAGAAAATTAGTTTTTGCATGCATTGCATTTGTATATATTCTACTACTGAGTTTGTAACTCACCCCATAGACTTATTTTTTCCGAAGTTTGATGTATAGGTTCGATTGGGTCGTCGTGGGGCATTACTGGTGTACTCTCTTGTGGGTGTTTCAACCTTCTTTTAGATGAGTGAAGGTTCATCGATCTAATCCCTTTGTCTTTGATACGTTTGAGATTTGTTGTTTGGTTTAATTCTTCCACAGTATGTTCTTGGTATATTTTTATATTGTCTTGTCTTTTGTTGATCACTCTATGGCCCCTTACCCATGTGATTTTGGTTTTGAGCTTAATTTTATGTGAAGACTTTTGTTTCATCATTGCTTTGAGCTGAGCGATTGAATTCTCTCCAAGGATCGAGTCGTCTGACCAGGCGATTCTATTAATCCCGCCTACAAGTCATGACATTAACGTTGCGAACCCAAATTCAGTGTCCAATTCTTTTAATTTACGGGTCAATTTCTCTCTTCTCCTCGTTTAATAAAAATATTATTTATTTAATAAAAAAAGTATTAAATAAATTCATTAAAAATCCCGATTCTTTTCCAATGTCACGTCGACAACAAACTCAGCTGAATTACATTTCCCAATTTTTATGCTATTTTCACTTGGTAACATTCACGTTTTTACTGACTTTAACTATTTGATAAAAAATTTACAAGTGACCACTTCACAATAAAACAGGTTAACATTGCAGCGCTTGGACATAATATTATCATTAACAAAATGGAGGGATTTATCTACAGCTTGGTCCAAATTAAAAGGCAAATAAGGAGGATCGGGATAAGAAAGAAGAAGCAGGGAAAGAACCATCGCTACAGACTGCAGAGCATTCCATGGAGAAGAACATAGATTATGTCTTATTCATTTCAGTTGTGCCATTTTTTTAGCTTGACGACCTTCAGTTATCTCCTTGATGAAACCCTTGAGATTCAAATCTGAAGACCCACCTTCTCTCCCAGCTTCCAAGGCCAACTCCTTCCATTTCTCTGCATTTTTCTTCATTTCCAACCCTCTTTCGCCATCTCCCATGACGATTTCCAAACACCTCCTTATCTCTTCCCTCTCAACCACCCCTTCTGCCCCAACCTTCACCCTTACTCCCGTTCTCCACTCGTCTTCCAGAAGCTTCGCGTTCGTGCATTGGTCCGTCCACTGCGGAAATCCCACGACCGGTTTTCCGGCGACTAAGCTCTCAATCGTCGAATTCCACCCGCAGTGGCTTACGAAACAGCCCACTGAGCTGTGAGATAGGATCTCCACCTGAGAGCACCATGAAACTATTTTCCCTTGCTTTTCTAATTCCTCCGAGCAACTGAACTTTCTCTCTCCTCCTCCTTTTTCTCTCTCCTCTGTAGTCTTTTCTTTTTTTCTTATTACCCACAAGAATGGATAACCGGAATCCAACAACGCAGCCGCGATTTCTTCGTTTTGTTGGTTCGACAGCTCAGAAATGCTTCCGAACGATATATAAACAGTCGAAGAAGATGGTTTAGAGTTTAGCCAATCTATGCAGTCAGTTTCGCTGTGGAAAAGATCACCTCCGAATGAAGTATCAAAAGAATATCTTTTATCCAAAAAAGCAGACGGAATCAATGGCCCAACCGGAGTTAATTCGACTGTTTTTATAGCTCTAAGTGCTTCAAATTCTAAGGCGTCGAAAGTGTTTACTAATACTGTTGGGTTTTTCTCTCTGGCTAGAAACTCGATCTGCTCTTTGAAAAATGGAATTCCGAAAGCATAGAGGTTCGTAGGGGTCAAGAAAGAAGGAACGTCGCGGATCGTCAACAATGGCAGACCTGGTAATTCGATGAAAGAAGACGTCAGGTCGTCGTTTTCTTTTTTGAAGACGTCCTCGTAGCCATTGAAGTAGTGATAGTAGATGTCGAAGACTGTGGCGGGTTGAATCCAGAGCAGTGCTGATGGGACGTGGTATTCACGCGCCACCTCGGCTGCCCATGGCAAGTTGAGGGTGTACAGTAAGCACAAGACTGGATGGCCGGTTTTCTCGCCTGAAACGATGAGTTCAGAGAGAGTTTGGGAGCCGCGACGTCTGAGCTCCGATAAGTATTGCTGAACGTCGTCGCCGGTTCTCAGCCCGTCGTCGTATCCGTCGGAGAAAGTTGCGAATGATATGCCGTCGAGATGCTGGCTTTTGCTCATTCTTCGGCTAGCGGAGACACTAGTGGCAAACGTGACTGTGGCACCGAGGCGAATAAGGCGTTTGGAAAATTCAAGAGCTGGGTTTATGTGGCTCTGCACCGGAAAAGCCAGGAGAAGAAAGTGAAGAGAGCTCATCCCCATTAAAGGCGGTACAGAGATTTTTCTAGCTAGCTGCATGGTTTTGAAGAGATAGAAGCTTAAATATGACAGATTGAGTGGAAGAAATGACGTTTGTGGTGACGATTGTGAGAAGTTATGGCTGCCCGTCTCTCTGTCTCCACATGTCTTTCCTTCTCTCAGCTACGGAGGTGCAGAATTTAATCATTGGTAGGTCTGAACACGTTGAATTGGTGGCCATTAGATGTTTGGAGAGGGTGGGATGTGTCGCTATACGCTTCATCTCTTCGTATTTGACCTGAATTGTGAATCAAAATTTCGATTACCGAGTTCGAACAAAAAGAAATAATCATTATCGATAAATTGCAACAACCGAAGAGTTTTGGGGTGAATGTGGGAGCAGACTCCCACGTAATAATAATGTTCACGACCAAGTTCCGTAATTGTCCAACTAAAAAGATGAATTTTAAAAAAGTTAGCAGGACATTATTGTTTAAAAAATAATGAAGACTAATTATGCACGTCTGTGCTACATCATACCATTGGATCCCAAATCTAAAAGACGTAAAAGAAAAACATGAAAAGAAATAGATGCTTCTGTTTTTTTTACCTATCATTATCATTATCCTCACGTGAACCTTGAGTAGCTTTTAATATCCAAAATTAATAGTTTCACTTTCATTCCTATGGGCTTTCACTTCCATTTAAGTCCGTGGTGTTATTCTTTCAGAAATTGATTTAAATCCTGAAAAAAGTTCTTCAATTTCTCTATTTTTGTTTGATCAAAAGGGCAGCTGAAAAGAATTCTCGCCACCCAGACTGGTCTCTGCTCCTGTTCAGAAGGAAAGAAAAGGATAACAACGAATGATTACACTTAGCTGGCGTAAATGTTCAGTCAAAGATGATCCTGTTGGAGGATCAGCATGCTGAGAGACAAAACTTAGGGAGATGCACAAAAACAGAAGCTCATCAAAATCATACGAAGCATTGCCCGGAGTCAGAACAGTTGTTGATTGGCTCTCTGAAAAGGCGACCGATCAACTCTCCATCAATAATTTTTCTTTAGAAAATCCTATCCTATCATCTCAGTTCGTATTGAATTTTCAGGTCCCCACCCTCGACAGACCGTTTTGTGGGGGATACAAAGTTGCCAATAATGAACCCAATGCATAGACAGAATTGCTCATCTTCCAGCTACTCAAACTAGATGCCATTGAAGCTGGTGGAGATGCCAAATTGCATAAGCACAGGAGAGACACGCTGCAGAAGAGTTTCTCTTTGGAAGATACGTTAACAGAAGAAACGGAAGGTGTACATTGCAAAGGGCTGATACTTGAAGGTGTTAAATAAAAGAAACATTAAGGTATTAGATAAAAAGACACCAAAGTTTAAGGTATGAGATGATAATAACCCTTTTAAATATTAAATTTGGTTAGAATCAAAATCAAATTGTAAATCACTTATTTGACCCAAATTCCATCTTAAATCTTTATTTTACAACTACAACAAAACCCAATTATATTAGGGGTGTGCAAACCGAACCAGAACAGAAGAACCAAATCGAAACCGGCGGTTTCGTGATGGTTTGGTTCGGTTTTCCATATAGTCGATCCGGTTTTTGGTTCTGTTTATGCAGAACCGAAATTTGTTGGTTTGATTTTTGGTTCCTACTTCTCATAACTGAAGAACCGGTACAGAACCAAAGGTTAATTAAGGATTCGTTGTTCTGCACTCTGCAGATTGAAGTTCCTCTCCCCTCCAGAGTCCTGATCCTGAACCCGAACGCTCCCTGAACGGCGAACGCTCCCGAACGGCAAACGCTCACGAGTCACGTCTTCGTCTGCCCGTCTGCGTCGACTAAGAGCTCGCTTTGTCTTCTGTCTTCCGTCTGCGACGCGTCTTCGGTTTGTCTCCCAAATGGCAAACGGTCCCGACTCTGCGACTCACACTCACTGGTTGTTCGGTCGCTGGCACACTGCTCCAGTCAGAGGTTAGTTGTAACGATCCGAATTTTCATATATTGTAAAATACGTTAAATTTTGAGAAAAACATATCAGAGTGCACGCCGAGCCGTTAGGAACACTTTAAAACATTTCGGAAGTAAATCATTTGGAAATAAGAGCATTTGCGGAAGCGTTGATAACGAACTAAGAAATTGAAATACAATTAAATGCACTTTAATTACACTTAACGAAAATAAATTAAACATTTAATTACAATTTAAGAAAAAGAAAACTTAATTAAATTACAAATCAATTGTCTCTCACTTTATATAGTCTGGCCAACCACCAGCTCATGCGTGCAAATCCACCATCAACTGCTTCTTCAATTACTCGAGGACTCCGCGCGTACGTGTACCTACACCGCAAGTAAGACGTGAGCCTAAAGGCCCAATAAGAAATGGGTTTATGCTGGATAAAATGTCTCTCCTTAATTCTTTGGAATGGGTCCGCCCTAAACCAATCTTTTAATTACATATATTAGGAATAGTACGTGTTTTATGAATACCTCGTATATAGAGCGTAGAGTTTGGGAAATCCTACAGTTTCTAATTAATTATGTTAATTAGTCTTGTGATCCCGATAAAGAAATGGTTAATTCTTTTCCTTACTTAAAACGTGTGGCCAACCCATGGTGGTGTTTCTAATTGTTTCTATCGTCCTGATGCATAAAACTACTCTAAAAGCATATACAAGGAAACAAACAAACCATACCATAAATAATAGCAACAATGCATTTAAAGGATGTTAACATGTTTGAGGAGTTCCTGACCTAATTTATTTACATGTTTATTTTAATGAACAACTAGTAAAACTATTAAGCTATTTAATCATGATTAGGCGGTTAAGTTTGTTCACAGTACAGACAATACAACAAGGAGATTTGACAAAAAGGAAAATCTCACAAGCTTAACCAATTTATACGAAGTACTCAACAACCTATACCATTAACAAAGTGAAACATTTAGTCACAGGCCAAACAATAAGGCAATTATCAAATAAGAAAATTATCTACCGAATTATTCAATATCAACAAGGAGTACATGTGAATCACAAAATGATCATACTATGGCATATACAACAGAGTAAGTTTTAGAGAACTAACACCCATATCATACTAACAGAGGACTAACAACAATATTGGTAACTAGGCAATGCAACTAACAATTATTAGAGGTTATTAATAAGTCTACATATCATTAACAAGTTGATAAAACCAATCTAGGATATTCACTAGCAATCTAACAGTTAGCCAAACAATGCAACTAACAATTCTCACAGGTTATTAACAAGTATACATAGCATTAACAAGTTGATAATACCAATCCAAGATATCTACTAGCAATCTAACAGTCAACCAAGCAATGCAACTATCAATTCTCACAGGTTATTAACAAGTCTACATAGCATTAACAAATTGATAAGACCAATCCAAGATATTCATTAGCAATCTACCAGTAGCAACCATGTGTAAATAGCCAAAGCACAGAAATGTACAGAGTACCAAACATAGAAAACATATAACAACCAGAATATGCATTATACACTGTCAACATCGACAGTGGACATTCCAGAGAATTATCAACACATACAGAGAAAACTAATAACGGGAATCAACCACCAAAGACTCACTCACGCACACACTTGCGGTGTAGGGCCTCCACCTGGCCAAGACACACCCAAGTCTTACCATTTTGACGAACCAAGAATAGGGACAACAACTTCCCCTCCACACAGCAACAACACCCGTGCATCCTCATCCCTCGGCTCAATAAGAAAAATTCATAGAATAGAAAACTGAAGCATCCAAGAAATCTAGAATGCTTTATCCTCCTGTAGCTCATGTATTTATACACAGAAAGCAAATTTTGAAATGCAAAACGTTTTATCTCATGGTTCCAGCCAGTGGGGCTGATTTTTCTGATCGAGCTCCATGCCACTGCCTCAACTCCCATCCAGACCGCCAGAGAAGAAAAAAATAGAGGAACAGACCGGATGAACCGAACCGCGAGCTACCTGGACCACCAACTGCCAAGTCGAACTGGAGCTCCCCTACCCAACCGTCCGTCGGGCTGCACGCCATCGCCTCGCCACTGCTCCTTCGTCGTCGCCAATCGGCCATCGCCGGAGACCAAAATTGATGGCCCGGCATCCCCATCGCTGACCCGCTAGCAAAACCCGAGCCCTAGCTCGTCGTTGTCTTGACGCTCTACGAACTTCCAGCAACACCGGACACCGCCCACGTTGCCGTTCTTTCTCGTCACTCGTCGCTCATCGCCGTCTTCTGCAATCTCTCCTCAATCCCGATCGCTCACTCACGGTGTCTCCCTCTCCCTCGATCTCTTCTCTCTTTCCCTCTCGTTCTTTTTCCCTTGCAAATGGTTGAAGGCCATTCATAAACTCCAGCCAAGCGAGCCACACCAATCTGAACCGGTTCACGTGTTGAACTGGTTCTTCACCCCCAATCAATACATTCTATTTTTCTTTTTACCTCTTTGAAATTCTAATTTTATTTTAATCTTTAATAAATTATCTTGTTACATTTTAATTATAACTAATCCATCAATTATATCTAATTACTTAACTCCTAATTAAAATCCAATTAATTTCTTCTTTAATAACTTAATTAAATCTTTAATTTAATTAAATTATTTTCAACCCAATCAAATTTCTGATTAATTCCTTAATTTATAATCTTACAATTTACGTCCTTGGTAATACCCCGATATATAAAAAGTCGGGGTGTTACATTAGTAATCTCAAGTCGCTAGCACTGCTCCATTCTGTTCTGTTCTGCCGAGTGCCGATTGCCGATTGTCGAAACCTGTGTTTGAACTAAATGTAATGTTTGGTTGATTGGTTTGATATTTTTGTTAAACAGATCCATGTTCATATAAATTTTTCTCAGCAGACTGCTGCTACCCGAGTGCAGATTGCTGAAGCCAAAGTCTGATTTTACTGCGAGGGTAAGATCAACTTCAAAATCTAGCTTATTGAGTTTCCCTGATTTTGCTGTGTTTACTTACTGATTTGGAATTTGGACTGCCTGAGTACCTGTTGGCTATTGTGGTTTGATTGTATTGAGATTATGATTATGTTGAATACCTACTCAACTAATCAGGACTGTCGATTCAATTGTTGTTGATTTTGCTCTACTTGGTATGAAATTATTGATTCGTTGGACTGCTTGTTGTTGTGGTTGGATACGATTATTTTCTTGGACTGCCTATTGTTGTGCTTGGATTTTTATTTTTTATTTGGCTAGTAAATAATTTGATTCTGAAATGGGTTTTTATCTAGTTTTGGGTTTGTTCTCAATATTTGGAGGTTCCCCTTAGACTTTTGAAGAAGCTTATACAAAACACGACGGGAAAATTGACAAGGAAGAGTGGAGAAGCCTTGTTTTGCATCATCTGTCCCTTTTGAAGAATATGACCCTTCAATATCTTAAGTAACATATTCTTGCCTCTTGAAGCAGGAATCCGCTTTCTTTCACATGAAATTGAGTAATGTCTTAACCTTCCATTTTTTGTTGTTATCTTCACTGACTCGAAAACAAAAACGCAGAAAAATGAAATAGTAGTAGCCTTTGTATCTAATGGTTATTTGGATTGGCAGGAACATCACCACCACTTTTCCAAGCTTCATTTTCCATTCACAAGTGCATGATACTTGAAGACGAAGCCTGCAACTCATGGTCACTGAATTTAAAAAACAATACCTCCTATCATTCCTCATGTTGAAGGGGCAGAGAGAGGATTCTTGCTTCATGCTTGTCAGTGTTCTGTAGAGGCTTTGGTGGTGGTGCTGGTTTGGTTTCACAACTCTCTATTTTCATGGTTTTCAATCTGCAAAATCTCAAATTTTATTCGGTTTATTTTGTCTGTGTTTCTCTTGAGTTGATAATTTATCGAAATTTGTTCTCGGCTCAAAAGCAATCGCATTCACTTATAGATTATAACTAGTATCTATTAGGATCCTTTGTTTTTCAGACTTTTCATTTAAACTTATAGATTCTTTTATTGTATAGGTATTTTAATTTTTTTTTTTATAATTATTGTTTTTCAACTAAGTACTTATAACTCGTATTGTATTTATTCTTTGGCAGTTTATCATTGGACTTGGACAATGGAATTTACGAAATGCAAGGATAATTATTTTTTGGTTGATTAATCTAAAGTCTTATAACTTTTTTATTTCTATTTTATTTTTTGGTAACTTTACTTTTTGGGTTTTTATATATATATATTTTCATTTTATATATTTATTAGTTTATTTATGGTTGTTTTATTTATAGGTTAATGTTGTGTTCATAGTGTAATTAAGTAGGATATTTTTTTGCATTTTTTATTTTTATAAAATTTTATTATAATATTTAAAAAAAAATTTATAGCCAATTCCAAACCGGTACCGAACTTCTGGTTTGATTCCGGTTCGATACCCATTTCTCATAAGACCAGTTCTAATTTTGAAAATCCAAAATTAAAACTGACTGATTCGATATGGTTCCACTTCAAAAACAAACCAAATCAGACTATGGACACCCCTAAATTATATTGCCCAAAACGTGGCCAACCCCCTGCCCATATTTTGTTCCCCCTATGAACTACAAAAAATATTAAAATATATAGGCCATCCATCTGTAATTTGTCTACTTTTAAGTCAAAACTTAGTTAAGATGGTGAGATTTTCTTCAACATTATTGTTAGTGGTAGAGTCTTACTTTCCCCACTGAAATTTTTCATATATTGGATTAATCATGGATGAAAATTTGACTTGCGCACTTTGGTAAGCAGTGTTTCAGAGCCGGCCACATGTCCATTTTGCTGCAACTTTTGTTGATTCAGTGTTGGATGTATAGCACCTTCCACTTTTGGCCATAATTAAAAAAAATCTTTTCCGTTGCCGGGAATCGAACCCGGGTCTCCTGGGTGAAAGCCAGATATCCTAACCGCTGGACGACAACGGATCTCCTGATCGCTAGCTTGCCTGTTATTATTTCTAAACACTACAATAGCAATGTTTTTATTTTATATTTTTTAAATTAAAAATTCAGTTTTTTAAATAAAAATCTTTGATATTTAATTTGCTAATTTAATTTAACGTTACTTTGTTCCTTTCAAAAAGAGTAATTAATAAAAGAAATCATAATCTTTAAAATCAATAACAAGTTAACCCTTAAATTAAATTTACTAACAACTAAAATTCTAAACTATGGGAAAAAACGATGCAAACCTCACAACTATGTTTTTTGTTAAAACACGTCTCCCAAAAATTTGTGTCACCAGTGGACGTCGACTTGTACCCCATTCACATAGAAGCGGACGTCAATACTAAAATGAGCAGACGTCTGTTACCTACGAAGGACGTCTGTCATGCATGAATGTTAATATGAAAGAGGTCTGCGATTTCAAATATATAATTTTGTGCATTTTTTGTATAAGGGAGAATGTCGGCACATAGAGCGAACATCCTTTCAACTTTAGCTATATAAGTTCAAACGTGAAAAGATGTCTGCTGATCTGTGTGAACCCTAAATGACTGAACATCATTCAAAAGCGAAAGAGTAGTAGAAATCAAATGTTTGATTTTACACATCAAATGGCGTTGAGGAGAGGAAACAACGATCAAGAATCTAACGATTAAGAATTCGTTAGCTACGGAATGGAGGTGGAGTCTATTTTGGCATTTTAGATCGATGGGCTTCATGCGCTTGATCATGAAGATATTATAAAGATGCATTCGATCTCGCCATCTCTAGATGATGACGACCGTGTAGGAAGGATGCAATTAGTGGATTCATACTTAAAAAATGCATAGTGAACTTACATTTCAAATAAAGAGTTATAACAAGCTTCACACATATTCACAACGAATGGAAAACTGACATGCTTCTGCCAAATGGATGTCAACCCAATATTTGGGCAAGTTCAAAAGTCAATCCATATTAGACATTACTTCCATAATTGACACAGTCATGAAGAATTTTAATATCAACATCATCTCAAGTCTTGCTAGAAGGGCAAGGAATGTAGCTTAGAAACTGAATGAAGGGGATGACGATGAATAGTATAAGCAACTATGATTGTATGGAAAGAAGATTGGCAGATGCAATCGTGGTAGCACATTGGTTGTTAGCGTAGATATGAACGACTTATGCCCGATCTAATATTTCAAAGGATATACATATGTTTGGCTACGTGTAAGAGAGGTCTGCTGGAGTGTGGTAGATCTATCATTTGCTTGGATGACTATTGTAATACTCGAAATTTCCACAACATTTTTAATTACGTAAATACGACAATTTAGAATTTAATAGATTAATTATTGTCATAATTTATGAAATTTTAGTAAAAGATTTAAAGTATTAGAACTATTAAATAATTACAAAATTAGGAAAGATTAAATAAATAATTTTATTTTATAGATAATAAAATAAAATAAGTATAAAATAAGAATTATGAAAACATAATATAATATAATTAGTAAAGAATAATGTGAGAATAATCCAGAGTTAAGGTAAGTTTAAATAGTTGGTTTAATAATTTATGTGGTTGGAATTAAGGAAATACTGTGAAGAGAGATCATATGCAATAGAAGTCGTTGGATGAGACTTAGGAACGACTGAGATTAATCTGGATGGAGGAAGATGTGTTCGTAGAAGTGTTTGATGCGGGATGATGTTGGACCATTGGATTGATTTAGCGAAAAGAACGTGGATCGTTGAATTTAAGAAAAAGAAGTTTCTGCGGGATCGTGATGTCATTTAGGTGCGGGAGAGTGTTGGACTGTAGGATTAGATTAGTGGGAGGAATGTAGACCGTCAGATTTAGGAAAGATTCTTCTGTAGGAGCGTTTGATGCCTCTAGGACGCAGGAGAGTGTTGAACTGATAGATTTAGATTAGCAGAAGGAGTGTGAGCCATTGGATTAGGAAATGATTCTTTCACAGAAGGGAAAGATGTCATTCTGGAGCATTAAGTAAGTTAGAAATATCGTTGTTAGATTTAATGAGTTTGCAGTCCGCGAGAGTGTTTGCGTCCGCAGAAGGTTATTTAGCTATAGATTAGTACACGTGGCAGACGATGACCTTGTGGATTGAAATTTCCACTGGATTGTTGGCTTATGTGGAAGGGTTGATGCTCGCGGTTGCTTTGGCAACCATGAATGTGAGTTTTAGGGCTAACGAGGTTGTTGGCCATTAGTCAAACAAGTTGTTGCGGTAGTTTGCGCGTCTGTTGTAGTTCGAGCATGTTTAAATTAAGGTAGTTTTCTTGAAACTTGTGAGCCACGATTCAATCCTTAGACTGTTTAGGAAAAACTAAAGTTTAGAGGCAATTTTATGGGATTTATCTTGCGAAGCTTTTTGGTTTTAACTATATAAATAATAGGGTTGGGTTGGAACCTTAATCACCCGAGAATCTCAAGACGTAGGAGTTTCTCTCTCTAGCTCTCTAGTGAATTTCTTCTCCTAGTTCTGAAGGTAAGTTGCTATTGTAAAGGTTTGTTGTTGTTTCTTAAGCTGCATGGTATTCTTGTTATCCTTTTGTTAATCAACTCCTTGTTGTTTTAAGGGAAGTCCAACATTGAAGAAAGTTTAATAGTCTGACCTTCATAAGAAATCCAAGTAAGAGATGTTTTCTTTATGTTTGACCTTTGACATACATCACAAAGAAGCTAAGGTATTTTATGTTTGATGATATTGTTGTGATCAAGAGCGTGATTTTACTAACTATCAATATGGTTCTTTGTTAGAGATATGTGATGATGACTTGACTGTTTTTCATGCTAATATGATTTTTTGTGACAATGACTTGGTTGTTTTCATGCTAATATTATTATTTATTTGAGATATGTGATGATGACTTTACTGTTTTATGCATGTTTGATGATATATGCTATGATAATGTGTTTACTGTTATATTCATGTATGTTAAATTGTTATCATGCAACGTGTATATTCCAGGCATCATATTTTTTTTCAAGAAAAAAATGAAAATGATTTTCATGCACATGTTTCTATGTAATAAAGATAGAAAGAGAACTTAAGATACGAAGGGTTGAGGAAAAACTATCCCAAAGGTTGATCCTATTAGGGGCTAAGCTCATTAGCCTGGTTAGATCGAAACTTGGTGGAAGTTCACCAAGTGATTTTGCATTGAATGTACAACATTAACTGAGGACCCAGTAAGGAGGATTGTCTTGCCGAAATTCAAGAGACTCAGTGGTGTGTTTCTCATAATCGTGTTTGCTCTTCCTGCAAGAATCTTAACAAAGGTTGCAAGGCAGTTAAAAAAAAAGAAAATAAAGAACAAAAAGATATGTGTTTTATAAAAATGCATTTCATACTCATGTTATATTGTGCATCTCTTACTAAGTGTTAGACTAATAATTTGAACTTTGTAATATAGGTAATGATGAGTATTCTAAGGAACATGATGATAGAATTAATAGATAACACAATTGAAGAGGAATTCTCATGGTTAAAGTCAAAGAGTTGTCAAAGTGAAGTTGACCCGTGAGTGAGGATTTGAAGAAAATAGAAGAGAAGAAGAAAAAATTTATATCTAATTATGTTTCTTATCAGTTGGATTTTAGTTTGAGATATTGTTATTTGTTTATATGAGGAGTTTTGCTACGTTGAATTTAAAAAGGATTTATTTTAAAGTTTTTCGTTTAGTATGGTTTTAAAAGAGCGATTTTATGCAGGATGTAATATCCAAATCTTCGTTGAGCTGAAAGCATAGCTTAAGTGATAATTTTGGGATATTAGGAGCTAAGTTGGACAAGTAAAGATATTAGTCAAGAGAAATGCAATTGGAATAAGTGAATTATGATACTCCGTTATGTTCATAATAAGTTTAATGAAGGATTAAGGTTATTATAGAATGGTTGATGACACTTGGATTTAGAAAAGATGATAGTAGGACTGAATTAGGGATTGACAGTAAGTGGATTAGTAAGAGAAAATGTACTTGGATATAATAAAATTAAAGTTATAAGGTTTATTAAATTTTGGAGTCTATTAGATTTAAGGGTAAATAACACTGCAAACCCTATAGTTCTGGGTCAATAACAAGTCAAACCTTGGAGAATTTTTTTAACAACTAAAACCCTAAACTATGAAAAATTATCGCCGGCAACCTCGCAGTCAAGTTTTCCGTCCAAATCCGTCAAATCTAATTTCTCAGTTAACTTGAAACGTTTTCCTCTCAATGTCGATCTTGTTCGTCGGAGTCGATTCTTAAAATCGATGTTAGTTCTACCATAAAAATGAATTTCAAAGTCGAGGATTCAAAAATTTCGAACTTTTTGACTATAAAACGACAAATTTCAAAGAAGAACTGTCCGTTTTAGGTTAAAAGACGATTTTTAACATATAACGGACGTCCGTCATACTCTCACAGACGTCCGTCCGTCCGTTATAGGTTAAAAATCGTATTTTGTCCATTTTATTTTTTATTATTAATAAACAAATATTAAATTACCGTTTTACCCTTACAAAAGTTGTCATTATTATTTTTATAAGGATAAAAAAGTAATTTGACAGACAAGTGGCAGACAACTGTACCCCACTTGTCTGTCAAATTACTATTTTGTCCTTATAAAAATAATATTGACAATTTTTTTAAGGGTAAAACGGTAATTTAATATTTGTTTATTAATAATAAAAAATAAAATGGACAAAATACGATTTTTAACCTATAACGGAGGTCTGTCAGAGTATGACGGACGTCCGTTATATGTTAAAAATTGTCTTTTAACTTAAAACAGACAGTTCTCCTTCAATATTCGTCGTTTTACAGTCAAAAAGTTCGAAATTTTTGAATCTTCAACTTTGAAATTCATTTATATGGTAGAACTAACATCGATTTTAAGAATCGACGAACGAGATCGACATTGAGAGGAAAACGTTTCAAGTTAACTGAGGAATTAGATTTAACGGATTTGGACGGAAAACTTGACTGCGAGGTTGCCAGCGATAATTTCTCATAGTCAGGGTTTTAGTTATTAAAAAAATTTCTCCAATGTTTGACTTGTCATTGACCCAGAACTACAGGGTTTGCAGTGTTATTTACCCTAGATTTAATAAAAGAATAAGGTAGAAGAGAAGTTATAGAATATATACTTTGAGTATTATGGGATAGATTATGGATAGTCGGATAATTCAAGTGTTAGCCAAAGAGAAAATATATTTGAACGTAATTGAAAGTTTGGATATAATTGGGTATGGAAATGTGAAGCATATAGTGATGTGGACAAGGAACGCACCGCACGTGATGGATGAACGCAACGCTTCCCACCTCCTTGGATAAGGATGCGGCTGCAAGTTTCTTTCGTGATATAACTCACACGAAAGAGACTTTGGATATTACGCACCAAAGGGTTCTTTGGATATCACTCACCAAAGAAAGAAAAGGATCTCTCCAATTCCCAAAAAACAAAAGCTTTCTTTTATCAAAATTCAACAACTCCCTAAAACATAAAATTAGATGGCTTTATATAGCCTTTTACAAATATAAAAAAAAAACTAAATACAAGATAACCTAGATAAGTGGATCTAGATCTCCTAAATAAGTGGATCTAGATCTCCTATACAAAAATGAATCTTTTCAAAGATATTATCTTAAGAGATAATATCTTTCTCTTTCTTCAAGATCGTGTTGTTGTGATTCTCTGCAATTTGAAAACTTTCTATGATCTTTGACTTGATATCTTTTGATGAATTCAAATTTGCATCATCCTCTCCGAGTTTTTAAGGATTTGACCCCAAATCTTCTTTATTTGATCTTTGATTTGATATCTTTTGATGGATTCAAATCGGCATCATCAATTATTCTTTTGATCTTCCACTTATGCTTGATCTTCATAATATTCTTTGAGCTTTGATAAATAATTGAATAGACCCATTTTACATCATATAGTATAAGTTGGTAGATGATGTAAATGTTTATATCTATATATATAAGGTTTTTGGTGCATAAGGATTTGGAGAAGATGAAGTAGTATGAAGAATGTTAGGATTACATTTATGACCTTAAATTATGGTTGCAAAGTATAAATATGAGGGATATATATATGAAGTCATGCATGACATGCATGTGCCACGTTAAAGGAAATAACGTGCGTATGGTTAATCTAGAGAAAATGCATAAAACCTTCATATGGAATCAGCAGCCAATCTCGACCGTCTATCGACGAGTGTCGATCGACCGGAGTTGATCGACCGACAGTAATTCTGAATGTAATATGTGGGAGTTTGGCCTAAGGACGGTCGATCGTCCTTCATATTATTCGATCAACCGCCATTTATTAATGATATTCTAGAGATGTAAATCAACAGAAAATGAAACGAGAAAGTCGTCTGGAACGTCTGGAAATCAAGAGGAGTGTCATATGAGGTGTCTGAATGTTGAATGAAGTTGATGATCATTTAAGTGAGTAATATGGAGAGGTGATAACCGAAGTGAAGGCGATGAGAGGCGTCAACTGAAGAGTCAGTAACGGCTAGTCATTAATGGTTGAACACTTGGCCTTCTGTCTTCACAATGGATGAGAGTTGTAGAGTCTGTTGTCGTCTATAAATAGAGACGTAGGCAGTGAAGTTTAAAGGAGAGAAAATTTGTAGGGTTACTCTGCCAAAATTTTGAGAGAATATTGGCTGGAGGTGTTGGCGTGAGAGAGTCTGACTTCTTCTGGAATTGTGAAAGAACAGAGAGTGAGAGATTCTTGTTTCTAAAGGAAGTGATAGTGAGAGTGTTTTATTTTAGAAGTGAACTGTGAGTGCCGAGAGTTGTGAGAAGGAAGTGAGAGAAATGAGTTGGAATTTTGTGAGGAATCTGTGATGCAAAAATGTGAAGGAGATTAAAGGCAGTGAATAGATTTTGGACGTAAGGGTCGTCTCTGTTGGTGAAAGAAATTGTTGAAGAACATTGAGGAGAGTGTTGCTTTCGTGTTATCTACTCTTGGGTTTTTACAGGTTTTGTGAAAGAATCTTAAAGCGTTAACTTATTAAAGCTAAAGACCTCAGGTACGTGCTATTGCATGTGCTTTGTCCAAAATGACCTACATATCGGGAAATTAGGGTTTTGTTTGATGTTTGTTTACTAAATGCATAAGTTATATTATTGTATGAAAATGTATGTTATTTTATTGTATGTTTATAGAATAAGTTCAGTTCTTTAGATAGGACATATCACGTTTTAAGGATACGATTAAGGAAGTTAGATAGGATTTATATGTGTACAACAATGTTAAGACTTGAAATACTAATAATTGTAAATAGCTGTTTCTGTGGACCGGTTAGTTACACCCAACATAGAAGCCAAAGATAACAACTGTGGTCCGGTTGGATACGCCCAGCATAGAAATCAAGATAAGTAAATAACTGTGGACCGGTTAGATACGCCTGACACAAATATCAAGCAAATAATTGTGGACTGGTTAGATATGCCCGGCACATATATCAAGTAAATAATTGTGGACCGGTTAGATAATCTCGGCAGCGATATCAAGTAAATAACTGTGGACTAGTTAGATACACCCGGTACATATATCAAGTAAACAACTATGGACTGGTTTGATACTCCCGGCACAGAAGTCAACTGTGGTCCGGTTGGATACACCCGACACAGATGTTTATATGGTCCGGTTTGATACGCCCGACATATAATCAGTAAAAGGATGTTTACATGGTCCGATTTGATACACCCGACCAATAAGCAAATAAAATAACTATATAAGACTTGAACAATAAAAAGAGAAACGAAATAGAAAACGTTATGCAATATTATAAAAATTGTATGTGAATTCTATGTTTTACATTTATACCACGTATTGAGCGTTAGACTCATAGTTAAGTCTCGTTGATGTAGGTAAGGAGCAGATGAACGAATAAAGCTATTGATGGACATAGCTGATTGAGTGTTACTGTGTGGATGTTTGTGTTGTTGGTGACATTGACCTGTGATTATGACTTACAAAATGGAATAAATGTTTTAAAAGGCTTTTAAGTATTTTATGACTTCAAATAAATGTTTTAAGTTAATGTGTTTATTTAAATGTTTAGTTAAACAATGAGTTTATGTATTTAATTGTAAAAGACTTTCACTTTATGTTTTGTATGATTTAGACTTCTGCTGTATATATATGACTTTGATTTTATTACGCAATGGTTTTAAATAAAAGAAAATTTTTATATGGAAAAAGGTTACGGGATGTTATACAGGACATATTTAAAAAAAAAACATGAAATTTTTTTTAATGCTTTGGGGTGTTATAGTTGCCACTTGAAGGGCTTGTGCCCTAGCCAATTGCTCACAACAATCAGCATTGATGGAAATGATAGAATTTATCCACTTACCATAGTAGTGCTTGAAGCAGAATACAGAGACTCATGGTTCTTTTTTCTACAATTGTTGCTCATGGATGTAGACGATGCTTTGGGTAAGGGATGGGAATTTTTTTATGACTGACAAATGGTAAGTTGCATTGTTTTTCTAATGTTTGTTTGTTTCATGTGTTGTATGGAAACGTTTGTCTTATTATGTTTGATTATTATTTTAGGAGTTGGTGTCTACCATCGAAGAGCTCGCACTATTAGTTGAGCATCACTTCTGCCTTAGATACTTGTATACCAACTTCAAAAAATAATTTAGAAATAAGTTGTACAATGAATGACTCTGTAACAACCCGATTTTTATTACCTTTAAAAATTAAGTGGAATTTAAAACTTTTCTTTTATAAAATCAGTGGAAGACTTCTCTTCCATAAATTCTTGTAAATATAATTCTTTTCTTAAAACCGAACGTTAAATCCATTACTTACAATCTTTTTCCAATTTATCGTGTTAATAAATAATAGTCTTTTCTTCAAAACATTTTAGCAACGTTATAAAATCCATTTTTCTCAAAACGTAGAGGAAATATAAAATAATAATAATTAAATTGTATCTCTTTATTATTTACAAAACTTTTTTCTCTTTTAATTCATTTAGCCCAGCCAGCCACAAGATCCGCGTGTGTAAATCCTTCATCAACTGCTCTTAATCTATTATTCTGTATTTGAGCGTATACCTACATTACAAGACTTAACTAATGAGCTTAAGTCTCAGTAAGTGTTATAAATAAAAACTGTACAATGCACATGCTATGCTCTTTTAAAACTATATGCGTTTTCATATCTGTATCTATTTCTCTATCCATATCCTTATCTGTATCTGTTTCTGTATCTGTATTTGTATCCCTTTCCATTTCTAGAAACTCTTTTATATTTCTATTTCCATTTCCATTTCCATTTCTGTATCCGTATCCGTTTTCTATTTTCTTATATTTTACATTTTAGTATATCCTGGTTTTTGTCCATGGATTTCAGTTTACTGTCCTAGTTTTTGTCTAGGGATTTCGCAACTAGTATGAGCAACAATGACATATTCCGAAAGCTAGCTAACAGCCAATGGCTTTCTCTGAAAGTCTGCTAGCAATCGAGCCACTAAGGCTTGAACGGCCTCACATCATACCATCTCCTCATATCACGTATCTTTTACATTTATTCCGTTTATTATCTGTTTCGCTTTTCATGGTAAAATAGATATTCCTACAGCCCAAATGATGGTCGTTCACTTCGAGTGATCAGCCCTTCACGAACACCGTATACTTAGTATGTGTGAGCATCTATTAAATCATCTTTAAAACCATGCATGTGAAATCCTTTTCATATCATTTTAAAACTATGATGCATGATGCTCGTGAATGCATACAGTCTATTATATCAATAAAATATCTAAACATGTTCATCTATTAAACGTAGCATTAAAAGAATCCAATTCTAATAATCACCCAGCAAGCAGTATCACAATTTACGGAACATGCTCAATATCTGGTAAAGCAGTAAACAACCTAAATATTCTATGAAAGCAGTAAACAGTCAGCAAACAACCCTAATTCTTGCGATGTAGGGTCCGAAGACCAAAACACATGCATATCACTTACCTGCATTCTGTGGCGCGTTTAGCACTTTATTCTTTTCCCGTTAATACCTTCAAAATAATTAACATTTATTTATTAATATATTTATCGATTATGAACATTAATTTTGATACCGTTATTCCTCATTTATTATTTAATATTACCATTTAACGACTTTTCATTAATTTATCTTTATTAATTTTATGGACAATAAAAGAATAATCCTAATTTATACATTTTTTCCTTTTATTTCACTAATCCAATTTATACGTTTTTGACAGTATAATTTCTTCAGTCAATTACTTTAATCAAAGCACAATAATTAATTTCACCATAACGAATAGTTACGAATAACCCCTCAAGCAATAAAACCTTACCCCAACAAATATAATTTCTAATTCCAATTAACAGAGATTCCAACTTTATTCCAAATCACAGACTTATAATTTGATAACATGCATATACATCACACTTTTATTCCATATTTCCTTCAATCTCTCAAACTCATTTCCTTGCACATACAAAACATTTCCAACCCAACAGATGCCATTTACAAATTCTATTTCCTAACCTTACCATAACAATAAATTATCTACAGTACATCACCGCCATAAAATATTAGAACAGGGCAATACCACACTATCAAAAATTACAGAACATTTATCCTTACTTCTACAGTGCATGAATTTAATCCAACATATAAGGTTGATCACTCCATTTCACAAAACCAATAATAGTAAGCAACAGACAATATTTCACCCAAATATTCATTATCAGAATATCAATGCTTCATTAACCAAAATAATTACAGAACCTTAATCTCCACAACTTGAACTATCGGCAGAAACCAAATCAATAGACCATATTCACAACAATCCACAGAAAACTCAAGCATAAAACTCAACATCTCAGCAAACACATTTTCGACTTTAACAACAGTCATCACTTAATTCATCAAAATAGGAGAGGAAGTCGAATACTTGCAGCTCACCCTTGAGGAACCCCACGACCTCCACTATCATTTTCCTTCTAAAACACCTCTTCCTTCCTCTCCTTTCACAATTCACAGCACTCGGCCTTTCCTTTACCAGATAGTATAGAACACTCTCTCCCGCTCAATCTTCGTAATTCACCAGATAGTCCTCCATTTATTTCAATTCACCTGACAGCTTCATAAATCCCTTAAATTCTTCTACTTCTCAATTATCTCTCAAGTCAACTACTCCCTCGACAAACTCTTGAAGATGATCATCTGTATCCCGCGTAATGGATGCCATCTTTAAAGGAGTTTCATGCATAATTGTGTCGGCAAAATAATAAACCGGTTCATCATTTTAGCTAGCCAAAAGGACCGGTTGACGAACCGAGTGCAAGGGTCATCGATCGTTCCTTCACCACCAAGCCCCAGCAGAACTCTTCATCACCAAATCAACCTGCCAATCGCCTAATTAACAGAATGCCAAGGAGAAGATTGGAAAGCTACTGACTTACCTCGACCCGATGCCGAAATTCACAGCCTGCATTCAGCCGACCCTCGCACGCCTACCCGAGCGTTCCACTGACGCAACCCGCCCATGGTTTGTCAAGCCACACTGAAGCCCTATCTTCTAACGATGGTACCCGCAGCACGCCGGACTCCAGCTCTGCATCTCCCTCTCGATCCCTCTCTCGCGTCTCCCCTTCTCCTAATCTTTCTCTCATCTCTCTCTCAGTAAATTGGCTATCAGCCAAAATCTGATTTCTCCCTTCCCCTTTTGATTCCAAACCGAACCAGTGAATCCACCTGAATCGGTTCGGCTGAACCAGTCCAGTCATTTACTTCTCCATTTAATTCTTTTTATTTCAATTTTTCACTTAAACCCCCATTCTAATTATTCACTTAATCCTTAATTCAAACCAATTCCAATTAATTCTACTTTCTTTCCTTCTTTTCAACTAAAAATTGACCACCCAATAAAATATTCTTTCCAAATTAACCCTAATTATCATCTAATAAATTTCTATAAATTATAATCTAACGAATACGTCTTTGCTAATACCCCGATAATTATCCAATTAATTCAAATACCCCAAATTACTTTCTAATTATCTTTATTAAATTTCGTTATGAAAAATCAAGGTATTACAGACTTGATGTGGAATGCATCTAGAACCACAACATTAGCGCACTTTGAGAGAGAGATGAATAAACTATTTTTGATTGACCGGATAGCACATGCGTATTTGCAAAACATCAAATTGAGATTCTAGTTGAAACATGTTTTCATTTCCATCCCAAAGTGCGACATAAGTCTTAACAACTTGAGCGAGCCATTCAACGCTTGCATCCTACCAGACCGAGACAAATTGATTCTAACTATGGTCGAGATGATAAGAAAAGACATCATGTGTAAGATTGCTAAGAAACATCAAAAGATGGATGAGGGGATAGACCTACTTTGTCTGCAGATCAAGAATAAGCTTTCCAAGCCACAAGATGAGCTTGAAATTGGTGTCCAACATTTGCATTAGTTGGTTGGTTTGAGGTCTGTGACGATAACAAATAGTACATTGTCAATTTCGATAGACATACTTATAATTGTTACAAGTGGAAGCTGATTGGAATCTTATGCGTACATACGATCCTGTATATGCATTTTATGAGAAGGTTAGTTGAGGATAACATTCATGTATGCTATCATTGGGAAACTTATAGAAGGATTTACTCCTACTTTGTCCAACTCGTCAATGGCTAACATTTCACCTGAAATAGAACAGGATCCAATTCTCAATACCAATAAAGAGATGACCGTGGAGGCCTCAAAGACAAAGAGTGAGGGATGTTGATGAGCCCCATAGTTGGATAGTACTGAGTAGAAGAGATGTCACAGTGACATGTAACCGATGTCAATGTCGATGTTTGGGACACAATGCCCGCACTTGTCAATATGGAGGCTTAGCCACTAGCAAGGCAAGTGGTAGTGGCAGGGCTAGAGGCAGAAGTGATAGTGGTAGAAGAAGAAACTCACATGATACATTTATGAGTTTTACCTATAACACCCTGGGTTTTCTTACGTTTAAAAATATGTAAAATTTAAAACTTTTTCTTTTATAAATACAGCAGAAGACTTTTTTTTGTTAAAACTCCTTAACGATAAATAGAAATCTTTTCTGAAAATGTTTTTATAAGGCGCAATGGAAAACCAAATAAATAAACAAAGCATTTTTAGAATACAATAAATAACTTCTTTCCTTTTTCAATTAAAATACATTTACAAAATCTTTTCAAACCCTTTCTTTTACACCCATTAGCCTAGCCAACTACAAGATCTGCCTGTGCAAATTCTTCATCAACTGTCCTTGATCTGTTCTCCTATTTCTTATACATACCTCCATCCCGAGGTAAAACAATGAGCCTAACGCTCAGTAAGAAATAGGATAAAATATAATGTTCATGCTCATGCTCAATGCATGCTCATGCAATATGTCTCAGAAAAGAACCTATCTTTTCTGTTATTTCTGAGAGAAAGGATACATCCTATGGTCATGTGGCTTAATCATCACTCTGACGAGGAGATACATCCATCAGGGGTGTCACCACATACCGTCACCGATCTCTTTTGTTTTCAAGCGTTGGGGATTTTCGGTATAAGAGAAGAGGATACATCCTATGGTCTATGTGGCTTAACCGTCACTCCGCTCCCTACGTGGGAGGAGATACATCCATTAGAGGTGTCACCACCAATGGACCATCACCAAATCTCTGAAACCCCCACACGCCTATTTACGTTTATTATGCATGTCATGCATATGTCACAATTTCAAAAGCCCTAAGCATGATGCATGTATGTTATGCTATATTTAGTTCACAACAATATACGAGATGCACAGAAAGGAAACATAATAGTAAAGTAGTGATATGAAAGTTCATGCTCAAGTTCAAGCAAGGAACAATTCATATGTTATCTAATAGAGGCCAATCACTTGCTAACTAATAAGAGATAACAATTCATATATATTAATTTAAGAGGGAGCATTTTATACGATGATCAACAGAGGGATAACAATTCATATTTGACTATAAGAGAGCAAGTCATCATTGATGACCAACATACAAACCGTGCATGCATTGGCAGAGAGCTTATCAAGGAATAACTATTAAATGAATCACACGCTTATTACCAAGATCAGTTCACAAAAAGCAAGAAAATAGCCAACATAAGTAGAATAACCCCTAATGCAAAAAATCCAAAACAAACAGAACACGCACAACTTCCTTTTTGCCATTTTTAAGCCTTGACAGGTTACCATAAAATTAACACAAAGCCTTACTTCCAATGACAAAACATAGGGCAATATTCAACCGTGCGTGACAAAACTATCCAACTTCTCAACCCACAGAAAATGTTAGTAACAAATAGCAAATTAGTTCTTCTTAGTAAGTGCATAGGCAATATATAAACAACAGCCAAGTCTTAAATATTTCATGCTGCATAAATCAATTTTTCATTCAACCATAATCGGCATTAACTAAACTTGTTAACAGCACAATAGCTTTCCACAGCAAGTAATCCAAGTCAATGTTTAACAACAAACAAATCAATCGACAGTATATAAAATTTCCTTATTCACAGCAAGTTAGAAATTTGACAAATCTATAACCACAGCAGTTGAATAATTCAAACAATTACTTAAGGTAGAATACTGCAGAATATTCTTGATAGTTCTTAGTTTCTTTTGTTACCAAGTAGATTACCAATTTGCAGCAAGAGCTCAAAAATTTTACAACGAGAAATCAACGATTTGCAACAAGAAATCTAAGGCAGAAGCAGAAATCCAAACCAAACAATCACCAAAACTTTCGTGATGCAGGGCCTCCACTGGCCACCGCATCCCATTTCTTACCTTTAGCCAAAATGCCACATCACAGCAAGCCCCACTCCTCAGCAACAACAGCCTAGAAGTCCAACCGAAGAAATGACACACATTAGGAAAACCAAGCAGCACCTCCTTCTTCACTTTCACTCACGGACTCACTTTTCTTTCTTCACACACACACACACACACACACACACACACACACACACACACACACTTCCTTTCTCTCTATAAGAAATCCCACGACAGAAGCTCACAGAAAATGGAGACCTGAAATGCAGAGTGTAATCTGCTTTAGTAGCTACCATAGTTTTATAGTCGAGGAAGAGCTTTACTGGGAGTAGAAGTTGATGGACAATCACACATATCAAGGGAGAAGGTCCAATTTGATCATGCCGTGTGGAAAGCTTCTTATCGCTTTCTAAAAAATCACATGAAATCGTTGGAGAAACTGTTGAAGAAAACTGGTCATGGGAGAAAAATCAGAAAAATCTAATTTTTTTCGCATATTTCGTTACTCTTGTCAACATACCAGTCGACACATTCAACCGCCTTGTCGCATAGTCTCACGGTTTTACGCCATATCGCATCAAACGTTGCTGTTTCCATTTCTTTCCTTCTCTTTACTTTTCCAAACTACAAAACTCAGCGTTCCACTTCCTTCAATTTAATTTCCTTTAATTTTTTATTATTTAATTTTTAATTTAATTTAATTTAATCTTTCTATATTTAATTCATTCCCAATTAACCCTTAACCAATATTCCCACTTAACCAAATTCTAGTAATTTTAATTATTCAATTAATCCTATTAACCCAATTAATTTCCCAATTATTCTTGCTAAATTTCATTATGAAAAATTGGGGTATTACATTACCACTGCTCCCAGATCGCAAGTGAGTACATTGTTATGCTTTCAAACATTATTCTAATTATATGTGCTTTTTATAACATAATATTGTATTTTTCATGTAGAAATCATCCTTGCCAAGTCCACATCTTTAACTTGAGAGGGATTTATCAGAAAGTGGCTTAACATGTGAAGTAGAACCGGGGAGGTTCGGTCCTATTTTGCTAATTAATTGTGCTATTTTATTTTTTACTAATCTAATTGCACTGTTGTTTTATTTGTTTATCATGAAAAAAACTAGAGTTAACTCATTGATTGTGTCATAATTTCAGTAACCTTATATGTTCTTCCATGTTCGCTATATGGATGTCCAAAGATTGCACATACAACAAACAAACAAGAACATATGAAATTACTGGAATCATAACATTTTCAATTAGCCAACTTGGGTTTCCTTTGATGCAAATGATTTAAAGGCAAATGATTTGACATTATATTTTAATGCATGCATTATTAACTAATTGGGCAACGAATTTTATCAATTATAATTAATCAAAGAACAATGTTGGATCAATTATAAATGAACATACTCTCGTACGACTATCATTTGATATAATCATTCACTTGATGTTAGAGGACGTCTGACACTGATCCAAGGTAGCGTCAGATGCCCATTGGCATTGGAAGACGTCCCTTCACTTTTTTCAAATGTCCTAGGTTAGCCACAGACATACCTCATCTTTTTTCGGATGTACCACAACTTTTGTTGGATGTCTCAGGCCAGTCTTGGACGTCCCTCGGTGTTGGACGACGTCTGAGGCTAATCAAAGGCCAGCCTTGGACGTCCCTTGACATTTGTCGGACGTCTAA
The DNA here is from genome assembly GCA_022433065.1 of Begonia loranthoides. NCBI lineage: Eukaryota > Viridiplantae > Streptophyta > Magnoliopsida > Cucurbitales > Begoniaceae > Begonia > Begonia loranthoides. The sequence continues at coordinate 10,530,544 of CM039479.1, read as the reverse complement.
GGATAGCGCTGGATGTCCTCGGCTTTTTCTGAACGTCTAAGGCCAGCGTCGGACGACCCTTGACTTTTTTCACACGTCCAAGGCCAACGTCGGATGTCCCTCGGCTTTTTTTGGACGTCCCAGGCTAGTCTCAGACGTCCCTCAACTTTTTTCGAACGTCCAAGGCCATCATTGGACCTCCCTCTACTTTTGTTTAACGTCTAAGGCCATCATTGGATCTCCCTTGGCTTTTGTTGGACGTCTAAGGCCAGCCTCAAACGTCCCTCTGCTTTTTTTGAATGTCCACGACTAGTGTCGAACGTTCATCAGATTTTGTCAAACATCCATGACTAGCGACAGATGTCCCTCGACTTTGTCAGACGTTCGAGACCTCAATCCTTGAATGTCCCTAGTCGTTGGAGGATGTTCTTATGCTATTTTACAACCAGAATGACCAAATCAGAACATAACAAAAAAATAACAATGAAGTAAAGAGACAACCAGAATAATCAATTAGAATACCAAATGTACAAGGTCAATATCAAATGTAATAATTACGTTATCAAATATACAATTACAATTGTAGAAAAAAAATGTACATTAACAAATTACATTAATAACAAATGAAACAATACACTTGCCAGAGATTGACGATGTTGAACCCCAAATTAGTGCTCATATATGCATGTGATGAGTGCTCAAAAAGGGACTCCAGAGGCTCTTCATGAGGGTGGAATCCGCTCTGTTGACATCTACGAATCATTAACAAACTAATAGGGTCTGTGAGTTGAAATATATGGTGTGAGAGGAAATAAAAAGAGCTAATTAGTATGTAATTTATAAGCACAATGATTATGATACAAAATGTAAGAAAATATATCGATTTTTATCTATAGGGGTGACAATTGCAATTGCATCTCGTAACATCTGCTGGTAGTCATAATGGGAGTGCAAGTCAACTAATGACATAAAACATGTCTGTGTTTGGGTGTGTTTGAAATTAAAACCATTTATTATAAGTGATTTGACTAAAAAAAAATATCGTAGGAAGGATTAAAAGTGACTTACATGGATTTACCCATAAGTCACAAGTGAGTTTCTCACTTGGACGTCAACTATCTCTTCCTTATTCAATGTGTCACACTAAATAAAAAGAAAGTATTCAAGAGATTTATTTAACATATCAACTTCTTATACATTGATTAAATATTGATAAAAAGTTACTCTCACTAAGTCAGATGTTGACTTTTGCTTCGGACTAATGAGAGTTGTGATATTGAAAACATTGTTTTCTTGAAAAAATACAACATGAAGCAAGATGTATTAGCTCTACAATAAAAAAACAAGAATAACCTTCAACTGATAGTGTTTTTTACTATAATGCCTACAAGAATACAACATGACTTCGAGTTCTTTTTGGTATTTGCATGAGCCAATCTCATGAAATCCTCTATCAATGCAAAAGACTACAATGATTAGTTTAAACACTTCTATCAGACTACTAAGTGTAAATTCGATACATTGCACAATGCAAATTGAGTTCATACCATGTGCATTTGATGTGAAGTAGGTCCTCTTACAACTTCAATCGATGGATAATATGTTGCCAATATCTTCTATTTTTGGCAAGGGTTGGAGGAAAGAGATAATTGCCTAATGATAAGACATCTGCACAATTGTAACATATTGTTATATCTAATTTAGAGAGCCTAAACCAATGAACTAATGCATAGATGGAAAGTGCATATAAACTAAAAAACTTACTAGTATCTATCTGGTCTGGTGTCAGAAGATGGAGAGTCTGTTGGAGGAAATGCTGGCGGGGTTGCTATATGAGCTACTGGCAGGGCTGCAAGCAGAGCTGGTGGAGGATCCACACACCTCCTCAGCTCATCCATGAGCAATTGTTGAGTGGTGTGAAACTCTTCAATTCATCTACTAATTCCTTCAATTCAATCGCCATAGACTACAATCGAGGAAGACAGACTCTCCAAGTAGCCTACAATCTAGTTCCACATCTCTTCAATCATCAACATAGAGTGAGAAAATTGAGGAGGGGGCTGAACAATATCATCCTCCACCTCCATCTAAACTAAGCCCAGTGCAGCCGACGTCAAAGGAAGTTGTGCAGTCGATGTCAAAAGAGAGTGTGCAGTCGACGTCAATGGAGTCTCTGCGCCCTTGAATACCCACTCCCCTCTGACTTTGGTCATCTCCATCCAAGCTAAAGTCACTTGATTGTAGATATCAAGTGCCTTTTCATTGATTTTTGGCTCATTGGGAGGGAGTGACATCCTTCACTAGATTTATGATCACGTATCCAATGTTGAATCTCTTCCCATTGTAAAGCTTCTCCATACATAAAGATTCATGTAGCTGACATGATTTCAATGTCCATCATGCGACAGAATTGTGTGGATTATCGTGTGATGGATGACTCTAGCTTTGACATTTAGGTCCTTGAATTTAGTCCCATAAAAAGATCCAACGTTCGGGATTGCGGCGCAAGTGTAGTAGCAATGCAAGACCTTCTTGTTTAATGAAATTTGAGTCATTGGATACGTGAAAATACTTCTCGGTCGGTTCCTCCGTGGAGCATCTAAACAGTTCATTTAGCTTATTCAGATTTATCCTAATCTTATGCCCAAACTGATTTGTCCTCAACTCCAAGAGTTGGTTGCCTAGCTCTAGATTTGCGTAAAATAGTTTCACTACTTGCTCACAATAATATCCCCCTTATCTTCAACAACTCATCAAGTGAAATGCGCTTGAACATAGCTTCTATTCCAAAATCTGTGAATGCATTGAATTCTACCCTCCTAGAGATAATAATGGATCGACGTTGAATATCATTGTCGTACCTTTCCTTAGATGACACAGTCCTGAACTCCGGTGAAAGGTATTCCTGTGCTGGTAGGCAGAGATAGATTAAATCACCTTGTAATTGACTTGGAGCTATGAAGGGAGTGACTTTACGCTTCATGGTGATTTTGGAGCTTTAGATGCCATTTTAAGGTTCAGAACTTGAAAGGTTGCTAAAAATTGCTTGGAATTCCTTGGAAGAAGCTTAGGTCCAAAAGAAGTGCTCACAATGGATTTCCTTTCACATTTCAACTTATATAGACGGAGTTGAAAGAACTTTCACTTTATAAACAAACACTTGCCCTTATACAAAAAAATGCACAAAAATGCATATTTGAGAGCACAGATGTCCTTCCTATTAACATCCATGGATGGTGAATGTCCTTCATAGGTAACAGATGTGCACTCATTTTTAGTATGCATGTGCGCTTCAGTGTGAATGGTATACACGAGCGTCCATTATAAGTACAAACGTCTGTCTTTATATAAGAGGGTATAATAAGACGTTTGTGGGTGGCGTGGATGTCCGAGAAATGTCTTGTATCAGAAAATGTGGCTGTGAGGTTTGTGTTGTTCATTTACTCTAATTCAGAGTTTTTGTTATTAGCAAACTTAATTTAAGGTTTGACTTGCTAGTGACTCTAAAGTTTAAATTTTTTTTTTTTGTTAAATACTGTTTTCAAATAGACAAAAAAAAATCATTTATTTAAAAATTAGCTATAAAATATTCAATTATTCGTTTATTTATTTTTTACATCATTTTAAAATTAATAAATAATGAGATATCTTACGATTGTTCTCAAAGTTAGAATATTATTAAATGCAATATTATTTATTTATCAATATATATATATGATTGATGAAGACTTACCGACAAACAATCGTTCATTTATATTTTATGAAAATTAACAAAAGAAAGTTTGGACTTGTTAGCAACACGTCAAACCTTGAATAAATTTTGTGAACAATTAAAATATTGAATTATGAAAAAAGAATAACACAAACCTCATAGTTATGTTTTCTGTAAATATAGACGTCTCTCAATACTGAATGACATTATCTCTCCATATCAATTGATGTCCCCTAGCATCCACGAACGTCCCTCAATGCTTAATGACGTTGTAAGTAGGGAGACATTCGTTGTTAGTCGATGGACGTGTGTTGTGAGATGATGGATGTCCATCTTAAATTAAGGAACGTTCATTGTGGAAAGAGGGACGTCTGTTTTAAGTCAAAAGATATCTGTTATGGGATGAGACTCCTCCCATCTTGGACGTCCATCTTTGTTAAAGGATGTTTGTCTGTTCATTCAGCGCTCAACAAGGACGTCTCTCAGACTTACGATGACCCTAAGGACACCCCTCCTCGTGGATCAGCCTTGGAAGCCCCTCATCATTGAAGAATGTCCATTGTTGAACTTTGGGGATCCCCGTTGGACGGTCCTTAACATTAACATGAATGTGACATTTCTCTCGACATTTTTTTGATGAAAAACGTGACTGCGAGTTTGCGTCATTATTTTTTTATAGTTTGAGGTTTTAATTGTCTACGAAATTTCTTTAAAGTTTGGTGTATTGTTGATTCTAAAATCTAGAGTTTGTTTAGTTAATTTCTCTATATTTTATTATCATGGAATATTACATTTTAATTTTTTTGTTTATAATTATTTTACCAATTCACGGTCAATTACGAGAATATCCCTTTGCTCTGTTTTTAGGGTTTTTTGGCCATTGCCTTCTGTTAGACTGCGGACTTGGTTGCGAACAAGAACCAGAACCAGAACCAAAACCAGAACCAGAGGTTCTCATTCAGAACTTTGTCGTTATTTGAACTCCGAACAGCCATGGGTAATACTATCTACTCCTCATCTCTCTGCTTTACTGTGGTTTATCTTCATTAACACGTGTTTGAAATATTTTCTTTAATGGCGTTTGTGCTATTGATGCAGGTATCTCGAGAGACTCTATGCATAAAAGGCGCGCCACCGGAGGCAAGAAGAAGGCCTGGAGGAAGAAGAGAAAGTAAGTCAATCCCCTTTTCCTGTAAACATTGAAGTATTTTTTTTAATCCGGAATTTTCTCTTGTTGCAAATATATCCATTTCATAGCTTATTTTTCCTCCGTAAAATGTCGTATTATGATATATTTTAATTTTTTTTTTGGTTTGTAAGCCTAAATATTGATGTTAAAATTTGATTTCAGTTTTCATACGTTTTGAGTTCTTTTTCCATGACATATATTCGCTGCAGCTACTGAGTACATAATGTAGAACTATTGAATCACTTTATTCACATGAAATTATAGCAGTAATTCGTAGCATGATTAACCTCCCAGTCTTCAAGGCCTGAGATGTATGTTAGTTTTTTTTTAATAAACTATACCTTGATACGAAGAAAAGAATGGTGTGATTTTAATGGTTGTTTTGATGATTAGGAAATTTTAGAGTTTGTTTACAAAATGAGCAGGTCCTGCTGGTGACATGATCATGATGATTCCATGCTCAATATGTCTTTCTATAACTTGAATTCAAATAGGTATGAGCCTGGTCGCCAAGGCCTGAAATGTATGTTAAATTTTTTTTAAAAACTAGACCTTGATACGAAGAAAAGAATGGTGTGATTTTAATGGTCGTTTTGATGATTGGTATAAATTCTAGAGTTTGTTTACAAAATGAGCAGTTCCAGCTGGTGACATGATCATAATAATTGTATTCTCAATATATCTTTCTATAACTTGAATTTAAATAGGTATGAGCTTGGTCGCCAACCTGCTAATACTAAGCTTTCAAGCAACAAGACAGTGAGGAGAATCCGTGTAAGAGGTGGCAATGTGAAGTGGAGAGCCCTGAGATTAGACACGGGTAACTACTCATGGGGAAGCGAGGCTGTTGCCCGCAAGACACGTATACTGGATGTTGTGTACAATGCCTCAAATAATGAGCTTGTAAGGACACAAACTCTAGTGAAGAGTGCCATTGTTCAGGTTGATGCTGCTCCTTTCAAGCAATGGTACCTTCAGCACTATGGGGTTGACATTGGCAGGAAGAAGAAGACTAATACTAAAAAGGAAACTCCGGAGGTAATATGAAGTTTTTGTTTGGTATTTTTGCCCCTTTTATGTGCTTTGGTGAAGTGCATCATGACTTCTCTAGTTTTGGCTTCTGTCTTTTTGATTTATCTTCGTCACTATGGCAATGATGTGAACTTGTTGTTTGTTGTGTTTCTCACTCTCACCAAATTTGTTTATTTGAGACATGGATAGGTATACCCGATCAAATTATTATATTTAAGTGACCGTGTGTTGAAATAAATATTCATTTGCTATTTTGACCCTTATTTTATAAATGTATGAGACAAATGAATATGTGTCGTTTCAAGTGGTCACCAAGCTTGTTAATTTAGTAGTGTGACCTAACATTATTCTTATCATATATGTTAATGTAGAAGTAAATATACAATTTCCACATTTTTATTGAATTAGTTATGTCAGTATTTATGACTATCTCCTCTTAATATTAGCGAGGTAACTTGTACGGTTTCTAATGTCTTCAAACCTTCTTTATGCTCTCTTTGATGATGCTTTCCTGCCATGGGCGAATATTTTTAAAGCTGTAGTGACTGACCACTGCTAGAAGTTTATATTGCTTATAAATTTACACGCAAACATGAATTCCTCTTGAAGTAAATCCAGTAGCTTATATGAATTCTTTGCAATGTGGGTCTTATTATACAGGATGAGCTGCTCTATTCGTGTGACCATGATTATAGTAAATTGACTTTATGTACTTTATCTTCCAATAATTACCTTGCACATATTAATTTAGAAACTGGTGCCTTTTGCTTGAAGTATATGCCTCCTTTTTCATTTTTAATCAATGGTTTAGACATATTACATTGTTCCTTGTAACCACTTTTGAGTAAATTTAGTTGTCTTGTAAATCCAGTAGCTAGTCTTTGTATAGTATGCAGGATAATCTGGTATTTTTGTGTAACATTATCAAGATAAAGTGTCTTTATCCATTTTATCTTTTAATGCTTACCTTGGGCTTGTTACAGCTGGTGGGAGAGGCCATCGCCGAGGAAATAAAAAAGAGTAACCATGTGGTGAGGAAGCTGGAGAAGCGTCAGGAAGATCGTAAACTTGATCCCCATATAGAAGAGCAGTTCAGCAGCGGTAGGTTGTTGGCATGCATCTCTTCCCGGCCCGGTCAATGTGGTCGATCAGATGGGTTAGTTTTTGAAAACTTTTGTGGTCGATCTTGGGTGTTTCCAGTGAAAGTAAAATTTGAATTATCGTGTCTTTTGCCCTGTCAAGTGCCAAATCCGTAGGCATTGATGAAATGATTAGAGTTCCTCTTCATTTGCTCACCTCATTTTGTTTCTTTCATCAACAGTTACATCTTAGAAGGAAAGGAACTGGAATTCTACACGAAGAAGATTCAGAGGAAGAAAGGGAAGGGTGCTGGGGCCCCGGCTTAGTTATATCTTAATTTGGTGAAGCGTTTTTCTACATGTCTTCTTATCAGCACTATTTTGCGGCTGCTCTGGACTTGTAGTTGGTAGCTTTTCTTCTTTTTATCGTTTCTGCATCCACTGCTGCAGATCTTAATGATTAGAAGAATTGAAGAACTTCAATTGTGATTTGAGGATGTGTACTTCGGCTGCTACAATCATAAAATCAGTTTTAAGGTTGTCATTTTTTACGTCAGTGACTGCTATGACGTTCTTAATATCAATTTAGTATTTTCAATTTTGATTTTAAATAGCCATTTTGTCAATCTGTCCCATAATTTATTTGTCATTGATTACTAGTTGGCGCGGTTGACCTCGAATCAGCCTAAACTTTGCTGAAACCTCATCCTTTTTCTTGGGCAACTTTCCAACCTGATTTTTGCAGACGGAAATGTGTCTTTTTTTTCCTCCATTTTCACCTCCAAACAATTCAATCTACCAAATATATTTCAGAGACAACTCGCAAATTTGAGTTTGCAAGCTCGAATCTGAAATCAATATTCAACCCAAACTTCAAACTAAAAAATGGAGAGAGAGAAAATGACTTACTAAATGTCTTCACAAAGGTTAAAGATTGAATTATCATGAATGTTTCTGCCTCAAACTTGTTGGATGTCCAATTTCGCATTCTTCTTTCCCCCTTTCCCTTTGCTACCATGGCGGCTGAAAATAGGAGAATGAGTGTTTCCCTCATTCCTTTATTTATTTTAGGGAAAATAACAAATCAACAATCGTACTTTTTGATAATGACAAGTTAACTATTAAACTATTTTTGCTAACAAAATAACCACTAAATTATGGAAAATAGACAGAGCAAACACCGCAGTTACGTTTTTCGTTAAACGCATTGACTTTGGTCCCCGATAGATCGTCTACTGTTCCACCATGGATCATTATTTTTTAAAAATAACGTTATATTAATGGTCCGACCCAAATCATATACGATCCGCTACGGATTGACTACGATTTGAGGTGGATTAATAATGATCCGCTGAGGATCATCGTGCGTCATTCTGCATTCTTGTGCCCTATTATATAAGATTTGATTGACCGATGCGGCGAGATCACTGTGAACCATGATATCCTTGGTGAACATTTGTACTCTCACACTATCGTTCCACACTGTTTAATCGATATCAATAGATTTCGGCACAACAAAGAAAATGTCCTTCAAGAGAAAGGGTGGACTGTCTCAGGTAGATGTTCGACAACAGCCAGAAACAATGGACTCAGGCTGTGAACGAAGTCGGATTGCAATCGAGCTCGTCAGTCTGTTACATGGCAATGTACCCGCCACGGTACAAGGTGGAGCGCCCGCGGTTCAAGTTGGAGCAGTCGCGGTTGACGTTGGAGGACCCGTGGTTGCCCCTGTTACAGAAGTCAACGTTGAAGCACAACCTCAACCTCAACCTCATCCTCAACAATGACTAGCAGCAAGTGCACTGAGCCGTTTCCAACCCGTTATAGTGGGTTTCCACTCGTCACTCTTCAGGACAGCCGATGCGAAGGAATGGTATGAAGATAATGTTAAAAACCGTTCAATTATTGTTTCTAGAAGAGTAGACTTTGAGTCATTGGTTGATTTGAAAATTGAAGAATTGTTTGAGGGGGCTGGCTTAGTCGGTTTGTGCCGATTGGGTGGAAGTTACTGTGAGCGGATTGTCAAATTGTTTTATGCAAATTTGGAACATTTCACCCAACCATTAGAGGTTTGGACTTACTTGTTTGGACATGAGTTGGAGCTGACTTCCAACGATATTAACGTGCTGCTTGAATGTTCAATGGAGAGACCAAGCAATCGTTATTAGCATGTGTTTCGAGAGCCAACTTTCATCAAAAGAGGAGAAGGGTTGATTGTGCTTAGATTGTTGCACTGTGATCCTGAGATCGCAGTGTACAAGAAGCCAAAGTCTCATGACTTGAATGTCATAGCCCGAATGATCCACATCATCATGACGCACACCATTTTGCCTCGGGATGGACATCGAGACCATGTTAGCGGCATGGATCTCTATTTGCTCGAGAAGGTGGTTAACTGAAAAAAAGTGGAAATCGAATTTGTCATTTTTAGTCACATGTACGAGGTGCTCAACAACCCGACAAAGACGGCCTTTTAATTGACTCATTCAGAGGATTGTTGAGCATTATGGGGTACCGATCTTGGAGGAGCCGAGAATCGAAGAGAAGGCCATGGACGTCCACAACTAATTGAAAGTGGACCGAATGGGGCTCACCAAAGTTGAAGAGGTATGGTTATACAAGACTTCATCCAAGCTCACCCCAAAGAAGCAAGCTACAATGTCCCAGCTGCCATCTCTCCCTCCCCCCCCCCCCCAAGTGGCTCAGCCTCCAGCCCCCTCAGAGGAACAGACTCTAGCATCGCCTCTACAGCACATGGAGGATGATGCTTTGCAGCCGATAACTCCGCCCTCTCCTCAATCATCTCATTTTACATCGATGCTGAGGAGATTTTTGGTTGGATGAATAGGATAGAGCAGCTCCATCATGGTGCTTAACATAATGTAAATGATGAAGGAGCACCTTCAAAATGGCGCTGCTCCAAATTAAAAAAAAAATGGAGAAGCAACGTCAAATGGGGCTTCTCCAAATGCAAAAAATAGAGGACCAACATCATGTGATGTTGGCAGTATTTTAGAGAATGGAGCAGCAAGTAGCCCCTCCAGCAACTCCTCCATCGTCCTCTTCAGCAATGGAAACCACATATCGCTTGTAAGTCATTTACTTTTTAAGCAAAATCCATTATTTACTTTATTTGTATGCAATGTAATAACATGTATAAAATTTGCAGCACCATTGCCCTCAGAGGTGAACTTACTCCTCCTGCTGTGCTTGCTAAGGTGTAGGAGACAGAAGCATTGGGCCACAACTGAAAATGTGCGCGTGGTATGTCTTTGATTTGGTTATCTACGTGTTTCTTCACTTATTCATTACTTATTAGTTTGACAGTCTCTTGTCAACATTTTTTGCAGCCAGGTGAGCTGATAGATATTTTCAAGAGGTATGTTATTGGAAATACTCGGAAGAACCTAGAAACATGCCCAATTCTTTCAGCAAAGCTTGTCCAGGATGAGTACACCATCATTGAGATCAACTTCCCTAAAAAAAAAGGGACGGCAAACACGGTGAGAATTACAATTTGTTACATTAAGTAGTTCAGAAGGTGTTATATTATTACTTATCCATGCGTTGTGTTCTTTGTATACAGTGCTATGCGGAGAACACAGCAGAATACTTCTTAGTTCAAATGGAAAAATTGCTCCTTACAATAGGGTAGATTCACGTAAGTAAACTTCTGGCTTTTTTGGCGTTCATGTTTCAATAGTTCTAATGTGTGCTTCCTTTGCATTTCAATCACACAGAAAGCAACCATGTTTTCTGTCGTCCGTAGACCTGCACACTCATTTCCCTCACTAGGCGTTGCTGCTTGAAGCAATTGTAATCGTCGTAGCGCCAATGGAAAAAGAGTGATATTTCTTTTTCCTTGTGTAGATTCATATTGCTTTATGCTTGTGTGCTGATTTTTTCCTTTGTATTTCAGCCCACATGGCATCTTTCGGTATACGAGTGAGAGGTTGGAAGTGATCTGACATTACAAGAAGAATGAAGACTTCCACCATCACGATGATGTACCCAAAAAGGGTCCGTTGTTCACCAAAGTGTCCCACGTAATCATGGACCCCCAGTTGTATTTTGAGATCATGGATTTGCGGAAGAAACCTGGCAAGAAGGTCGCTTAGGGTATTTGAGATGTGTATGGATACAAATTGAGATACTCATTTTATTGTACATAATAAAAATTATGTTGATGTTTATGTTTTGTTTTTTTTACTCGGTTAATATCTGTTTGGAAAACTTCTGTCTTGGATAATATATGGTTTTTAATAATATCACAGGAGAGATAGACTAAAAACAAGAAAAACTCTTGCAAAATTTTCGAAAGAGAAATTGACTCAAACCATTTCATTCATCATCAACAAATGCTTCAACTTTACCAAAATGCAGTATAATTCATCTCTAGGGTTCGCTAATTGCTGACAAAATCACTGAAAAAATCACGAGGAGTGTAGTATGAATTTATACAAGTCCGTGACGCATGATGATCTGCGATGGATCATTATCAATCCGTGGCAGATCAAAGTCAAGCTGCGTCGGATCGTAGTAAATCCGCAAGCAATTGGTAGTTAATCCACGGTGGCTCGTATATGATCCACGGAGGACCATCAATATTATAATGTTTTTTCAAAAATATCGATCTGTGGCAGAATAGTACACGACCCGACACAGACCATTATTTTCAAAATTAAAAATTGATAACAATCCGCCACAGATTGACTATGATCCACAGCGAGTTAATAACGATCTCCACGGATCGTCCTCTACTCTAGTAAATAAGACTTGACTGTGCGCTCCAATGAGTTCACCACAAACCACGAAACACTTGGCAAAGCTTGGTGCAAGGTTGGAGTATAGCTCAACGGCGATGTTCTGAGGGTTAAGCACAATGGTTTTCCTATCGAGCAAGATGAAGTTTTTGATGTTTGTAAATTTAGGGCTTGGAAAGAGGTGAAAGAGTTAGAGGCTAGGTTTCGGCCATTGTCGGTACAGTTAGCCGAAACCTAGCCTCCAACTCTTTCACCTCTTTCCAGCTCCCAAATTTACGAACATCAAAAACTTTATTTTTCTTGACAGGAAAACCGTAGTACTTAACCCTCAGAACATCGTCGTTGAGCTATACTCCAACATTGCACCAAGCGTCACCAAGGATATCATGGTTCGCGGTCAACTGGCCGAACTGCACCATTGAGTCTTATTTATTAGGGCACAGGCACAGGCACAGGAAAACGCTCGCGAGGGTGACCTGCCAAGAAGGATGCACTTGGTGGAGCACACCTAAAAATGCAAGGTGAAATGACGTTTCAAATAAAGTCCTATAACGACATGCCTTTGAAAAATGGTTGGCAAGCGAAGCTTCGGTTTTTCATCCAACACCTATATGCAAGGAACATCAGATAATGCGATTGAGTGAGCAAACATGCATGGATCAATATATGTACTGTGCATTGAAATCAGATATATATCATCTACAATAGTTTATTCGAGGCAGACAGTTAGATGTTCTTTATGAAACAATGCAAATGCTTGATATGGTTAGATGACCGACACACCAATTCTTAGTTCACATGTACAGTATATGCTCATAACAGAATTGATAATTTGGTTTGCTTCTGTAATGTATATATGCACGATATGAATGCGAAAAATTAGGTTGATGTGTATCTTTTGTTTACTTGGATAATATATATTTGGAAAATATCTGGCTTGGATAATATATGGCTTTTTATAATGTCATAGGGGGGATAGACTAAAAACAAGGTACTCTTGTAAAATTTTCAATTTTTTGAAAGAGAAATTGAGTCAAACTATTTCATTCATCATCAACAAACAACTAACATGTTCATTGCAACAATTTAAGCAATCGGTACATAACACCGAAATATACAAGGCAGGGAAAATTTGTCTATCCGTCGTGGACACACATTGGTCTGCTGCGAAATGTATGACTACCAACGGCGGATAGACAACATACCACAGCAGAAAGTCAATTTTTCACAGCAAATATAAAGTGTGGTTGATCAAAAAGTACAGATTCAAAATTTCGTTTACAGATTCATAATGAAGTACATATTCAAAATTTCATCATTAATTTCAATTTAAAATAATGTACAGATTCAAAATTTTGTTTACAGATTCAAAATGAAAATGAAGTATAGATTATAAATTTCTTCATTAATTACAATTCAAAATATAGTACATATTCAAAATTTTGTTTACAGGTTGAAATTTCATCATTATATTGGTTTTGATGCATCGTTAATAGTCACTTTGATTGTGCGTTGTCTTTTCTAATCAAGGAAAGTTGATGTCCACACTTGTATTTGTTTGTGTTTGTGGACCTTGGGCATCATACTCCAGCATAACACATTGCAAATAAAATTAACTTAGTTTAAAACGTAACATATGAAAACGTAAAAGCAATAATGTGGAATGTGGTCACCTACTTCTTAGGAACTATGTTGGGAATTGTCACAGGAACTGTCTCAGGAACTATCTCAGGGACTATGTCAGAAATTGTCTCGGGGGCTGTCTCAGGGACTCTAAAACCCATAAGTGTGCCCTCTGACCTTCCTCTACCACCTATATCGCCTCTGCCTCTAGACCAATGGCCGCCACATGCACTGGACTCTGGGCCTCCACTATCGCACATGTGGGAATTGTGTCCCACACCCCACACCGGCCACATGTAATGTTTAAATGTCTCTTAGGCAGCACTGTCTGGCTTGGGGCCTCACCCACATCCTGTATTCTTCGTTTTCTCAGCCTTCCAAGACATCTCTTGAATGAGAGTGTCGTAATTGAATCAAGATGCATCACTGGAAGCCACATTATTTGTCTACTGACGGGTCGGACAAAGTGGGAGTAAATCGTGGTATATGTTTCCCGATGGTAGCACTCATGCATAATGTCCTTGAGAGATCTCCTCATGAATTACATACACGGGACTGCATGGACACACGAGATGCTAGTCAACTCCCACCAGTAATAGCTACACGTACGCATGTCCAAATCGACACTATCCTGTTTGCTATCATTGCTGACCTCAAATTGGACAGCGAATGTGCATTCTGCTTGTGGTGAGCGTGTGGGCCTACTCTCGGCCATGTCCATGTCTTCGTCACTACTAGATTTGCATAATGGACGGAGCTCCTTCTCGTCCTCCTCTTCTAGAGTTGCCGAGACGAAATGCACCACTATAGAAGCTTTGTCTCCAATTGCACGTACCTCATTTGGTATGTGTGTCGACGTGGGCTCCACTTCAATTTGGCGGTTAATAACAGATTTCTTGACACTCTAAGACACCATTTGGTGTTCAACAAATGTTTTAACTTTGCCAAAATGCAGTACAATTCAGCTCTCACAAATCTTTAGGTTTCGCTAATCGCTCACAAAATGACTAAGAAAATCACGAGGACTGTAGTATTAATTTATACAAGGCAGAAGATGCACGACGATCTGCAGCATATCATTATTAATTCGCCGAGGATCATAGTCAATCCGTGGTGGATCGTTTATGATCTGTGGTGAACCATCAATATAATAACGTTATTTTTAAAAATAAGGATCCACGGCGGAATAGTAGACGTTTTGCCGTGGTCGGAAGTCAATGTGTTTAATGGAATACATAATTATGGTGTTGGCTTCGTCCATTTTCCATGGTTTAATGGTTATTTTGTTAGCAAAAATAGTTTAGTGATTGACTTGTTATTGATCACAAAGTTCGATGGTTGATTTTCCATTTTCCCTTTATTTTAATATTTAATAATTTTTAATTTAATTTAATTTTATTTAATATATATATATATATATATATATATATATATATATTAATGTTTTTGAGCATCTATCTGTTAACCAAATTCTCAACTCAAGTAAATCCTCATTCATTGAATTAAATTCTTTAATTTATTTACCACCCGATTTCACTCAAACTCACTGATTTGATTATATGACTGAAAATTCACATGTGACCGCTACATGACAAAATGGGTCAACTTTCAACACCTTAACTGAACATAACGCAAAAAATTTGCAGGTGAAATTTATTATTATAAAAATAGTGGTCTTTACATCATTCCTTAAAAAAATTTTTCCCCAAAATTAAGCATATCCTCATAAGAGTCATTAAACAAATGGATGTATTTCTGCATTATCTTGAACTCAAGTTTCCAAGTGACTTCCCACTCCTTGTGGTTCCTCAATAGTACATCAATCAAGGGGATCTCCTTGCGACGAAGGACTTGAATCTCCCTATCTAGGATTTGTCCAAGCTCCTCCTTGTACGAAATGTCCTTCTGGATGGGAAGATCAATCTAGTAGATGGCGTGGGATAGATGAGACGTGTACTTCTTAAGCTGGGATATGTGGAAGACATTATGAACTTACCCAAGCTAAAGAGGTAGATCAAGTCTGTAAGTCACGTTTTCAACCCTCTCAACAATCTAGAACGACCCAATATACCTCGGGGCCAACTTCCCTTTCACACTGAATTGACTTATGTCATTTATTGGACGCACCTTGAGAAAACAAAACTCTCCCACATCAAATTCAATTTCACGCATCTTCAAATTGAGATAACTCTTCTGCCTACTCTACACAGTTTTTAGTTTATCTCGGATGAGGTGCCACAAATTGTCTCCAATCACAATCATGCAAAGAGATTTTCTAACAATAATTTCAATATTTCCTTTGAATGTAATCATTGAGAAAAATGCATAAAAAATATTAAGCACATCTATCAAGCTTCCAAATATAGCTTGAAGTTATTTAAAATCAAGCATAAGTGGAAGATCAAGCACAAGTTCAGAAGATTTCTTAGACGTTCCAAAACTGCTAGTGATCTGACCTTTGATGACTATTTGGTCAATTTGATACTCCTAACAATCTCATATCCAAAACTATACTTCAGAAAGCTTGTAGCTAAAATCACAAGCTTTCTAGAATGGGGTGTTTTGTTAAATGTGGAGTTTATTTACTATGTCAAAAGCTCTCCAAAAAGAGAGCTTTATTTTCTGCCAAAGAAGCCTATTCTGTCTTAACTGGAATCAAAACCCAAATCCATTTGAAGATGGGCCTAAAGGATTAACCAATCAGATCATCCCAATAATAAGGACTTAGTAAATCATTTATCATTTATTTTACTTATTTTCTAATTAATTTTAATTGTCAAGTATTGTTGTCACTCGGTTAGGGTATGCCTAGTCGAATATGTGTCTTTGTAAGGCTTTTTTGTAACTTTTGTGTGAGGAAATCTTGTAATATGCAAAAATTTTAGTTTATTTAATATGAATTATGTAATAATACATATATTAATGATATGATTTTGTGGTTGTTGTGAATGAAAATAATGATGATTGATTGGATTTTGTTGTGGAATAATATTTTGTGATGAATTAAGTTGTATTATGGTTGATAGATGGAGGATATAATTGTGTTTGGAATTAGAATTTGTTTTACAGGGGTGCAGACGTTCACATGTGTACACATGCATATGGAGTGGGCTTCTGGGCTTGTTGGAATTTTGGAAAAACTGAAAATGTGAGCTTCCATAATTGAGGCAGACGTCCACATGTGTAAACACGCTTCTAGTGTGGACTATTGGAAGGAGAAAATGCAATCTGGACTGGATGACCTAATTGTGAAGAAATTTTAAGGTTTAACTCAGTGGATTGTTCTCGTCCGGAGCGGTCGTCCAAAATGGCAATTTTGTGGAAGACAAGGCTTCCGCAAGAAGAATATTTTCTGCAAGAAATGAAGAATGTGTACAAGCGGTAGCCTAGACCTTGAATTGCAGACGGCCTGGAATACAAAGGGTCACCTAGAATTAAATGCCATGTTATAATTTGATTGGACAAAACATGGTGTGTCACCACCACCACGTCCTGATTAATGAACATCTCCAACTTGAAGCTAGAGGGAAGAGATTTAACTAGGTAAAATGCCTAGAAGACTTAGAAACTTAACGAATAAAGTGAAGAAACTCTCCCTCTAAAAAATTCAAAGGTAATAAGAGTTCTTTTTATGATTTTTAAGACTTCTATTCATTTATAAAAGTTTTGATGGGAGAAAGATGTGAAATGTAGAAACTAGGCATAATTGGATAGTTGGATTGTTTGATATTCTTTAACTATCTTAATGGAATTGTTAAGCAATACCAATTGAGTATGTTATTTTCAACATCTTAAGGACGAGTTTGGTTCTAAAATTAGTAAATTTGGTTTAGAGTTATGGATAATCAAATATAGGTGAAAATTGGAAGGAACCCCTAGAATGTGATGAACATTAAGGGTTAAGTTATGAAGTTCTAAAAAGATATTGTTTTGTATGTGTATATGATGAACATTAAAGGTTAAGTAATATATACGCATGTGGTGAAGATTTAGTATATTTGGAACTAGGCATCCTTTTATGTTCTAAGGATTGAATAATTGTTGATAGAAGTGTTATTAATTTTGAAGGTCTTGTTGTTTAAGAAAATATTCTAAGTGTTGGAACTACATTACCGATCAAAGGTAAGAGATATGCATGTCTTTGGCCTTTTGGCCTATGTCACAAGATTTTAGGATTGTATTGTTTGTTGTTATTGTTTGTTTTGTTGGATGTAGTAGAACGTTTGGACATTGTGATATTATAAATGATGTGCTCTCATATGTTTAATGTACTGAGATTAATAAAAAGTATGTTATGAATGGTATGCACTCATGTCATGCATCATGATAAGAAATGAAAAACGTTTACATGCATAAATGTTGATAATGAAACTCAAAATGGATAAAATAAATGTAAATAGGTGTTGTGAGATTAGAGGGTTGAGTGACTGTCCTACTTAAAAGAACTACATAATGATGTATCTTTTCCCTAGTGTGATTGAGTGACGGCTCTCCCTAAGAGGATCATAGGATGTATCTTTTCCCATGGACTGTGAATCTCTAATGTCTGGATTGTTATGGGATTGAAAAGGAACGTTAAAGGAAAAACTAAAATGAAACTGCATGTTTTAATGAACTTACATAACATGAGCATCACATCGTTTATATTTGTTTTATCTCTTATTGAGCATTAGGCTCATAGATAAATCTTGTGATGTAGGTGAGGAGTATGATCAGAATGAAGAAAATGTAGATTAATAGCATGGACTGCAGTTGAAAAAGTGTAACTATATCGAGCACTTATGTCACCTGATGCTTTTGATCGATGGATTAAAACTCACTTATCTTATGAAAATTGTTTTAAGTAGTGTTGTATAATGTTTTGTGCAATGTTGTGTAAAATAACTTTTAACTGTCATGAAGGACAATGTATATCTTTCAAATGGCTTGAATGGTACATAAATGCTTTCGCTACGTATCGAATACTATTTCTCTCACGATTTAAAAAAAAATGGTAAGAAAAATGTTAAGGAAAACGAGTCGTTACAACTCTAAACCCTAATTTTTAAGGAAGTATTTAAGCTCTCTCTTAGGGCTGCCATAGGCAGTTGATTCAAATAATAAAATTCTTGTTTGAAATTGTAGAGATTTTCTCCATAACCACATCTTTTTCGGTGAGTTACATCCTATCAAGTATGTGTGTTGTCTATTGATTTCATCTTTTGTAAGTATAGGTGATATCTTTTACTATTACCTCTTTCTCTTCCTTATGTGTTCGAGGAAGAAAATCTAGCAAAGGTGTAGAAACTTGCTAGAAACTCAAGTTGGAATGCTTTCCATCGAATGGAGGCCATTGAAGTCAAAATGTGCAGAAGTAGTGTCTATCGAACCAACTTGAAGCTCTTCCATTATATCTTACTCATACCATAGATTTTAATAGTGATTTTTGGAGGACATCTTCTTCACTCAAAGGGCAATAAGTGGTCCAAAACTCATAGTAAGATGATTTGTATCAATCTAGATACACTTGTTCGACGTTGACCTAATTCTCAGCTAAGTGGACACCTACATCTGAGGAGTTGCTATCTTTGCATTCATATCTCTCCCATCCGAGCGATTTTCGCCCTAAAATTTTGAGGGATGCTTTCTCACATATAACAAGGGTTGCTTTCCAAAATTCATGGGAAGAAGTTTTGAATTGACGAAGTTATTGTGCCCTCAAGTTAACCTAGAAAATCTGCCGAAAAACTGTCTATCCAAAGTAATTGGTAAATTTTCCCTTTTAGTGGTGCACCATTAGATCAATTGTATCTTTTTACTAATTTCCTAGATCATTTCTAGCTCAATGCAACTGCAAACGACATGGTCTCCCATACAATGCCTCAAATGGGGAGACACCAATTGTAACGACCCAGTTCTTTAAAAATCACATGAAATTTAAAACGTTTCTTTTCTTTTGTAAAAATAGCAGAAATCTTTATTAAAACCCTTTTTAGTTATAATAAGAGTTTTTTTCTTTAAACTTGATCATTAAAAACCCTTTTTTAAACTCGTTACTTAAATCGTTATAAATAGCGGAGGATTATAAAATCATTTTTCTTAAAACGTAGCAAAAGCATAAAACAATAATAATTAAACTGTATCACTTTATTATTTACAAAACTCTTTTCTCTTTTAAATCCTTTAGGCCAACCAGCCACAAGATCCACGCGTGTAAATCCTTCATCAACTACTCTAATCTGTTCTTCTGTATTTGAGCGTATACTTACATCACAAGACTTAACTAATGAGCCGAAGGCTCAGTAAGTGATATAAATAAAAATTGTACAATGCACATGTTATGCTCTTTTAAAACCATATGCATTTTCATTTCAGTTTCCATATCCATATCTGTTTCTGTATCCGTATCCGTTTCCATTTCTTGTTTCTACTTTCGTTTCCATTTCTGTTTCCGTTTCTGTATCCGTATCTATTTTCTGTTTTCTTTGTTTTTTACATTTTAGTCTATCCCGATCTTTGTCTAGGGATTTCAGTCTATTAATCCTGGTCTTTGTCTAGGGATTTCACAACTGGTATGAGTAGCAACGACATACTCCGAAAGCTTGCTAACGGCCAATGGCTTTCTCCAAAAGTCTGCTAGCGACCTTGCCACCAACGCTTGAATGGCCTCACATTATACCGTCGCCTCATATCACATATCTTTTACATTTATTCCATTTATCTGTTTCGCTTTTCATGGTAAAATAGATATTCCTATAGCTCAAATGATGGATGTTCACTTCGTGTGATCAGCCCTCCACGAACACCGTACACTTAGTATGTGTGAGTATCTTTTAAACTATCTTTAAAACCATGCATGTGAAATCATTTTTGTATCATTTTAAAACAATGATGCATGATGCTAGTGAATGCATATAGTCTATTACATCAATAAAATCTCTAAACATGCTCATCTATTAAACATAACATTAAAAAAACCTAATTCTAATAAACACTTAGCAAGCAGCATCACAATTTACAGAACATGCTCAATATCTAGTAAAACAGTAAACAACCTAAATATTCTATGAAAGTAGTAAATAGCCAGCATAAAACCCTAATTCTTGCGATGTTGAGTCCGAAGACCAAAACACATGCATATTACTTACCTGCAGTCCGTGGCGTGTTTAGCATTTTATTCTTTTCCTGTTAATACCTTTAAAATAATTATCATTTATCTAATAATATATTTATTAATTATAAACCCTACCGTTATTCCTTGTTTAATTACTACTAAATGATTTTTCATTAATTTATCTTCATTAATTTTATAGCTAATGAAAGAGTAACATTAATTTTTGGAACCTTAGCTTCCATTTTCCCCTTGCTTCACAATTATCCAATTATACGCATGCATATTACCATAACTAAGTGTACTACTGTACCAAAACATGGAGCCTTATTTAATTTATAGAACCAAATCCAATAACCAAATTTGATTCCCAAAAGCATGAATCCGATTTTATAGTACATATTTCATCCAATAAAACCATGATATTCATAAACCAGTCCCATCATCACCAACAGAGAATAATCCATAACTTAATGTCCACTTATCAATATACAAAATACTCATGTAGTCACAGATCACCCAACTACAACTTAGCATCATAATTAATTAATAGAGTAAGGTTTGAACAACAACAAAGAACACAGGCAATAGCAAATAGAGACTCACTTCCAAACATAACTCATCGCAGACCATATTATCAACTTCCAACACACTTCTATTTTTCAACAAGAAGAAGAGAGACTCCTTACCTGAATAGTCAGAAGCTCACACCTGAGGATAACAGGCAGAGGAGAAACTCCTCCTCACTCTATGACTCATCTCATCGAAGAGAGAGTCTCACTCTTTGACCTTGAATTCCACTTGCAAGTCGTAGGTCTTCAAAGCACTTCCCACTTTCCCCCTTTATCTCTGCTCAATAATTCCTCCCAATACTTTACCCGACAACACTCCACTTATTTCTCTCCACTTTTAAGAGGTTGTCCTTTGCTGCTTTCTTCTTCAATTCACCAACCAATTTCAGCAAGTGTGCTTCCCATCTGTAAAGGGAAGCACTTGCATTTATGTCGGCCATGTTGGGCAGAATGAATGAACCGATCCAAGTGAACCAAAGGGACCATTTGACAGACCGGGTGTAGGGGCTATCAACTACTCCTTTGCATTTCGCCATTGCCGTCGCCCCTGCAACTATCCTCCACACATTCAGCCAAACTTCGTCCAAGACAGAATGCATGAGAAGAAAACACAAGATAGAAACGAATGATTTACCTCGGCCAAACATTCGCAGCATCGCGAGAGAAATCGATCCAACCCTTGCCCTGTAACTCGCGGCTATTTTGAGCCCTAGCTCTGCGCATCTACATAAGTAGCCCGTCGGACAACACTGCACGCTCAGTCTCGAGCTCCTTCGTCGTTGTCCTCACAGGTTCGCTCGGTCCCTCTCGGGTGTTTCTCTCCTTTTTGCCTCTCCCTCTCGGTTCCTCACTCTCTAATTCCCCCAAATTTTTGTCTGAAGCAAAATGGTCTGTGGTTCCCCCTTCTCTTAGCCAAGACCGGTCCACTTCTTAACCTCCAACCGAATCGAACCAATGTGAACCAAACCGGTTCACCTCTCATTAATTCCATCCAATTTTTCTTTTAAATTTTTAATTCCAACTAATCCCCTTTCTTTTATTTTTCACAAATCCTCACCTATTTAATTAAATTCTTCTTTCAATAATTTAATTAAATTCTTCATTTAATTAAATCATTTTCAACCCAATTTCAATTCTTGATTTATTCTGAATATTGCTTGACAATAATTATCGGTCCAATTTTATTTCTTCGATTCGGTTTCCCAAATAAATTTTCCATCAAATAAATCCTCAATTATCCAATTATGCCTAATTAATTTCTCAATTATTCTTACTTAATTTCGTTACGGGAAATCGGGGTATTACACCAATGCTAGTTTTATAAATGTTGTTGTACACAAACTCGACTAACGACAGATCATTAATCCAACTACCACCAAAGT
Organism: Begonia loranthoides; assembly: GCA_022433065.1. Taxonomy (NCBI): domain Eukaryota; kingdom Viridiplantae; phylum Streptophyta; class Magnoliopsida; order Cucurbitales; family Begoniaceae; genus Begonia; species Begonia loranthoides. Next base: position 10,508,123 of record CM039479.1, on the reverse strand, counting down.
TCAGGATATAGGCTTGCAATATGTTCTCCACAATCTAGATAGTCCATTATGACTGTCCATCATTCTGGGGATGATGTGTAGTGTTAAGGTTCAACTCTGTACCTAGAGCTTTCTGCAAAGCTCTTCAAAACTTGGACGTGAACCTAGAGTCGCGATCCAAAACAATACTTGAGGGAACATCGTGAGCACGAACGATGTTGTCGATGTACAAATGGCTCAATCTCGACAAGAAAAAAATTCATTCGGATCAGAATAAAATGAGGGAACTTGGTTAAACGATCCACAATGACCCATACCACGTCCAACTTCTGAGAAATCCTAGGAAAACCCGTGACAAAATCCATCATAATTTTATCCCATTTCCACTCTACAATAGGCAAAGATTGCAACAATCTTGCCAGTCTCTAATGCTCAGCCTTTATCTGCTGACGTGTTAAACATTTGGCCACAAAATTTGTCACATTACGCTTCATACCACCCACTAGTGTTGTCACATGAAATCATGATACATCTTTGTACTCCCTGGGTGCATTGTGAATCTAGATTTGTGGGCCTTAGCAAGTATGACTTGCCTCAGTTCCTGACTACTAAGGACCACAACCCTTCCCTGGAAAAGCACAATTCCTTCAGCATTGACTTCCCAACCATCAAGTTGTTCACATTTCTGTAGTTGTTCAACCTTTTTCTTCAGTTCATTGTCATCCTGGTGCATTTGTTTAGTCCTTTAGAGCATCGATGGAATAACAACAACATTATAGGCACAAGTTGTACCACCCAATTTGTAATACTAAAGATTGAAATAGTCAATAGTAAATGAACACTTACATTCATCAAGAACCAGACAGGTAAGAGATCCCTAAGGATGTCATCTTAAAGCATCAACCACCACATTCGCCTTGCTGGGGTGATGCTCTAGGCTGAAGTCATAGACCTCCAAATATTCTATCCACCTGCATTATCTCAAATTCAGATCTCTCTAAGTGAAAAGTTACCTTAAAATTTTGTGATCATAGTACACTTGGAAGCTTGCACCATACAAACAGCTTCTCCAAATCTTCAAGAAAAATATAATTGTAGCCATCTCCAAATCATGAGTTAGATAATTTTGCTTATGGGGCTTCAATTGCCATGACGCGTAAGTAACCACCTTCCCTGCTGCATCAAAACACACTCAAGTCTAACTCCTTATGCATTAGTGTAAACTACATAAGGTTGCTCACTGTCAGAACTAGTACACTCATTAATATGCTCTTCAACTCCTCGAATGTATTCTGACAACAGTAATCCTAATCAAACCATACAACCCTTTCCTGGTCAAATTGGTCAACAACGTGGCTAGCAAAGAAAAGTTCTCTACGAAATGTTTGTAGTAGCCGACTAAACCTAGCAAACTGTGAATCTCAAACACATTCTTTGGAGGCTACAACTGTACCACTATCTCAATTTTTGTAGAATCAATAGCAATCCCATCATGCAATACCATGTGTCCCAAAACTCGACTTTTGACATCTAGAAATCAAACTTGCTTCTCATGGCATACAACTTATGGTCTCTCAGACTCTATAGCACGATCCAAAGATATTTCCTATGCTCACTCCAAGATTTCAAATACACTAAGATATTGTCAATGAAGGCTACAACAAACCAATCTAAGTACAATTTAAAAACTCAATTCATAAGGTCCATGAAGGCAGATATGGCATTGGTCAAACCAAAAGGGAAGACCAGGAGTTCAAAATGCACATATTTCATCTAAAAAACTGTTTTTAGTATATCCTCCTCACAGATTCTCATATGGTCAAAATCGGACCTCAAATCAATCTTAGAAAAATACCGTGAACCACCAAGTTGGTAAAATAACTTGTCAAACTTTGGTAACAGATACTTGTTTTTCATGGTAACCTGGTTCAAATTTTGATAATCTATGCAAAGCCTTAGAGAACCATTAGCTTTCTTCACAAATAACACTAGAGCACCTTAAGTTAACATGCTCTCATGGATGAACCTCGATCTCTTAACTCATCCAATTGTTTTCCCAACTCAGACAACTCCACCGAAGCCATCTCATATGCGAAAATTGAAACTTGGGTAGAACCTAAGACTAAATTGATATAGAGCTCAATCTCTCAGTCTGGAGGTTATCTTAACAACTCATTAGGAAACACATATGGAAATTCCCTTACAACTAAGATATCCATATTATGACCAATGGTCTTTCCATCCATATCAACCAACCAGAGACTCCTACACTTTCCCAGTCAACTGCACCCACTCAGACAAAGCCCATAGAATAAGGTTAGTCATCACCGCACTAGGACCATTGCAATAGACAACAACCCCTCCATCTTTCGAAATGACCTTGACATTTTTCAGGTGACACTCCACGGTCGCTTTATATTTTCTTAGCTAGTCCATGCCCAAAATCTCATTGAATTGATTAAAAAAAAGGATAACTAAATTGTTGAAAACTTGCAATTGTCAATAACCATACAGACTACTCTTCACATTGAAGACACTCCACTCTGAACACCAAGAGAAATGCTAAAAACCAATGAAGATTTCATCTCTTTCATTGACAAACCCAAAATTGACACAAAAATAGAGGAAATAAAGGAGTGTGTTAACTCGGTATTGAACAACACTTGTCCAAAAGAGTGAGAAATAAGAGGAGTATCTTTGGCAACACCTTGTTCCTCCTGGCCATATAAATACTTAGTCCTACCAACTTCATAGGCCTGTCTCGAGACCTTCTCCTTACTCTTGTGAACCTTCCCATGGCTAACTCTGGTAGTGCTAGGACCTACACCACTACTCTGAAAAGATTGTTCTCTAAACTCACTTGACTCTGTTGTGGGTAAGGACTAGAAATAAAACTCTGCTGATATCTAGTCAACCTTTGAAAATCTAGCTTGGTTGGCTAGTAAGGGGTGTAATAGGTTGGTCGCGGCCCTGTAAACTATTGAGGAGTAAAAACTGGATACCCCTGATACTATTGGAAGGACAATATGCCAAAACCATGTCCATTTCAAAGAGTACTCCAAGCAACACTACCCTAGGAAGATGAGAAAGATTGATGTGGTGTATGTTGTTGTTACTGATTTCGCAAGCAATTCTTCCTCAAATGTCCTTGTTGTCCACAGATGTGGCAAGTATAGTAGCTATACCAGCCACTACCAGATGACCCACTACTCGCACCTAGTGTCGGTCCTCCATTGGACTCCAGTCTCTTAAACTTTTCCTAGTTTTTTTAGTTGTCTTCCTCTCCTCTTTCTTAGTCTGCTTCTCTAGATAACTCCCATAGTTGGCATCATATACCCTCTCTATCTTTTAAGCAACCTTAAAAACCTCTTGGAGAGAGTTATTGTAACGCCCCTTTCCATAAATCTCAATTTGTCTCATAAATTATTATTATTATTTTATTTTATTTTTGGAATAACAACAATTAAAACCTGTCATTTAAAATAACTATTTAATCAAACATTTATGAAATATTTATAGTGGAATGCTTTTACTAAATCAAAACTTAATTATTTTAAAACATGTGTTTGAGAGTCCTTTATAATTCATATAAAATCTCATACTTAAAACAGAACTCATCATCATAAAAGAAATCAATTTAAAAAGAAGTCATCATAACTCAGGCCATAACCCATGGTCAAAAGTCTCAACAACACCAAGTCCTCATCATAGACAAGCTTCCTTAACCTGTATTTCTTCTGTAGCTATTACCTCAAAATCTTTCTCACCTGCAAATCAAGGTTCATCTATAAGTCTAAGACTTAGCAAGTAATGCATGAGACCATAAACGTATGAATGCACATGTTGTTTATAAAAATAGTTTTTGATTGCCTTTCATTCTTCTTTGTTTGTTGCCTTCATTCTTTCATTACCATTGTAATTTGGCACCAAGTTAAAAAAATCCATTAGAGAACAAGTACACCAAAGCTCCATTGGGGAAATTAAACTCCCAAAGCTACATGGATACCGAATCGCCAAAGCTGCTTTCGTTTCCATCTTTTCATTCATTTCGTTCTAACATTAGGATACAACATCAAACCTAAACAATAAAATCATGTCATGACTCCCCCGAAGCTACATCAACGACCAAAGCCATTGAAGCTACATTGATGGCAGTATCACCAAAGCCTCTTATGTATTTTCATACTGTTCATTATCTTTCTTACATAAAAGCATCATATGAGAAAACATTTTTCATATCCTTACTACAAAACCGTGATGCATGAACATGCTCATGAACATATAGTGACATCCATTAAAATCCTCAGTATTCATTTTATAACAAACTTCACATTTCATCATCACAATATTGCGGTACCATGAAACAGATCCTCGAAGAATCAACACGGTATCACAAATAGCATAAACAAGTTCTCTAGCAATTATCACAACTACATTAACATTTAAAAGTGATGCACCTCAAGGCCCTGTCACTAGAGCTCAGGCCAAGAAATTCATTAATCTTTTCATGACTTCTTATTTTGCAGGAGGAACTACCTTAAAAGGCCTTGAGGATGAACTATCTCTTTAAGACAAGGAAAAGCCAAAGCATTTGATCACTTGGAATTTTCATCCAACAATCATGGTTAAGAATCCACCCGAGGCAATGCATGCAATGTCTTTAAGATAAGGAAAAGCCAAAGCATTTGATCACTTGAAGTTTTCATCCAACAATCATGGCTAAGAATCCACCTGAGGCAATGCATGCATCCCAAATATAATGCCTACTGGTGGAGGCTTTTGAAGATATGGCAAGCTGAAGTTATTCAAGGCATTCCAACTCCTTAGTAGGTGGTATGAAAGCAATTATTATTATTATTATTATTTTAATTGAAGAATTAAATAATGTTTGTTTGGAGGTGTTCTTGGCTATGCTTGATTAGCTGAGAACCCTGTTTTGTGTGTTTTTTATTTTGAGGTTATTTGTGTAATTGTGACATTAGGGCAACTCTTGTATGATATTTATACCCTCATTAAAGGATGTTTGAAACTAATTGAGATTTTCAGCTAAAAAAAAACCCTTATTGAGTTAGAGTTTCCTCCATATCACTTGGCCCCCTATTTTCAAGGTGAAAACCGAGAGAGTGAGAGCCCCCCATTGATTCACCATTGCCTTTTGGTTTGTCTTGAGGTAAATTTCTTACACTAATCTTTCCTTCATCTTGTTCCAGAGGTGAACTTTCATAGAGAAAGTTTAGAAGACTTGTTGCAACCCAAGTTGGAGTGGTTTCATTGGAACCCATTTGAAGTCAAAGAGTGCTGCCATAGCACCTTTTCGGACCAGCTTGTAAGGTTCGAGCATCATTTCTTTTCCTAAAATATTTTGAATCTTAATTTAGGAGGGTTGTCTGTACATATGTCAAGAGTTTTGTGATTCAAATTTTGTGAAATTTGGACTAGAAACGAGTAATTTGTGGTTCATCCTTTTCTGGCTTGAAACTGCCTTGTTGGTGCTATTACGGGCAGTTAATTTTATGTTCACATATCTCCCTCTTGTTTTGGGATTTTTGCATAATTTTTGGAGAGCACACTCTACTCTAAGGATATTTTCTGTGGTTCAAATTTTACATTGATTGGATTTCAAACAAGCAATTTACATATATGAGAAGTTGGTATTTTGTTTTAAAAACCGTGGTAACCGCCATCCTCCTAGTACTTGCTCAAGCTTTGCACCCATTGGTGCATCATTTGGTATCAGAGCAATTTTTCCCTGTCCTTATACTCTGTGAGTGGTAATTTTAATTTATTGAGATGATGACAAGAAGTGGGGCAAATGCTATCCACAATAGAGAAGCAAACCTGCCAACCACCCAAGCACCCAAGAAACCAATGAATGAGGTTGAGAGTAGCATACAAGGCCAATTAGAAGAGATATGTGGCATGATGGCCAAATTACAGTAGAGGTTGGAAGAGCCTTCAAATCAACATGTGAAGGGTCCTAAAACTCCTAGGCCAAGGAGGAGAATGAGCACTTCTGTAAACACTAGAGGCCGAGAGGATAGTGGCCAAGATGAAGATTATATGGAAACCGATGTGGAAGAGATCCATAGTCTGAGGAGGAGAACTAATATTAGAGATGAAATGAGACACATCAAGGTTTTTATTCCCCTCTTTAAGGGATCTTGTAATGGGAATGAATTCCTGGATTGGTTGGAGAAAGTTGATAAAGTTTTTGCTTGTTATGATTACACGGAGAAAACTAAATTACAAATGTTTACATTAGAGCTTTTGCATTATGCAAGCTTGTGGTGGGAAGACTTAAAAACTCAAAGAAGATGTGAAAGATATGATAAGATTCAAAGTTGGAGAATGATGAAGACCGTAATGCAGAAAATATTTGTCCCAATCCATTACAAGTAAGAGCTCTTCCTTCAAATTCAAAATCTTAAGCAAGGGTCACAAATGGTTGAGGAGTATCTAACCAAATTTGAAACACTTAAAATTATATGTGCATTGGAGGAACCGAATGAACAAACCATTGCACGGTTTATAAAGGCGCTTAACAAGAACTTGGAGATTTGGTTGAACTACAACACTTTGAGAATACGAATGGTGTTATTCAATTGGCTTTGAAGATTAAGAGACAAAGAAAGAGGAAGATCAAAGAATCTAGCTCTCGGCCATTCCAAAAGAACTCACTTCCATACAATCCTCAAGCACAATATGATGATAAGAGCATAGCCTTGAAAGTGCATGATGGCAAGGTTTTTGAAGAAAAGAAAACAAGTGGTGATGTCACAAAACCACGATTAAGAGACATCAAGTGTTTCAAGTGTCTCAGATTAGGGCACATCGGTTCTCAATGTCCTAACAAGCACATAATGGTGATTAGAAGTGATACCAAAGAAATTGAAAATGAAGATAAGGTTATTGAAGTATCAAATATAGAGGAAGACCCCCAAGGGGACACTTATTTTGCACAAGAAGGACCTCTCCTTATAGTTTTGAGGAGATCTCTAACCATGCAAAGTCAAGTGGAAGATTGTCAAAGGGAAAATATTTTTCATACCTGATGCAAAGTCAAGTAAAAGATATGCTCTATGATCATAGATGAGGGTAGTTGCTCCAATGGCTTCTCAAGTTGGTGTAGACAAGTTGGCGATAGAATCCGTGATACATCATACTCCATACAAACTCAATTGGCTCAATGACCGAGGGTCCATTAAGCTTACTAGACAAGCATGCATACCAATGAGTGCCAACCACTTATTATTGGGAAGGCCGTGGCAATTTGATAGAAGAGTATCCTATGATAGCTATTCAAACTATTTCACTTTCAAGATGAATGGAAAAGTTGTTAATGTAGCCTCTCTCTGACCCGATCAAGTGACACAAGACTATGAGAATATGAAGTAGGATAGAACCGAATCCTCCTTATTCATGTCCAAGAAGGAGTCGAATAAGTCGGTCCTATGGTATTGCTCTTGTTTAGAGAAAGGTTGGAGGAGTTGGGAATTATACCCGCTTCAATTCGACAAATGATTTCAGAGTTCCAAGAATTATTTCCTGAAGAACTTCCTCAAGGGTGTCCTCCCCTTAGAGGAATTAAGCACCAAATTAATCTAATTTTGGGAGCCACTTTACCAAACCGGCCCTCTTATAGACTCAATTCGGAAGAAGCCAAGGAGTTACACAAGCAAGTAAGTGAACTCCTTGAGAATGGGTATATTCAAGAATCCCTTAGTCCATGTGTTGTTCCATCTTTGTTAGTGCCCAAGAAGGATATTTCTATGCAGATGTGTGTGGATAGTCGTGCAATCAACCAAATTATGATCAAGTGTAGGTTTCCAATTCCTAGACTTGAGGACATGTTAGATGAGTTAAGAGGTGCCTCAATATTTTCCAAGATATACTTCAAAAGTGGATATCACCAAATCTTAGCACAACATTTAATAGGTCCTCAAACAACTCATCATTTTCACTAACACAACCTATAATTATTAGTAAAGGTAGTTTATAATAACCTCAAATATTTTACATTCTAACAACCGTCAAACATCATATAATATACATACACATAAAGCCCTATAGTTACTCACCTAGCATCCTGTGTTGTAGATTTGAAGGCCAAACAGATACAACATTACTTACCTCGAACTCTTTAATGGAAGAAAAATGCTTTTTAGAGCAAGACTTTGTCTTTTTGATTGCTCTGTCTCCTTGAAAAACTTTTAGAAAAATTTATTATTGCCAACCTCAATCAAACAATTTGGCTTCTCATAAATGCTCCTCTTTATACCAGTGGCTAGGGCATGGACAGATGCTCCTTGGTCTCAGAATGACGACATCCTTCATTCTTGCGGAGGTGTTGCCTACTGTGGATGCCTACGCTTCCAAGGTGCTTATTGTTCTTCAAAGATTTTTTATTCAAACGACATCATTTTCCTTGGGTCGACGGATGCGTTCCTTTCTGCGAATGCTTATGCTTCCACGATACACAATGTTCCCACAAGTCCTTAATCTAAATGACGATGTTTTCATTGATTTGCGGATGCGTTCCATTCTACGAACAACTACGCTCCTACGACACTCACTGTTCTTCATGGATCCTTGACCCAAACAATGGCATTTCCTTTGTTTCATAGTTTCATTCCTTTTCGCGGACAGCTACACTTCCGCAACTCTAGCTTTTATTGGGCAGATTATTCATCCAAAAAGATGATGTTTTGTGCTTCACTATTTATCGCGGAAGCTTTTGTGGTTCCTCGTACCCCATGTATTTTAATGCGAATGACAACATTTCACGTGTTCCACTATTTGTTGCAAATGCGTTCCCTTCCGCAGATGCTCATTTTTCATGTATTTTGAACCCAAAAGACGATGTTTGTGTTCACTTAATTTTTGTAACATAATCTTTTCTTTCTTTCAAAGCATCTTCCCTTTTCACTCTTCTCATCCGACTGTCAATCTTTCATCTATGCTTTCCATCCAACGATTATTATTTTATTTTCTTTTTTCCTCACTTTCCTGAACACGTTCCATTATGCGGTTTTCATCCGATGGTTAGTGCTTTGTCCGCCCTTGCCATTCGATGACCATTGTTTTGTTGGCTCCTTTCATCCTTTTTGTGCACATTTCAAAATCTGAACGATAATGTTTCATGCATTCCACTTATCTAAAATAGAATCTTTTCTTTCTGCTCTTTTCATCCAACGGTCAGTGTTCCCTCCATTCCTTCAATATGATGACCATTAGTTCATCCACCCTTTTCATCCTTTCTGTGTGCATGCTCCCTTCAGTGGATCCCTCCTTCTCAGTGGACAACTTGCCCACGATGTTGTTTCTTCCTTTTCTTATTGCACCACGAAAATGCATTTTCATTCCACACCCAAGTTATATCCCCCTTGTTCTACACCCTTCCACTATTCCAGAATCAATAAAATCCAGTTCTTTAATGTTTATGCATGTTCACTAAACAAAATACCTTGGACCATCATCTCCATTCAACAGACCCCAAAATATCCAAAATCATTATATCAATTCCACATGGTGTAAACGTTGGTCTTCACAGATGTGAGATGAAATTAGCAAAATATGGTTTGTCCGTGAAAAACCATGGGAACGTGGTAGATTGTGATTGACGGATTGTGATTGGTGGACAATGTAAGTGTATATCCATAGTGGAAGCATTCGTGTCTACAGATGTGAGGTGGAATCCCAAAAATGAGGTTTGTCCACCAAAGTACATGTGAATGTGATAGATTATGATTGGTGAACACTATAAGCGGGTATTTGCAGTGGAACGTTGGTGTCCGTGGAAGTGAGATAAAATCTACAAAATGAGGTTTGTCCATGGAAATATATGTGAATGTGGTGGATGGGGATTGGCGGAAAATGTTAGCGAGGCGGATATTTGCAGCGGAAGAGTAAGTGTCTACTGTGAAGCGCATGCATCCACAACAAAAAGAACACGTGATGCAATTCCAAATGCAAGAAAACTAATTCACCACAATTGACACAATCGGATATAAAATAACAGCGCAGTCAACTTCAATCAATCGTTTTTTCAATTGCATACAGCTAATTAAAACCAAATTTGCAGAACCCTAAGAAGTATCAAAGATATAAATCCAACTAAAAAATTACGTTCAAAATCGATAAGGAGCAGGAGTTATACATAGAGAACCGATCTGCCCTAAAACAGATTATACACAAGATAGAACTGGCGACTTCCAAAGAAACGTGTATAAAAATGCGAATTTAAATCCAATTGTAAACAAATCAATGCTCAATTCTTCACAATCCAAGGGGTTACAAACCCACAAAAACTAAGAACAAAATTCAAACTAATGCAATGAGGACAAAACAGAACCTACCAGTGGTCCACAGAAATCCCTATAGCCTGGACCCGTGATTTCAGCGGACTCCTTTGACGAACCCTCTCAAACTCGCTTCCATTCCATCTTTCTGGACCTCCTCTCTAGATTACCAACTAGGACAAGCAACTGGAAGAATCACAACATAAAATCCAGTCTCAAAAGTGGACAAACCTGGGGTAGAAAGTGCTTGGAAATTAACCGAGTATTACCTTGACAAGAATCCGAGCTTGGTGCTTGGGAGAGAACTCCAAAGAACACACGATAGCTTCAGCTTGATATTCCTCAAAAGTGACAATTAGGGCATCCTTACAGAGCCTAAATATCCCTCTAAAGAAATTCTAAAACCAAATTATAAAAACACCCTTGAAGGGACAAAATTTGGAAATGGATGCTTGGTTAACATGCTAGCCTAATAAAACCGAGTCAAAGGATCAAAAAAATAACCATGAAACAACAAAATATCCAATATCTTCATAAAACATAAATTAAACTAGCTAAATAAAACATAAATCCAAACTAATCATCCAACTTAGCTTCATATTGTTGATCCTCAAGTTGACTGCGGGTTATGGGAGCAATATGAGGGGTTGCTTTGTCAATCCAAATGAGGAGATGACTTGGAGCCTCATTATCTTCATGATTGGGCATCTCTCCCATGTATTCGAGTAATGTATTTTCTGAAAAGTAGCAATTTGTTAGATAAGTGATGAGCCTCTTGGCTCTGGCTCGGGCTCGGGTGATAAGACCCCGAGGTGCATCCTCCTCCTTGGGTGATTGAAGATTTGTCCTGTAATCCAAGGTTTGGCTCTCCCCATCCTTTACTTCTTCTCCAAAATGTGGTGACAAGTCTTACACATTGAATGTAGAAGAAACTCCATGCTCTTTCGGAAGCTCTAATTGGTATGCATTATTGTTAATCCTTTTTAGAACTCTAAAAAGACCATCCACTCTAGGAAGTAACTTGCATTTTCATTGTTGAGAAAACCTTTCTTTTTGCAAATGTAGCCACACCAAGTCCCTTTCCTCAAAAATCAGTTCTTTTCTACCACGATTAGCTTGTTGCGCATACACTTCCTTTTTCACAGCAATGGCTCTACTCACTTTCTCATGTAATTCTTTAATCTTTTCGGCTTTAGTGGCACCATCTGTATTAACAAGATCGTCAAGGGGCAACGGAATAAGATCCATTGTGGTGAGCGGATTAAAGCCATAATAATCTCAAATGGTGTACGTTGTGTTGTTAGATGCATACTACGATTGTAGGCGAATTCAATATATGGCAAGTGTAAAACCCAATCCATTAGTTGCTTGTTCACGATAGTTCTTAATAAGGATCCCAATGTGCGATTCACCACTTCCGTTTGGCCTTCTGTTTGAGGATGAAAGGAAGTGCTAAATAGTAGTTTAGTACGCAATTTTCTCCAAAGTGTTTTCCACAACGAACTCAAAAATTTTGTATCTCTATCGGAGACTATTGATCGAGGAACTTTGTGCAACCTCACCATTTCATTGAAAAATAAGTTTGCGACATGATTGGCATCGTCAGTTTTATTGCAAGCAATGAAATGAGCCATCTTCAAGACCTGGTCTACAATCACCATAATAGAATCTTTGGCTCGGGCAGTACGTGGAATTCCCAAGACAAAATCAATACTGACTTCCACCTAAAGATGAGTGGGAACAGGTAGAGACATGTGTAATCCTTGTGGTAAAAGTCAACTCTTGGCCTTCTTGCACATGATACATTTCTCAAGGGACTCCTATAGGCTACAAGCGGGAATACATATTTTACCATCTTTAAAGAGAAATCCATTAACCACATGATAGGGGGACTCGACCTTTTTTAAACAAGCTTTAAATATATCCCCAAAATCCTTGTCCTCTGCATACGAGTCTTTGATCGAATCAAAACCAAAGAGTCTAGTATTGAGTTTGGTCAACAAGACATATCTTTGAGAGAGGGCATCTGCAACCTGATTTGTATCACCCTTTTTATACTTAATGATATAAGGGTAACTGTAACATCCCCTGGTGCTCCCAGTACAGTATTGTCTGCTTTGGGCTGAACCCCACACAGTTTTTGTTCTTGGGGTTAGCCTAAAACGCTTTGTACTAGGTCGAGAGGGGAGCTCTATTTGTAAACCATGCATTTTCTACTCTCCCAAGCAACGTGGGATTGTGCACCCCCACTGATATGGGCCGGACCCACACCTGGGCCTTTCATGGGTTTTGCAAGGTGGGCTGCCACAATCTCTCCCCCTTGGGGATCTGACGTCCTCGTCGGCCACACTTCCGATTGGGATTTCGCTATGATACCATTTGTAACGTCCCCCGGTGCTCCCAGTACAATATTGTCCACTTTGGGCTGAACCTCACACTGTTTTTGTTCTTGAGGTTAGCCTAAAGCGCATTGTACTAGATAGGGAGGGGAACTCTACTTATAAACCATGCATTTTCTACTCTCCCAAGTGATTTGAGATTGTGCACCCCTACTGATATGGGATGGACCCACACCTGGGCCTTTCCTGGCCTTCATAGGGTGGGCTACCATAGTAACGTTCCAAGAACTCTACCTATTTCCCATGACGTCGGTTTAGTTTTCCTTAGCTGCGAATGTGTTTGAGAGCTTGATGATTAGAATGTATAATAAATTCCCTTGAAATGAGATAATGTTGCCACACCTCAGGAGAACGAATAACTACATAAAACTCCTTGTCATACGTTGAGTAGTTTAGGGAGGCTCCTTTTAGCTTCTCACTGAAGTAGGCAATTGGCCTACCCTCTTGCATTAATACAGCACCAATACCGAGCCCCCATCACACTCTATCTCAAAAACTTTTGAAAAATCAGGTAATACCAGTACAGGGGCATGACATAATTTCTCCTTGATTGTCTCAAAACTAGCTTGGCAAGGCTTTGACCGTAGGAACTCTTTCCCTTTTTTTGTGCAATCGGTGATAGGAGTCATGATAGTACTAAAATCCTTGATAAATCATCGATAGAAAGAAGCTAAATTGTGGAAGCTTCTCACCTCAGATACACTTCTAAGAATCGGCCATTCTTTAATGGCTTAGATCTTGGATTCATCCACTTCCATATCATTCTTTGTGATAATAAAACCCAAGAAATAAACTCTTTCTTGAGCAAACGAGCACTTCTTCAAATTTTTGTAGAACTTAGTGGCCTTGAAGGTCTCAAAAAGTAATTGGAGGTGATCCACATGTGAGGGGAAATCCATGTTATACACAAGAATATCTTCGAAATAAACGACGATAAACCACCCCATAAAATCCTTAAGAACATGATGAATCACTTGCATGAAAGTACTCGGTGCATTAGAGAGGCCGAAAGGCATTGCCATCCACTCGTAGAGGCCATACTTTGTTTTGAATGCAGTCTTCCACTCATCCCCTTCACGCATCCGGATTTAGTGATAACCACTCTTAAGATCAATCTTGGAGAAAACTGAAGCACCACTAAGCTCATCAAGCATATCCTCAAGTCTAGGTATCAGAAACCTATACTTAATAGTTATTTGATTTATGACCCTACTATTAACGCACATTCTCATAGAACCGTCTTTCTTTGGAACAAGTAGTGATGGAACCGTGCAAGGACTGAGTGACTCATGGATGTAACCCTTTTCAAGGAGTTTGTTGACTTGCTTGTGTAACTCCTTAGCCTCTTCTAGATTAAGTCTATAAGAAGGTCAAGGAGGCACCCGGTACTAGATCAATTTGATACTCAATGCCTCGAAGGGGAGGTAAGCCTTGAGGAAGCTTCTCAGGAAATAATTCTTCAAACTCTTGCAATAGCTTCAAGATACAGTGGGATATACTTCCCAACTCATCCATTCTTTCACAAAATAAAAGTAATATTATGGGACCATGCTCTAAAAGGGATCTTTTCAAATCTTTCTTGTGAATAAAAGGGAAGTCTTGGATTTGATTCTTCTTATGCTTTCATAATCTTGAGCGATTTCCTCCAGCTAGAGAGGAGCTAGATTAATAGTTCTACCTTTCATTTTGAAAGAATAAAAGTTCGTAAACCCGTCATGAATCACCTTTCGATCAAATTGCCATGGCCTACCCAACAATAAGTGGCTTGCATTCATAGGTACGACATCAAAGGTAGCCTCCTTATCATTAAGCCAATTTAGCTTATAAGGAGTTGGATGCGTTGTGGTCTCCAAACCCAACTTTTCAACTACTTCCATAGATGCCACATTTGTATAACTCCCTCCATCAATGATCAAGGAGCATAACTTTTCTCCCACCTTGCATCGGGTGTGGAAAATATTTTCCCTTTGACAATCTTTTTCTCGGTTTTGAATGACTAAAGTTCTCTTTATTACCACTAGTAGTGGACCCTCTTGTGCATAGTAAGTATCTTCTAAGGATTCTTCTATCTCGCGGGATGTTTCACAATCTTCATCTTCAGTAACAATCTCCTCGGAATCTCCTCTCATCACCATCACCCGCTTATTGGGGCATTGAGAAGCTATATGACTAAGGCCAAGGCATTTAAAATATTTGAAGTCCTTTGATCTAGTCTTGACTCCATCAACATTAGTCTTTCTATCATCATTGCTCTTGCTTTCTTGAGACTTCATAGAGGAGCCATTTTCATCAATCTTAGGAGTTGGCTTGAAAGACACTGTATTTTTAGAAAATGGCCGAGAGCCACTATCTTTTAATTTCCTCTTCCTTTGTCTTTCAATTTTTAGGGCCAATTGAATCACGTCATCCATATAGTTATATGCTTGAAGCTCTACTAAATCTCTAATTTATCTTTGTAGGCCATTGATGAATCTAGCAATAACTTGTTCCATTGACTCTTCAATGGCACACCGAATCTTAAGAGTCTCAAATTCCATCGAATAATCTTCCACCGATTGAGTGACCTGTTTGAGATTTTGAAGTTGCAAGAACAATTCTTGCTTGTAATGGAGAGGCACAAATCTCTTTTGTATAAGGGATTTCATAGTTCTCCAATTCCTTATTTCACCACCACCAACTCGTCTTCTTTGTGCTTTAATATCCTCCCACCAAAGACTTGCATAACCAAACAAATCCAAAGAAACCATTCAGAGTATAACTTTCTCAGAGTAGTCATATCACTCAAATACACGTTCAACTTTCTCAACCCATTCCCAGAAATCATTCCCATTGTTGGAGCCCCAGAATGGAGGAATGGATACTTTAATATGCTTCATTTCATCTTTGCCCCGAGAAGTTCTCCTCGGACTTGAAGAATCTTCATCATCAGATTCTCTTTCACTCTCTTCGAATAAATTTTCACTACGGCCTCTTGACTCAATAGAAGTGCTTACCCTCCTCCAAGGTCTAGGAGTTCTTGGTCCTCTCAAGTGCACATTGGAGGGTTCCTCTTGTCTTTGCTCAAATTTAGAAGCTTCTCATTTAATTCATCAAGTTGGTGTTGTAAACTCTTCTCGGATTGTTCTTGCTCTTTCTCGGCGGGTGGTGATCTTGAACTAGGCGTCTCCCCTTTGCTTTGATTATAATTAACTCCGCTTCTTATACTCATTCTCAACACAAATTAAGGTCACAAGGCTGCACAAAAATTCCAAATAGACTCTAATACCAAATGATGTAATTCCAAATGCAAGAAAACCAATTCACCACAATTGACACAATCAGCCAGAAAATAACAGCACAGTCAATTTCAATCAATCATTTCTTCAATTGCATACAGCCAATTAAAACCAAATTTTTAGGACCCCAAGGAGTATCAAAGATATCATTCCAACTCAAAAATTACATTCAAAATTGATAAGGAGCAGAAGTTATACACAGAGAACTGATCTGCCCTAAAACATATTTTACACAGGACAGACTGGTGACTTCCAAAGAAACGTGTATAAAAGTACAAATTTAAATCCAATTGTAACCAAATCAATGCTCAATTATTCACAATCGATGGGTTTACAAACCCACAAAAATTTAGAACAAAATTTAAAATAACACAATCAGGACATAACAGAACCTACGAATGGTCCACGGAAATCCCTATACCCTGGACTCGTGATTTCAGTGGACACCTTTGACGAAGCCTCTCCAACCCACTTTCTTTCCACCTTTTTGAACCTCCTTTCTGGATTAACAGCTAGGACAAGCTACTGGGAGAATTACAATATAAAATCCAGCCTCAAAAGTGGACAAACCTGAGGTAGGAAGTGCTTGGAAACTAGCCGAGTATTACCTTGGCAAGAATCCGAGTTTGGTGCTAGGGAGAGAACTCCAAAGAACACATGATAGCTTCAGCTTGATATTCATTAAAAGTGACTATTAGGGCATCTTTAGAGAGCCTAAATATCCCTCTAAAGAAACACTAAAGCCAAATTACAAAATCACCCTTGAAGGACAAAATTTGGGCATGGATGCTCGGCTAACATGCTAGTTGAGCACCTTTAATAAAACTGAGTCAAAGGATCAAAAAAATAACCAAGAAACTACCAAATATCTAGTATCTCCATAAAACATGAATTAAACTAGCTAAATAAAACTTAAATTAAACATAAATCCAAACTAATCATCAAACTTAACTTCATATTGTTGATCCTCAAGTTGACTGCGAGTTGTGGGAGCAATCTGAGGGGTTGCTTTGTCAATCCAAATGAGGAGATGACTTGGAACCTCCTTATCTTCATACTTAGGTGTCTCTCCCTTGTCTTTGAGTAATGTATTTCCTGAAAAATAGCAATTCGTTAGTTAAGTGATGAGCCTCTTGGCTTGGGCTCAGGTGATAGGACCCTGAGGTGCATCAACACACTTCTATGGCGGAAGTACATGCTTCCGCTACAACTATACAAGACATGTTTAGGACGTGTTTGTCTGCAGAATTTTTGGAATACGAATATATTTTTGGACCACTGATTTATAAAAAGGAAAGTTGGGACAAAACCCTAACATTCATGCATTAGGAGCCGCAAAGTCTTGTATTTTTCTCTCTAATTCTAGGGAGGAAAACAAAACATGTTTTAAACAAAGCATATTAGAAGTTGACTTGAAGCAAGAAATAATCATTCTAAGTTTATCAAAACTGTGTTAAGGCCTCGAGGTGTTTGTATGTGTTTGGCCTCTAGCCTATATCACAAAGTGATAGGGTATTTTTACTTATGTTTCTGTTTTGTTTACAAAAACATTAATCAAGGATGTATTACTGTGATATTAAACGTTGATCAAAGATGTTTTACGATGACATTAGACGTTGATTGAGAATGTAATGTTTGTTTGTTGTCTTTATTTCGTTTATTAGAATACACAAGATGATAGAATGATGTAAGAACTTTGAAGACGTATTGTTGTTTTATTTCACATGTGATATTAAACTAGACAAATATTAAGATATTATGTTTTGCATGGTATGATCACGTGTGCATCTCATATATTATGAAAAATGTTTTCATTAAGAAAAATAAAAAGACTGAAAAAACCTTAATAGGAGCTTGTGGGGTAAGGTGGAGTTGACTTTCCCATATAAGGTGGACCATATGGTTTCATTCTTCCATAGACTGAATTACCCTTAATGACTAGACTGTAAAGTGAAAGAAAAGATAGAAAGACTAAAAAAAATACATGTTTTTACAAATTGCATCTCATGCTCATGATATATATGCATCTCTTACTGAGTTTTAGGCTTATAGATGAACTTTGTGATGCAAGTGATTATGACTTTATTAATGTAACCGATTTTAGAAACAAATGATAGTTACAGTTTAAGGAGTGCTCTCATAGGTGAGGTTGTGGCGTTGTTGGAGCGATGAGTGAAGATTGGAGAAAGATGATTTAGGATATTTTATAAAGTATTTTATTTTGTTGATGATTTGGTATTGAAAAAGATTTGCACTTGTAAACTTTGAATTTCAATTAAAGGTGATTGCTTTGAATTTTTAAACTGTTTGATTGAAGATGGTCTTCCATTGTTTCTTTTATTTTTGGATTTCAATTTAGGCTTTTACAAAAAGACTTCTACTATTGTGTTATTTTCAAAGATTCAAATTGATTTTACAAAAAAAAAAAAAAAAAGAAGCAAGAAAAAGGATTATGCTACGGGGTGTTACAATATTGTCCCATGAACATGTCAATAAAGTCCTTCCACTCTATAGACTATCCATCGAAGCTCGAACGCACTACATTCCACCAGATCAATGCTAGCCTCTCTAGGTAGTGAGTAATAATTTTCACCTGATACTCATCTAGAATCTTGAGAGATTCAAAGTTCCGTTCCATCTTTTGTAACCAGTTCTCCGCTCCATCAGGTTCGCACCTCCCTCAAACATGTGCAAGTTCTGTGACACCTCGTAGCGTAAAATCTTTTTCTTACCTTTTTTTAAAAAATTAGATCATTTTTGTCTTTGAAAACAATGACTAAACTATACCTTTAAAATATGATAATGCAAGTATTAAAAACTCAAACGTAGTTAAAACCCAACATAAAATAAATATAATTATTTGTAAAACATTTTGACTCAATCTCCAAACAATTATAGTATAACTTAAATAAATATTTCGTAACAACTTATTAAAAAATTTCAAAATAATCTTTCATTTTTCAGCCTTCACCCACAACTCAGCTTCTCTCCAACAAACCATAACCTCACCTATGAAATCACTCATTCAACCGCAGCTATCATTCATTCACATTATCAGGTACCTTAGTAAAATCATCCTCATCTACATCACAAAGTTCATCTATGAGCCTAACACTTTGTAAAAAATGCATATATGACATGAATATGAAATGCAATTTATAAAAACATGTTTTTCCAATCATCATTTTTTCTTTCTTCTTCCACTTAATAGTCCAATCGTTGTGGGTAATACAGTCAAGGGAAGAGAGTGACTATTACAACCCAAAGATGGGCTTAACAGAAATGTCAAGTCATGAGACCTAATCCTAAAAAAGGACACGACCGCCCAGCCCAAAGTTAGATTGTTAGTAGAAGACTTAGAATAATTTCAAACTCAAACCCAAATAATTGGGTCAAAGGTCGTATAGCAATCATGAGAATAATACTGTATAAAATAAATAAAAATTTAAAACATTGTGCAATAAATCCTGACTATTCGAATAGCATTATACAAATTCAAAATAAATAAACTCTCACTAGAAAATAAAATTCAAACACTCTGAAGAAAACCCCAAAAAAAACTTTCTAGTCACGACACTTCTCTCACTGTTGTCCTTACTTGGAAGGTGAAAGGGTCATTTAGAGTGAGTGACTAACTCAGTAGATAAGTTATAGTAAATACGATACATGTAAAATTGGTTTTATCTTTCTTTAAAAAAAATCATGATCAATCCAATTTTCTTCACTGAGCCGTGTATGGATTTTTAAAATAATTCAAAACCTCTTTACCAGTTTAATTAAAAATAGACTTCTCAAGCTATTAATGAGGCAATTATCAAATCATGTTGTATACATAGACAACTCTATTAAAAATATGCCAACATTGCTTTCACTTTTAAAGAAAACTCCATCCCAGTGAAAAAGGGGGTTCACTCAATGAACCCTTTCGGCATACCAACACGGAAAGATGGCGACTCAAAAACCAGGCAGCATCTCATGAGATAGAAGGAATAAAAGTGACGGCGATCTAAAGACCTGACAACGCCACATGAGTGGTCAGCGATACAAAGACAAAGTAAAGACATCACCAATAAAATTGAGTACCATATAAGATTGTTGGCGACATATTACTCAACAACTAACAACCCATTAGATACAATTTGACAACAGTTGCTGGTGAGTGTAGCTCTGTAATGACACAACTGTCCATCAAATGAAAATGGGTACTAGGTGAGTAAAGCTCAATAACTAACAACCTTCAATCCATGTGACAAAATACCCTAGCTAGGTTTAGAGATGTGAACAAGAAGATGTCACCAATGCCCTATTACCCATCTCACACACATACAAGCAATCTCCATGTAGTAAAAGATGCACGATGATAGACTCATGATACTTTGTACCAAAACTGCTCAAAGCATCAAAATGATTCATCATCCTGAATATACATTTCAGATCAAAATAAGATAACATGCACAAAACTTGTAAAACTCACGTACATTTAATATAAAAATATACGTACTGTCAAACAGTATGTTGCAATCCACAAAATATGTTTTAAAAACCATGGCAAACAATGCAATACATAAAGTATAAAATCTCTACCACTTCATCTATCTTTCTTACCAATCGGAGCTACAACGTTGGGTATCGATTTGAAATCTTCAAAATTATTAGAACCTATTATAGAGTCAACCATAGTTAGTTCCTATCATCAAGCAAAAAATTTGACTCAAAGTGGTGTTGCGGTCATCCAGTTCAAACAACAATCGACCAGAGCAGTCATCTAGTCTAGCGCAGATGCCTCGCATTCCTACGGAACGGTCATCTATGCTTCCTCGAACATCGGGGAGGGATGTCCCCCAGACATTCAAAATATTCTCATGGTCGACCAGACCTACAGTAGCAGTCGATTGGAAACAACAATTCTAACGCGAAAATGCGAGGAAAACTCGCCCCTTTCACCGATTCTCGCCTCCAATTGATCCCCATGCATAAACTCTAAATCTACCCAAACATTTCAGTAGTAACACATGGATTCAAGTTTCGAAGCTTGAATCCAGTACCAACAAAAAAACATAAACTTGAAAAGTGATAACTCTATGAAAATTAGAGTTATTATCATAATTCTAAGCAAAGTTTGAAGTTTATTCTCGAGTTTTTGGT
Organism: Begonia loranthoides; assembly: GCA_022433065.1. Taxonomy (NCBI): domain Eukaryota; kingdom Viridiplantae; phylum Streptophyta; class Magnoliopsida; order Cucurbitales; family Begoniaceae; genus Begonia; species Begonia loranthoides. The sequence goes on along the minus strand of CM039479.1, from coordinate 10,487,027 downwards.
AATTTTAACCTAAATTGAGTTGTGGTGCAGATCAAGAATTAAACAAGTGAAATTGAAAATGAAAAATGACATATTTTGGAAGTTAAAGCCATGAAATAAAAGGAAGAAAATCATTGTCACACAACAGCATTCGAGCCGTAGCTCAATATTGTTAAGCCGCGGTCCATGAGCAGAAAACGAACTCAATCTGCAGCCTGAAAGAGTTCAAGCCGCGCCCCAAGAGCAAAAAGGAGCCTGAGCCGCGACTCAAGAATTCCAAGTCGTGGCCCAAGACAAGATTTAGTTTTTCAAATTACGAAATCCCACTAATTTTGAAAGAAATTTTTTGAGATTTTGGAAACCCTAATAAGGCTCTACAAATACAAAGTTATCGGATGAAAGGAAAGACATTCGATAGCCTGGAGACGGTTTTTAGAGAGCGATTGGAGAGGATCTTCAACTTCGAACGAGGAGAGCAACACGCGGATTCAACCTTTACGATGACATCTAGAGACGAATATTTTTTTCTACTCCTTGTTTCGCTTTGATTTCCCTATATTTATCATATTTTTATTTCAATAATGTTGAACTAACTCTCTCTTTCTAGAGGAGAGATGAATCGTTTATTTGAAGTATTATTTTTCTGATTGAATATTCTGTTGGTTAGATTAATTATTTATTTGTGATATTCTGTTCTTCATGCTTTCAATTTGCTGGCCACTTATTGAATGATTTTATATTTAGGATTTCACGCTCAAGAGAGGTAATTCTAAATATGATTTGAATGCTACAACATAAAGGCTTAACAACTCGAGAGAGTGTTAGGGTTTAATCAATTAGAAAACCATGAAACTTTATTGAATGACTAAAAGAATGATTTTTATAGAAATATTGAAATTATGATTTTAGAAATTATGGTTAGCTCGACACTCTAGATAGGAGAGTTTAACAAATTAGGGTTTCGATTTATAAATAATTATTCAATTATAGAATATTGAATATGATGAATAATATGAAAAATATTCTTGAAATCTCTAGATCTTTTTTGAATTACAGGTTTTCATTAGTAATTTGTTTTATTTAGCTATTTATTTTATTTTAATTTTCAAAAACATTAAAATTTTAATTATCCCTATAAAGTTAGAATTAATTAGAGCAGTAGTACTAAATAAAATTAATAAATTACATATTCATTGTGGGTTCGTCAATCCTATTCATCATTATACTATAAAACTTGACACTATACATTTGTAGTCTTTTATTACGAAAATCTTCATACAAGTTTTTAGCGCCGTTGCCAGGGAATATTTTAGTTTATAATTTTGCTAATATTATTGAAAATTTTATTTTGATTTTAATTTGGATTTTTTAGTTTTATTTGATCTTCATTTTTATTTCCTTTTTGTTTTGTAGTTTATGCATCATGCCAAAGAACTGTAATTAGTTCCCTTTGATCTAGAAATTGAAAAGACACTACGCGAGATCAGAAGAACAAAAATTAAAGAGGGAGGGAGGGGGAATATGGCTGGACAAGAGAGAAATCAAGAAGTTCCTAGGCAAGCAATTAGAGACTACTTTAAATCGATGGTAACTAATAACTTGTTTGGTATTGCTTATCCTGCTATTTGTGCAAATAATTTTGAATTAAAACCTGCTTTGATTAACATGGTTCAACAAAATCAATTTGGGGGATCTTCAAATGAATATTGGGATCTTCAATTGAAGATCCCAATATTCATTTAGCCATGTTTAATGAAATAAGTGATACTGTTAAAATGAATGGCGTCTCAAGTGACACCATCAAATTAAGATTATTCCCTTTCTCCCTAAGACACAAAGCTAGGAATTGGTTGCAAAGTTTGCAACCAGGTAGTATCACAACGTGGGAAGAAATGATAGAAAAATTCTTCGATGTATTACCCACCTGCAAAAACTGCTCAAATTAGGAATGACATTTAGCACTTTAAACAATTGATTTCGAACCCTTATACGAATGTTGGGAAATATCTAAAGATATATTTCGGAGATGCCCACAATACGGTTTCTCAGATTACCTGCAAATCCAAATATTCTATAATGGATTGAATAGACAAACTATAACAATTGTCAATGCCATAAATGGAGGATCACTCATGGGCAGAGCTATTGCAGATGTGTATGCTTTCCTCGAAGACATGGCCTTAAACACATGTCAATGGGCCAATGATAGATCCAACATGAGTAAAGTAGCAAGATGCTTGGAGGTTGATCACATTTTAACCCTCACTATGCACATGTCATCATTGACACATCACATTGCAAATCTGACAACTAAAGGAAAATTAGCGGGCAGAGAATCATCATCAAATTCTAGTGGATCATATATGGCAACTGAAAAAAATAGAGAAAAAGTTAAAATACGTAAATAATAGAGGCTATAACAATTTTAGAAATAATAATCTGCCTAACTATTATCATCAATGGCTTAAAAATCATGAGAACTTTAGTTATGCAAATAATAAAAACATTCAAAATCCTCAAATTCCTCCCCCTGGTTTTCATCAAACAAATGAGAAGAAATCCTCACTTGAAGATTTAGTGAGCACATTTGATGGTGGAAACTATGGCTGATTTACAAAGACTGGTGAACAAATTGACAATTATGAAACTCACTTAGGCAACATGAACACATCTATCAAGTCTTTAGAAACCAAATTGAACAATTAGCTAGTGCTTTAAACAATCCAAAGAAGGGAGCATTTTTGAGTAACACTAAGAAGAATCTAAGAGGGCAATGCAATTCATTAACCCTCCGAAGCGAAAAAGAACTACAAGTACCAAAGAAAAGAGAGGAATCACAAGAAGAAATTTTGAGGAATAAGGAAGATGAGTCCAATAAGGAGGCTGCTAAACCCAAATCAATTCGATTTCCAGAAAATTCTCCAATTTTTCAACCAGCACTTCCATTTCCGCAAAGATTTCAAAAGAAAAAAATTGATGATCAATTCCGAAGATTTCTTGAAATCTTTAAGAAAATTCACATCAACATCCCTTTTGCTGAAACACTTGAACAAATTCCAAATTATGCTAAATTCATGAAGAGGTGATGTCAAAGAAGAGAAAATTTGAAGAATTCGAGACTATCAAGCTAACTAAAGAATGTAGTGTCATTTTGCAAAGGAAATTTCCTCAAAAAGCTAAGGGATATTGGAAGTTTTACCATACCATGCACAATTGGGAACTCGGCATTCGACAAACCCTTGTGCAATTTGGGAGCATCAATTAATTTGATGTCTTTATCTATCTTCAAGAAACTTGGGCTGGGAGAAGTCAAGCCAAACACGATTACACTACAATTAGCAGATAGGTCATTGACCTACCTTCGTGGTATCATAGACGATGTACTAATCAAAGTTGACAAGTTCATATTCCTTGGTGTTTTGTTGTCTTGGACATGGAAGAAGATCAAGAAATGTCATTAATCCTTGAAAAACCATTCCTAGCTACTGGGCTTGCACTAATTGTTGTGCAGCAAGGTGAGCTAACTTTGAGAAGAAATGATGATAAAGTGAGATTCAACATCTATCACACCTTAAAATTTCCGGCTGACAAAGACACATGCAATAGAATTGACATCGTGGAGACATGTATAACAAACTCGTTCATAGCTGAAAAAATCATTGATCCATTGGAACACTGCATTGTCAACTCATTCACTCAAGAATCCACAGCAGACATCAAATCATAGATCATGTATCTGCGTTGGAATCAACACCACAAGAGAAATCAACTCCTACAAAAACTGAGGATCTTATCAAGGACACACCAGAAGAAAAGAAAAAGCTAAAACTCGAGCTTAAACAACTACCTGAACATTTGAAATTTCTTCTTCTTCTTCTAACCTCCTCGGTTATATCTGATTGATCTTTTGGGTGCCAATCAAGCCTTTACAATGACTGTTATTGGGCGTCACCCTTCAAACGTAGCACAAGTAGATGTTTTGGATAAAGAGATATAAACACAATGTCTAAACTCTCACTAATGTTTAATCTTAAGATAAGAGATGAAAGAGATAGACTAGACTCAAATATTGAAGAGAAATATTGAGGATCAATTTAGCAGCAATTTGATATGATTTCTCTTTTTTTTTCTTCAACTTTGAATGTGCATCTATTTATAGTTTTTCTTCAGCAACACTGATTTGGTCGACCACCTAACTGTATCGATCGACCGCTTTATGACCATTACACCTCTTCTGCGAGCATTCGACTGACAAATTCAGGTTATGGTCAACTGCACTGGTCGATCTATTATTGTCTGGTCGACTGCTTTTAGGGCTTCAAAAATAGAGTCTACTCTCTATAATATTTTCGGTCGACCGTCACTCTACCTAGGTTGATTGCCAATATGTGTTTTGCTTGAATTGAAACTTGTAAGTCTCCAAGACTAAAGTATTAACTACAAGGATTTTAACAAATATGTTAGCACAACTAAATACCCATTTTAGAGGGTATTTTCAAGGAAGATAAATAATTTGCACAATAAGAATAAAAAACAACTTATAAATATTTAAATAGCACATCATCACATCATCAAAACAACTAAGTTTATAGACCCCTTGGGATATGCATTAAAGTCCTTGGATTTTGGTTTCTTGAATGCTTCAATCTCAAGATTGTAGTGCAACTGTCAAATAACTATCAAACCTTCTCATCTTCTAATGAAGTCTGAATCCTGAGATACATGGTAATATTAATCGTTTGGTTCATTCATCGAACATTCAAGCAGTAGGTTATATATCATTGGGAGCTAACTTAAACACCTGTTCAAACATGTAAGTCCTGACCTCTAATGGTTAGGTGGACAATTACGAATTGACATAAAAGAGTTTGACAATTCGCTCACAGTAACTTCCACCCAATCTACACAAAACTGCTAATCTAGCACTCTCAACCATGTCTTCTACTCCTATATGAGACAATGAATCAAAATTTACTCTTCTAGATATAATAATCAAATGATATTTAATGTAAACTTCATACATATTGTTTGTCGACTCATGCCTGAAGATTGGTGAATAGAAACAATCTGATGTAGGTTGAAAATGGACCAAATGAGATATTGGTTGTTCTTGAGTCTGCAGTTAAGGTTGGGGTCATGATTTACCCTCAGGTTGTGCTTTGCACTAAAATTGAGCATGAACGAACTAAGTTGCAGTTTGACTATGGGCACAGGGCGATTGAGATTCTCGTTGAGGTTGAGACTCAGAGGGAGCAACTTTACGCTTAAGAGTCAATTTCATAGGCTTGGTAGAATCCATTGGATTGGATAAGATAGCCAAAGTTAGGTTTAGGGTTTCGAGTTCACTGAGGAAATTGCCTTGACTAGTATGCTTTGTCTAGAGCAGAATGTGAACTTATATATTAAGGTTAAGGAAGACAAGTATCTACTGCGGAAAATTGCCCTTTTCATTGCAGAAAATACTTTTTCTGTTGCGGAGAATACTCTTTCTGTTGCGGATATTTACCTTCTGTTGAGGAAATTAAGTCCTTGGATTAGGGCTTACTTTTCGCAGCAGATACTTGCTTTCCTCAACCTTCCGCTGGAGAAAACAAATCATTGGATTATGACTTACTTTCCATAATGAAAGACACATTTCCATTGTGGAAATGGTATTTTTCCCAATAGTTACTTGTCTTCCATCGCAGGAAGAGAGTTTTTTTACTAGAACTATTTCATGTATTGGTTTGGTGAGGAATTAGAATCTATCTACTGTGGAAATAAATTGAAGTTTTTAACAGAAAATGTAATAACGATGTTTGCTTTATTTATTTTTCATATTTTAGTATTTTATTTTTTATCAAAAATTATTTAGTATTTGCTTTGTCACTAATCTCATAGTTTATTGGTTATTTTGTTAATTATCCAAAAATAAAAATCAAATAATTCGTGTGCCCGGTAAGGAGAGATTTGTTGTTCCCGCTCAAAGTTGGATATCCTCTCTCTGGTTCTGGAAAGGATTGGGATTCGATAACATGTATGTCGATGATTCCCAGAGATTAGAAGAAGAAGAAAATGAAGATGATGCTGGTGAAGAAGAAGAAGAAGATTCTGATCCGTCCAATTTTACGATTCCACAAAGCTTGTGTGCCCATGGCCATCGATCATCTCTCTCCCTCCGAATGGATCAAAGTGGCGTGATATGTCTCCTCTGTCTTGCCAACCTCATTTCCAATCCTCTTTCTCCCACCGTTCACGTCTCTTATGCCCTCTCTCAGCTCTCCTTGGCCCTCTCTCAGCCTCCTTTTCTCCACTCCTTCCTCACTTTCCACTCTCACTTCCTCGTCTCGCCTCTCGTCTCCGCCCTCTTCACTTTCAATGACGAGCCCATAGCCCGTCAGCTGATCGATCTCATCGTGCGAATTTGCGATTCCAATGCCGGTAGTGGCGATGGCGTTGTTTGCGCTGAGTTTATCGCCAGAGTTTCTGATCGGCTCTCCTCTGGCGTATTGACTTGGAGTCGGCAGCAGGTGTATTCTGTGAGTCTGATTCCTTCTCTGAATACTGTAAGTTTTATGTGTTCTCTGTTAAAAAAAAACCTACAGGACAGAGATTTTCAGCTCTGAAATACCTAACGACTTGTAATTGAGGACCATAGAATATCAGGATAGACATATTCGGTGTGGGACATTTCTTTCAGAGGAAGAAGACAACATCCTGGCCATGTTATATTGTGTCGTGAAATTGAATCATTGAATTTTGTCCTGGATAATCAACGAAATGAAGTGCGTAGTTAATTTAGAGATGCAAATGATAGACGTGAATGAATTGAAGTGGTGTTGACTTCCTTTTTCTCGCAACATGCTTGTCGAGTTAGCATAAATTGAACCTATAGCTTTAGTTTCATCATGTTTTGGACTTAAAAGTTTTACTTCATCCTCATATTTACTATGGTTCTGCATATTATCGTAAGGCGAGAGGAATGTTATTACATTGACTCTGATGTTCTTTGATGCCGAACTGACTGACTCTTAAATGTCTATGGTTGAGTGCAGCTTCATTGTTTAGGTGTCCTCCTGAACTGTCAAATAAAGAATCCGTATGAACAAATAATGAACATAGATAAACTTGTTTCAAATCTAGTTGCAGGCCTTCAATTACCAAGGTAACATGCTGAGAGACTTAGGACGAGCTGGTTTTCTTACAATGCCAACCATAATGACGTCTTTCTCTGCTTGATTCTTCTGATACAGTGAGGAGATAAGAGGGGAGATACTCTTTGTTCTCTACAAAATATTCACAAGTTATTCTAATTATGGGGATGGAAATGAAGCTCTCTACACCTTTTTTCCTAGAATATTGCACTTGTCTTTAGAAGCCCTGATGAAGACCCAAAGTGATGATGTCAGGTTGAATGGTGTAGGTTTGTGCTTCTTTTATATGCCAGTTTTGTAGATTGAATTAGTCATTGCAATTCTCCTATAGTTGGTTTTTTTTACAATAAATAAAAAAGTACACTTTTAAGAAAGATGCTGGCAAACATTATTCTTAGGCTGTAATTAGGTTGTCACCAGATCAAATTGCATTTTGAATGCTTAAAGGGATGAGAAAATTATCCCTGCGATTATTTCACTACTTTATGTATTAATTAGGAAAAATGCCTATGTTGGTCAATAGAAGTGGGTCAGTGACATTTGAAGCCACCTTAACAATGCACATCTTTCTTTATTAACACAGGTTAGTTTATCTGTCAATATGATCTTACATATACTGATGTTTTGCTTTTCTTTGCCTAGCATTATTGACTGTTTTGATTCGAAGCGGGTTTATGGGAGATGCATTTGCAAGTGACATAAGACTCAAGGACGATAGAAATGACAACTCTTATTTGATTGTCTTATTTTCGGAAGCCATCAAGGGTCCACTGCTATCATCAGACAGAAAGGTGCAAATTTGCACGTTGGATCTATTAATTCAATATTTATCTTTTCAAAGCACTTCAATCCAACAGATTCAAGTACTAGTTCAAGAAAACATTGCGGATTACATATTTGAAATCACAAGATTGTCAGGTGAGCATATCATGTTCTATGATTTCATCAAAAAGATAAATCCGAATGTCTTAAGAAAAAGTTGAATATGGCAGCATGTCTGAACTTCTAATAACTTGTAACTAAAACATAAAAAAGATATCACAAGCATTGTTATTAAAAGCGCGCTTTAGCCAAAGGCACACATCAAGAAGGTAAGCGTCACACCCTCCACGTGCGGGCATTGTGCACTCCAGAGGAGAAGCCCAAGCACAAAAAAATACTTGTTTAGAGTAATTTGGGGGGATAAAAAGGATTTCGATAAAGTAAATTACTTGGTCTTTTCCCTTTGTTCACATTTTTTCTGGTTAAGTTTCTTGTTCAAGTTTTAAATTTATATTTATTCTCGGCTGCCTAGTTATTTATCTTCAATAGACTCACTGTTTTTATACAGAGCTTTCAACCCATCTACTTCAAATTTAGTCAATAGGACTTTTATTATTTGCTTACCACGTGACTAATTGCAGATTTATTCAAGAGAATTAGCTTCCTCACCCCTGTATTTGATAATTCATAACTTGTTAGTATTAAATATTTTTGTCAATTCAATTTTAATTTATCATAAATCGATGTTTTGTTTTCAACTTATTTTTAAATGTTTGTTTATATTAAACATATGTTCAATAGCTACATCACCCCTTGCTTCAAAGAAACATCCCCTTAATTTGCACCCCCTGCTTAAGCCCTCACTGGTGTTTTAGCGCATTGTTGTCCTTGTTGCCTTAAATTATACTAACCACAGTTCTCCAGAATTTTTTTCCCAAAAAATTAGTTACTTTTCTGTTCAGAAGTTACTCATAATAGATGAATAAGGAAAACAGAGAGAAAAGATTATCAGTTTTTATATTTAGACTACTAAACAATCTCTTGTGTACACAGATAAGAATGATGCCGTTATAAAGTCATGCATTATGGTTCTTGATCTTTTATCAAAAGCTGAGGAGTCCTTCAGTCATAGGCTTGCAATTGGATTTGCAACTTTGATTCCAGTGGTGCGTCATGTAGCTGAAGTTCCTTTTCACCCTGTTCAGACTCACACTTTGAAGCTCATTTTAAAATGTATGTCTGAATGCCCTGGGATGGTTTCTACTAATCATATAGAGGAACTGATTCTTGTTTTAATGGAATTGTTTAAGAAGCATGCTGATGGAGAGATGGACATGCTTTCAGTCGATACATTCATAATTACCTGCTCCATCTTTGTTGCGATCATAAAATTGCCAACTTGTCATGGGGTCTCAAATCTTGTAAGTACAGTTCAAGAAGTAGCAAAATATGCTATTTTACCTTGTCTACATGTTTATGAAAGACATTCAACTCAGCTTTTGCATTCTCTATACATGCTTAAAGAGGTATATGCCTACAGTCACGAAATGACTTTCACAAAAGACTCCAGTTACAATGAATTTCAAAATTGCATCTTAAATGTATGCAAGGTGCACTTATTACCTTGGCTTTTAGCAACCATCAACATGATTGATGAGGAGCTTGTCCTTGGTACTCTGGAAACTTTTCAATCTATACTAATCCTTGATTCTAATGTCATGACCATAGAATTTGCTAACTCATTGGCATCATCTTCTTGGTTCAGCTTTTCATTTGGATGTCTAGGTTTGTTTCCTAGTGAAGAAATGAAATTAACAGTGTATATGATCATCAGTTCTCTGGTGGATTTCATTCTGGAAAACAAATCAGGACAATCCATTAGAGATTCTGCTTTATTTCTGCCGACTGATCCTGTTGACCTACTGTTTATACTCAGTCAAAAGAGTTCTTATAACTTGAAACTGTCTACCTGTCAATCTGCCGTATTGCTCATGCTATATACTAGTTCGTTACATGATGATAGGTAATTTTATGTGATCTTCTATCTTGCCTATTTTTTGGTTTTCTATATAGCTTATATTCACTTGACTTTCTTTTTCACATGCTTGATATCAACTTTTTCAGAATTGCTGATGAGAAGTTGGTTTTAGCCTCTCTAGAACAATATATTCTTGTTAGCAATATGGACTTTCTTTGCGGATCCCCTTATCCTTTCACAGTAGGACTGGTGAGTGTATACGGTTTGTATAGAACTCTTATTGATATGCCCGGCCAGATATCCTACAATTCAGAAGCAGAGAAGATAGTGGTGCAACTAGTGACTGAATGTGAATGGGATTTGCCATCTTCGAGAATTCACCCAGCATCATTGAAATGGTTGTTTCAACAAGAAAAAGTCAGAGAGCCCTTAGTTTATCAGATCCTGAAATTCTGCCAAACCATTTGGGTGGAAGGAATTGATACCAAAGTTAAAAAGCAATGCATTAACACGCAAACAATTGCACGGTTTGTTGCAGCTGGAGATAACCATATGGCAATGCTTCTTGTGTATCTGTTAGAACAGCTTATGGAAAAAGGTGAAGAGGATGACATAATTTCGGTGTTAACTCTCATGGCAGCCATCATCAATATCTGTCCCACTGCTTCAGATCAGTTATGCTTGCGTGGAATAGGAAAGGCGCTTCAGTCCTTGTATTATGATTTCAATCGCTCATATTCTGTTCAATCATTCATGGCCACCTTAGTGTTGGTTTTCAGTATTTTGTGCTTTACAAGTTACGAAAATCTTTCTGATGATGAAGCTTGGCTTGCAGTGATTGTGAAGGTTACTAACTAGACTTAAATCATGTGTGCTAGCTCTTATCACCAGAAATTTAATTGGAACATTTTCTTTTGTAGTTGTTGGACTGCTTTATCCCCAACGATGCTGCAGATGGATGGACCTCAGTCAATCTCTTAGTAATTGCTATTCTTTGCTTGATCTTGCACCACTCTACGAAGGATGTACTCATAGAAGCTTCGAAAACCATACTCTTTAATACTTCTTTGATCTCCAGAATAAACTTCACAATCCAAGAAGCAAGTTCAAAGGGTCCTGCCTTAGTTGACGACGATGAGAGAACAAATGCTGGGCAAACATTAATTTTTGTCTTACTGCTGACATACTTTTCTTTGAAAAGGTTAAGTGTTTTTAACTAAAACCATACATTGTTAGAATCAAGTTATTTTCTCTTTTCTGAATTTTCCCTCCATTTAGTTTGCATGCTGTTCTACCAGGGATTATAGATTGGCAAACTTTCCTTGACCAACCAAGTGAGACGCAGTTATCTACAATCAACATTACTTGCGACAATTTATGCAGACTGATGTACTTCGGATCTCCTCTGATCAAGCTAGTTTCTTCACACTGCCTTTTAGAGTTGTTCAGTAGATTATCAGATCAGATAAGTAAAAGACAGGAAAAGCCGAAATGCACTAAAAATTACCTTATATCTGTGATGACCGTCCTAGAAGGTCTGGCTTTACACGATGATTCTCGGTTGGCTACCAATTGTGCCCTCTGTTTAACAATAGCATTTGAACTGTACATGCCAGAGGCAGAAGCAATTAAAAGAAATAAGTGGTGTCGAATCATTGTAGAAGAACTTGCAATAACCATGGCAGTTCCTTGTTTAGCATCAAGTTTCAGTAGCTACAAGCCTGCAGTTCATATAGCTGTTGCGCTGCTTAAAGTGCAGAATGGTTTCGAATGGATCAGATTATTATTCAATGATGCATGTATATCTTCCATGATTGAAAATGTCAAGGCTCCTAATTTGAACTCAGAGATGGTATCTTTATTTAGAGAGCTATTTATCTCCGACTTACTGAATGCAGATCATATCATTAGTCTTTCTCGGGTACTACAGGTGACAACTTATTCTGGATTGTTTGTTAACTTTTGCTCCTCTCTTCTGGAATGTCTAATGTGATGAGAAAAAATCCACCCTTTTATTTTTATAGTTTTCCACCTTACAAAGATTGAATTCTTTATAAGATATTATAAAATTCCAAAAGTGTTGATCGCTATTTATTGCAGGCATGCAGAAAGCGTATCTACACTGATAATGGTCGAGACAAAGAAATGGATGAGCAGTTTGAGAAGGTGGTCATTATTGTGGATAATTTGGAGGAAGCCCGCGAGTATCTCCTTCACTTGATGTCATCTGAATCATCTCTAGACATGGATTCAAGAGAATCTGACATCGGGAGGAAAAAATTATTGGAAGAAATCGAGTGCTTTTTGAGGTCTTTGACAGTAAATGGAAGTTCATAAGTTTTAAAATTTCCAAGGTTTGCTTTATTTTATTGAGGAATACCAATTAACAATCGGCTTAAGAATATAATTACTCTATGACATAGCTCATCAGCATTATGTATGAGTTCAAATTTACAGGGCCGACTTAGGGAAGATTGCTGCAGTTCATTTCCAAAGAAGGGCCTGTCTTTGCTTGCGCTCTTAATCAATCACCCAAGAAGCCATGTAAGGTGAACTTCAGTTTTTATACTGTCTTGTTAATTCCGACTTCAAATTTCTAACTACATGTTATATAGTTTAGTGATGTTGATGTTATCTGCATCATCTCTAGAGATGGATTCAGAAGGATTAAGCGGTAGGGGAGAGAGAAAGAGAGATTATTGGAAGAAATTGAGTTGCTTTTCCTCCAAATGAAAGTAGCCAGTTACAAGGTGAAAGCAAGGAACATGACCACATTTTTATGCACACAAACCATTAGTTTGTCGAAGGAGAAAAGTTGAGGAGCTTCTTGGACTGCAGCCATGGCTTCACCACCACTTCTGAATCGAACATCTTCTTCACTCCCTTCCTATCCGTCGCCCATATCTTCATATAGTATTTGATTCCTGAAACCACTTGCCTCTGCGCCTCCACCACTTTCCTGAATTTCAGCTCTCCGTCGCTGTCCCTCCCGCTCCGTTCCCGGTTATACTCCTCCACCGAGAATCTCCCCAGATCCTGAACCTCCTTGTTCGTCTCCACGTCCTCTATTTCCGTCCGTCCTCCCACCCTCCCTCCGTAACCTTCTGCCAGGAAGGCGGAGGTTACGAGGGCGAGCCAGGAAAGCACCACAGCCGAGGATCTTATCGACACCATAAAGGATGGATTATTAGTTAGGTGAAGCTGCAAAATCTTTGAACGAGGAAGAGTAGAACGGGTATTGGTATTTATTAATGTGAGGATAGAGAGGGGGTGTTGGTAACGCAAATTGAAGAAAGAACGTGGCGATCCGTGGCTGCCTCAGCGCGGGGAGTGTGCCGCGTCGGGTCTTGGATTCTGCGTTAACTGCAGAAATCTAAACTATCATGCAGGAGCATAAGGGCCCAAGTGATCGGGCTTAGTACATGTTAGTGAGGACCGTTCGTAGCCCCTTTTGAAGCCTTCAATATCAAGAGAGAGGTCTTTTCTATGAAGTTCCACCCTTGAGACAAATTTTCAGTCTGAAACTCGATGGATTTTGATCTGTCTCCGATTTGTAGTTTACAATCCAACTTTTAGTACATCTCATTAATCAAATGAAGCAATCTTAGAATGATCATTACCTTCCCTAGCTCCCCTTCCAAAAACAGCCATCTCTCACACCTCTCTGCAGCATAACTTATCATAACCACATTTGTTTCACAGAGGATATGGTGAACGTGGACCCAATAAAAAATCTTTGAGAAAAAAAGACAAAAATGCTTGATCGTTGCATGGAATCTTTATGGGTTGGTTGATGTGTAACATTAGAGCTATTATTAGAGTCAACTCATAATGCTGGTTTGATTCACTGAATTCTCACCATCTTGTCATCTAAAACAGTTCTTTACCGGTAAATTATGATGATTACTTCTTTTGTTTGGATAGCTTAACCGGACAGTCTAAAAGCGCATAGCTTATTAGCAGCCTTGTGATGGAGTCTACTAACAGTCATTGCGACCATTAAACAGAAAGCTTGTGGCCTTGTCTTGGATGGTGGACCCATTTCCACTGATCTCAAGCTGAGTTTGGCGGTGACGAATACGCAGACAATAGGGCCTTGTAAACCCCCTAGCCATTCACTTCTTGTTGAAAGAAAAAACAGACTAAAGGATCTTACCTTTTGGATTGGAGAGGGAGATGGGTTAGAACAATATTAACCAGGACGATTGGGAAATTTTCTATGAATCGTTTGAATAGTAGCAAAGAATAGATTTGAACGTGGGAATGTTCTTCGGCACTTTATAGCGCCTGAAATTGAACGCAAATAAACATTATTGGAGAGAAATTAAGTTATTATAGTTTGATAAAGTGTATAACTCTACACTTCGGGTTGAGATTTCGCTTTGATACCATTTGTAACGTTCTTTGGTACTCCTAATATAATATTGTCCACTTTGGGTCAAAATCAGCATGATTTTTTTTTCTTAAGGTTAGGGCAAAACGCGTTGTACTAACTAGGGAGTAGAACTCTACTTACAAAATATACATTTTTTACTCAACCAAGTGATGTAGGACCTACACTTGAATCATTCCTAGCTTTCGCAGGGCAGGCTGCCACACAAATATTTTCTTTCATGTATTGGATACGAATCATCATCCCCAGCAAGAAACACAGAAGGTATGAAAATCAATAAAGCCAGAGATTATACAAGATTGAATGGTAAGTTTTAAGTGGAAAATTGGCTCTTATATCAGCTACCTTTTTTGTTTCTTACCGTCAGTCAAGAAAGAATCCTCCAAAGAATGACATGCAAAAATAAATTACAGACAAGCAAAAAAAAGTGAATTACTTCTCTTCACTAAGTTAATGATTGATTCAATCAGGAATATTTGCCACCTGAAATCTGTACATGAGTATTTCTTTCGTGAGATTGTTCTAACAATGGAGGTTTTGCTGCAGATTTTGTCCAAAACCCATCTGAACTAAACTTTGAAGGTCATCTTCCCAACATGATAAGACCTGAAAATAGTTTAAAACATATTCCTCAGATAACTGCAGAGAGAAGAGTAGAAAGACATGAAATGGGGTGGGTTTTCTGTGATTTTTACTTGTGGATCTTCTTTGCTATATCCACCAAGATGAATCATCTGCATTTGTTGGTTTCTGCTTGGTAATGCATTCAAAGAGTTTACTGGAAATTGGATCCCTGTCTCAGAAGGGATGTTCAGGAATGCCGTTGAAGAGGAATCTGCAATATGTGGTAACGGTGCAGAAGATTGACTGATCTGCTTTTAGGAAAAGGAAACAAAAGAATTAGCAGAAATATTAAAGAAAAATGTGAAAACTATGATGTTGTGAATGGCGGTCTTCTTACATCCTTGGACAAAAAAGCTGCCATGTTTAAATTCATCCTCGGAATTACTGATGCCAGCTTCATTGAAAGACACTGCTTAACAACAGGGTGAGAGAGAGAGAGAGAGAGAGAGAGAGAGAGTTTACAGTCTGAAAATACTTAATTTCAGGCTCTTTGAACAGATAATGTTTTACCTCGACCTGCCGCTGTAATAATTGAACATAGTTTATAATTTCGTCTAGAACCACTGCTTTTCCAGTCACCTGGGAAAATTAGTTAATATTCAAGCTCAATTCAGAACGATTCCAAGTTCTGAAACATTTCATGATCAGAATATGAAAAATAAAAATTGAAGCTTTGGTTTTGCATTTTGCTTTCACCTTACTGCAGCCAGGAACAAGATCTTGAAGGAACTTCATCCTTTCGCTGATTTTTTCTCTTCTTACCTGAAGATGCGAGTGGATGTTACTGTGAAACCATAGTTTTTGCTGCAGGAGGAAGAAGATAGCGAGATTTTCTTACTCTCTCCGCGAGGCTATGGCTATCTGTAGCTTGACCTCTTCTTACTCGAACATGGATATAATCCTTTGGAGGTTCTGGAAGCTTTGCGTTTTTCTGCTTTTCATCTTCGCCGGATTTTGTACCTTCATTTGCTTCTTTCTTCGTCTTCGTTCCATCATCTGGATTTGATTCGTCGTTTTTACCTTCAGTCTACATGGAATTTCGAGCTAGTTCAAGCGCAAGTTCATGACCGAAATTCTTAAAGAAAATCAATACAACTGAAACGGATTACCTTCGCGATTTTACCAGAGGGGGCTTCTTCTGACTTTAGCCTTGAACTCGATTTCCTTTTTCTATTGTTAGGATCAACTTCACCTTTTTCTTTCATGGCTGTTTCGCAGTAGGAAATTTGCTCAAACAAAGAAGATACCTCTCGAGAATCGCCTCTCTCTACAGTTTCACGGGTAGGAGAGCTCGATAGCTTCCTCGATTTCTTACTAGGAAGTGAAGTTCTGAACTCAATCGAGCTTTTTCTTCCTTCTTGGTCCCCAATTTGAGATTCAAAATCATGAATCGTTGAAATCTGTTTACCTAGAACTCCATTTCCAGCGGCGAAGCATGAAAACCTGGCAGCTCTCTCTGCAATCTCAGGGTCAGCGCAAGAGGGCTTCGGGCTTGGGTGGATTGGAAATTTTCTTTCATAAAATGACGAATTGCCTTTGATTTCTGGATTTTCCACTGATAGATTAAGCTTCGGAGGGGAATTTAATGGCGTACTGCAAGACGAATAGTTGGTGCATTCATTATTACCCCCAACGTACACCGGCGTCAGAATGTCGCCGGGTTCGCAACGGCTACCCAGCTTTCCGATTAGTTCCCTAATCATTAGTTTATCTCCGACGGAGTTAACTGCAAAGCCGGCATTGGACCCTGCCGAAGCAGGGTCAAGAGGATCGCTCTGTTCCGCTGAATTTTCCCAATTTGGCCAGAAAAAACCGCTCTGAAGCTGATCAGCCGCACAATTCGGGTCATTTTTCTGGATTTTCATGGCAAACGATGGAAAGCTCCAGGTAATCGGAGCGGGATCGCATTCCTCGTTCATCAAAAACCTCCTCTCCATACGAACAATCAATGATAAGGGGAAGAGGATTAAAACAGAACTACCAATACGGCGGCAGCCGAGATTCAGAATTGTAATCAAAAGCAAGAATCAGAGAAAAAGCATAAGCAAAACAAATTTGAGATGGAAGATCGCGACAAGGAAGCAAAATGCAGAAAAACTAGAGGGAATAGAAGGAGAGCGACGAAAATATATTAAATATAATATGAAGCGTAAAAGGATGAAGCGAAACGTCACAGCCATAACCACCGTAAAATACGGCGGGGAGGGGGGGGTGGTAATGGCGGCCCGTCAACGTCAAAGCAGGTTCTTTTTTTTCTTCTACCTGTGCAACTTGTGAGTGTCCAATATTTATCCCATTTTCTTAAATCAATCAAAATTTACAGAAATTGCAGAGACGGAGATGATTGTGAACAAATCATGAGTTGGGTATCAATCAGTAGAGAAGAAAATGCCAGCCAACATCTATCGACTATCAGCGTAGAATAAAACATTAAAATTGGCTCTGTTCTTGTCGGCCTGATGAACAGATCACCTGTCCATTAAATTAGATCCCACCCACTGTTCTTCGCTTTACTGCTGTCTGTCTTCGTAAGTTTTGTTTGTTAGCTTTGAATCTTTCAAGACAGCAATTTTATTCATTATGATGATTGAGGAAGTGATTAAAGTAAGGGTTAGGTTAGGTTATGGAGGCAAACCTACCATTTGTTGGATCTAACGTGACATTTTATAAGATGCAGACCTCCTTATCCTTGATTTGACCAAGCCCATAGTCTCGTTTTCCAGCCTTGCTTCTGTACTTTCCTACTTCCCTAATCAGCAATCACGATTCACTAAGCACCCACCTTGCTTATCTATCTTCACCATTTTTTAAGCGACGTTACTGCCTTTTCATCTTCATTTTATAACGCTGTTTTTATTTCTTCTTGATCATAGCATTAAAACCCATCACTTGACTCCCTTTTCAAGTCATGTTCTTGGATGCTCTCGACCCGCATAATACGTCATTTGGTATGAACATGGTCGTCCAAAACCCAATAGAATTTCCTTCATAACCTTCTACTACCTCATGTGACATTACCAATAGTCCAGTGATAAGAACATACCGACCAAAACTGTATTCAACATAACACAACATCATATGAAACTTCTGATGACATTCCTGGATCGACAGTCTAATCTTAGTCAGGCAAGTCACGCAGGTCGTTGTGAGATATAATTAGGCGGGGGTGGTGGAGGCATAACTGGCATTTGGAAAATCCCAGGCCTCTCACCCAGCTGCTGAGGCGGCGGCAGCTGCGGCTGCCACAAGGGTGGTTGACCACCCATTCCCATTGGTGGAGGGAGTGGTCGAATGGGACCTGGAGCTGCCTGCGGAGGTGGTGGCATGCTTGGTGGAGGTGGCCGAAACTGCTGAACTGGAGGCGGCATGACCGGCATAGGTATTCCTTGACCAGGTTGTTGCTGCTGACCCTGCCAAGCTGGCTGTCCAGGCACTTGAATAGGTGGAAAGGGCCCACCTTGAGGAAGCGGCGGGCGGAACGTGGGCATCGGACCTGGTACAATTGCACCATTTGGGAACGGGCGAGGAGGCACGGGAGCACCTACAGAGCCATTGGCTTGTGGAACATTTGGCAGCGATGGTGGGCCGGAGGCAAATAAAGTATGAGGCCTGCCCTTCTGTGGATTACTAGAGGCCAAAACTCTCTCTACATTACAAAATATAAAGTTTGCATAAACAGAAATGCAGTAAGAAACTCAGTAACCAATAACACATGCATAGTGATTAAAGAAGCTTACCAGCAGGTGTACCATGACGCTCCCCTTTGGTATCTTTCTTATAGGCATACGATGCCGTTATTTGCCGGTTGCAGAGATACTGACCATTCATTGCCTGCACAAAAACTCCAGAAAAATTGCCCTAAAATTAGCCATCTCAATGACAGATATCAACAGTTAATTGCGCATCGAAAAGAAGTTGGCGGAAGAGCTTGTGCGCCCTAGAGAGATTGCAAAAGAGAAAAACCATGTATCTAATCATGACAATGCACAACAGAATTTATACACCAGTTAACTCCATTATAGGGACAAGATATCCATAATCAAGCCTTCCATCATTTTACCAAAGCTGTTACAGTTTTCGAAGTTCAAATCTGAATTCAAATGAATACAATCGCAGCAGCATTATTCCAGATACCAGAAAGAAATGATGCATCAAACTTAACCCTGGAGCGCATAAACGATACCTCAATTGCAGAGTCCGATGCCTCGAATGAGTCATAGCTTATAAAACCAAAACCACGGGAATTTCCTGTCTCTGGATCTCTCATGATCTGTGAAAAAAGAGCACCATGAATTCAAATAATAACATAGAGAAAATAATTGCCGAGAATTTCTCTGTCGACCAGAGATTCGTGCGTTCATCTAACCTTGAATTAAAAAAAAAAAAAAACATTTGCCAACTATTATGCCCACGGCAACAAACTTCATTGATAATATTATATTTTACTTAATTTGACTATCTAGGCAGACTACAATTTCACTTCCTAATAGTAGAAGGGCGCATACTAAAAACAGCAGGTCCTTTCTCCTGCCAAGGAGAAGTTAAGCATACTTGTTACATTCAAGGTTATCAAAATAATAATTACAAATACTCCACTGAAAACAAGAATAGAATGAGATAAAACCAACTGAATATTTCATTTCATTATTCTAAGATTGGAATCAAAACTGCTATCTCCACTAAGCAACTCCCATTTTTATCAAGTCTAAAGTTTCAAGCTACTGGCTGATTACCACCATAACAGTCAAAGAACTGATGCAGTGCTGCTTAGTATTGCAAGGGAAGTCAAAATAAAATGTATGCATCAAGAGAGAGATAGGATCATGGCATTGATTAAAACTTATTCATGTTCCTCAGTTTCCACAGGCCACATACATAGCAGCATCTAAAACTACTGAGGAATTCCAATATAAACATGAATTGGTAAAAGGGATGTAACCTTGGGATTAGTAACAATGACTCCAAATGCACTGAAAGTATCATATAAAAGCTTTTCGTCCACGTCCTGCAAAAACAAAAACAAAAAAGTTGAAGTTTCAAGTCATATGAATAGACCAAACTGAGTTCGTGCATTTAGCTGCTGTATATGATCACTAACTGGGTCGAGATTCCCAATGAAAAGGTTTGCTCCTACGTCCAAACTCTTTTTATCTTGAGATGCCTAAAACAAATCAAGCAAATACTAAACGTTGAAATCAACGATGCCTTACATAAGACTTCAGGTGGAACCATTTAAACACTCATATAAGCCTTTTTACCTTGTTGACACGGATGGGCTTCCCATAAAGTTTTATCATATTTAGCACCTTGATAGCCTGTAAAAGATTGAGAGACAAATCAGAGTCAGTCCAAAGCAAGCATAATATATAAGGAAATTAACAAGGCTCGTAATTCTTACATAGTCAGCATCCTCTTCACTTCGGAACTCGATAAATCCATACCCTTGATGGAGATTAGTGACTCTATCCTTAGGAACATAGACATTCACTGCGACGCAGAGAAAAAGAACATTGCATACACTTAGAAACTATAAACATCAGCAACGAAAAGTTCTAACAAGCTGCAGCTGATAAAAAATAACAACACAAAAATGTTCAATTGAAATAGTAGTGGAAGAGTAAATAAAAGTTGGCATGACAAATAAGTCAATTCAAATAGTCCTATAAAACACTGAAACACCGAAACAATGAAAACATAAGTTTGCATACCCACGGGTCCCGCTTGAACAAACAACTCCCAAAGCAACTCCTCAGAAACCTTCCAGAAGCACAAGCAAAAAGATTGGAACCCACAACTTGGCAAGTAGTAGGTAAATCGAAAAGTTTACAAACACCCAACTGGTTAAAAGGAAGCCCTAAAAGAAGCAGGAGTAAGTCGACGAGATTGGAGACAACGGAAGAAAAAACAACCTGGGGATCGAGATTTCCAACGTAAGCAGTAGCGTCTTGATTCCTCTCTGCCGCGTGTTGGCCGAGCAAATTGGCTCCGACTCCGGGAGCTATTCTGGTCGTCATTTGCGACGGGATTTCCTTCCTTCCAGTAGAAAAGGAGAGCAGGAATTTCCCCAGAAAAAAAAAAAAAAAAAAATCACTGGCCAATCATAATAGCCTGGTAACAAACATCTCGCGCCCATTTCCAGAGGCCAGAATCAAGCCCAGGTTCATAATTCGACTAATTATTTCATTGAAAAAACAGAAATTATTAAACTTCAAACCAATCAAATAAATTCACCCAAACGGTTAATTCAATCAAATAAAAACTCATTTAATACTCCAGTCACTGGAGTCCAGTCCAGTGTTTGCCTGATAATCCCACCCAACTGTACATTTTAAATTTCTCGAGCTCAGCTATTTAATAGAATTATTAGAGTGTTTGATTACATCTAGCGTGTCTCACCAAACCGTTGATTTGTGTGAGCATTTATTTGACAAATATTCTAAGCCCCCTTCCTCCTTTTTATATTTCAAAATAATTGACGACGTGGAAAATAACAGCGTTAAAATATAAAGAAAAAATGATAAATAAACCATCATATTTTATTATTAGTGACAAATCAATTATTATTTTTTTTTGCAAACAATTTAACCACTAAACTTTAAAAAATTGCCGTCACGAATATTACCGTTGACTTTCTGAAAATCAGGTTAACTTTTCCAAAATTACAATGCAAAAAAACTAATACCCATGGAAAAAATCGGAAAAACTCGTGATTTTAAAATAGATTTTTAGTGGAAAATAGTTAATATTCATGGAGAATGAATTTGTAAGATTTTGAATTTTGTAAAAAAATGAATTTAGAAACTTTCGGGTTTTATAATTTAGAAGATTTTGTAAAAGAATGTAAGCCCCAATGGTCTCCTGACAAACCGTTTCGGTGTCAGAATTGGTTTGCGCTATAGTTCGTAGAGTTTTTTGACCTCTTCAACTTCAAAGGACCATAACTTTGGCTACAGGTGTCAAAATTTGCTCCATATGATATCAAATCGAAGCTCTCTCAAAGATCTATGACCATTTAACAAGTTTACCCCACGACCCACATTTCTCGTGCCCAAAATTGCGCATTTAAGCCTTCAAATTTGTGATCAAAGATTTTAGACAAACCTCGAGTTATGAGACTACGACAAATTGGCGACAAATTGCGGCAGTTTGGCTACAAATCGCGGCAGTTTCACGACAAACAGCTACTGTCTCATGACAAACCGCCGCGGTTTCATGACAACCGCTGTGGTTTCATGACAAGCGCTGCGGTTTCACGACAAATCGCTGCGGTTTCATGACAAACCGCTGCGGTTAGTCGTCAAACCGCTGCAGTTCATCGTCAAACCGCTGCGGTTTGTCGTCAAACCGTCGCGGTTCGCCGTCAAAATGTTAACATCAAACATGACAGCGATGATAGTGGCGTCAACTTTCCATAGTTTAGTGGTTAATTTGTTAATAAAAAAAAGAATGATGGTTAGTTTGTTAAAAATAGTAAAGAATGATGATTGTTTTGTCATTTTCCCAACTATAAAATACAGAAGTAAGAAAAATAAACACGAAAAGTCTTTACACATAAATTCAAAATCCAAAGAAAATCACGAGAATCAAATCTAAAAAAACATATCATAATAGAAAATAAAATTTATAATATTTGAAAAAAAAATATTCACTTAAAGATAAATTTACGACTCTTGTAACTCATAGTTTGCAAAAAAAAAAAAAAAAAACCATTGTCAATTTTTCAATGAATAGAAAAACTTGAATAATGAGTTTCTTTTAGGATTGTCAAATATAACTGCGACTATTTTGGTACATACTATCTGTTTTTAAGTTTTACAATTCTATCGCTGGATATGGAATAATCCTGATATTTCTCTAGAATTGGGTTCAATTAAAAACCTTTCCATTGCTTATCTTCTTGTTGAACTTCTTTAATCTCTTCTAGTATGGTAGGCTTCAGTGTCAATGCCGATAATAGAGCAGTTAGATGCATAAGAATTATCTGCACATCTAATTCTTGAACATCTTTATGAAGTCCTACGAGTATTTCATCATATAGCATATTCATTGATGAAACTTTTCTACTCAGTGCATCCGCTACTACGTTTGCTTTTCCAGGATGATATTTGATCTCTCAATCATAGTCCTTCACAAATTCTACCCATCGTCATTGTCTCATGTTCAATTCTTTCTGCTTAAATATGTATTTCAGATTTTTGTGATCCGTGAAGATTTCACACCGCTGCTCGTACAAATAATGCCTCCATATTTCAAGTGCATACACTATTGCAGCTAGTTCTAAATCATGAGTGGGATAATTCGCCTCATATGGTATCAGCTGTCTTGAAATATAAGCGATTATCTTTCCGTCTTGCATAAGACACTACCTAAGCCACTTTTGGATGCATCACAATATATGCTATAACTTCTTTTTCGATTAGCAGGGCCAAAACATTTGGTCTGTAGTTAATTGGTGCTTCAATTCTTGAAAGCTTTTCTCAATCACTTGTCCACCAAAATCATGCGCTTTTATTTGTTCACCTAGTAAGAGGTAGTACGATCTTGGAAAATCCTTTTATAAAGCGTCGGTAATAACCTACTAATCCAAGAAAACTTCTTACTTCTTCAACATTTTTTGATTGCGCCCATTCAATCACTGCTTGAATTTTCACTAGACCACTTCAATACCATCCTTGCAAATTACGTGACTGAGAAAACTTACTTTATTTAGCCAGAATTCACACTTTGAAAATTTCGCGTACAATTGATGTTTCGCCAAAATAGATAAGGAAATTCTCAAATGTTCTCAATGCTCCTCTTCTAAAGGAAATAAATCAAAATATCATAAATAAAGACGATAATGAACTTATGTAGATATTCTTTGAAATTTTGATTCATCAGGTTCATGAATGCCGCTGGAGCATTGGTTAAACCAAACGACTTTACAAGAAACTCATAGTGTCTGTATCTTGTTCTAAATGTCGTCTTTGAAATATTGTCAGGCTTAACTTTTAACTAATAATATCCTGAACGGAGATCGATCTTTGAAAAGACGCAAGTACCTTGTAACTGATAGAATAAATTGTCAATTCTAGGCAAGAGATATCTATTCTTGATTGTCACTTTATTCAATTCTCGGTAGTTGATACACATTCTCATTGTCCCATCCTTCTTCTTTACAAATAAGATCGGCGCTCCTTAGGGTGAAAAGCTGGGACGTATGAACCCTTTACCAATTAACTCTTCCAACTAGATTTTCAGTTCTCTTAACTCAGTTGGCACCATTCTATACAGGTTCTTGGAAATAAGCTTAGTACCAGGATGTAAATCGATCACGACCTCAATTTCTCTATCAAGCGATAATCCCAAAAGATCATCTAGAAAGACTCCTAAAAAGTTTTGGACAATGAGAATATCTTCCAGCTTTGCTTTTGATACAACCATTGTGTCCATTACATTAACGAGAAAGCCTTCCCATTCATTATTCAATAATCGGTATGCCTTAAGCGTAGAGATTACTGCTAGTTTGTCTTTTTCTTTGACTCCATAAAATGTGTGTGGTTCCTCACCAAGAGGGAGAAAATATACTTCTCTCTTTCTACAATTAATCATTGCATGATGTTGGGATAACTAGTCCATTCCCAGAATAATATCATATCCTTTCATATCCATGATAATCAGGTCGGCATGAACTACGTGGTTGTTTATTATAACTGCATATGCTTTTAGAATACCACTAGCGATCAAACAATCGCTAGAAGACAAGAATACTCTATACTCACTCTTTACCAATTCAGGGAGACAATTTATTCTTATGCAAAATTCAGACGAAATAAAAGAGTGAGTAGCTCTAGAATCCATTAACACATAAGCAGCTAAGTCGTTAACATAAATTATACCAAACACAATCGGGGAAACAATTCATTTTATTCAGATTTAATCTCCTACATCATATAGAACATATTTAGCTACTTCATTAATCATAAAATCGTACCTGAAACGACTGCAGGCTGCTCCTCTTCTTCCTCATTTCCATATAGAGAGAAAACTCTTGGTGTCACCCTTTCTGGTTCTCTCACCAAAGTTGGACAAACTCTAGGGATATGTCCCAACTTTTCGCATTTATAACATAGCTTTGAGCCTGCTCTGCCTTCTCCACAGTGGTTCTTCTTGCACTTTGGACATTGATTGGGCTAGTTTGTTCTAGCATTGGATGGTGCAACAACTGTTTCATTCATAAGACGCTTATCCTTCCTTTGTTGCTCCTCAATCTTTGATGACCTTTTAATTCCTTTGCTCATTGATTGTCCACCCCTCTACTGCTGATTCTGGTTATTCTTCCAAAACCTTAGATTGATCTCTCTCTGCCTAGCCACCATTAATTCAGTCTCCTCAACCTCTAATGTCTTAGATACAATCCTTGCATACGAAATATCTTGAGTTCTAAAGATCTTGACTCCTTTGAAGATCTCCACTTTCAGTCTTTGGACAAACTGATGGACTTTATGCTCATTGTTTGCCACCATGTGTGACGTAAATCGAGACAACGCTTCAAATTTCCTTATATATTCTAATATAGTTCTGGTTTGACGTAACTGTATAAACTCCACCAATTTCTTCGTTCGCATTGTCTGGTTGAAATATTTCTCATAGAAGATCTCCTTAAATTATTCTCATGTCAGGGTTTGAACATCACGTGCTGCCTTGACTGAATCCCACTAGAATCTTGCATCTTGAATGAGCATGTATGAAGCACATGCAACTTTCTCAGTCTCTCTAATCCTTGTGTAGTCAAACATATCTTCTAGAGACCATATCCATTCATCAGCTCCCATGGCATCAACAACATTTCTGTCAAAGCTCGGAGGCATAAGTCTCTTAAATTTTTTCCCATCCGGCCTCTTCGGGGATCACCATTGGACATTAATTCATTCTCCCTTTCCATAATACGCTCCATATATTGAAATTGTCGTTCCACTCAGTCGGCCAAGTACTTCATTTTGTCATCTAGTTGAACAACATATTCTTGGACAGTAACATTTTTCTGGCCGACAACCTCATTCCTCGCATTATCAGCTTGTACATTTCCTCTATTTCCCCTCACCATTCTATATCCTACAATTATTTTATATCATGAAACACTAAACTACATAAAGCAATTAAAAACATACGAACATTACCTTAAAACAGTCTAAAGTAAACATCATTTAAAAAATAGTTGAAATCCTTAAAATACTTTAAAACACCTATTAAAAATTCATTAGCCATAACCCCAAGGTCAACTTGCACGGGGTAACGAAAGCACTATCGAGTCATACTTTCTCCATGTGCACATAATTAGTTGTATAGTCATCACCTACATCACAAGAGTAACTGTGAGCCTAATGCCCAGTAGAGATATAATGAAATGCAATGCTCAATATATGTTTATGCAGTCATGCAGTTTGTCTCAGAAAAAAATCTATCATTTATGTCAATCAGTTTACGTTTCACTTTGTCAGTCTAAACATTGGGGATTTCTAGTACAAAAGCAAAGATGAATGCTATAGTCCATGCTGGGTGTAACCGTCACTCCATCCCTACGTGGGATGAGCTGTATTCGTCAGGGGTGTAACACCTAGGAGCATCACCAATCTCTCGAACCCCTACACGCCCATTTACATTTATTCAGTTCATTTGCTTTAATATGAAATGCGTGCATATGTCTACCTTTTTATAATATTTCTAAGCATGATGTATGCCATGTATGCAATTCACATAGTTCAATAGTCTATGTAACAAAACAGTCTATGTAACAATTTATTGAAGCATGAAGCAACAAGGCACTTTCAATTTATCTATCACATGCTTGTAAACCAACAATTCAACAAGAGAGTAACAACCTATGCTACATTTCCAACAGATCAACATGCTATAAAATTCTTAAACAAAACATGGAGCTATCCAACTATGTACTCATCATGCATACTTAATTAACGGAGCATAGAACAACTTATATCAAGCAGAGTAATCCATAGAACCACTTTAACATTTCCTATTAGTACAACAATAGTTTATTTCAAAAGACTATTACCAATTATTGAGTGAGCCAATCAGTTAACCAATC
This sequence comes from Begonia loranthoides, assembly GCA_022433065.1. Lineage (NCBI taxonomy): Eukaryota > Viridiplantae > Streptophyta > Magnoliopsida > Cucurbitales > Begoniaceae > Begonia > Begonia loranthoides. Next base: position 10,460,073 of record CM039479.1, on the reverse strand, counting down.
AGCAAAAACATCAATCTAAAATTATGGAAAACACTAGCCAACAACAGAGTATTTATTCAGTATTCATATCAACGAGCAGGGAACAAAATCAACAATAAGACCCTATCTCTAACATACTCTTTTTCATTCTGTTATCATGCATAGAGTAAGTTTACCAGCATAACAATTTTATCAGCAATTCTTATCGAAAAAGAAGCTACAAACATGGTAGAATTCCTTTAGCATACACATATTCATCAAGAAGTACACAAAGACAATCATATTCTTGTGATGTAAGCCACCTGTGGCAAAAAAAAAATGCATAATCTCTGACCTCTTTTTGTTAAAATCCTTTCCTTCAAGTTTCTCTGCACAATCACACAACAACAATTTCTTCTCTGTCGATATTAGCACAAAATCACACAATCCAGCAGGAATTCTCCAAAAACAAAAAACATAGAACTTGAGTGAACACAGAAGATTTATTCTTTTCATTTTCCTTCTGTCAATCCCTTCTCTAATATACCTATAAACACTAAAACTATTAATACTCTTTATTGTGCTTTAAATAGAGATGAATTTAATAGAATTCAAGTTTGCGATAGTGCCTATGATATTTGAAAATTACTTAAAATTACGCATGAAGGCACTAATCAAGTAAAAGAAACCAAATTGAGCATGCTCATTCATGAATATGAATTATTTTGGATGGATAAGGATAAAACCATTAGTTGTATGTTTACTCGGTTTACTAACCTTTCTAATGGTTTGAAAGTACTTGGTAGAGTTTATCCCAACGAAGAGTTGGTGAGAAAGATTCTTAGGTGCCTTCCAAGAGTGTGGCAACCTAAAGTCACGACAATCCAAGAGACACGTGATCGCAAGACCTTAAAGATAGAGGAACTCATCGGTTCCCTAATGACTCACAAGATCATGTTGTTGAGCAACGAGAAAGAGGAGCAAAAAGAAAAAGGAATCTTCAAACCAAGGGATATTACTCTCAAAGCCTCTTCAAGTGCTCAAGTGGACTCCAAGGAAGAGGATGAAGATGAAGATATCAAATTCATAACCCAGAAGTTCAACAAATTCCTTCAACGAAAGAAGGAAAAAGGAGAGAAGGTAATAGTGTGCTTTGGATGAGGGAAACCCGGGCATTCATCTACCGAATGCCCAAAGCAAAGAAGAAATCAAAGGCTTTTAAGAAGAAAGCATTTAATGCCATGTGGGGCGATAGCGATAAGAGCTATTCTTCCGAGATTGAAGAAGTCTCAAATTTTTGCTTCATGGTCAAGGAGGTAAGTGTAACATCCCGTTTTCATTTGACTTTCCAATAAAATTTTTCTTTTTAAAACTTATTAAAAAATGCTTGAAGGAAAATATTAGAGTTAATAAACGTGGAATATTAAAAACATATAATCATACTTTAAAAACAACATTGTCAACCAAATTGTTTAAAACACTCAAAAACAAACTATTAAAAGTCTTTGAATATATTTAAATACTTTTATTCCATTTGTGAGCCATAACCCCAAGTCATCACGTGCCGGGTAACACAATCCCTCGACGCATCATAATTCCTCCACGTTCACTTCATTTGGATCACAATCGTTACTTACATCACAAGAGAAATAATGAGCCTAATGCCCAATAAGAGATATAATGAAATGCAAGAAAATATGTATGCTGACTCTATGCACATGTCTATCATGTCAGAAGAGAACTTATCCCTTCTGTTCTTTAATTAAGTCTCAATATAATCCAGACCATTGGAGATATTTCTCATAGAGAGAATAGATATATCATTGGAATCTAACCTAAGTAGAACAACCATACCATCCCCATATGGGAGGAGACAACTCTCTTAAGTATATCCGTTACTAAACTCTCCAACCTCCAACGCCTATTTAGATATATTAGATTTATTATTATCCCATGCAATGTATGATATGCAACACTAACTGACATGCCTATATGATACATGATATGAATGAATGTCCCACAACAGTTCATATAATACTAGAAAACAATACAATTTAATCAACAAACCATGGAAGCAAGCTAACAGAGAATCATACAACAAATGTATATTCATTATGGTCTTGTTCTAAAAATTTATCAATCTCCTTCATGCATGATGTTATAAGCAGTAGATGGCAGAACATAATCCACGTTAGTAGCAAAACAAGGTGAGCAGAGAATTAAAATAACAATTTCTATTAACACCAACAAAGAGCAGACCAAACAGTTCTCCTTCTATTTATCATTGAAATAGGAAGCAGACGACTTCTATTAACAATAATAGTAGCAGACAAGTTCTATGAACAATAATATAAAGCAAACTTCAATGATTCATTAACAGGAAGCATATAACAAAAGTAGATAAGTAGTTTATCAAAGCAGAAAACATTTTCAATAACAAACAACACAAAACATAAACCTGTGATGTAGGCCTTTTCAAGCAAAGCACATGCAAATCTCTTACCTTCCTTCTTACTAAACCTTAAAAATTTGCACCTGCCGAAAACTCTTCTCCTTCAGCATAGCAAACTCTAGAAAATAGAAGAAGAAATATCTAGAGAAAACTCCAGAACAAAGACATAAAGTTTGAGAGAATGCAGAAGACTTTTTTCCTTCCTTTTGCAAAACCCTCCCCTATAGATGTACTATATGTTAGTCTAAGTGTTGTTAGGGTTATTTTTTTTGATGATGTTTATATTGATTAGAATTATAAGTTGTTTATTGAGAATTATGCTTAATTGTTTAATCATTATATTTATATTAATATGTATTGAAAATGTCTTTAATACGGGTATTAAAGTTTGCTAATATGCGTTATCTAAGTCCATGTATCCTATAGGATATTCATTGAGACTTAGAAGATTGTATTTGGCCAAAAAGGAGAAAAGTGGTCGACTAAAATAGGGAAAATGGTAGACCAAAACAGTCTGCACAAAAATTTGGTCGACCAGTTGATTGACTAAAAGTCAAAATAGAAGGTTCCTAGGTTTGAAGAACATGGTCGACCACACAATATTACAGATTACTTCCCAGTTTTGCGATCGAGCAAGTGGTCAAGCAAGGGAAAAATAGTCGACTGAAAAATGATAGAGAAGATGGGAATCAAAAAATAGAAGGGAGCGATCGATCGCATGAACAGTAGTGCTCGACCGCTCTAGGTGATCATAGAGTCCAGAGTCTGCCATATAGGGCAACGGTCGACCGACGAACAGTGACTGGTCAACCACTGGAGTGTTATTTTGACCTCCTCCTCCAATGGTCAAATTCCAATGGCTAGAAAGCGGTCGACCAAAAGAGAGGTGGGCGACCACTAGAGTAGTTTCTATAAATAAAGGCACTCCAAATTACAAAAAACACCAATCCAAACGAGAGAGACTCACACCGAAACACTGCCAAACTTCATACTCATATTCTCTCACTACATTTGAGTGCTTTGGCCTAGCTCTTTCTCTCCTACACTTGAGATTTACATTTGGAGAGCTTAAGTTCTAATTTGTATTTTACATTTCCGCTACTTGTAAACGCTACATTAAGGGTAACGTCCCGCAATAGTCAAAGGCTAGATTGATGCCTGTGAAGAACAATCCAGAGGGTGATTCCCTATGAATAGTCTGTAAAGGTTTGTTTGACACTCGTGAAGTCAAATATCATCAATTGGAGAGGTTGGACAATTAAGGATCTCTAAGTCGAAAGCTTGAAACACAGACGTAGGTGGGATTTGCCGAACCGCGTGAACATATCGGTGTCATCTTTCTATCCCTACTCTTTATATTTATTATTTTTTATTTATTTATATTTATAATAAATCATTTAGGGATAAAAAAAACTAATATCGCACGAAAAAAGAACGTCTAATTCACCCCACCCCCCTCTATAGGTGTACACATGGTTTGTCACTATAACCTTCAAAGGATGTCAAGGAGGCGCAACCACTCAGTTTCCAAGTGACTCCTCAAACTTCCAAACGATGATTATGTATTTTGTGGCCGATGGTCTGCGTTCTGGTTGATCACCTCCTTACCGTGATCGACCGTGAAACCTCCAAATTTCTATTTTTTCACGGCCATGATAGACCGTCATTCTCATTCGATCAACCACAAATCTGACTTTTCAAAGTTACCGGTCGATCACCTTCTTAGTAGACAATTGACTGCTGCCAATTTTGACACAATCTGTAATATTTATCCTTTGGGACGGGTCAATCAATCTCCTTAAGCCGATTGACCGCTTCAAAATCTACAGCTCTCTGTAATATTTCAACCATGAAAGAGATCAACAGCACCCTTCATGATCGACCACCTCCACTCTTTATCACCCTTATTCTTCATTTAATTACACATTATCCTTATTTATTCTTTAATATATAACTAAATCAAACCCCTTATAAAAACTAATACTATATAATTTCAATATTCCTCCAAATATTAGTAACATCAATATTCTCAATTATATTAATGATTCAGAATTACAATTTCAATATGTTCAAAGTATCTTATCTCACATAATCGAAGTTTTACATGTAGACAAACTTTCTAGATATTACATTAAGGTACACAACTCTTCTTCCAATTTAGATGATAATAATAAATTGCTAGATGCTTTTAATGAGTTGTTTGAAAAATTCAATTTGCTTAAACGTAGATATAATTTGTTGAATAAAGAGAAAGACAATTTGGTTCTAAAGCATGTGGAAAGGGTTAATTTGTTAGAGAATCAAATTGTTGAATTGAAAAGCTTGAATGAGAAATTGGATGCTACAAGTAGATCTTTTGAGATTGAAATTACTTAATTGAAATTGAAAAATGATGAGGAAGAGGTTGACTAAGGCAAAGAAAAGGTCAACCAAAATTGTGCAAAGCAGAGGAAGCAGTCGACCAGCAGAGAATTGGTCGATCGATTTTAAAAGACTGAAGGCTCAGCAGTTTAGTAGTTGAGGAAGCGATCGAGCAGTGAAGAATTGGTCAACCGCAAAATAAGACAGATTCGAGCCAGTTTCTGCAATATGAAGAAGCGGTCAATTGATAAGGAAGTGGTCCACCGATTTGATAGACCTGAGCGACAAATGGACAACCAAAAGCATAATAGTAACATTCCAACGGTCAGATGTGGTCGACTAAAAAGGAAATGGTCGACCGATCAAGTAGAGTCTATATATTGAAGACACTCCGAAACTCAAGTAACAAAGTGAGAATCGAAGCAAAGCTCTGCCAAATTTTATAGTCGATTCCAATAATTCAAGAGTGTAAATCATAACTCTCAAATCCCTAAACGAGATTTTACATTTGGAAGAGTTAGGAATTTTTTGTATTATATTTTCTTAATCGTTAAAAGGCTATATTGACGCCCGTGAATATCAATTCAAAGGGTGACACCCTGAGAATAGTCTGTAACGGTTTGATCGACACAGTGAAGTTAATCAACACCAACCGGGGAGGTTGGGTGATTAAGGATCTCCAAGTTAGGAACTTGGAGTGCAGATGTAAGCCAGGGGTTGCTGAATCGCATGAACAAACTCGGTGTTGTATTTCTCTAACCCTTACTTTTATATTTTCTATTATTTGAATTAATATTTGTTGTAAATCAATTAGGGTTTAGAGATAATTAAATCACACGAAAAAGTTAGATCATCTAATTCCCCAGTCGCCATAGGCGCTTATTGGTCCAACACAAGGGATGTCTATGGTGGCCATTGGATAAAGAGATAGACGTCCTGCAATGAGGATGGTTGTCCATGAGGGAAGGAGGGGCGCTGGCAGACCAAGGTTTGTGGTCGTTGAATTAAGGGACGAATGTTCTGCAATGAGGATAAACGTCTAAGATGGAGGATGGACATTTTCCAAAGGCGCTGGTGGACGAAGGCTTTTGTGAGTTGGATGTAGGGGTGGAAATCAGTTCGGTTTGAATCGGGTAACCGAAGCGAACCGAATGATTTTACACAGTTCGATTCGGTTTTAAAAGGAAAAAAAAAACCAAATTTAAAACTAAACCGAATATAACAAAAATATTTAGTTCGGTTCTCGGTTTTAATGAAGAATAATAGAGTAAAACCAAACCAAACTGAAATAAACCTAAACTAACTCATTTATATTTTGTTTGGTATTTCTTGGAGTTTAGTTTCTCAGCTCTGTTTGGTTTTTTAGAAAATGCAGTTTTTTTTTAATAAATCAAATGTGGAGATGAGTGTTTGATATTGCTCTAACTTAGTTAAATACTCTTTCCTTCGCGTTCCTAAAATTTTTTCATAAATTTTTTGTACTTTAATGGAAAAGTGAATTAGATGAAAGAAAATTTTCTCAAAAAGCTAAAATTTCTATGAGATTCATCAAGTCATTTTATGTTGAAATCTGTTGAAATATGAATTGAATTTCTCTGTATTAAAATTTATTTAGCCAAATACTAAGGAAATCCAAAATTTTTGGATTTTTAAAAACCGAACTGAAGAAACTGAAAACTGAACCGAGGAAAACTGAAAACCGAGGTTTGGTTTTTGATCAGTTTTCCAATGGATTCAGCTCGATTTTGGTTTTTTATTTTCAAAACCAAACCGAGTCGGTTCGGTTCGGTTCTAATTCAGTATAAAACCAAACCAAACAGAACCGATTCCACCCCTAGTTGGATGAAGGGATGGGTGTCCTTCAATGTGGATGAATGACAAGAATAGTGCTATCCTTTATGTTAGGCTAAGTTGTATTTTGATGATGACTAAAATATTGGTTAAATTAATAAATCAATAAGTTGTATTTTGTATTATACTTTGTATTTATCGGATATTATTTGTATCGGTTTATAATTATATTTATATCCGCATTTATTGGAAATACCCTCAAAATGGGTATTATTAATGTGCTAACAAGTTTACTTGAGTCCATGTAGTGTAGCATATCATTTTGGGACCTAACATAGTTTAGGGTTTATTTTGGAGTGAAGCTTAATGGATCACGGACGAGGTGAGGCGTCCCAAAACTGGTTTTCTGACTTTTTGGACCAGCACGGACGAGGGGAGAGTCATCCGAAAACTATCTAACCCAACTAAAAGTTCAGGGTCAAATTCATCACCAAAAGTTCAAGGTCAAATATGTCACCAAAAGTTTAGGATCAGATATGTCACCAAAAGTTCAGGGTTAATTTTGTCATAGTGCAGTCCAGAGATTTCGGACGATGAGGATGACAGTCTGGACGCAGGAATGCATCCGAAAACTCAGTCTGGAGTTTTCGGACGCACGCGGATGACACAGACGCACGAGGACGATCCAGTTTTGAATCTGTTTTTTTTTTCTGGGTGACTTTTCGGACGAAGCAGATGGATCCCGGAAGAAGAATCTGCGTCCGAAAACTCCAGATTTTTCCAATGGACAGATTTTCAATGGACGGATTTCAACGGCTATTTTCCAATGGCTACATGCGGACGTCCGAAAACAGATTAAGGTCGTCCGAAAACTCAAAGTCTATAAATACAAGTTCACTCCAAGCTCTCCACACCGAACCGAGAATCGTGGCGAAGTCCTGCCCATTTTTATACACGATTCAATCACTGTGAGCTTTTAATATTGTTGTATATCTAATTCTCCCCAACCCATAAACTTGCGACTTATATTTGGGAGAATTTGGATTAGATGGATTGCGCGTTAATTTCCATACTTTATTATTATTGTGCTTGGTTGTAAAGGATGATTCCCACCTCACACTAGAGTGACAACCCGAAACACTTGAAATATTTGTAGGTTAGATTGAACACCCGTAAGTTCAATCATTGGGTGACGCCCCGTAAAAGTCAAATATTGGGCGATGCCCTACAATAGTCAAATTTAGGTGACGCCCCATAAGAGTCAAAAGTTGACGACCTTAGAATTAGTCAAGGTTGCGCCCCAATTAAGAGTTAATTTGTAAACGATTTTATTGGCACCCGTAAGCCAATTGCTTAGTGTATCTCCAAGTGGAACTTGGAGCGCGGACGTATGCGAGTTTGCCGAACCGCGTCAACAAATATTGTGTGCACTTCTCTAACCTTTACTCTTTACATTATTGCATATATTTTTTATTCATATTTTAATTATATGCATTAAATCACTTAGGGTTATTAGAGATCGAAATATCACACGAAAATATTAGAAACGCTATATTCACCCCTCCCCCCCCCC
>CM039479.1:10411598-10449678 GCA_022433065.1 Begonia loranthoides | reverse complement strand
CTCTCTCTCTCTCTCTCTCTCTCTCTCTCTCTCTCTCTCTCTCTCTCCCTCCTTTTCTCTTAGGTCAATATTGATCATACAATTGGTATCAGAGTTTCGTTTCTAATTTTTATGTGATAATTAGTAATTTTTTTTTTGATAAATTAATATGACTTTTAGTATACATATTGAAGGGTAATCTATTTTTAGGCCCCCTTTTTTTGGTGGCAGCAATTATTATTATTGGAAATCAATAATGAGGAATTTTGTCCAATCTATAGATTATGATTTATGAAATATTATTGAAAGTGGACCCTATATGCCGATTAAACTAGAAAATAGAATAAATGTTCCCAAACTACCTTTTGAGTATAATGATGTTGATAAACGAAAATTGAGCATAAATGCTAAAGCTATAAATACGTTATATTGCGCACTCAATAAGCATGAATTTAATAGGGTGCAAGGTTGTGATAATGCTTCAAAAATAGAAATTACTTGAGATTACACACGAAGGCACAAATCAAGTTAAGCAAAGTAAATTGAGTATGCTTATTCATGAATATGAATTATTTGCTATAGATAAAGATGAGACCATTAGCCAAAATGTTTACTCATTTCAATAACATTACTAATGGTTTAAAGTTCATGGTAGAATTTATCCCAATGAAGAGTTGGTTAGAAAAATTCTCAAGTGCCTACCAAAATCGTGGCAACCAAAGGTGACAACTATCCAAGAGGCTCGTGACCTCAAAGTCTTAAAAATGGAAGAGCTAATTGGATTTCTCATGACTCATGAGATTACTATGAAGGACAATGAGGAAGAAGAGCAAAAGAAGAAAAAGGTCTCCAAGAAGAATGATATTGCTCCTAAAGCCTCATCAAGCAAACACGTTGAATCTGAGGAGGAAGAAGAAGATAATGAGGAGATTGAATTCATGACTCAAAAATTCAACAAGTTCCTTCAACGATGAAAGTGGAAAGGGGAAAAGGAAACCACTTGTTTTGAATGTGGGAGATCCGGACACTTTAAAGCTGAGTGCCCACAAGCAAAGAAGGCACCAAAAGCATTCAATAAGAAAGCAATGTTTGCCACCTGAGATGATAGTGAAGAAAATTCATCTTCTGAGGATGAAGAAGTGACAAACATGTGCTTCATGGCTAAAAAGAATACAGTACATGACTCCTTTAGCTATTTTGATGAAAATTTGATGATAATGAATTGTTGGATGCATTTGATGAATTATTTGAGCAATTCAACATGCTTAAATCTAAATATAAATTGTTAAAGAAGGAAAATGGAAATCTTATGAAAAACATGTTAGTATTGTTTAATCATTTAAAAATGATATTTGCAATTTGAAAGTTAAAAATAATGATTTAAATAGTATTGTGCTTAAATTTACAAATAGAAGCAAAAATTTAAATATGATTACAGGGCAACAAAAAGTAACTTTTGATAAAGCCGGAATTGGATTTGAACCATTCCAAAAGAAGAAAGCTTATAAGAATTTTTTTTGTTTGTCCATCTATTTGTCAAGCATGTAATTCAATAGGTCATCAATAATTTTCTTGTCCCTTGAAATCAAAGTTAACTTCTAAATTTGTATGGTTTCCTAAAGAAACCAAAGCTAATAATCAAGGACACAAAAAGATTTGGGTACTTAAGAAAACAAATTAAGTTTTGCTTAAAGGTTAGAGAATCTCCCATGGAGGATAAATGACTTGGATAAATTTATGATGTTTGTCAAATGGGAAAGCAAACAAAGAATTCATTTATGTCTAAACATATTGTATCAACTTTCTAACATCTCCCTAAGGGATTATTTTCTTAAGGTATTCTGACTTTTTCTGTCAATTGGTCGTCCTATGACAAGGATCGGGGGACCACAAATATTCCTGATTCCTTAAAATGTTTTTAGGGTTGATTCCAGTCGCTCATTTTTAATGATCAGGGCGCTTGCTCTATTGGATTTATATAAGGCAGGACGTTCTCGGTCACGTCCATAAATGCCCTAAACAATTATCTCCTCGACGATTCCCTGTCTCCTGGTGCAATATCTGTTAACTCTAGCTCACCCTTCTTCGAGTTTTTTCTTTTCTTAATCATTTCCTTCACTCGATTCCTACTTATCCTCCTCTCTTGCTCGTGAATTCGTTGTCTCATTCCTTCCAAAACTTTCAGTCTTCCTCCTTTGAACTTCTACCACTGTGTGTAGTATGGCATCAAGTTCATCCAAACTTAAGCTCAAAAGGAATGATGCTCCAACTCAGGGAAAATCCTCCTATTCATGAAAAATTCCGTCATCAGGGTATCTCTCTTCTGAATTTAGGTCTAAAAATGATAAAATTCATTATGAATAAGATATTAAGGAACATTCTATCATTTTCTCTAGAAGAGTGAATTTTTCTCGTTTTAGTTCTCTGTCCAATGGATAACTATTTGATCAAATTGGCCACATTTACTTAAAGATGTACAAAAAGAGATTGAAAGGTGTATTACTTGCAAAAAGTCAAAAGCCGAGTATTGCCTCAAGGTCTGTATCTACCCTTGCTCGTTTCCACTCATCATTGGGTTGAGGTTAGTATGAATTTCGTTTTGGGTTTGCCCACAACTTATGCATGAAGACTATATCATGGTGGTCGTTGATAAATTTTCTAAAATGGCTCACTTTATTGCTTGTACATAGTTTGATGATACTAGCCATGTAGCAGATTTATTTTTCAAAAAAATTGTACTATTACTTGGTATTCCTCGTTCTATTATTTTAGATCGGGACACTAAATTCTTGAGCTCTTTTTGGAAGACCCTTTGGAGAAAATTGGGTACCAAACTGTTCTTTAGTACTTCTTTCCACCCTCAAACCAGTGGACAAACTAAAGTGGTCAACCGTACGATAGGAGCTCTTTTGAAAACTATAGTTTGTAAAAGACTATCGAATTGGGATCTACAATTACCGTATATTGAGTTTGCTTACAATCATAGTATGCATAGAACTACTCAAAAGACTCCTTTTGAGGTGGTTTATGGTTTCAACCCTCTTACTTTGTTGGATCTCATTCCTTTATCGCAAGAAGAATTTGCAAATGCCGATGGGGCTAACAAGGCCAAGAAAGTTAAGTTGCTTCGTGAAAAAGTGAGCTAGACAATTGCCAAGAAAAATGAGTTCTATGCAAGAGCTATTAATTGGGGGCACAAGGAACTTATTTTCAAAGAGGGATATCTAGTTTGGTTGCATTTGAGGAAAGAGAGGTTCCCTAGGCAAAGAAAGTACAAATTGTTACATAGAGTCGATGGTCCTTTCAAGGTGCAAGAAAGGATAAACAACAACGCTTATAAGTTGAAACTTTCGGATAATTATGGAGTTTCTCCCACTTTCAATGTCCAAGATTTGTCGCCTTACCTTGGAGAAGAGGTAGAGGAAGAAGAGAAAGCCAAGGAGAACGAAACATTGGATTTGAGGTCAAATCCTCAATCACCTTGGGAGGATGATGCTCCTCAAGATCTTATCACAAGAGCATGAACTAAAAGTCTCACTAACCTTTTTAGTTCTTCTTATTTTACAGATGAAGCCTTCTATGATAAGTTAGAAGGAGTGTCATCCTTGAGTGACAAGGAGCAACCAAAGCATTTTCTCCAATGAGAGTGAAACGTTGATACCTGAGGCACCCCCTCCACCAACACTTCCACAGTCCCTTTTCGAGAAATTTGAGGACAACAACAAAAGGAAAGTCACTTCAAGATGCTCTAGGATTCCAAGGAGTTAGCATGGAGTATTTTTATGAATTATTTGGAACATTGGTTGTAATATGAAATAGGTTTTTTTTTTATGCTCTTGGCTTAGCTTAGTGGCCGAGAGCCTTTTGGTGTTTAAGTCTTTAGGATATGTTTGTTATGTTCTTGTTAGGGCATCCCTACTTTGAGCGGGTATATAAGCTCTCTTTATGGTTTGTTTGAACACAAAAAATTATCATATCAAAGTTTTTTTTTCAAAGGTTGGAGTTCCCTCCATTTCGGCCAAACTCTTTTGGTGTTCACCGATAGGATTTGTGTCAAAAATTGGTTTCACCGCATTTCTTGTGAGCTTTAGGTGAATCCTCTTAAATATATTCCTTTCTCCATCTTTTTCCAGATGTAGACATCCGCAATAAAGGAGTAGAAAGCTTGTAAAGACCTAAGTTGGAGTGCTTCCACCATTGGAGGTCATTAAAGTCACTAGGCACGGTTCAGGTGCCTATTCAAACCAACTTACACCCCTTCGCTCATAACTTTCATTTCTAAAAGTATCTCCCTTTGAGTTTTGGAAGGCTCCCTGGTGACTTACAAAACAATACGTGGTTCAAATTTCACATCATTTGGACACCTCTAGACGGAGTTAAGTCAGTTACCCTTTTGGGTCAGTTTCTACCTCTAATAGTCTCTTGCATCAAGGGGTTTCCATATGCTTAACACCACCACCCCCCCCCCCCCCCCGAAGTCCTCAATTCATGGTGCATCACTTACTCTTTTGTTCCTTAACTAGAGATTAAACACCTTTGACAGTTTAGATATTCTAGTTTGTATTTTATCGTTCTCAACTTCTACGTGTGTACTTAAGAGACATTTGAAGGGTGACGCCCCAGAACAGCCATTGCAAGGCTTGATTGACGTTTGGAAGTTGAATCGATTATAACCGGTGTGGTTATAGAAGGAAGAAATCTTCAAGGGAGAGCATTAAAGGGTGGATGTAAGCAAGGTTGGCCAAACTACGTTAACACATCGTTTGCATTCTCTTTTTCCTGTCTCTTGCATTATATATATTTTGATTGTGTTTGTACCTTAGGACTTATCATATTCATATAAGTTTATCTAGAGGAACACTAATAAAAGAATTTACAAAATCACATAAAAAATTAGTAAACTTAATTCCCCTGGCCCCCTCTTAGGTTAATATCGATCGAATAGTCTCACTATGGGTTGAGGGACATCCATTGTACATTGAAGGATGTCGATGACATTGTTAGACATTCCTCAATACTAAACGACATCATTTATGGCATTGAGAGATGTCAATGGCATTGAGTGTTAAAGTTCAATGTGACCCAAATTCTAGTTGGGTAGGGTTGGATGTGTATCCAATATTAAGATTTTCTATTTATTGTATATATTGATACTTGGGTCACAAAACTCATTATACATTGAAATTTTAATAGAGAATTTCTCATTTGCTCGTGATTTTTTCTTAAAAGGGTTTTTCACGTAAATCTTGGTATCCTTATTTTCATAATTTTTCTTTTTTTCATTTTCGCATTTGATTCTCAATAATTAGTATCAGAGCAATGTAAAGAGTTTCTAGACTCAGATCGAGCAAACTTTGAGTGTTAGCAATTGTGTGAAAATTGCAATTTGGAAAAAAAAAAAGGCAAAAAGGGAAAAAACTTTATTTATTTTGGGTTATTTTCATATAATACCTTGAACTTTGAGTGTCTGTTTTCCTGACACCTTAATGTTTTATTGTTTTTTATTCAACACCTTGAAGTATCAGCAGTTTTCAATGAACACCTTCCGTTTTTTTCTTCGTTTCTTCTGTTAACAGATGTTCCAAAGAACGAAAGGTGTTCATTGACTCCATTTTTGGTCGTCGGAATGCTTCGATTCTTCACCATCTCATCATCCATTGAGAAAATTTCCATCCATTCAAATATGACTGAGCGACTCGTATTTCCCATGAGATTCCAAAATCGGGCCGAACAAAAAATTTTCCAAAGTAATAATAGTCTGAAGGCTATTTCCAGAGCACATTTTTGGAAGAAGAGTTTCGGTTATCTTATTAAGATCGAGAAGCTAATTCTTCCCATTCTTTCCAAGACCCTGAGGAATCCAACCGGTAAGGTTATTTTCCCACAACTGCAACACTTCTAGCTCCGGCAAGTCTCTGATGAAGTTCGGAATCGCTTCATGAAGCTGGGTTATCTGAAGCAAGGTTTGAAGGTGACCTTTGAATCGCCGAGTCAGATGATTTCATTGCAATCGTATTTGAAATGCTTATTGCAGGCTTTTAATTTAACTAAAATGCTAATTTCTTTTGTTGCGATAAATGAGTTACATGTGGTTTTTTCTCCATTGAGTTTGATCCAGTAGGGTTTCTGAATTTGATTGAGGAGTTCCTATTGGTATTGTTCTCGTAAATTGCTTAGTTTCTGAAAAGAGGTTGGTGAAAAAAGGTTTTCAATATGTTGGACAAATTTCGATCACTGTATCAGGATATGCTATTTTCAAGTCTGCGATTCTCGAGTTAAGTTTGAGTTATTTTTTTTCATACTTTGGGAAGAAAGATTATTAGTGATTATTTCTAGCTGTTGATATTGATAAGAGCATTAATGGAGGTATCAAATTGTTCTCTTAAAATGCTTTTACCATTGAAATCAATCAGTGAAGTTCAGATGTCAAAGACCCAGATAGGGCATTCACTTGAAGAAATAGAGTATCGACATGCTAAAGTTTTCCCAGCTCCGGCGGTATTTTACCGGTGAACCCGCAGTTGGCAGCGTCGAATCGTACCAACGACGATAAGTTTTTGATCTCCGCTAGTATTCAACCTTCATAGTTATTACAGAGAAGAGACTCATATGTCAAAAATGCTCTTTCTTTCCATTTTTGTTTTCTGAAATTTCTGTCTTTTTACAGGTTGTTCGGAAGTTGGTTCTTTAGAGGCCTCGACGTGAATTAAAAACCCTCGGAGGCAGACGACGAAGACGTATTGCCTACGTACAATGCGGCGATATCGTTTCCGATATACATGGGTGGAGGAGACGAGCTGGAAATGAAATGGAACAGCCGAGCAGAGCTTCCGAGCGAGAGAGACGAGTGATTTGGACTAAAAATACTGGAAACATTTTAATTTTTTTTTATATGTAAAAAATTTTTAACAATGATAGACGGCGAGGTGTTGTTCTCTGATAACTTTCTAAACTTCAAGGTATTGAATAAAAAAAATAAAAAATTAAGGTGTTAGATAAAAAGGCACCCAAAGTTTAAGGTATTACATAAAAATATTTTTTTTTCCTTTTCCGCGTCTGTCTTCTTCGCCCGCGTCGCTCCCTTCTTCAAACAGAGAAGGACACCCACCCACTGCTACCATCCAAGGAAGAAGGAAGCTTCCTCGTCGACTCGTTGTAGTCTATTGCCGAGGAGAGAGCAGTTGCTCCTGAACAGCAGCACGACCGTCAACAGAGTCAGCCACTGGCCGAGAAATAGCAGAGCTCCTCTATCGCATTGTCCTCCGCCGCGCCGCATACAGTTTGCATGCCATCGATCAACCCGACAATTAATAATGAGTCAGCTCCTTCTACTGCACAAAGAGCCTCACCGACGTTTGTTGACAGCAACTTCGCGAATGGTCACCGACCAAGCATCCATCTGTTGCTCCGTGAGTGAAAAAGGAAAGAAAAATTTTCAATCCTTTTTTTTTAAGATTTGTTTATTTGGCACAACTCTGTATTGGAATTTTTGGCGGAAATCTGATTTACATCTATGATTGTTTGGGAAGATTTATTCTAATTGTGGAAGCTAAATTTTGGGTTCAGGATATGGATACTATTAAGCTTCAAATATTTGAGTAAAATATTTTTGAAGCTGTTATTTTGGGCAGATGAATTCATTGAAATTTGATATTTTGTTATTGGATCAGAACATAAGGTTTCAGTTATGGCAGGTGAAGATGCAAGATGTTCTCACACAGATGAATTTAGACGACATGTTGTTAGGGCTAGATAAAATGCCCACGTCTTGGATTGAAGAGGAGAAACTTTGAACGGATCAAAAATCTCTATCTTGGATGCATCAAATCAGATTTTGCAGGATGTTTTGAATAAGAGATCTGTCGCTGAGTTAAATTTCAAATTGGAGTCGTTGTGTATGAGAAACAACTTAACTAGCAAGTTGCATTTGAAGCAACGACTTTATTCTCATTAGTTGATAGAAGGAGGTTTTATTGAAGAACATTTGACCACATTCAAGAAGTTAATTTCAGATTTGGAGACTATAGGATACAAATACGATGAGGAGGATTTAGGCTTGATTCTACTATGTTTGTTACTTGCTTCATATGGTGCTCTCACGTATACGATCTTATACAACAAAGAAAGTCTAACTCTAGAAGAGGTTTATGGTGCCTTGTTATCAAAGGAAAAGATAAAGCAGATTGTGTTAGTCTTTTTGTGAGGCTAAGTTGTATTTTGATGATGACTAAAATGTTGATTAATTTAATAAAATCTTAATGTTTTATAATAATATTTATATCCGCGTTTATTGGAAATACCCTCAAAATGGGTATTATTGATGTGCTAACAAATTTACTTGAGTCTATGTAGTATTGCATATCATTTAGGAACTCAATATAGTTCAGGGGCTATTTTAGAGTGGAGAACGGACCAAGTTTGTGAAGAAATGGACATCATGTGTATGTAGAAATGAAGGAACGGATGTCCCTTATGAAGGGAAGGACGTCCGTCATACTAGTCAATGAAGAAATGGAGCAACAGACGTCCCTCATGCAGGAAAGGACGTCCGTTGTAAAGCAACGGCGAAGATTTGGAGTTTCAGACATCCCTGATGCTGGAAAGGACGTCCATCATAAGACTGCTGACGTGGACTTGAAGAACGGATGAAGCTGTGAAGGAACAGATGTCTCGTGCCACAGAAATGTCATCGTGTTCACATAGAACTAGAGAAACGGACGTCCCTCATGGAGGAAAGAACGTTTGTCATACTGTTGTGGTGACGCTTTAAAGAAACAGACGGAGTGTGGATGAGCCCGGTCAAAGAACATTTGAATATGTAATATTTGGCAAGTTATCTGGATGGATTTCAGACGTCCCTCATCATGACTTCGGACGTCCGCTACAGCCTATTGCACTCCAACGACTATATTTTCTCAACGGCTAATTGAAATGGGCGACCAAAAACCCGCGGTCTATAAATAAAGAAGCAGTCCAAGCTCACCATAACGAACGGAGAATCAATGTGAAGCTCTGCTAAATTCAAGACTCGATTCCTACACATTGTGAGCATTGTAAATCCAACTCTCCCCACCCATAAACTTGCGAGTTATTATTAGGAGAGTTTAGATTAGTTTTTAGAGCTTCAACATTCCGTATCCTATTCGCGCTAAATTGTAAAGGTGATTCCCTAAGAATTCATCACACTAAGGGTGACACCCCGCAATAGTCATTGGGTTGATTGAACGCCCGTAAGTTCAATCAACGGGTGACTCCCCGCAATAGTGAAACTAAAGGGTTGTTGGAAGTAATGTGCCCAACAAGCAAATGTAATAGAACAATTTTATAATATATGAATAAATTTATATTGATTGATATTATGTTAATATTTTAGATTATGTTTTATAAAATTCATAGAAAATTCCTTGATTATTTATGCTAACTTTATATTGACATATATATTGTATATATGTGGGATAAAATATAAAGAGTAATAACCAGAATATGTCCATGACTTATATTTGAAGTATGGAATCTTCAAATAGTTCATAGTCATAAACATAGTTTATCTCATCAAGAATGTATAGTCATATCCTGACTAAATATGTAGTGACATAAGATAAATATATTTTATATAATATGATTATATATGACTGGACTAGATAAAATTACATTGTTCTAATAATTTTCGTTAAATATAGAATAATTAATTTTATCATAATGATGGTCATATATGTATGATCTTAATTCTTTGTATTTAATAAACTCCTATTTTATTTTAATTTATTCTTTGATTTACTCGGAGAAATTTTGTACGAGTTACGATTTGTATACCTTGTATATTGGAAGTAAATTAAAATGAATAGCTGGGAATGTTAATATCGATACAACGAAATCCATTTCTATACATTCCCTTGTTTGTTAGTTCAAGGATCGAATAATTAGCGTGCAATTCATAATTGTTATGAATCAATTATTCAATCAAGAACTAATGGTAGTCAAGGATAAAGAAGCAATATGAGAGGTTAACGGATTATAAACCTAACTCTATTGTGAATCTAAATAGAGGGTTAATACATATGTAATGACTATATCAATGGACATTACTTTAAGTAAATATGCTCTATATTTTTTAGAGTGCAACTCTAAGTATTTAGTGGAATTACTTTAGAGTTAATAATTATGTTAATTAATATAAAGATTTTATATTAATTAACAAAATATTATTGGAGCTTAAAACTATAGGTCCATCGGTCCCTTTGTCACCTTCTATCATTATTCGAATAATAGAAAAATGAACAAAGACGATTAAATAATTAATTATGAATTAATTATTTAATACACTCAATAATAAGTTTATTATTATTTTTTCATTAGATGAAATAATTGAATTATTGATTATTCAATTAATTAAGACAAAATGACCAAAGTTGTCCAAGTTAATATATTTATTATATATCATTAAATGAAAAAATTGAATTATTGATTATTCAATTAATTAACAAATATAAAGTAACTTTTAAAAATAGTTTTAAAAATGGATTTTGTCAAATTTGAATTAAAGTCAAATTTGATTTAATGTCATGACCTTTTGTTTTCCATAACATTTTTGTTATAAATGTGTTATAAGTCAAATGTGTCAAGTGTTGAGCTATGGTGACAAGGCTTTTGATTTCCATAACATTTTTATAAATGTATGAAATCAATGATAACTTTAATGAGGAATTTGTAGTGTTTTTCTCTAAATGTCATAATGGTCATTATAGAGCAATACCACTATAAATAGAGGTCCAACCTCATGAAGAAAAGGTTGGAGAAAAAGTTGAAGTTGTTGAAATCTTTGAGATTAATGAATCCATTTTGAGATCAAAATTTGTGTCTTCCGTGTTGGCTTTAGAGAAGTGTTTTCTAAATCCAAATAAATCATCTCATGTGTTGAGAATACGATCTATCATAAATTGAGTGTGATCTTGTTTCGTTCATCATGCCCACATGTGCTTATTCGAGGTGAGGAGGATTGGCGGAGAAGATCGAACATTGATTTTGTACCCGTGTTATGTAAGCTACAAAGGTAATATTCTTCATCTTTTAGCTTAGATCTAAATAGAGATTTTAAATACATATTATTATTAATATATTATAACAATGATCTGTTTGATGTTCATGTTGAAATTATTTTTTATGATACATAGGTTACGCACATTACTGTTGTTATGAACATCGGTAATTCCGCCATGCGAAAGAACCTAAAAACTAACAAGGGTGATGCCCCGCAATAGTCAAATTAAAGGTGACACCCCATAACAGTCAAAGGTTGACGACTTTAGAATTGGTCAAAGGTGACACCCCGTTAATAGTCAACTTGTAAACAGTTTTATTTACACACGTAAGCCAATTATTTAATGGATCTTCAAGTGGAACTTGCAGCGCAGACGTAGGCGGGTTTGCCAAACCACGTAAACAAATATTGTGCACTCTCTCTAACCCTCTCCTTACTTTGTTGCATATATTTGTTATCGTTTATTTTAATTATATGCATTTATATCACTTAGGTTTATTATAGATTAAATATCGCACGAAAATATTAGGACACTAAATATCGCACGAAAATACTAGGACGCTATATCGCACGAAAATATGATGACGCTATATTCACTCCCTTCCCTATATGTGTGCATTGATCCTACAACACCTTGCAAGATAACTAGTATTGGTTCTGCCAGGATCAAAATGTTTGATGAAGTTGTTAGGACATTAGGTAATGTGCAACATGTTCTCGATTTAAAGAAGAATCTGATCTCGTTGAGTACTTTGGATTCAAAAGGGTCCAAGTTCAGCGCTGTAGGTGGAAATATGGAGATCAATAAGTGTAATCTTGTCATGTTAAAGGGACACAAAAAAGTTTGCAATTTTATATGTGTTACAGGGTTCTACATTTATGGGTAATAAAGCTTTAAAGTTTTTGAATTCACCTGCTAAAGGTTTTTTTGGAAAAGACTCGGAAAAAGTTAAGTTCTCAAGTGAAGTTCAAGTTGGGATCTGAATCTACATTAGAGTCAATATGCCAGCTTATTACAAATGTTCATGGTGATCCAATCACCACAACGTCACCAGTTTTAGTTTTACATCAGAGTAGTATCGTCAAAGACAGAAACAAGAGAAAGGGTAAAGCTCCGCGACGATATAGTGAAACTACTTTAGTGGGTTATGTATTGAGTGTGTTCAAGGGTATTGATTCTAGTGAGGAATCTTCAACATATTCACATGCAGTTTGTTACAATAACTCTGATAACTCGGTAATACCATTGAGTTGGCCTTCCAGGGGCCTTTGTGGAAGAAGAGGTTATTTTTCGTTAGAGTTTTGTAGATTTGTTTGCATTGCATTGGAATTCCTTTAAAGATGAAGATTGTCAAATTTCAATGTTTTGGATTCATTTTGGGGTGGGCCGAAAAGTCTGCATTGGATCTCTCATGTGGATTTCGTATCAAGGTGGAAATTTTTAGAGTTCAGTGTGACTCGAATTCTAATTAGGTTAGGTCGGGCTCACATCCAATATTAGAGTTTTCTATGTACTCTATACATTGATGCTTGAATCATAAAACTCATTTTACCTTCATTTCCTGATAGTGAATTTCTTCTCTGTCCTGTGGTTTTTTCCAGAAAGGGTTTTCCACGTAAATCTTGGTGTTTTTGTTTCAGTAGTTTTTCTTTTTCTGTTTTCGTGTTCGACTCTCAACATTGAGGGACCTTTGTTGTAAGTTGAGGGATGTTCGTTGTGGAGCCCATGTCCATAGTGTTGGCACATGATGTACGTGCAATTGGAGACGAAGCAGCTATTATGGTGCATTCAGTCTCGGCAACTCTAGACGAGGAGGAGCTCCGTTCATTATGCGAATCTAGTGACGAAGACATGAGCATGGAAGAGTAGGCCTCGACGATCACCACAAGCAAAATGCACGTTTGCTAGTATGTGTCTTGGAAAAAAATATAGTTCATTGAGTCAAATTACAAAAGTAATCGTCGATCATGCATTAAAGAATGGGTACGGGATAAAATTCACCCATAGTGACTCTCATCAGTTGATGGATGTCTGCCAGGAAAGATGCATATGGAGGATGCACACCTAAAAAATGCAAGGTGAAATGACTTTTCAAATAAAGAGCTATAACGACAATCACACTTGCTTAAGAAAGATGGAAAGTCATCATGGCTCTGCCAAATGGGTGGCAACGTATTACTTGGATAGATTTAAAAGTCAGGCCGACTAGGACCTTTCTTCTATAATTGAGACAGTCATGAAGGATTTTAACGTGAACAGTACACTCAAGCTTGCCAGAAGGGCAAGAAATGCGTCTAGAAAAATGAATGAAGGAGATGACAATGAGCAATACAAGTTCATATGGTCGTATGCCGAGAAGATTTGGAGGTCTAATTCTGGAAGCTTGCTGCGTATTTAGCTGGAGATGAGTACATTTAAAAGGATGTACATGTGTTTGACTGCATGTACAATGAGGCTATTGAATTGTGGTAGATTGGTTATTTGTGTGGATGGTTGCCACTTGAAGGGATCAACTCCAGGCCACCTGCTCACTACTATCAGCATCGAGGGGAATGATGGAATTTATCTGATTACTATAGCAGTGGTTGAAGTAGAATGTAGGGATTCTTAGAGCTGGTTTTTGGAATTGTTGCTCGAGGAATTGATAATTTGGTTTGTGTGTGTAATGCACATATACATGATATAATTGTAATTGAATTGATATGTTTGCGTTTGTAATGCACATGTACATTATATGATTGTAATGGAATTTATCATTTAGCTGTTGATGATGAATGAAAATCAATTAGTATGAAAATGTAAATTTTGACAAAATGGAATTGAGACACATTAGAACCAGAGTAAGTGGAATTACAGTCTATTGGAACCAGAGTAAGTGTCCACATTCTGCTGTAGAATTATGACATTCTGCCAAGGAACATCAATGTTTCGCTGCGGAAAGTTGACATTCTATGGAGGACCGTCATACTTTCCCCCGCAAAATGACTTATTTCTGCGGTGGAACGTCAACATTCTTCTGCCTTATATATTTTGCTGTTATGCACATGCTGCTTAAATTGTCATAATGAACATGTTAATTATTTGTTGATGATAAATAAAATGGATAATTTGATTTGAGTCAAAGTTTCTGTAACGACCCAGTTTTTTAGTAATTCCTTAAAATACGTGAAAATTTGAAAAAAAAATTTTAAAACAAATTAGAGTACGATACTAAAATCAGACCACTACTGACCTTTCGGTAAACTCGTTTGGAAAACCAATTACAAAGTGCGGAAGTGTAAATGATCAAACCTTTTGTTTAAAACCTTACGGAAACGTAAATAAATGGTTCAAGAAGGAAATACCAAACAATTGAAACACTACGTTTAGCACATGAAACTGACAATTAAACATCATTTGATTACAACCATTTACTCGTCCTTCTCTTTGTCAGGCCAGCCTCGAGTCCTGTGCGTGCAAATCATCCATCACTGCTTCATTATATGTTTATTATCTGCTTATTATCTGTTCATCATTTGTACCTACACCACAAGTAAGGACGTGAGCTTATGCCCAGTAAGGAAATAGGGAAAAACAATTATACATGTCTCTCTTTAGTTCCACTTGGAATGGGGGCCACCCAAACCAATCCTTTTATTACATTCATTGGTCCTTTACTCGTACTTCAAGCTGGAGATTGGAGGTTGTCCTTTGAGATGGCCCAGTTTGATCAGCTTCTAACCTCCTGTGTGCATACTAGTCCCTTTCCCGACTAGGTGAGGGTGTATCCTATCTTCCAAGCTAGATCCGAACTACCCATCTACCCCAACTCCTTATTCTTCCCTTTTCTGGTGTATCCCGCCTTCAAGGTCGTTTCCCTTCTGGTGTATCCTGCCTTCAGGTTTCTTCCCTTCCGGCGTATCCCGCCTTCAAGGTTTCTTCCAGTGATAGGCGTATCCCACCTATCCTGAAACATTCTTTTTCTTAGTGTTTTCCCTCACTCATGCATGTATGGGTACCCCTACCAAGGTGAGACCCCCTACTGGGTTTCTATTAATGTGAATGCAGCATAACACTTTCAAAATAGTTAACACATACATGAACGATAAATGAAGAAGCACCAAAGATTCTACGGTTAATAATAAAAGAACAACACTTCCACCACCAATCACCAAATCGTGTTAAACGGTTAATTAAGATCAACTAGGCATTTTGGTCTAAACGCAACAAAGCTTAACTAGGCTTGAAGAATAATAGAAATCAATAGCATGCTTAATATTGACTACACTTAGATTCACTGACAGTTTACATGCTATTAAACAAAATAAAATTATGCAACAGCAACATGGTAAATAGAACGAGCATGACATCATAGAGCAACGAATGATTATCAAAATAAAGCAACGAAAACAGGCTTCTTAAGGCATATGAGGCATGCTTCTAAATGATTATCATGACAGTAGAAACGAACAACTAATCATGCTTTTAGACAACTAAAAGCGTAGTAGAAAATAATTGCTAATCATGCGCTCAATCGACAATTAAAACAGCGGTGATATACGACATTATAAAACTACGGGTCATGCTTTTGAATGACTAAAAATAGCAGAAATTAATAACAAGTAACTAGCTAATTATGCCTACGGGTCATGCTTCTTAACGACAATAAATAGCAGTAGCGACAACGAAACAGAATGTCAATCATGCTTCTCAATATTAACAGCGAGGGAAATCAAAAACAGATCAATGAAGCCTGCTTAGTAACAACCAATATACAATAGCCAAATATCAAGGGTAGGACAGCGAACGTGTTTCTAAACGATTAATTTGCAGTAGCAAGATATCAAAAGTAGAACAGCGATGCATGCCTCTCGGAACAGTTACAAACAGTAGTGAACAACAATGACGAGACATGCTTCTTAAAACTATAAACAGCAGTAAACAACTATAAACAGCGGTAAACAGAAATAGATTATGACGAAACAAATCTACAGGTTACGTCTTTTCAACGGCAATTAAAGTAGCATTATTGTGTAATGGAGTGGAGCTATGTTTCATGCTTCTTAATGAATGATAGAACAGCGATGTAAAGTAATAGAACAGTACTGTAGATCATGCTCCTTAACAAAAATTAACCAGGAGTAATTAACACTAAAACGAGCAGCAAAATGAGATTCTAACGACCATGGTTAGCAAGAAAATTATGAACAATGCAGCGAAAGACATGCTCATCAATAACTAACTCTGCAGTATTAAATATTCGAACATGGATGGTGAAAACATACCTCTTAATGATAAGAGTAAGAAACACATAAAGCTATTAAGTGGAAGATTACTATGAGATTACTAATAAAACGAAATCCCCATTATTAACAACAATAGGAATCCATTAATCATTTATTCATATTTCTCATCCATTTGAACATCTTTTCCTTGGTTCATTCAAGCTCAATCCCAACTTTTCTATTGACGTGAACATTAGCAGTGAAGGAATATATCAATGAATATCAACAGGGAGAACAGTAAGGAAACACATTCTTCAGGCAGAAATGAAATGCAACAACAATCAATAGAACATCTAAAGAAAATGGGGAGTTTTAAGGCATCTAATAGTGAGCAGCAAACAATTACGCAGCAAAACTTTAAGGCAACTGCAGAACTACAGAAATCTTCACACACACGCAATCTATACTTGGGTGTAGGCCCTCCACCTGGCCAAGACAACCCATTCCTTACCTAGAGGAAGCTTTCTCATGGCAGATACTCTCTCCTACTAATGGACTACTCTCTACGCTGAGCTCAACGGAGGAGAAGGTGTTGCCCCAGAGAGGAAGCTGATGTAGAGGTTTAAATGGGAAGGAAACTCACCTAGATGCAAATCGTATGGGAGGCAGGAGGAGCAGGGAACAAATCCCTGTTGGTCAGCCATAACTGTGCAATTTTGTGTCGAGAAGCCGTGTTTCTATTGGTTGGGCGTCGTTCTCCTTCTGATTTTAAATCTCTGTTATCACAATTCTGCGATGATTCAAACAAGTGTGGATGACTTAGTCCCGTCCACAATCGTCCGCAAGAGTACATTTCGTAGGCCAAACCTGAGGTCTCAGACGAGAATTGGCATCCCCACTCTCGTCCGTACCGTCCGTAGTCCAGGTTCAGACGCCATTTGGAGTCCGCACGGCTTCGTCTACATAGGCATTGAACCGAGCAAATTCAATTCAGACGAGGCCTCACCTCGTTCGCAAGCGTCCGCCAACGTCCGTGATTCTCCAAAACTGGATAGATTCGATGGGGATGCGTCCTGTCGTCGTCTGTATCATCCGCACCTTCGTCTAAATGTGTCCAGAGGTGTACAGATTCTATACGGACGCAACATTTGTCATCCGCATCGTCCAGGATTTCATCCAAAAGTCCCCTACATGGAAAATTTAGGACACGAAGCTGTGTCTTGAGTCATCCTAAGCCTAATATTGGCGTGGCCAAGCACTTGCGGATGACACTCCTTCTTCTGCAAGTCGTTCGCATGTGTCTGAAACTCTATAATCCCCATTTTTCTCTATCTCTTCACACTTAACTCTTACCCCACAACATTTACCCCATAAATACACGTCACAAAATGAAAAATATAGATACGCGATGTAATATCCTCATAACTCCAACACTTCAATTATATCACGTATACGGGGAAAATGTAACGGGATCACTTCTAGTTTTAACGCTCCGAACGCCCTCTTTCTTTCTCTTTCAAAAAAATGAAAATTTTGCAAGGGTTTCATCTACGCTCCTTGTGACATTATCAAAACAAGAAATTCAACCAAATATTTTCCAAACATAAACGTAAACATATATTATCCAATTCAAAGCAATTAACTACGCAAAGAGAAAATTAACTACGCAAAGAGAAAATTAACTATGCAAAGAGACAATGAATTTTTTATTATGTACAACAAAATCAATATCTCAATCAGTATCTCAATCTGTATCCCTACACATCTCAAGTACACTAAGTCGCCGTCATCTTCTTTGCGAGATTTCTTTTGCAAATCCGTGATTGCAAATGACAACTGCAGGTCCACGTATACGTTGGACCCTTTGGTGAACAACGAACTCTTACCAGGTAGATCTTCGTGATGGTGGAAGCTGCTCAGTTTGCAATTTTGGGGCAGCCCTAACCCTCCACTCGTACACCGAAAGATGTCATGCAGGCTAAAATGTAAAGAAAAAAATTAGTACATAAGCGGAAAAGAATCTAAATCTACACAAGGGAAAAGATATATCACTCTTTGTTCGTTGGCGCTACGATGATTGCAATTGCTTTTGGCAGTAACACTTGGTAAGGGTAGTGAGTGTGTAGTCAACGAATGAAAAAAAATACGATTGCTTTGGGTATGGCTGAAATGTAAAGCAAACACGCATTAGAAATGTTCAAACAAGAAAGACAAACCAGAAAAGCGAGATGTTTTCTTATATGACTCCACCTTAATGTTATTAGCAATTTTTCTTACGATTGAGAGGGTTGGCAGCTAGGAAACTTTAGCTCGATTTTTCAGGGCGGGCTTGGATGGAGTCTAACATACCCATACCCCTTCAACTATGGAGATCCCCATGCAATCCATTTTCAATTTGTTGTAGATGTTGGTGGCCTTCTCTTAGATTCTTGGCTATTAATCCAAGACCGGTATCCCATAATGCTAAAAAATCCTCTGAATAAGCCAATTAAATGGCAGACTCTTGGCCCGGGTTGTTGAGAACTTTGTACATGTGACTTAAAATCACATAACTGATGTTCACTTTCTTTCGATTGAACACCTTCTCCAGCATATAGATATTCATGCAGCTAATATGGACTTGATGTCCATTCTGAGGCAGAATGGTGTGCGTCATGATGGTGTGGATCACTCAGGCTTTGGCGTTCAAATCATTGGACTTTGGCTTCTTGAACACTACGATCTCGGGATCACAGTATAATTTTGTAAGCACTGTCAGACCTTCTCCTCATCTAATGAAAGTTGGCTCCCTAGACATGTGGTAATATTGCTCGCTTAGTTCCTCCATTGAACATCCAACTAACAAGTTAATATCCTTGGAAATCATTCTCAACTCCCGTCTAAACTTGTAAGTCCGGACCTCTAATAGTTGGGTGGACAATTCCAAATTGGTGTAAAACAATTCAGAATCCATTCATAGAAACTTCCACCCAACCTACACAAGCCAGTTAAGCCAGCTCCCTCAACCAATTCTTCTATTTCCAATTCAGCCAATGACTCAAAATCTACTTTTCTAGATACAATAATTGAACGATATTTAACATAGGGTTCATACCGATCGTTTGCTTTGGCAGTCCTGAAGAGCGAGGAGTGAAACTTTCCTGTAACAGGTTGGAAACAGATCAATTGACCTACTATTGGTCGTTTTCGAGGCTGAGGTTGAGGTTAATGTTGTACTTCAACCTAGGCTTGTGTAACCGGGTTAACTGCGGGTGCTCCAACTTCAATAGCGGGTGCTCTATCTTCAATCGCGGGTGCTCCTCCTTCAACCGAGCGGGGTACGTTGCGGTGAAATTGAACGACAATGAAATTAGTTGCAAGTCGTCTGCATTCAAGGGCCGAGTTCATTTCTGCCTGAGGTTGTGGCTGAGACTACGACGAAGCAGTCTTACGCTTGAGAGTCTGTTTTTTTGTTCTAGAATCCATTGGAATGGATAAAACAGTGAGGAAATTTGCTCTGAGAGTATGAAGGTTTGTGAGGAATTCGGGGTTCGGTGAGGAATCGGTGAACTCACCAAAGCTGCGAATGTCCATTTATATATACTAGGGCACTGGAACACAGAATGATGCATAACGTTATGCAGTAGAAAGTTGTTGTTCCGCGATGGAAAGTCATCATTGCACGGAAGAACATTGTAAATTTTAATTAATACTGGCGTTCCACTATGGAATGTCAATGTTAAAACCTTCATATTTAGCATTGAGGTTTCTCGGAGGAACATATACTGTTTCGCCGATGAACAAAAATTAAAACATTTAACAGCAAATGTGACGGTGATATTTGCAGCGTCTATTTCTCATAATTTAGAGGTTAAGTTATTATCAAAGATACTTTAGTAGTTTACTTGTCATTGATCACAAAGTACAATGATAGATTTGTTAATTTTCCATTTCAATTACTCAGAAGATTTAAGAGCATAATAGTCTCAAGTTGCTTTTCTTCTTTGTGCAGTTTCAGTATTTTACAAAGTAATTAATGGTTAATCAAAACTTAATAAATTTGTAAGTTAAACAATAAACATTTTATAATGGCAATTACAATGTTTCAAGTAATTGAATAGCATGTTAATGTAGCCATGGCGATGGTAGGGTATTACACTATCGCTTCTCTCTCACCATCATGTGTCTGAGGTATAAATTCATGGCGGAGGGTTGATTATATCTAAAATTATTTTTTTATGCTTAATTTTTTTATATTAACAATTTAAATTTATCGTCAATTTATTTATTAAATTATATATATATATATATATATAATTTAAAATTATATAAAAAATTGTCGTAGAAATTAAAAATAAAGTTAAAACACGTAATTCAATTAAAAATATTATATATATTTACACTTGATTTAATATATAAATTAACGATTATATCTAAATTACTAGTACGCAAAATATTAATGTTTGATTTGTCAAACAAAAAAAAATTTAAAATCAAAAGGCTTCCATTGAACTTTTAAAAAAAATTGACATGAGTACCAAAAATTATCTATGCAATTTTTTGCAAACACGGCACTCTGGTCGACATGCACAGTCGACCGGAGGCAACCATTGGCGCACCGATTGACTGTTCATGTTGACCGGTGCCACTATGTTGACCTGTCCCACTATGTCGATCGGTGCCACTACATTTCACACGACACTCCGGTTGACATGCACAATTGACTAGAGGCAACCCATGGCGCACCGGTCGACTGTGCATGTCAACCGGTGCTGCTAGGTCAACTAGTCCCACTATGTCAACTGATGCCACTACATTTCAAATATGATTGCCCAAAAAAAATGTGTAATCCCTATGCGTTATTTTGTGATTTCTACACATCATTCGCCTTTACAGATGGCGATAGTAAAAATGAGTTAGATTACATTTTATGGGGATGAATGAGGATTATTTGGGAAGTCTGTGTGAAGAATACAGAGACGGTAGAATTCCAGAAATTACAGAAAGTTTGAGGAAGCAAAGAGATAAGCAAATAAAGAAAGAAATCGATAAAGAAAGAGAGAAGCTGAGACATCAAGTCAGACAAAGGAAGAGAGAAGCTCATAAATAGGGTGACAGAACAGGACGAAGGACAAGAAAGAAAGAGGAAGGCCTTTTGTCGGGTGTTCTTTGGTAAGGAGATTTACTCCGTGTCTATTTACGGATTTTATTGGAATAATCGTAGAGTATAAAAGTATGATGTGTTAATCATGTTTTCTGTGGCGATATGTGCAATGTTGCGGATTTTAATGATAATAATATATTGTTTGTGTGGTGATGTATCTTTTATGAGAAATGTTGTGCATTGTACTTTGGATATATTGTTGTATAAGAAATGAAGTTAGTTACTTTGTTGATTTTTGTTCTGTATGTTAGATATTTTTCTAACTCTTATGATTTATGATTTATACAACTCCATTTTTTTATATATTCTGTTTTATCATAAGGTATCTAGATTTTTATTTTAGATAAATAGAGAAATTGTTTATAATTCTGTAAAATTGGTATATTGCAAACTACTAGGTATTAAGACTTGAGAAAACAATTGGAAGCTTAGACAATACTCAATTTTGACATGTTTATCATTTTTCATATTTGTGTTTTTTTTTCCTTTTGTTAAGTCACTTTTTTGTTTACATATTAATTTTTTGTCATTTCTTGTTGCATACTCTAAAGAGGATTAAACAAATTTGTATAACGTCCATCGGTTCCATGTGATTTCTTATTACTTTTTCTGTTAAAATTCTATTTTTTTGTTGTTTTTTCACTTTCCATTCTTTTAGTTTAGTTTAATTACTTTCTAATATTCCTTTATTCAACATTTTTTTTCATATCGTATTGTCTTGATTGCGTAATACATTTTTCCATTCTTGCGTGATACATTTTTTTCCCTTTTATGGGAAAAGAAAATTAGCATTCTACACTCTAACGATTTCTTCTACATAAGGAAGAGAATGTCCTTCTATTGTCATCCATCTTTTTGTGTCTCTTTTCTCTGTATTTCTATCCCCTTCTATCGTTCCATCCAACGCATAGTATTATCTTTATCATTTCGCCATCTTTCTTATCTTCCTTAAAAGCTTCCGAATCTCTTAGAGCTACTATCATTAGCGGTAAAGGGGAGCCTTGCTTTTTGGAGCGCACTTTTTTTCTGGTATTTCTTTCTTTAACATTTTATGAGCTACCTTTATATATTGTCTTTGTTTTTTCTTTTCTCTAAACTCATATTTTCTTTTTTTTTTTGGAAATTAACACTGCAGACCCTATAGTTTACAATCAATGAGAAGTCAAACATTGGAGAATTTTTGTTAACAACAAAAACCCTGAATTATGGGAAATTCTCACCGGCGAGGTACCCGTCCAGGTGATGCAAAATAGAACCATTCTATTATTGATCAAGCCTCAAAGATTATCATGGATAAATGCAAAGTCAAGCATAAGTGGAAGTTCAAGAGAATAATTAAAGAACTTTTCAAAATTGTCCTCCTTTTGACCTCTGAAGAGTATTTTATTATTTTGGCATTCCGAAAGACGTCATTTCAAAAAAGTGTGCTTAATAAAGATTGTAGCTGACTTCCTAAGCTTTCTAGATCAAGTTGGATCGATAAATTCGGAGTTCATTTGCTATGTGAAAATCTCACAGAACAGAAAGTAAAAGATTAAGGAAACCATCCAAGTGGATGGCTTCAACAGGGCCCAATGACAAGAGCAAAGGCCCAAACCCATGAAGATCAAGGGAAGCTCATTCACTAACTACAATGGAAAGAAGTCTAAGAAGACATGCTTGAAAGACAAGAAAGTCAATCAAAAGATATCAAGTCAAAAATCAAGAAAACTTTTCAAATCGGCTGAGAATCATGACAAAAAGATCTTGAAGGCAGAATTAAAGGAAGGAAAGATACCAAAGATATCATCTTCCATGAAGATAAAGCAAGCTAAAGATTTTAGAAGATTTCTTATCTTTTTTTGTTTCCTATTTTCTATTTTCTTTTAGTTTCCTAATTTATGTTCGTAAAAGGCTATATAAAGCCACCTTGTCTTATGTTTTAGGGAGTTAAGAATTAAATACAAAATAGCTTTTGCTAAACCCAAAATTGGAGTGATTCCTCTTTCAAAAACTTTGGTGAATTACATCCAAAGATCCTTTGGTGCGTTATATCCAAAGAACTCCTCATGTGAGTCATATCATAGGAGCCCTATCTTAAAGGTTACTTTTCTATAAAAAAAAAGTAATCATTTTTCTTCATACATATTCTTATTTCACTAAAGAAACAAGTCGGAAGATAATGGAACTTTCCTAAGTTCAATTCAAGGTGGATTCAACATTCAAAGTCATCATATTTACATATTAGATCTAAACCCCTCTTATGCGCGCATCACCGGGATTGTCGAGTTTAATGCCTTAGTTTTGTCTCTATCAATGAACGTTGAATGGAGATGAAGGACGTCAAGTTCTGTCCATCCTAGTAGTTCGAAGAAGATGGACGATGGCAAGTGAGGGCGGACGATGGATCATTGGCCGTTGGATCGCGCAATGTACGACCACGATAGCATGGATGGATAGATGAAAAATGACGGATGCATATCCCTAGTCGTTGGATCGAGCAAGGGACGTCCCTCATCTAGATCAACGGCCAGGATTGAATCTGGCATCTGCCAGAGGGGACGGACGGACTTCCTTCCCTGGCCATTGATCGAGTGTGGGACGTCCCTCCTCTAGATCGACTGCCAGGATTGCATCTGGCATCTTCTAGAGGAGATGGACGAACGTCATCCCTGGCCATTGGATCGAGCGATGGACGTCCCTCGTCTTGATCGACGACCAGGATTGACTCCAACTGAACTGTCACGTGCAAGTCACACGCAATTTTAAAATGCGCGAATTCCTTCAATTAAGACGGACATCCCTCGCCATGAAACGGACGTCCATCGACCAATACTACATCATTCTGCCCTCAATGGATGCCTCTCGCCTTTAGACGGTGTCGTTTAGGCCATGACGGACGTCCGTCTTAATAGGAGGGACATTTGTCCCTCTCAAATCTCATTAAAATCTGCCCTTAGACGTTGTCGTTTAGGCCATAACAGACATCCATTTTAATAAGACGGACATTCGTCCCTCTAAATTTCATTCCCTTGCCCTAGATAATAAGTCTGTTTCTTCTTCCTTATATCAGAATCGAACACAATAAGTCCGTCCCTTGTCCTAGATATTTGAGAGAGAAATTTTGTCTTCCCCTGACCAACTCCCTCAACACAATCGAACGAACAGAGTGTTGCACATCACATGGAGTCAAGGGGTGCTGCTTTATCTATTGTTGAAGAATCCATTGACTATGGAATGGAGGTGGATCATATTCCTATTTTGGCAATAGAGACCAATGAGAGTCGGTGGTTCTATCACGAAGCTGGTATAGAAGTGCATTCAATCTCGGCATCTCTGGACTCGGAGCTGTGTTCAATATGTGACTCAGATGATGATGATTGGGTAGAGAGTATGCATCCCCAAGTAGAATGTTCATCCTCGGAGCTTTGTCTAGGTAAGAAGTATAGTTCGTTGAAGGATATTAGAGATAAAGTGGTTGATTATGCTTTGAAAAATGGGCACGGGATCAAGTTTGTCAAAAGCGAACGTCTTCGGTTGGCTGCAGTGTGCAACGATGGATGCAGTTGGTGGCTTCACGCTTCAAAGATGAAAGGTGAGTTGACATTTTAAATTAAGAGCTATAATGAGACGCACACATGTGCACGACAAATAGAAAGCCGACACGCTTCATACAAATGGGTGGCAATCCAATATTTGGATAGATTCAAAAGTCAACCCACGTGAGACCATCTTCCATTATTGAGACTGTCAAGAAGGACTTTAATGTCAATATTACCCTGAGTCTTGCCAGAAGGGCCAGGAATTTAGCACTGAACCTGAACGAAGGGGATGGTGATGAACAGTACAAGCAACTATGGTCCTACGCAGAAGAGATTCAAAGATCCAATCCCGACAGCACATTGTTGTTGGAGGTAGATATTCCTAAGCTTACGCCCCGTCCAAGTCTAATATGTAACAGGATGTACATGCGTTTGGATGCGTACAAGAGAGGGCTGACACAATTTGGTAGACCCATCATTTGTCTGGATGGTTGTCACATGAAGGGGTCGTGCCAAGGTCAATTGCTCACAACAGTCAGCCCTGACGCCAATGATGGAATTTATCCAGTTGTTGTAGCACTTGTTGAATCAGAATGTAGAGACTCGTGGACCTGATTTTTGTGCTGCTTGCTTTTGGACATAGACAGTGACATAGTCATGGGATGGACATTTACTTCTGATCGACAGAAGGGGTTGGTGTCTGCTATTGAACAATATGCACTAGCAGCTGAGCATCGTTTCTGCCTTAGACACTTGTATGCCAATTTCAAAAAATAATTTCCAGGCATACAGTACAAAGATATCATGTGGAAGGCAGCTAGGGCCACAACATCGTCACAATATCAAAAGGAGATGAATAAACTACTTGCGCTCGATCAATCAGTACATGCATATGTGCAGAAAATTAACCCGAGGTGTTGGTCGAAACAGGCTTTTAGTTCTATCATAAAGTGCAACATGGGCCTCAATAATTTGAGCGAGTGCTACAATGCTTGCCTCTTGCCAGCCAGGACAAAGTGATCCTCACTTTTTTCAAGATGATTAGAACGAGCATAATGACTAGGATTGTTAAGAAACATAACCAGATAGCTGAACCAACGGATCTATTGTGTCCTAAGACCATAAAGAAGCTTGCCAATCTGCAACATGCAGCTCAGAATTGGTGTCCAACACTTACAGGAGCTAATCGGTTTCAAGTCAGTGACGGTAATGAAAGGTACATAGTCGATTTGAACATGCGCACCTGCAACTGTTATCTGTGGGAGCTGACTGGAATCCCATGCGTGCATGCCTTCCTGTGCATCAATTTTAAGAGGACTTCAGTTGAAGGTTATGTGCATGTATGGTAGCATCGGGACATATTTAAGAGGATGTACTCCCACTTTGCCCAACCTGTCAGTGGCCACCACATGTGGCCTAAAACAAATCAGCCTCCAATTATGCCGCTGCCAGTTAAGAGACTCCCAAGTCGGCCATGAAAACGAAGAGTATGGGATACGAACGAGTCCCATAGCCACATGGTACTTAGCAGGAGACATGTCCCCATGACATGCAGCCGTTTTCATGGTGTGGGCCACAATGTCCACTCTTGTCAAGGTGGAGGCTCAGCAGCTAGGAAGGCAAGTGGTAGTGGCAGAGCAGAACGCTCACACAACACCTTCATGGGTTTCACCATTGTCGCCGATACACAGGTGCTTAGATTGTTATGCTTTCATACATTGTTCTCACTATATGCATTTTGTCTGACATTATATTGCTTTTGTGTTTTGCAGGAGTCCGTCCCCCCACACGCGCATCCTTAACCATGGGGTTTTGTATACATATTTGTTAATTTCTTATTTGTACATATGTAATACACTGAATATCAATGCGTTGGAATTGTTATATGCGTTGCCAATCTTATTTGTATATGTGTTTATAGAAGTAATTAAATAATTATTTAGATTTGAATCTGTTATTTGAATCTGCCATATTTCATTCACTATGACTAACGTCCCTTATGACATGACGGATATCCCTCATATAATGACAGACGTCCCTCATGGCATGACGGACGTCCCTCGCCAATTCAATTGTGCCTTATCGGTTTAACAGACGTCCCTCGCCGACCAACGGACGACACTCAACCTGTTTGGGGCATCCCTCGCCCAAAACCAACATTCAATTTTCACCAACAATAGAAATAACAACCACCAAAACCCAGCATCAAAAATCATGACAATAAACTTTAAAAAAAACTTTCTAAAGTTGCAAAACCAATATACAACAACAAACTTTACACAAAAAATTCAATTGAGCCACTTATTTATTGTTTTTGCAATTCTTGCACTTCGTGCACCTCGTGCACCTCTTGCAGTTCTTGAATATGTTATAGGTGGTGGTGCCTCTTTTGTAGCTGGTGCATGTGCTATATTTGGTGCATCTTCTAAAATTGAAGGCTCCTTGACTCAGATATCGATCACCTTGAATTGCAAGTTGGAACTCATCTCGACATGAGAGGACTCCTCATAAAGGTCAGCAGGTCTGTGTGGCTCGTGGAGATGGAAGCCCTGCTGTGGACACTTGGCAATCACTGACCACCCTAAAGGCCGAGAGACATGAAATATGCCGTGTTGGCTGCAATTGGGAGACCGAATTAATTTGTCACTTCATTCAAAGCGCAGGGTGGAAAAATATACCACTTTTTATCTAACAAAGCCATGACAATTGCAATTGCCTCTAGCATCAGCAATTGGTATGCATACTGGGTGTACATGTCAATCGATGACATGAAAAAATCTAGCTCTGGGTGGCACTGCATGAGGAGGAAATATTACTCCATGTATGATTGCATGAATGAATACAAAAAGTGTCTTACATGGATCCAACCAAGTGTCAACAACCTGTCCCTTATTTGAACCTCTGCATTGTCCTCCTCATTTGTCATCATGCACTGCATGTTAAGAACAAGATTTATTTATATATTTAGTTGTTTTCAATAACAATATATTATAAATGGGTTAAACATTCTCACCCAATCCAGAGCTCCCGATTGCTTTGGCACGAGGAGGGTTGTTATTGAACATATCTCTTTACCTTGCAAATCAACATACATTTTCAAATCACAACTGAGAATAATTTTCAAATCACATTGCTTCTTACCTTGGAGCCGCAAAGTAGAGCACACGTCTCATTGTTGTTCTTCGTATTTACCCATGCAAGTGTCATGAACTCGTCCATCAATTTCACTTGCTGCAATCGAAAATCAGTGTAAGTGTAAATTCAACACATTGCACAAAACCAAATTGAAGACATACCACTTGCACTGTTATCCTTCGACCCGATGTGGGACCTATCACTGGAGGACCCGTTCCCAAAATCTTCTGAACTTTGGCAAGGGTTGGAGGAGGATACAGTTGCCTGATGATAGGAGACCTGCACAATTGTAACACATTGTTAATCAACAGTAGCAATGCATATAAGAAAAGTGCATGTAAACTCAAAGACATACTAGCATCCGTTTGGACCAGCATTGGAAGATGCAGGAGAAGCTGATGGAGGAGCTGGCTGGGCTGCTAGAAGAGCGGTTGCAATATGCGTCTGTACTTCTTTCATTTGTAGTACAGTGACTTGAAGCTCGCCAAGTTAGCTCTCCTATCTATCCAACTTGACTTGAATCTGCCAAGTTGGGGGACAAGCCACTACCAACTCTCCTCACTGATGAGTACGGAGGGCGAGGACTAGGGAGGGGGAGGTGCATCGTCTTTAGTAGGATGCACAAAATCATCCTCCACCTCCACGTGATATGTTGGTTGTGCATTTGATGTCCAAAGAATTAGTGCAATGGACGTGGAAGGAGGAGGTGCAGCTGATGTGGAAGTCAGAGGTGCAGCTGACGTGGACAGCAGAGGTGCAGCTGACGTGGACAACGAAGGTGTAGCTGACGTGGAAGGAGGAGGTGTAGCTGCTACCTCTCCTTTGAATACCCACTCTCCTTGTACTTCGTGCAGCCCCATCTGAGCCAATGTCACTTGATCGTACACATCAAGTGGTTTTTCATTGGTTCGTCGCTTCATGGGAGGGACAGCCAACTCGCTGCTGTCAATAATGTGCTGAATGAGCCAATTATACAGTAGATTCTTCCTTGCACTATTCAGGCTTGCCATCATTTGATGCATAATGATGAATGCAAGGGTGAACCTCTTCCCATTGTACAACTTATCTATCACGTAAAGATCCATACAGGTGACAAGGTCTCTATGTCCATCCCGAGGCACTACTATGTGCGTGATCATGTGATGGATGACTCTTGCTTTAGCATTGAGGTCCTTTGATTTGGGCCGAAAGAAATATTCAACGCCTGTTGGATTGTGAACCAATTGCTTTAGCAATGCCACCCCTTCTCCTTGTTTTATGAATTCGGGCTCCTTCGATGCATGGAAATACTCCTCCAACGGTTCCTTCATGGAGCATCCAATAAGCTCATTCAACTGTTCTAGAGTTATCCTAATATGTTTTTCATACAGATAAGTCCTCAACTTCCTGTCATTGGAGATGTCCAACTCCAAGTTTGCATAAAACAGTTTCACAGCCCTCTCATAGTAATAACCCCCCATTGTGAACAATATATACAAACCAATTAGCTCAAACATGTCCTTCGATCCAAAATTAGCAAACGAATTGAAATCTACATGCCTAGATATAATAATGGCACGAGGTACAATGTCATTCTCATACTATTCTTTGGAGGAGGCCGAGTGGAACAACCTGGGTTCGGAGGTCTCTACAAACACGCTCACTGGACCTGCAGGCTCGGAGGGAGCCACCTTACCCTTCTTTGACACTTGACTTGCCTTCGGCACCATTTTCTGCTTCAACAATCGAGAGGATGAAAGTTCATCGAGTTCGTCGGGTTATCTCTCTGCAATATCTAGGGCAAGGGACACCTTGCGATTATAAGGGAGATTTTCGTTGGCCGTCAGGAGGAAAACGTTATCATTTAACGTTCAAAGTATGAAATCCAAGAGGAACGGACATCCATCTTATTAAGATGGACATCCGTTATGGCCTAAACGACCCCGTCTAAAGGCAAATTTTAATGAAACCCGAGAGAAACGTACGTCCCTTATATTAAGACGAACGTCCATCATGGCCTAAATGACCCCATCTAAAGGCGAGTGGCATCCATTGAGGGCAGAACGACGTAGTATTGGCCGACGGATGTCCGTTTCATGGCGAGGGACGTCCATCTTAATGGAGGGAATTCGTGCGTTTGAAAATCGTGTATGCCTTGCACGTAGCAGTTCATTTGGAGTCAATCCTAGCCATTGATCCAAATGAGGGACGTCCGTCGTTCGAACCAATGGCCAAGGATGAACGTCCGTCCATCGCCTCTAGACGATGTCAGATGCAATCTTGACCGTCGATCTAGAGGAGGGACGTCCCTTGCTCGATCCAACGCTCAGGGAAAGACGTCCATCCATCCCCTCTGGCAGACGCCAGATTCAATCATAGCCATTGATCCAGATGAGGGACATCCCTCTCTCAATCCAACAGCCAAGGATATGCATCTGTCATTTCGTCGTTCGTCCGTCCATGCTATCCTGGCCGTACATTCCACGATCCAACGCCCAACAATCCATCGACCGCCCTCACGCACCATCGTCCATCTTCTTCGAACTGCCAGGACGAACGAAACTTAACGTCCTTTGTCTCCATTCGACGATCCTTGACAGAGACGAAACCGAGGCGTTAAACTCAACGGTCCTGGACGGGAATCGTGATTGCGAGGTCGCTGGCAAGAATTGTCCAAAGTTCAAGGTTTTAGTTGTTAAAAAAAATTATCCAAGGTTTGACTTGTCATTGAGTGTGAACTACAGGGTCTACAGTGTTAATTTCCCTTTTTTCTTTTTGCAAAGCCATTTCTGCTCTTCGTTCTTACTGTTGTCTCATTACTTTATGTTGTTCTCTCCCTCAACGTTTGATTGTGCCGTTTCAGATTATAGCATCCTCATTTTCCCCTTTTTCTTTCAGGTACTTTGTGCTAAAAAAATTTTTGTTTTGTTATTTTAGATATATTTCTGCTTTTTTATTGTTTTCAATTGCTTGTTGCATTTGCGTTTATTCATAGTTCTATTGTTTGATTTTGTTTATTCCTATTGTTTTATATGGTCTATTATTTTTACAAATTCAAATTCTTCCCACCATATTTTGTAATACCCCAAATATTTTCCCCCTTTTGTTAATGTATTAAATTCAGATAATTAATATATATATGAATATTTTATCATGTTATGCGACAGTATTGTGCTTGAAAAGTATAGGGTTAATATTTTAAAATAAGTTAAGTGGAAAAAACTTAAGAAAAATATGTACTGCGAGTTTCAGACGCCTATGCCGACGATGCGGACGAGAAGATTCTCGTCCACAATGAATCTTTACAAATCTAGGACAATTCGAACAATGGCAGATGATAGTGGATGAAGAAGGCTCGCGTCCGCAATGAATCTGTACAAATCTGGGACAATTCGGACGATTGTGGATGCTATGTGCGGACGCGATTTCTCGTCTGAAAGACACCTGCGGACGGTACGAACAAATGGCTGGGGACGCATTTTTTCGTCCCAAATCGAGTTTCGGACGGATGCGGACGATGCTACGGATGACAAGTCTCGTCCGAATGTTTGGGAATTTCTGAGAAACCCATTTTAAAATCGTCTCTCTCTTCCGATTTCTTACATAAATCAACAAACTCCTCTCTCCTCCAGCCTCCTTCTGCATCGACCAGGCCTCTCCTATAGCTGTGGAAGCTTTCCACGTGGTTCCCTCTCAATGGACCACTTTCCATTGAGACGCTGATTCTTCCCTGGTGATGACCCTATCAGTTCAGAGCTGAAGTGGCTCAGCTCTTT
The DNA here is from genome assembly GCA_022433065.1 of Begonia loranthoides. Classification (NCBI taxonomy): domain Eukaryota; kingdom Viridiplantae; phylum Streptophyta; class Magnoliopsida; order Cucurbitales; family Begoniaceae; genus Begonia; species Begonia loranthoides. The sequence continues at coordinate 10,417,902 of CM039479.1, read as the reverse complement.
CTCTCCTTCACTCTATTGTCTATATAAGGTAAGTTTCTTCCTTCATATCTCTGGGTGAAACACAAATGAAGTGGTTTGTTGTGTTGTGAGTGTGAGGTAGAGTGTGGATTAAGTGAACAATAGGGAATTGTGAAGTGGTATTATTCTGTCTAGGAAGTTGCTGTCTACCAGTGAAGTAACGAAAAGGTAAGGATGGATGTTCAATTTAGTTGTGAATCTTCAATGTCTGGACCAGTTGGTTATGAGCATTGAATTTAATCTCTAATGCTAAATCTGCTTAGGAAACGTGTGAAGGGTGGACAGTTGGGAAAACCTTATTGTGGTTGCTGTTTTGACTACCGATTGGCTATTGTTAGCTGCTGGGAAAAACTAAGTAAGAATTAGGATATTGTTAGTGGCCAAAGGAGGCCCTACATTACGGGTATTGTCTGTGCAATCACTACTTTAATACTATTCAACTTTGGTTTTTATTGATAACAGAAGTATGGATGATAAACAATGATAATTATTTTATGAAGTATGAAATATGGACTTAGTGAGTTATTTGGAATCATAAACTGTCGATCATTGATGCTGTGAAGTTATGTTGTTTATTGTTAAATTGAATCTCAATGAAGTTTAGATTTGAATAGCATGAAGTTAGATTGGAATAGGACTGCTACCATATTGTTTAAACTATCATGAGTATTGTAAAGCATGGAACTGGGCTATACTGTCAACATAATGTTCTATGCATTGTTTAAACTGCTGTAAGAAAGTCATTGGGTGTAATATTCTGTCTATAAAAAGGAATTAGTTAGATAAAGGTTTGATATAATAGAATTGACTATGTTGTTGAAAGTTGATAAGCGTAGAGATATTGGTAGTGTTATATTGTTAGAAATGGTTAAGTGTCTAAGTTGAACTTGGGTTAAGGATTTTAGTAAGTAGCAAATGAAAATGTGTTGAGATAGATGAGTTGTGATTTTAATGATAAATGTTATAAATTGTGAAGGTATAAAAAGGAGAAGGACAAAGTGAATTTCTTAACCACACTAAGGACGCCAGGTAAGTTGATACTTACTGAGTTTTGGTCTTCGGACCCTACATCACAAGAATTAGGATTTATATGTTGTGTGTTCTTTTAATGATATGTTTATTAGACATTTGTATGATCATATAGGACTGTAGGTATTCATAGGCATATTGCATGACATAGTTAATATATGTAAATAGGCGTGTGGGGGTTCGGGTGATCGGTGACACTTCCATACGGTAGTCTACTCCCACATAGGGAGCGGTGAGATGAGAGTTAGCTACGTGGAAGCTAGAGTTCACCTTTACCCCGTTCTGAAACCCCCAACGTCTTCAACAAAAAGACTAGGTATGGCTCATGGTGACACCCCGATTGGTGTGGTTCCCCATACGAAACATAGGTTAAGCCACGAGATCAATTGACTTACCCATCGTCCCAAACTAACAGATGAGATACGGATCTCCTCTGTAATGCATCGCGTGAACATGCATCATATCTGCCTTTCATTTTCTTTTATCACTTATTGAGCAATAGGCTCATTAGTTTAGGTCTTGTAATGTAGGTATCGTACGAGAAAACAGGAGAACAGGTCAAAGACAGTTGATGAAGGATTTGCACGGGTGGATCTTGTGGCTGACCAGGCTAAAGAGTTAAATGAAAAGTAATTGAAAAAGGATTTGTAAATTAGTTAATACTCTTTAATGCTTTGTTTTAAATTCTGCGGCGTTTTATAAAAGGATTTTATCACTTATATTGCAATTTATAAAAAGGGTTTTAAGAGAAGAGTTTTAACGCTCGGGTTTTATAAAAGAAAAAGTCTTACTCTGATTTTATAAAAGAAGAAGTTTTAAATTACACGATTTTTAAAGTAAATAAAAACCAGGTCGTTACATATTTTAGATACATTTCTGTTGTTTTTTTTTTTTGTCTATTATCTTTTACTGATGACCATATTCTATGAACTATTATTTTTGGTTATTTACTTTTATACATTCCACTACTGTTATTAATTTACTAAAATTGATAGCTGAATATCCTCTTGACTTTGATATTCTATAAAGCTTATCCTACATTTTTTTCATGTCTTACTTTATTATTAAAAATAATACTCATGTTTTTCTCATGTAATTATTTGATGTATTTTTATAATTTTTTTTTTTCATATCTCTATTTTATCTCAATCATATTTTCTTTTAATATAACTTATCTTAATATTTTCGTTGATATAATTTTTTGAATTTACGCTTCTTTAATAGTCTTTCGAAGAAAAACTTGTTATATCGTACCAATGAAACAAATCTTGGACATATTTCCTAAAATGAACGAAAATTGGACTGTTGAAGTCCATGTTTTGAGCAAGCCTTTACAAAAAAATTGCACGCTTGAGCCCAACAAAATATCAGAAATTATTTCTTGTTGATTCTGAGGTAATTTCTCATTCGTCTTTCCAATTTTTTCGCAAATATTCTTACTTTTCCTTCTTTAGGGAACGCGAGTTTATCTCACTCTGTTCTCTTCCAATATAGATTTTTTCCATAATACTCTATAACTCGAAAAGAATTATTATATTTCAAATGCCTTAGTCACTAAAAGTAAGCCAGAGTTTTTACTTGGAAATCAACCTTATGAATGAGTGATCAATGCCCGTACAATTGTTGAAGACGTGCCCATGTCAAAGATTGGGTTTTCTCCAGAAGCATTTGCTTTCACTTCTTTCTGTGAATTGCAATCTCATGTAGGAGCACGTCGTTTAGTTGGTAAGAAAATTTTTTTTTTTTATTTGTCTTTTCTGTTGTTTCATCACCCTTGTTTTTTACTTACTGATGTTTTTTTTTCTTTTTTTTCATAAATTATAAATAATTGGTGTAGCAGTTGCAATATTTCCTGTGAAAAATGTGAATATAAAGGGGGATACATTGCAAGTTAGAAAAATCTTGCTTATTGATTCAAGGTATCTCTCTATTTTTTATCTTTCATCATTATTTGTTTGTTTCTCACAACTATTTTTCCTTGTAGTTTTTCTTCTATCAGACTTTCTATGTGGGTCAGCTTATATTAAATGAGTGTAAAAGAATTTTTTCAGTAATTGAGAACCACCCTATTATCATAGCTACGGATTTGTCTGACTCGTCATTTTTTGGTATTTTATTTTTAAATCTTGCATTTTTACAATCTTTTTTCAATATATAATATATGTGTTTTTTTATAGGAGTGTCTCTTTCTACTATAGCAAATACCTCCATCATTATGGAATCTACTTTTCCTGTTTTTTACGCTCTTCAAAAATGGTTTCAACTTTTACATTCTTTTGCAAATTATTTTTTTTACCTTTGCTATCTTATTATGTCATTTTATACAGGTCTATTGAAAACTTAGAACAAATGATGAATTCTTGCTCATTTCCACTGCTTCTGTGTCGAGTTCTTCATCTTTCTCAACCTTTCCGTTAAAAAAAGAAATAATTAGCATCATTAATATTCTAGATAATACATATACAGTCAATTATAAAATGTCTTTTTTTCTCTTTTTTTTAGGCATGTTTTCTTTTTTTTTCTTTATATCTATACGTTATTGTTATACACTCATATCTTTTTCTAAACAGGTGGGTCGCATATGGATTCGTGCTGTTGTATCGTTTCAAAACATCAAACAACAATTTTTCTACTTCACATGTGACAAATGCTTCAAATCAACCTGTTGCCACGCAACTGATTTTTTGTTTGTGATAGTTGTCATGCCTCTGACACACAAATAGTTAAACGGTGATTTTTTTTAGCATTTTATTGTACCTTCTCTTTAATTTAGTTTTCTTTATTATTATTTGTTAAAAATTCATTATTTTTTACTAAATGTTCTCTTGAGATCAATTTGACCGATAACACTGGTGTCATAAAAGGAATGTTATTCGGTATTCATGCTAAAAAGATATTGTCTATTGACTTTGAAACTTTGGCTTCCATGACTCCAAATGTTAGAGTTTTTATCTTTTTTTAGTTTACTTATTTTGTTTTTCAACATTAAATTTATATATCTTCTTATTGAATTTTTTCCTTTTTTTTTTTGTTTTTTGAAAAACAAAATTTAGAAAATACTCAAAAGCATAATGGAATCATTTGATGCACACAAGGCTCAAGTTCACTACTTCCAACTAAAAGGTAACAAACAAGGCTTTATAGACTATAAAAACTCGAGGTTCATCATACTCAATATTGTTGAAGAAGTTGATGCGTTTCTTTCTCACCATCTTCGGTTTCAGTTGTTCCTACTCCATCCTCTTCCTTACAAACAGTTAAAGTTCAAAGTCAACTCGTCTTGTGCTACCTGAAAAAAGACCTCGTAACTCTACAAAGTGACTTCTTTTCTAGTGTCATCTACAATATTGTTTTGGTGGTGTATTTCCAATATAAATATATATATATATATATATTCTGTCTATCTCTTGAGCAATTCATATAATCTTTTTTTCCTTTGTCATTACTTTTTTGTTTTTTGGTATATGTTTTTTGTAATCTAACTGAATGTTTGTAAATTTTTTTTTACGTATTATTTTGCTATTATACTGTTATTTTATTTTTAGCACAATTTTTATAATTGAACAACATATAATAGTTATTCTTCACAATTCAATGACCATTTACAATTGTTTTACATTATTGTAGGTTTAATTGATGTTATGTCTCCTCCTATTTCTTAGTATCAATATCAAAGTTATGAAAAAAAAAATGTTAATTTCCTAAAAAAATCGTGTCCTTTATGCAAAAAGAAAATTTGCTGCTCAACCCATCGATAATGGTTTGTTTTTATTTCTTTTTTTGTTATATTACTTTCCATATAATTTTATTATGTGTATTTTGAAATTTCTTTAATATTAAAAGCAAATCATAAATTTTTCAGGCTCTACATCTAATGCATCTCGCCAAATGGAAAAAAGTTATTTTTTGTCTACCTTTTATCTATTTAACATTCCTATTGCACCAAATCATCTTCGAATTATTGCGCCATGTTCTTTTTGTGGAGCAAAGAGATTCGAACATGAAACTCCCTCATTTTATTATTCATCAGGAGAAATGCAATTAGCTCAAACTTTGCACCTGAAGATTTATATCATTTGTTCATGTGAAATAGCGCTGAATCCGTGCAATTTCGTACTCTTGTTTAGACTTATAACAATACTTTTTTATTCACATCTTTCGGTGTGAAAGAAGACAAAAGCTTATGTCGTCGCAAAAAAGGCATATATATATTCCGTATTCAAGGACAAATCTATCATTTTATTAATTCAATTACTCTAGAAAATGAGAGTCCTTCTCACTTGCAGCTATATTTTTTTTATACAAACATACAATTGCAGCATCGAATGCATTTAACAAAAAGACTTTCTCCATTTGTTGTTTCAAAGTTAGTGCATATTCTGCAACAAATTCCATATGTCGTCTTTTTTCAAAGCTTGGGCAATAGATCTGATTTATCATACTGTTATTTCTATAAAATCACATGCAAATCTTGATCAATGAACTTATAATGCGCCTAACGCTACTCAAGTTGCTGCAGTATGGCTTGGTGATTGTTCAACACTTGATACATCCAATAGAGAAGTTCTTGTATCTGCACACTCAAATTCAATATACAAAGTTCACTATTATTATGGTTGTTACAATCCTTTACAATATCCTTTATTATTTCCTCATGGTAAAACTGGATGGCATCAAGGAATTCCTCAAACACATAATCGCTTTTGTTCAAATGAAAATACTCAACTTCTTGCTAATGTTTTGCATTTCACATCGCCAGAAGAGTTATTACATGAAGAAAATAATGGTGTGTTTCTTTTATTTGTACATTACTTAATTGTTAAAGTTACATGACTTTTTTTATCTAACAAACTTCGTTCTTTTCAATTATCAAACAGGGAAAAAAGCAAAAAATGGTTTCTTGTCAAGAATATTATTCATACAAATTGCAAATTAGACATGGAGATTTTTCGTGTTTGTTACAATCAAAGTGGTTCATGAGCCGGCTGCATTATTTAATTTAAAGCGAGCTAATTACGAGAAAATATTGGGCGGGCACTACTAACCAAGCCAAGCCTAGTTCTAGCTGATAGGCGCTGGTAGCTTGCTTCCAAGCCTTGCCTTATATAATAGTAGTGGCCACGGCTCCTAGGGTCCTTCGAGATGCAAGGTATAAGAGTGGCTGCGTTGTTTTTTTTTTTGCGTTTTTGGTTTTGAGCAATGGAATTGGAGGAATTCGGGGGGGCTATTGACGTCCGTACTAACCCCCCCACCCACC
>CM039479.1:10116184-10411498 GCA_022433065.1 Begonia loranthoides | reverse complement strand
AGGAGGAGAAGAGAAGGAACAGATGAGAAAACCCTTTTTCAGAAAAGATAGACACAAGGAACGAGGATTACCAAAAGGCATTTGACAAAGTGAAAAAATCTCTATTCAATCCTCCCATCCTGGTACGGCCAACGCCTGGTCAACCTCTCCTAATTTATCTGTCAGTAATGAAAGCATCCAGTCTTTTTGGTTCTTGAGAATGGTCGCCACCTCTCCTAGGACCAGAATGATTATCCTTGCCCGAGGGGTCTACATCCATCCCTGAATGTCGTCGGGTACTGTTCACTTCCCTGCCATTCTTGTAACCATCACCTGTAATCTACGCAGGTGTGTCCGCACCCCCCTGAGTGGACAAGAAAGAAAGCAGATTTCCAGCAATATGTTGTCGACATGTATGTAAAAATTAAAACAACTCGTTTGGATTTCTTTCGTACAAATCAGGCCAATATATGCTCAGAAGCTTTAACAAGGTTTAGTTGATAGTATTAATTATGGCAAAACAGTAGCGGCAAATGTTGGACGTAAAATCATATTACCAGCTACGTTTATAGGAGGCCCAAGAGATATGTGAAAACGTTACATGGATGCAATGTCACTTGTGCAAAGATTTGGAAAACCAGATATCTTTCTAATAATAACTTGCAATCTAAACTGGCCAGAAATCAAATATGAGTTACTTTCTTGTGAAGAAGCCTACAATAGACCTGATTTAATCGTGCGCGTCTTCAGAGCAAAGTTAGAATAATTAAAGATCAAGTTATTTAAAGATCAGATATTTGGCAGTGTAGGTGCATATGTATATGTCATTGAATTCCAAAAGTGTGGCTTGCCTCATGCACACTTTTTGTTGATCTTAGAACTCAATTCTAAAATTCTCTCTCCAGACTCATTCGATGATTATGTTTGTGCTGAATTACTTGAACAGTCAAAGAATCCTCACTTGTACGCTATGGTAATTAAACATATGATGCATGGTCCTTGTGGTACAACAAATCCTTCAAATGTTTGTATGGATAAAGAAGGCAAATGTAAAAATAATTATCCAAAATCCTTTTGCTCTATTACTCATCATGGAAAGAACTCTTACCCTCGTTATCGTCGTCGAGCAGATAATCGGTTTGCAAGAGTCAGAGGTGTAGTTCTTGACCATCTTTGGGTCATTCCTTATAATCCTTATATGCTTGCATTGTTTGATTGTCATTTAAATGTTGAAATCTGCTCAACTATTAAAGCAGTCAAATATTTATACAAATACATATATGAAGGACATGATTGTATAGCATTTCAGATCAACGATAATCAATCAAGCCCTCAAATAATGACATTCAAGACTATCAAATTGCACGTTGGATTTCCCTGCCTGAAGCAATGTGGCGTATTTATGGATTTTCTTTAAATGAGATCTCTCCTCCTATCTGTACTCTTCAACTACACCTTGAGCATCAACAACCTGTTATTTTTAAAGAGTCTTATTCTCCTCAGAATATAGTCACATATGATTTTTTTTTCTCAAAGAGTATGCTTACATAGTATTTTAACATCAATCGTATAGATCCAATCGCAAAAAATATATTATACAGACAGTTTCCAGAATATTATACATGGAATAGACGTGATTAGATATGGAAACTCAGAAAGGCAGGAAAATCTATAGGGAGAGTTGTTTCTGTTAGTCCTGTTGAAGGAGAACGTTATTATTTGTGCTTACTTTTAAATCATTTTAAATGTTCAACTTCTTATGAATCTTTAAAAATGTGTGCGGCACCTTGGTCAGTACCTTCCGTGAATCAGCTCTCTTGCATGGTTTATTGCAAGATGATAATTACATAACTTGTTCTATAGAAGAAGCAATAACATTTCAAATGTCTTCCATTTTATGAAGACTATTTGCTACGCTTCATGTTTATTGCCAACCTAACAATCTAAGCAATCTTTTCAATACTTTCAAAGAACAGTTATCAGAAGATTACAAATTTTTTAATCTCCCTTCAAATGTGGTCGCATCAAAAATATTGTCTCATATTAATAACATTCTTCAGAGCATGGGAAAATCATTAAATGATTATGACCTACTGCCTACAGCATGTAACGATAGTTTCTTTTATGAATGCAACCGTGAAATCAATGAAGAAATTGAAGTGCAAGTAGACGAGATTGATATTACTCAAATATCATTACTAAATGATGCTCAAAAAAATGCATACAACTCAATTCTTCAAAAAAAAATATTATCTAATGAATCTGATGCATTCTTTATTGATGGTCCTGAAGGTAGTGGAAAGACATTTTTATATAGAGCACTGCTTGTAATGACTCGGTCTAAAAACCTTATAGCATTAGCAACTACTTCGTCCGGAGTAGCTGCATCAATTCTGCCAGGGGGTTGAACAGTACATTCTTGCTTCAAAATACCTCTTGAAATTGATGGCTCAACAACATGCTCTGTTAGTAAACAATCTAATCTTGGTCAATTATTATGATTGACTAGACTTATAATTTGGGATGAAGCTCCGATGTGTCGAAAAGAAACATTTGAGCTTGTTAATGCCTTGCTTAAAAATATCAATGGAAATAATCATTTATTTGGGGGAACACTAATGGTATTGGGAGAAGATTTCTGAAAAATTTTACCCGTTATTCCAAAAGGTACAAGAAATGCACTTATTGATGCTTGTTTAACGAAATCATTTCTATAGGACAAGTTTACAAAGTTCTCCTTAACATCAAATATGCGCACCTCCGCAGATCCCAGATTTGCAAAATTGTTGTGTCGCATTGGTGATGAAACAGAACTCTATGTTCATAATAACTATATCCTCCTACCTCATGACATTATCGTTTCTTATGTTAATGATTTCATCTCAATATCAACATTGTTAGATATTGTCTTTCCTCATTTCAATGCTTTTGCAGAAAACTTCGATGAAATCGTTCATAGAGGTATATTAACACCCAAAAATGAATATGTGGACATGTTAAACAACATTTTGATTGAGCGTCTTCCCGGGGAACTTATTTGATATTATAGCTTTGACAGTCCTTTAGACAGAACAATGGAAATGAGAATCAAGATTTTATCAATACTTTAACTGCTTCTGGATTTCCTCCTAATGAATTACTTGTAAAGCAAAACTGTCTAGTTATGTTGTTTCGTAATATCAATCCATCAAAAGGACTTTGTAATGGCACATGACTCATATGTCGACATTTCCAGAAAAATGTTATGGAGGCAGAAATATGTATAGGCGATTATAGTGGCAAATGTGTTTTCTTGCCTCGTATTTCGTTTGTTCCGCTTGAAAACAAAAAAAAACTGTTTATCCTTTCAAGCGCACGCAATTCCCTATACGCCTTTATTTTTCTATGACAATAAATAAAGCACAAGGTCAAACAATGAATTTCGTTGGCATTTATCTTTGAAAACCTGTTTTCACTCATGGACAACTATATGTTGCTTTATCGCGCACAAAGAATTTGTCATCTATCCGAGTGCTTATTAGGTCTGCAAACATACAAAAATAATTATCAAATTTAACTAAAAATGTCGCCTATAGAGAAGTCTTGGATGAAATCAATGACAAATCTCGATTTATTGTATGAAGAAATCAACTTTCTCATTTGATTCGCATATCTACAATTTTATAGGTACTTACTAACATTTATCGTTCTTTTCTTGTTTTTTTACTTTCTTTATCTTTAACTTTATTTTCAAATTTTCCATTTCTTTGTTTTATTGCAGATTGTCTCATTTTGTTTAAAACAAATGATAGCAAACAGTATCTACAAGATGAATTAGCAAGAAGACTTTCTACATATTTCTTGCCTTTCTCAAGTCACTAATGTATGTAATGACAACGTATATATCTCTTCTTTCATATATGACTATTGCTTTTTTCTATAAAAAGACTTTTTTTTAAATAATTTACTTTATTTTAATTTGTTCAAATTGTAAAATACAACTAACTTCGTGTATCCATTAATTGCTTTTAATGTTCTGCTTTTAAGTTTACCCTATACATTTTCCTTTTTCTATTACGTTTACTACAAAATAAAAACCTTCATGCACATTTTCTTCCTTCTTATCTAATAGTTTGTACCATCTTTTTGCAATAAAGTCAACTTTATTGCATCTAGATATCTCCCTTGTCTATGTCATTGTATCCAACGAAAAAACAAACTTTAAGATTAAACTTACATAACTCTTTTGTTTTTTAAATCCACTTTATTGCACAGAAAATAGATCTTTCATTTTAATCATATTTATATCAGTGGTATATTCTTACCGCTAAATCTTAATTCTAATCAAACCTTCAATTAAATTAAATACTCATTATTCTTACAACATAAACACCATCGCTCATCCAAACTTTACGTTTTACCACTTTTATCAGTCCTTTGATTAATTCATCTAATCCTTCATAACAAATTAAATAATTCATTCTGGAAAGTGTTCTCATTTAATGCATTTTTCAATTTACCAAAAATTTTGACAAAGTTTCCCTTGTTTCTTTACTCTCCTAAAGCTCATTCATATATCCTGCAAATAAAACCCAAACAATTTCAGTATCTTCTACCCACTACCATATATATATACACATTATACATCCAAATATAACAAAGTACCATAATTACATCCATACATTTTACCAAAATCACACCAATTTTACTTGGTTTTGCAAAAATTATAAACCGTTCAAAATTAAATTACATAAAATTTAAAAATTAGCCAACAAGTCATCCCAACGGTGGAGGGGGCATATCAAAAGGAGGCGCAACATCACTATTGAATTGTCACCTTGCGGAAAGCCATGAGATGCATTAGACCTGTTGATATATTGCATGATCTTCTGCAGTCCCTTGTTTGTTTTTCTCATTTCCGTTCTCATTTCCTCCATGATTCCACTCATCAGAGAACGGAAAGTTTCTCTCGGTAACACAACGTACTGACTTGAAGCATTTTCAGTAGAAGGTTGAGATGAAGCATCTCTATTTACATTCATAGGCTCTGAGAGTCTTTCCGTAGGAGATTGAGATGAAGCAGCCCTATTACCACTCATAGGTTCTGGGATTCTTGAAGCGAGAGATCATCATCGGATGAAGTAATATCAACATCCTCAACATCAGCAACAACCTCAATAGGATGCCTCCAACGACTGAAGCACCATGATCCAGCAAACTTTTTAATTCTCATCCTCGTAAGAGTATTCCGATTATATACATTTGTATGCTTTCCTTCCCGTTTTACCTCATCCTCAGGGATTCGAACTTTAAAATGTTTAATAATAGATGTTATCGAGATATTGTATAGGAGACTTTTTCTTGTCACTGAATACATTTCCATTATCACATTCAAGATAATAAAACCATGATTGAAATATTCATACCCCAATAGTTTTTCCATCACATATAGATCCATACAACTAATAAGATCCTGAAGTCCATCCCGTGGCAATAATGGTTTCTGGAGTTAATACAATTTTAGTTCCCAAAACATATGTTCTTCCAAGAAGCGGTTGAGATCAGAATGTCATGTTAGCATAAAATAACTGGACCAACCACTTATACGAAGTACCAGGCAAAGAGCACAGTCTCATACGCCCAACATGACCGAAAGATTCTTCCAATCCTAACGATTGAAAACTTCAAAAGTCAACTCTCCTAGAATACACAAGTGATCTATTCTTAATATCACTTTCAAAAACTTCCTCTTCTTTTCTCGTTCAAAATTCTTCTGAGAAGTATGTAGTCTGTGACTGTAAGGGACCATCAGCGGCAACCCGCTTTCCTTTTCTTTTTCTACCAGATCCTGATGCCATTAAATTTTTCTTTCTCAATACAATTCTTCAAAATTACCAAACTCAAACTTCTAAATTACAAAACTGCCAAAATGCCAACTCCAATAGAAACTCAATTGTAGCAAATCGAACAACGAAACAATCTATTTCCAATTTTTCTAAACAGTGACTAAATTGATAGTGACAATTTCCAAAATTACTGACAATGAGTAAGTCTCTCAATTCTTCAGTATCGGCCAAATAACAAAATCGAAATCTAAACTCAATTATGCAAGCCGACCTTACCTTCCTTTCAGAGAATTAAACCCTCGCGCAAATCACCCTTGTCGTTCGCCAAATAACCGAGCCCAACATCCACATCTTTAATTGTCTCTCTCTCTCTCGCTTGCGAAACCACTCTTGCTGAATTGAGCTTGAAGACGAAGCTGTCACCTGGAAATCGCCTAAACATCGTCCAAAAATCACAACTCTAACAGTCTCTATCGATCTCGTCAAACGGTCGATAACACCACTGCTACGGGTTTTCCATCTACTTCAGAACTGGGACTGCAAGCAGGACTGGTTGACATGCGTGGACCGGCAACAAGAAACAATCTACCCGCCCTATCGCCCACCAACGAGCCGTGGTTCATGGTTCACTTTCTGTTGCGTCCCACCAATCTGCTTCAGAACCGGGAGTACAAAAAAGACCGATTGACTTGCATGAACCGACAGCAAGGAACAATCCGCCCACCCTGTCTCCCACCACCGAGCCGTGGTTCACGGTTCGCTTTCTGTTGCGTCCCACGGTTCGGTTTCTAATTTCTTCATACTGCTTTTCCTTCAGCAAAGAGCTACACTTATGTCGTTCACCATATCGCCCAATCCAACTTCTTTTCTCCTCTATCACCGTTATTCTTTTAATTCATTCAATCTATCTCTAATTCATTTAATTAATTCCAATTCTAATAACTTCTACTGTATAAATTTCTAATAATATCCAAATAATTCTTTATCCAAATTTACACCCAATTAATTTCTCAATTTGTTTTAGTTCATTTCATAAAAAAAATTGAAATATTACATTTTTTTTTCAACATCATGCAAAACTCATGCTATCTTTAAAAATTTAACGCTAAACAAATTTAAATAATTTTTTAACTATTAACCTTTATATTTCATATATCATAACTAAAAATTCAAATTATATTTAAAAAACTTTTTATAAAATACTTAGTCAATGGTAAAAAAAAGTAAAAAAAACATTCAAGTATTCATATTGCCTTTTATGAATTGCAAGAAAAAAATATATTCAGCTTAATGCATACATGCGTAGCACGTACTATTACCTAGTAATGACAAAAGTGAGAGAAATAGACAAAAATAAACTGCAAAAGTTTGACGTGCAAATTCAAATTGAAAACATCACTGAAATCAAGAAAAGTGTCTCTTGAAATATAGGCCAAAGAAGAGGGAAAAAATGGGATGAAGAATGAGTATTTTCAACCTTCTCATGGACGCTGTATAGACACCGTCTGCCATGATTCGAAAGGGGACCTAATAGAACCATTAGATCAGGCAATTCGATCTCCGAAAAGAACCTGGTTACCCAACCCAATGCATAAGAGAATGCAGAAATCTTAATGAGAATTTAAGCTCAAACATAAATCGCATGGGTTGGATCCACAGAGTGATGAACAAAAGACATGATAGCATAATAAATAAACATACTGTGCAGGAGACTAAAACCCCAAACATACTCGATACGAAGGGATTTAACCGACGAACATCCACCCATCCACGGGGAGATCGAGACACCCACCAGAGGACACTAGCATCGTCCCACGGCAACACATGCAAAACTAGTGCACCAAAGCTACACCCTGGCCTGGGAAAAAAATATAGTCTAAAGGGTGAGTGACAAACTCAGTAGGGAAATCGATACTGAATGTAATACATGAATAAAAATTGTTTTTCTCATCTCTGCACAGTATGTTTATTTATTTATGTTATCATGTCTCTTGTTGATCACTCTGTGGATCAAACAACACCAAAACTAAAACCCCAAACATACTCGATACGAGGGGATTTAACCGACGAACATCCACCCATCCACGGAGAGATCGAGACACCCACCAAAGAACACTAGCATCGTCCCACGGCAAAACATGAAAAACTAGTGCACCAAACCTACACCCTGGCCTGGGGAAAAAAATATAGTCTAAAGGGTGAGTGACAAACTCAGTAGGGAAGTTGATACTGAATGTAATGCATGCATAAAAACTGTTTTTCTCATCTCTTTTGAAAAATCATTTCAGGCTTCTTATTTACCGTACATGGATTTTTAACCAAAAATTCTCTTATCATTTTATTTAACCGACCTATGGCCCTCGATGTGGCTACGTAAAACTCTTTGTATACATAGACAGCTATACCAGAAAAAAATGCCAACATTGTTTTCCGTACGAAAACATCATCAGTGAAAAATGATGGTCATACGATGACCCATTTGATGCATACCACAAAAAGGTGGCCATCTGTCGTAAGCAACACCTCATGAGTTTGAAGAAAAAGGTGTCCGTAGTCTGAAAACCAACCAGCAACACCATATGTATCACTAACAACAAGATGACTAAATACCCTGAGCAGGTTTAGGGATTCGAAACCCAAAGACACGACACAGTCAGTTGTCCTATTACCCATTTCGTACATGCACACAAGCAATCTCCACACAGTAGAAGATGCACGGGATAGCCTTATGATGCTTTGATACCCAGACTGCCCAAAACATCAAGAAGATTCATCAACCTAATAAATACAAAACCAAAACATCAAAATATCATGTACGATAAATTAAACATGAGAAAACATACGTACATATACGTATAAACAGTTGTACACCCGTCAGATTTTCATATGTGGCAACTTACAAAATAATGGTTTGAAAATCATGATGTAATGCAATGCATAAAATATAAAAATCCCTACCTCATAGGCGACCACAATACTCAAACCGACTAGCTAGTTCCACGCGCTATCGGAAGTGAAGGTCGCATCATTGACATCTCTGGAACCTATAACAAGGCTGATGTCGACATCTCAACAAACATACAAGGGATAACATAAAAGTCTTAAACAAGACTAGAATCCAAAATGATTTTTAGGGACAACCACGAGTCCCAATCTGAAAACCAAACCAGAAGTACAACAAAGATCTTAAACCGGAAACCAACCCCAACAGAAAAGATCAACACGAGACTTCCCAGCTCAAACGAGGAACGACGGGTTTTCTACACCTCAAGCCGAGAATCTATGCGATTAAGAATATGACTTGGCTGACGAAGCCGAATGGAGTTTGTTAAACCCAACTCCAAAAAATAAACGGTGCAGTCGACCAAATACAACCACAATCGACTCGGCACCTCAACAGACCATTCTCAGGTCTAACTGGTCGACAAAACACAGTGACGAAAGGCGGAACACAACATACTCAACCCAATCCACTCGGCAGTCGAGAAAACATAACTGAAGTCATCCGAACAACCCAGGGCTGACAAGACATCACTGTGGTCAACCATATCCACTCAACCGTCGTTGAGACAAAACGAATGTCAACTAGGACCTCGCAGTCTCGACCAAACTTAACAACAATAAACCGAGACCATTCAGTGTCGATGAGGCATGTCGACGGTCAAACTTACCGAACAGTAACGCGATGTGAATAGTAACTGACTTCGACGTGAATAGTAACACGATGTGAATGGTAACCAACATGAATAGTAATGCATGAACCGTCCTCGATGAATAGTATCAGTAAATAGTAATCGATGAATAGTACTCTGACGCCGCCGTCAATAAATAGTTCTCGTACCCTTTTGTGACAAAAAACACTGTTTTTGCTCGATTTTTTATTTCTAATGACAAATAATCATGCATAGACTTCTATTCTATCAATATAAATCAGAAATTTCCTTCGAACTCTAGTTTCTAAGCTTGAATCTGAAGCTAATAAAATTCAAAACTTTAAACTAAAAAATGAAGAGAAAAAACTTACCAAAACAGAAACTGCTTTCACAAATATTACTCGCGTGAATGACGAAAACGTAGATCCATCGTCAAAAGTCAAAACTGTTATGAACAATTCCCTCCCCTCTCTCTTCAACCGTGAGGAAACAGAGAAAAATTTCTTTGGTTTCTTCACTTCCTTCTTTAAAAAAATAATAATATAATATAATATGTAATAATGTATATTAAAACACATGATATGTTATGTTATTGTGATTTAAAATCGGATTCAAATCCCAACTCGCTCGTAACATTAACAAGAAATAATTTTTTAGTCAAAATAATTTATCAAAAATATATTTTACAATTAAATTACCGCTCAATAAAATCTAATTTGTCCATTTTTAATCATTTAACTGAAAAATCACACATGACCACTAAGCGACAAAACATGTTAATTTTTCAACACTTCATCGAAATTTACAAAAAAAAAATTTACTCAGTAAAATTTTTTACAAAACTATTTTAAAAATCTCAAATTTTACACCATCAACGTTATTTGCTTGCATCAACTTCACATTTCCATCCAATCTACAACCATCATATATTTAATTCGTCTACCCTCAACTTTCCTTCCCCCTCACACAATAGTATCGAATCATGAAACCATGATTTATAATTATATATATAGGAGTGCAATTTGAATTATTCAAAGAATAAAGTCTAACCAAGGTTCTCAACTCACTAACTCGAGTTAATGATCCAACTAGTTTAACAGCTCCTCTTGTGCAGGTTCTTAATTTAGGACCAGGTCAATTGACTACTTTAGTCTCTTTGCATCCTATTTTGGCTCCGCCATCGTGCAGTTGAAAATAGGGGTGTGCAGAACCGAACCGGCATCGAAGAACCAGACCCAAACCGACGGTTTCGGTACCGATTCGGTGTGGGTTTACCTGGAATCGGACCGAATTCGATTCTGTTTGAGCAGAACCAAATTTCATGGTCCGGTTCTCGGTTCTCGATACCGAGAATCGGTACCGACCATGGAACCGAGAAGCCCGTAGGAATGTATTAAAATTAGGGCACCCTGACCCTCACCCCTGTGTTCCTGATGAGTGATGAACCCGCCGCACCTGTGAGCTCTAGTCTCGACTCCCGCGAGCAACTCCAGTCACTGCCTTCGTCTCCCTCCGGCTCCCGCGCACCCGAGTCTTGAGCTCCAGTCCCGACTCTTGACTTCGTCTCTCGCTGCTCTCTCAAGTCTCAAGTCCCGAGCTCCAGCGTCTACCTCTAGTCCCGAGCTCCAGTCCCGAGATCCAGTCATGAGCTCCTGTCCTGACTCTTTCTCCAGCGCTCCAGTCCCGTCTGTCTCTGGTGCTGGCCCTTCTGGCTTCCGTCGCCAACTTGGTCAGTAAATGAACCCTAGTTGTGATTTTTGTTATGTTCTGGTTTATGTGATGTTGGTTCTGTGAATTTAGAATTGTTATAGTTCTCCGTTGATTGCTGATGAATCTATTAATGAATTTGTTGATGAATCTGTTCATTTGGATAGTGATTTGTTGATTTTCCTCTAACTGGTGTAATTCAAGGAATGTGTATTGTCGATTGACACCCACTGAAAGACGCAGTAAGGGTTATTTATGTTTAAAGAAGTCATGAAACAAAGAATTAGGATTTCTTTAGTTCTCTCTACCCTTTTCTTGTCTTAGAGAGCTAGAAATCATAAGATGTTGAGAGAGACAATAGGACAGTGGTTTGATGATGAGAATGCCCATAACTTGAGCAATGTTGCACCTTTGGGTAACACATCTCTATCAGCCTTCTCTTCAACCAGTTGAATTAACAGTCTTTCTGCAACCAACTCGCTAGAAGAGTGGAAGAAGATGAAGTAGCGTATCCTGCCTTTTTTCACGCCACTTAAACCATCATATGTTGTAGATTGATTAAACTTATTTTTATTTAATTTGTTTAGTTAAATTTCTAATAATTTAAATTAGTTGTAATTTTTGATCATTTCTGATTTATCTATGTCAATTTTTTTTTTTAACATTTTTTATTTTTATAAAATTTATTATAATATTTAAAAAATATATATGTATATATTCGATACTAAACCGGTATCAAACCAAACCGGTACCAAATTTTCAGTTTGGTACCGATTTGGTACCAAACTCTCATTGAACCGATTTGATACCAAACTCTCATTGGACCGATTCCGGTCTTGGATTTCCAAAACTGGAACCGACCATTCGCTTTGAAATCAGATCAAAGCGTGAACACCAAGGAAGGAAAAATTATATATTTCTAAAGTCGCCACCGTACATAATAACAAAACAAAAGTGTCTGACTCAGATCAGCTCGCAGGGCAGAGAGATACGCATCGTCTACTCCGTCCACGGCAATCAAATCTCTGCCAAACACCATCCCTAGCCCTGCACTAGCGGCACACTACCCAAGACTGCGATTGCATACGCAATCTCCCACCCACACCAATGGCAGCACCCACTTTTTCTATTCCATCAAAACCTCCTACAGTCATTTTAAAGACGTAAAGTTATCACCAAAATAGATGAACAAAAGAGCGGAGACACGATCAGAGGACATCACTGGGGCCATTGCTGTCACTATTGGAAGAAGGGTCTGCAACCGCACCAGAGCCATGGGTGGTTATTTCATTGATTTGGGTGTACTTTTTGGAAGACCCTTTACTTTGCTTCACTGGGTGTTTTGTGGCGTTGAGCTCCAGCTTACGAAGGGCAGCTTTGCCTAAATCGATGCCACATACGTCAGCGAGTCTAACGAGATAGAGCAAGACGTCCGATAGCTCCTCGCCCAAGTGTAGTTTCTCTTCGTCTTTCCAGTCATCCAGCCCTCTTGCGACCTCTCCTTTCCATTGAAATATCTCAGATAACTCTCCCACTTCACCCACCTGAAACCCTCGTAAAAATAATCATAATTTTTACATTTATAACAATGCTGTCTGGTTTCACTGGTATATTAAGTGCGGATTTTCTTTCCTTCACCATCACAAGACGTTCGGAAGGGATGACAAAATCTTTATGAAGTTGATCAGAGTCTAAAGAGTAAAAACCTAATGCATTTATGGCTAGCCTATTCATGTACAGGTCTGCGCGTAAAATATTATGATATAATAATTCTAAATGTTGAAACGAACACTCTTACGACAGTGACTCCATAAAAAAGGATAAAGATGGAGATTTTAAGTAGCAATTTACAGGCAACCACATTTTGTGCCCCATTTTTTGCATTCCAACTGACCTCACGGCTCAGATAATAGCAATAGGCTTCATATCCATAATGTAGTACTCAAAATATTAAAATAACGGGTACGCTCCAACCTCCAAGACAAAAAGACAGGAAGATGAAATATAAACGCAGTAGATGATGCATGTCTAAACATATGCAAGCTGGTTTGTGAACACTGGGGAAATGTTTTAATGGTGGAAAATTTCCTGCGTTTCACTCAAATATGAAGCTTGCTTTGAATCCATGTTGAAAAGCAAAGCGGTATGACAAGTAAATACAAACTAGTAGTTATCGAATCATTGTTCTTTCCTTTTATTTTCACAGAAGCTTTTACGCATTCGCGAATATCGATGCCGCATAAAAAACAATTCCCCCAAAAAATCGAACAAATTACAGAACAAGGTGAAAGCTCGAAGGAAAGCCTCTTTAAAAAAGAGAGACGAGGCAAACAAGAACACAAAGGAAGGAAAAAGTTTCAAGTTACGAACCGATAAAGGCAGTGATTCTTACCAGAGCCAAAAGAAGATTTCTAGGGCTATGAAACTGATCCCAGTCTCTCTCCCTCGTAAACTCAGCCATTCTCTTCTTCAGCTCGTCAAGAGTAACCTTTTCTTCCTCTTCAGCCACAGTGACCTCCCCTTCACACCCTTCTCCGGTGGAACTCGCTGGCCTTTTCCTCATCGCAACCGGAGATGGCAGACAAACCAAAACGCCGGAGAATAGAAGACGATAGATAGCTCTCCAAAAGCCTGCGTTTCCCCAGGCAAATAAATAACAGCCTACAGCCAGTTTAGCGGCATGCCTTTCCCGCTAGTGTGACCGACACGTGTCGGTTCGTACGATTTTGTCACTGGCGTTTTGATTTGTAGGGACCGGCTATTGTTTTGGGAAATATCTGAAGAGTACTATTTTAGAAATTATATGGGGAAAATGATAAATTAACCCTTTTTTTGTATTGGGGTGACAAACTAACCATTAATTTTTTTTTTAACAAATTAATTATTAAATTATATAAAAATGACAAACCAATTATCTCAGTCATATTTGTCATTAAAATTCGTCTACTGTAACAATGGACAACGTCTGTCATAATTTTTCGGTCAAGGACCATTGAACGAAGACGTCCAAAGTAGCAACGGGTAACGTCCGTCAAAATTCATCGGCTAAAGACCGTCGAACGAAGACCGTCAAAATCTGTCGACTGTAATGTCGCAGTCACGTTAACGCCAATGACCGTAGAATGGAGATGTCCAAGGTAGCAACGACGGACCTCCCGCAACGACAAGAGACATCTGTCAATAATCCAATAGACTAACGAAGGACATCAATTATCGGGGGACGTCCGTCGGACCCGTTGGAATGATGGGTCATGGCCATTGGATCGAGAATGGACGTCCCTCGACCAGAATGGACGGCTAGAATGGAATTTGTCATTTTCCAAATGGCGATGACGGACGTCTGTGACGGACGTCCCTCTGTATACAACAGACGTCCGTCGAGCCCATTGGAACGATGGGTCATGGCTGTTGGATAGAGAACGGACATCCCTCGATCGGAATGGACACCTAGGATGAAGTTTGTCATTTTCCAAATGGTGATGACGGACGTCCCTCGATCTACAACGGACGTCCATCTTTCCATGACAGACGTCCCTCTATACAAAATAGACATCCCTCGACTTGAGAATACGTCGTTTTGCCCATAACGGACGTCTCTAGTTTCACAACGGATGTCCCTTGACTTAAGACTACGTTGTTAAACCACAGTAAATTATCATAGTTCAGGGATTGATTTGTTAAACTGTGGCAGTTTGTCATAGTTCAGGGGTTAAATTGTAAAAATGTGGTGGTTTGTCGTCATAGTTTAGGAGTTAAATTGTAAAACTGCGGCGGTTTATCATAGTTTAGGGGTTAAGTTGTTAAACTACGGCGGATCATCATAATGGCACTGTTCGCGGCGACAATATTTCATAGTTCAGTGGTTAATTTGTTAAAAAAATGTTAGTTGTTGACTTGTCATTGATTGAAAAGGATGATAGTTGGTTTGTCATTTTCCCAATGTTATAATAAGAAGAGAATAATTAACAAAATATTCACTTGGATTACGGAGTAATTGATAAAATAATCCATAAATAAATTTTGTTAATAAATAAAATATTAAATTATGAGAAATAAAATGAGCAAATATCATTGTTATGTTTTCTGTTAAAAATTTTAATTTATTTCCAAAGCAAAAATATCCTCTTTATGTCGCAGATCTGTATATGAAGTAGTTATAGCCAATGATTAACTTTCTTCAATGGAAGACAAATCCTAATCTAAGAACTTAATTTCTGCACCATAAGGTAAATATTCACTATGAAAAGTAAGTCCTAATTCATGAATGTCCTTCCATATTAAACGACGACGTTAAATGATCTTCAACTCCATCTATATAAGCGTAAATGATATCATTTGTGAGAGCAAACAGCAACCCAAAATCCCTGAATACCATCTAAGAGCAAAAAAGTATCAGAAAGGGAGGGGGTACCTATTTCGATAGTTCAGGCTGTTAAGCAACATGCGTTCGATCACAAAACTGTTATTGAAGTACATTTGATCTCAACATATCTAGACGATGAGTTTTGTTCATTATGCGACTTAGAAGATGATAATTGGACGAGTAGTATGCCTCGTCAACTAGAATATTCTTTTAGAGCATAATATTACATTAAAGGAGATTTATCGGAAAGTGGCTCAAAGAAGTGATGTTCTATTATTGGAGCCTATTATTATTCCTAAAGACTTGTAACAGCAACCCCAACACATCTCCAGGCTTCTTGGAAACATGTCTTGAGCTACGAAAAGTAAATCCTAATCCATGGACGTCCTTCAATACTAAACGACAATGTTGAACAACCTTTAACTCTCTCTATATATGTAAGGACCCGATTTTCAAAACATTTTCTTATTTAATCAAACCAAATATTTTCTTTTATTTTATTTAAAAACACACGAGATGTCAAATAATTTAGAGTAATAAAGCGGAAACAAACAATTGAAACATACCGTTATTAAAATTTGTACTTTTAATAAAATATTCATCTTATTTCTGAAAGAAATTACTAATTGAAAATCTCAATTTATCTTCTGTGAGTCATAACCCCTTCAGGTCAAATCCGCTAGGTAACCCAAGTCCTCTTCCTAGAATGCTCCTTCCTTAAGAATATATCAAGTATCTTGTTCAACACCTACACACACAAGTAAACTGTAAGCCTAATGCCCAGTAAACAATAAGATGTATGATGCATGAATATGTCTGATTATGTTTGTCTCATATAATTAAACTCGTACGCCGAGATTTGGAAATTAGAAGTGGACTTTCACTCGGGAGTCAGACTCTCGCATCCCAACAAGGGAAGGGTTTGTTCTCAAGTCTCCCTGTTAGAGTCCGATTGAGGAGAATAGTTTTGAGCCGGAAACTTAACTCCCAGGAGACAGGCTCTCTCATCCCATCAAGGGAGGGGTTTGTTCTCGAGTCTCCCTGTTAGAGTCCGAACTACCTCTCCAACCCCCAAAATTCGCTTACGCTTATTAAGTCTGGTCTCTCCCATGAAATGTATCTCCCATGCAGTGTGAATACCAACTCATCGTGGCATCACCCCTATATCTATTAATATGATGCATGACTTCTAGACTCGACAATGCAGGAATATTAAAAGAACAATCATGAGATGCATATATGAATAACATAATTCAACCAAAGATTAACATGAATCTAATAAGAGTAATATACAATTAATAGTCCAGAAGTTCACTTATAATCCTAGAAAGAACAATTATAATATGCACATATGAATCATCGAATTCCAATCCAGAGATTAACATGAAATTGATAGGAGCAATACGACAATCATCACAGTCATAGACTCAACAGAAAGGGAGCAATAAAATTAAAACATGAAGTTATCTATAGTCAATCTCTTCACAATTAAAATCTGACAGTTAATTTATAACAATTGATAAGAATAACAGATCATGAACTAACAGTCAACAGATTTGGAAGTTCAATAGATTCACCAAATTAACGACAGCGGTTTAATATCCCTATGGGTCAAATTTAACAGTTCATATATATATATATATATATATATATATATATATCTAAAAGAATAGAATCAGATTATGGAATTAACAATAACATGGAGAAACCTTGCAATTATAGATTCAATCGGGGAAGATTAACAATTTATAAACATTGGAAGATCAATAAATTTATGAGGACAGTAGCAGCACCCAACGTTTAGAACATTCTTCCAATATCAACCAACACTTCACAGAGAGTATGATATTAATTCCAGAAACCAATAATCAGAGGTCAATCGAAGATTTTCACAGAACAGACATTATAAATTTCTGGAATCCAAAGCTGCAGAAAACGTGATGTGAAATGCTATTAAGCAAAATAGAAAAATTTAGACTTTAAGAAGTAGCAGAATCAAATCCTAAAAATCGGCAAAATTAAATCTCATGAAATCAAGCAATCAGTCAACAAAATCACAATCCTATACTTGTGGTGTAGGCCTCCATTGGCAACGACACGCTATTATCGTTTACCTTAATCGAAGACTACGAATTTTCTTCCAACCGAAACTGCAAGTGCTGGACAGCCCTAAAACAGCACCCTTTTCTCCTTCACGGCGACCACCGAGCTTTCTCCTTCACTCGGGTCTCCTTTCCTCTTCCACAGACGAGCTCCTCATTGTTCCAATTGCCACAGTCAGATTTATAGGCGAAGCGCTTCCTCTCATTCCCCTTTATCTCCGCCGACAAATCCCTAGTGGCACCCGCTTCGGTCGCTAATTGAATGAAATTGAAGAGGATAATTTACCGAAGATCTCGCTGGAAGGAGCAGCTCGGATTTCATCCGTGATTCTCGTCGAACCCATCTGCCGAGGCTTCGACGAGAAATCTGCAGAAGCTTCAATCAAAGCTCGCAGAACCTTCGCTGGAGCTCCCTTCGATTTTCCCCCCTCCGAACCGCAGCTCTCTTATTGGTGTATTTAATCCGGACCGAACCGGTTATAGGTGAACCGGTTTATCTATTTTATCTAATTATAATTCTTTTCAATTTACTTTAAGGGTAAATGACAAATCGACCATCGTGGTTTGTGATCAATGATAAGTCAACTTTATGGAATTTTTTCTAACAATTTAACCACTGACGTATGGGAAAATGACAAAACCAACATCTCGGTAACAGAAAGTTTCAAAGAATACAACACGTTAAACCTAGTAAGATTCATCCTCTTTCCTCAGACCGTCGTTTCATCTCGCATCTGTTAATTTTTCTTCCGCCATTAACAACAAAAGCAAAAGCTGGTCGTAGCGAATCAGCTCCAAGACACCGCAATTCACAGTGTCTGCGCAAGACATCGCGATTTTCGCGGTGTCTCACAAGAGCAGACCCCGTGAAAATTGCGGTGTCTATGCGCAAGACACAGCGAAAACGAATCACAGAGACCGGGATCTCGTGGTGTCTGAACGCCGCTGTGAACTATGAAGGTAGCCATGTATGAAAAATAGAGATTCAATGTTTTGCGAATTCAATGTTTTACGAATTCAATGTTTTTATTAGATTTTTGACCTCTTCAAGTTCAAAAGAAAATAACTTTGGCTACGGGTGTCAGAATTGGGTGCAGAAGATATCAAATCGAAGCTCTCTCAGAGATCTACGACACGCCATGGGTAAACCCCACTAACCCCTTTTTTCCAAAATGTTAGGGCGTTCTCTGGCGTTCTGATTTTCAGAATTCAGGCGCCTTGTCAGCTTCTTAACGGTGAACGTAACTGTGATGTTCGATTTGTCATTTTTCCATACGACAGTGCTTATTTTGTTAGAAAATATACCATAGTGGTTGACTGGTCATTGATCGTAAACCACGATGGTTAATTTCTCATTTACCCTTACTTTAATTTTCTTAAATTAATACATTATTTCTTCCTATAATTTATTATTAATTAAACATTTACTCAATAATTCTCACTTATTTAATTCCAATAAATCTCTAATTTTATTAAATAAATTTCCATAAGTATCTATACATAATTCTGCTATGGGAAAAATCGTCCAAAATCTCCAAAATTCATAATTACTTTTATTTTTAATCTTGATTAAATTTCAGGATTTTACAATATAAGTATAAATGATGTCCTTTGTGACCTCCCCTTCACACCCTTCTCCGCTGGAACTCGCTGGTTGTTTCCTAATTGCAACCAGAGATGGCAGACAAACTAAACCGCTAGAGAAGAGAAGAGGATAGATAGCTCTCCAAAAGCCTGCATTTCCCCACGCAAATAAACGACAGCCTACAGCTAGTTTAGCAGCATGCCTTTCTCATTAGTGTGAC
Organism: Begonia loranthoides; assembly: GCA_022433065.1. Classification (NCBI taxonomy): domain Eukaryota; kingdom Viridiplantae; phylum Streptophyta; class Magnoliopsida; order Cucurbitales; family Begoniaceae; genus Begonia; species Begonia loranthoides. Next base: position 10,392,064 of record CM039479.1, on the reverse strand, counting down.
CAACACGTGTCGATTCATACGATTTTGTCACTAGCGTTTTGATTTTTAGGGACCGACTGTTGTTTCAAGAAACATCTGAATAATACTATTTATAGAAATTTTATAGTTACAAGAGGGTAATTAACAAAATAATCACTTAGATTATGGAGTAATTTATAAAAAAAAATCCTAAATAATTTTTGTTAATAAATAAAATATTAAATTGTGATAAATAAATTGAGTAAATATCATTATCACGTTTTTGTTAAAAATTTTAATTTATTTCTGCAGCGAAAATATCCTCTAGCCAAGGACTTACTTTCCTCAATAGAAGGCAAATCTTAATCCAAGAACTTGATTTCCGCAATAGAAGGTAAATATCCATTGTGGAAAGTAAGCCTTAATTCATGAATGTCCCTCAATACTAAACGAGGATGTTGAACGACTTTCAACTCCATCTATACAAGCGAAAGGATGTCCTCTGTGAGAGCAAGCAGTAACCCAAAATCCCTAAACACCATTTAAGAGCGAAAAAGTATCAGAAAGGGAGGTGGAACCTATTTCAACAGTTCTAGCTATTAAGCAACGTGCGTTCGATCACAAAACTGTTATAGAAGTACATCTGATCTTAGCATCTTTAGATGATGAGTTTTGTTAATTATGCGACTCAGAAGATGATAATTGGACGAAGAGTATGCCTCTTCAACTAGAATATTCTTTTAGAGCATGATATTACATTGAAGAAGAATTATCGGAAGGTGGGTCTAAGAAGTGATGTTCTATTGTTGAAGCATTTGTTGGAGTCTATTATTATCCCTAAAGACTTGCAGCAACAACCCTAGCCCATCTCTAGGCTTCTCGGAAACATGTCTTCTGCTATGGAAAGTAAGTTCATGGATGTCCCTCAATACTAAACAACGACAATGAATGACCTTCAAATCCCTCTTCATAAGTATAAATGATATCCTTTGTGAGAGCAAACAACAACCCTAAATCTCTCAACACCATCCAAGAGTGAAAAAGTATCAGATATGGAGGTAGAACCTATTTCGACAGTTCAGGCAGATGAACAACGTGCTTTCGATCACGAAGCTACTATAGAGGTGCATTCTATCTTAGCATCTTTAGAGGATGAATTTCGTTCATTATGTGACTCAGAAGATGATGATTGGACAAAGAGTAGACATTCGCAACTGGGATTTCTTTTAGAGCATGATATTACATTGAGGGAAAATTATCAAAAGGTTGCTAAAAAAAGTGACTTCTCTTACTAAAACATTTGTTGAAGCCTATTGTTACCTCTAAAAACTTGCAGCAATAGTGTTAACCCGTCTTCAGGTTTTTTGAGGTCTGCCAAAACATGAAAAGCAAATAGATATCATGTATTGGAAGAGCGATAACAAAGAGCATTGTAAGTATATATGAGAACGATAAATTTGTTATATTGACTTTTTCAGAGATGGGACATCTATAAAACAGATGCTATTATGTCAAAATTTTTGAAATAAGGTGACATAAAACTAAAAGTCATGAGTTGTAAATTGACTTTAAAATTATGTCATTTGAATGAAGAAATAGAAAGCTATATTAATTCAACGTTGACACATAACCTAAAATGAGAGATATGAGAGAAATTGTAAGCTGAAGAATGTCTGTTATGAGCTGAGAGATGAAATAGTGAGGGTAAGGGATAGGATTCAGATTTCGTTAAAGAAATCACTCTGAATATTGTGCTCCACATGAAGTAGAATGTGAAATTATATACTAAAAGAAAAGGAAGACAAGTATCCGCTACAGATATTACCCTATTCGGTGTGAAAAAATTCCGTTGAGGAAAAGTACTATAAAATCTGTGATTTTTTCATGATTTTAAAATTTCACGTGTAAATTTTTCGCGAAATTTTTTGTCAAGTTTTGATGAATTAACATGTTTTATCGCTTAGCGAGCATGTGTGATTTTTTTATCAAATAATCAAAAATGGTCAACTTGAGTTTTTACTTAGAGGTAATTTAAGTGTGAAAATATTTTTGGTAAATTATTTTGACCAAGAAATTATTTTCGGTTGGTGTTTTAAACCATCGAGTTTTAAATCAGAATTTGAATTGGATTTGTATAATTTATATAATATATATTATAAATTATTATTATTAAATTTTTTTTTTTTAAAAAGAGAAGATGTAATGACCCAATTTTTCGTAAATTCTTTAAAATACCCAAAAATTTAAAAACTTTTATAAAATCTCTTTTAAAACAAATCAGAGCGCGACTGGATTGCTATTAACCCTTCGTTGAACTCGTTATGAAAATCCAACTAATAAAATGGGGAAGCGTTACAAAAATCTTGCATTTAAAACGTTGTGGAAGTGTAAACATTTTAATGAAAGAAACTAACCATTTAATTACAATTAGGAAAACTTAATTTAATTACAATTGTTTCTCTTTTACCCTCTTTATGCCTGCTCCCTCGCGCGTGTAAATTCATCATCCTTGCTTTAATATTCGTTCATCTTTTCACTACTCCTAAGTCTGTGCATTGATTCCACATACAAGTACCTACACCTACACCACAAGTAAACTGTAAGCTCAAAGGCTTAGTAAGGAAAAAAGGTTTAATGCAATTATGCTTATGACTATCTTTAGTTCTTTTAGAATGCGAGCCACTCAAACCAACCCTTTCATTACGTTCATTCTTTCATTCGTTCTTTACTCGTACTTTGAGCTGGAGATTGGAGGTGTTCCTTTGAGATGACTTAACTTGATCGGTTTCTAACCTCTTGTGTGCACACTAGTCCCTTTCCCAACAAGGTAAGGGTGTATCCTAGCTGCCAGGTTAGATCCGAACTACCCATCTATTCCAACTCCCTTTTCTTTTCTTTTTGCCTTTAGGCATATCTCGCCCTCGAGGCTTTCTCTCATTGATAGGCGTATCCCGCCCATCCTGAACGTTTTCTACTTCTTTATTTCTTAACATTCTTCTTCACTCATGCATGTGTGAGTACCACCCTTGGCGGAACTCCCTATTGGTTTCTATTAACGTGATGCATGATCATACATTCTCAAACTAACATAATACAGGATGCATGATGCATTATAAGATAACATTAATAATAATTGCGCATTGAAATAAAAGTACTGTAATTGAGATTGCGCACAAAAATGTATAATAGAAATTGGAGTGCACATTAGAGAGTAATTGAACATGGAATTGTAGACAGCGAAGCACATAAGGAAGTCAAGCAATCGAACGAACTCAATAAGGAAATACAAAAATTCGTAACAATGAAATGTACTCGAATCAATAGAACGCAATAATAATTGAAGAGGTAATTAAAACATACTATTAATTAACATGCTAATTTTCTAAGTTAATGTCCTAGTCATTTTACATGCTCCTTACGTTTGTTATTCTAGGCGATTATTCCAATTAGTCATCCTAAGTGAGTTACATGTTCAAGACAGATTACTTTTATTATCCTAGATAGTTATCTTAGATAATTTACATGCTCAAGATAGTTTACCATTATTATTCTTATTAGTTATTCTAGTTACTTAGCATACTCAAGAAAGATTATCATCGTTACTCTAATGAGTTATCCTAGATAATTTGCATGCTCAAGGATTAATTATGATCATTATTATAGTTAGATATCCTAATTAAATTACATGCTCAATGGTTGATTACATGTTTTTATTCTAGTTAACTGACCATGCTTGGGTTTAGTAGATGATAACATACTAAGAACAAGTGATTATAAGCAGGATGACAAACAAAACCAAGAAGACAATAACAGAGGAACTATAAAAAAAAACATTTATTCACATAGTCAATTAAATTCTTGAATCGTTCCTACTTAGGTCCTTTTTCTTTCCTCTTTTCCATTCTTTACTAATAAAGTAAAACATCTCTATTAATTTTAAATAAATTAAAGCATCATAAAGGAAAATGCAGCGAGAGGCAATATAAATACATTAACAGAATTACAGTAACAGAGTAATATACAGAATATTAGCAAGGGAAGATTTAACATGCAATTATTAATCTAGTTAGTGATCTTATTTCATTACGTGCTCAGGAAAGAAATTCAGTTATTACTCTAGTTAATTACTCTAATTGATTACATACTCAAGTAGTCAATTACATGCTCAATTCTTGTTAAGTAAATGTGTTTAAGAATTTAGGCATGCTAGCAAATTAAACATGCTTTTAATTAAACATGCTACGATTATCAAACTAGTTAATTATACATGATCAGGTCTAATCTAATTAAGTTAATTAACAGGCTCGAGTAATAATTACAAATTGGATTCTAATTGATTAGTCAACTAAGCATGACATACATTAGTCAATTAACATGCTAGTTAATTAATCAAATATGCTAGTTATTCTAGTTAAATATTAATCAATTAACATGCTCAGAATATCTATTAACAATTAAACATAATCAACTTATAGTTAGTAGCTTATTGTAAGTTCAGGGAAGCATTTGTTGATTAAGGAAGTAAAGTGCACAGTGAGATAAACAGCCAGTAAAATATACAGATAGATTTAACTCACAGCAACTCAGGAAATTATGCAACAGAATAAAATTAATGTAAGTAAGAGAAATCATAGTTCATAAAAATTATCTCCTTCTCACGTACTTCTTTCTTTAGTTCATCATTCTCTATTTCACGGCAAACCACTCTATACTTCACAGAAAATTTATCAACCAAAGAATATCTATAGGGTATAAATCACAAAGCAGTTCAATAAGGAAAATGTCTACGAAATAGAACTAACAATAAAGGCAGTATCTACACAACATAACAATGGAAATCCACGCAACTCACCCACCCATACTTGTGGTGTAGGGCCTCCATTGGCTAAGACATCCCTATTTCCTTTCCACTATTGATGAACACAACAGGGACAACAACTCCAATCCACGGTTCCTCACACTTACGGATAGCAACTCACTCCAGCCCACGACACACAGCTCAGAGCATCATCTCACTTCCCACACACTTCACTCGACTAGCATTGTTGGGAGAAATGTGCCCAACAAGCAAATGTAATAGAACAATTTTATAATATATGAATAACTTTATATTGATTAATATTATTTTAACATTTTAGATTATGTTTTATAAAATTCATAGAAAATTCCTTGGTTATTTATGCTAACTTTATATTGACATATATATTGTATATATGTGGGATAAAATATAAAGAGTAATAACCAGAATATGTCCATTACTTATATTTGAAGTATGGAATCTTCAAATAGTTCAAAGTCATAAACATAGTTTATCTCATTAAGAATGTATAGTCATATCCCGACTAAATATGTAGTGATATAAGATAAATATGTTTTATATAATATGATTATATAGGACTGGACCAGATAAAAATTATATTGTTCTGATAATTTTTGTTAAATATAGAAAAATTAATTTTATAATAATGATGGTCATAGATGTGTGATCTCAAATCGTTGTATTTAATAAACTCCTATTTTATTTTAATTTATTCTTTGATTTACTCGGTTAAGTTTTGTACAAGTTACAATTCGTATACCTTGTATATTGGGAGAGAATTAAAATGAATAGCTGAGAATGTTAATATCGATACAATGAAATCCATTTATATAGATTCCCTTGTTTGTTAGTTCAAGGATCGAATAATTAGCGCGCAATTCATAATTGCTATGAATTAATTATTCAATTAAGAACTAATGGTAGTCAAGGATAAAGAAGTAATATGAGAGGTTAACGGATTATAAACCTAGCTCTATTGCGAATCTAAATGGAGGGTTAATACATATGTAATGACTATATCAATGGACATTACTTTAAGTAAATATAATCTATAGTTTTGAGAGTGCAACTTTAAGTATTTAGTGGAATTACTTTAGAGTTAATAATTATGTTAATTAATATAAAAAGTTTGTATTAATTAACAAAATATTATTGGAGCTTAAAACTATAGGTCCATCGGTCCTTTCGTCACCTTCTATCATTATTCGAATCATAGAAAAGTGAACAAAGAATATTAAATAATTAATTATGACTTAATTATTTAATACACTCAATAATAAGTTTATTATTATTTTTTCATTTGATGAAATAATTGAATTATTGATTATTCAATTAATAAAGACAAAATGACAAAAGTTGTCAAAGTTAATATATTTGTTAAATGAAATAATTGAATGATTAATTATTCAATTAATTAACAAATATAAAGTAACTTTTAAAAATAGATTTTAAAATAGATTTTATCAAATTTGAATTAATGTCAAATTTGATTTAATGTCATGACCTTTTGTTTTCCATAACATTTTTGTTGTAAATGTTATAACTTAAATATACAAGTGTTGAGTTATGGCGACAAGACTTTTGATTTCCATAACATTTTTATAAATGTATGATATCAATGATAACTTTAATGAGAAATTTGTAGTGTTTTTCTCTAAATACCATAATGGCCATTATGGAGAAATATCACTATAAATAGAGGTCCAACCTCATTAGATGATGGTTGGAAGAGGTTGGTGAAGAAGTTGAAGTTAAGGTTGAAATCTTTGGGATTAAGGAATCCATTTTGAGAGCAAAATTTGTGTCTTCCGTGTTGGCTTTAGAGAAGTGTTTTCTACATCCAAATTGATTGTCTCATGTGTTGAGAATACTATCTATCATAAATTGAGTATGATCTTGTTTCATTCATCACGCCCACACGTGCTTATTAGAGGTGATGAGGATTGGCGGAGAAGATCGAAGGTTGATTTTGTACCCGTGTGAAGTAAGCTACAAAGGTAACATTCTTTATCTTTTAGATTAGATCTAAATAGAGATTTTAAATATATTTTATTATTAATATATTATAACAACGATCCATTTTATGTTCATATTAAAATTGTTTTTCATGATATATAGATTACGCACGTTACCATTGTTATGAACATCGGTAATTCCGCCGTGCGAGGGAACTTAAAAACCAACAATTGGTATCAGAGCTTCGTTGTAGTTATGATATTTAATAATGTGATTTTATGAAAATCATGATATGTGATGATAAGTATGCTTATGCATTTTTTTAATTTATATATATTTTTTGGAATGTTGAATGTATGGATATATGCATGATTGAAATAATGATCGTAATTTCATGTGGCCGATCTGGGTTAAAAATTTTTTTTTATTTCTTATTTTTAATTTTGATGTAAACCCAATTTGTCTTGGGTAAATACTCTTTATGTAATATTGATGGAGATCAAAGAAAAAAAGAAGGACAATACAAATTTTGGAGCGAACTATGGTGTGCAATTGTTGACACCACGATGTATGATGCACAAATGTGGAACCAAGACTTTATATAATTTTTTTTGAGTTTATATGTAATTTTAGAAATACCCAAATCAACCTGGTCATTATTTCATTTGCTTTTATGCTTGATATAAGTTGTTTTATCATTGTCATGCATTCACATGTCATATAGTACTTGCATATAAGACCTACTTATCATTTAGTTTTCTCACATGACATGCATTCTTAGCATATATTTTATTTATTTATTTTTAATAAATTAGTTTGTTAAAAATTAAATAGTTTTAATTAGATTAAAACTATTAATTCATATTTATGAATTATGTGAAAAAATAAAATAATGCAAAATTTTAATTGTTAAAATTTTTACATTATTTTGTAAATGCTAAATAAATTGTTTATTTAGTATCATTAATTTTATAATGTGGTTATAAAATTAATAATTTATATATAAAATAAATTTATTTTAATTAAATAATTTTTTTATATAGATTTAATAGAATATGTGATATTCTATAAAATCACTATAATTCAAAATAATAAGTGGGAGCAGAGAGTTAGATGTAACTTTCCATGGTCTCCATCGTTGATACAACAACGTGAGATTTAAGTGGGGCTCTCATCCTCGCTAAGGAGAGTGTTCACTTAGATCAATACCATGGTTGATCTCCTAGAGATAGATTTTATAAAATGTATTTTATAATTGACCGTCCTTAAGGCGGCAATTATAAGTTAAGTTTTATAAAATCGAAACGATAGTATACACTCATAAAAATGTGATATAATATATTAATCACATTTTGACCAAAACTAATCGATAGTTAATAAATTTTGAAAATATGAGATATTTTGAATAAATTTATTAATAGATAATATCTTTACCCTAAGGAAAAATATTATGTATCGAGGCAATAATAGCATTTGCATTTTATTTAGTGATTTAGCATGCTCATGCATCATTTTACTTGTCATATTACTTATGAAATTTATGCATAATATTAATTTTTATTTATTTATTTATTATAGCATAATATCTTCTTTTATGATTAATTTACTCGTGACTGAAAAATTGACTGACGATAATTTCGTCAACTGGAAAAGGAACAAGAATATGATTCTTGTACACGAAAACTTGAAGTTTTTCCTAACTGAGGAATGTCCTCCGATCCCTGCTGAAAATGCAACAAAAGAGAAGAGAAACTGTAAAAAGTATCTCGAGGAACTGAAACAAAGAAGACAAGTAAATCTGATTGACTTGTTATTGAATTTTGTTTCGTTGAGAATGATTTATCACCCTGGATAGTTGATTTAGGTGCGACTAATCATGTTTGTTGTTCTTTACAAATGCTTAGTTCTTATCGGAATCTAGCAGATGGGGAGTTCACTATTAGAGTGGGCGATGGGGCACTAGTTTCAGTTTCAGCAGTGGGAGAAACAAAATTAAATTTTCAAAATAAATTTTTATTATTGAATAATATTTATTTTGTACCGGGGTTTACTAGAAATCTCATTTCTGTTTCTCACTTATTTGAACAATGTTATTCAATTTCTTTTAATAATAATATTGTTATTATTTCTAGAAATGGATTAAATATTTGTTCTGGTTTTATGGAAAGTGGACTTTATGTGATAAGGCCCACCAATAAATCACTGTTGAATACTGAACTTTTTAAAGTAGAATTGCCTAAGTCCAAGAAACTTAAAATTTCTCATGATGATAACACATATCTTTGACACCTTCATCTAGGTCATATTAATCTAGATATAATTGATAGACTTGTGAAGAACAATCCTTTAAAAGATTTAAATGTTGGATCTTTACCAGTCTGTGAATCTTGTCTAGAAGGAAAAATGACCAAGAGACATTTTTCTGCAAAGGGTTGAAGGGCTCAAGAGCCAGATGTATGTGACCCTATGACTACTCAGGCTAGAGGTGCTTATGAGTACTTCATCACTTTTGTTGATGATTACTCAAGATATGATTATACTTATCTAATTCAATTTAAATCAGAAACTTTTAGAAAGTTGCAAGAGTTTAAAGCTGAAGCTGAAAGACAATTAGATAAGTCAATCAAGTGTATTCGATCAGATAGAGGAGGTGAATACCTTGATAATGAATTCAAGGATTACTTGTTAGAACATGAGATTATATCTCAGCTAACAACACCTGACACTCCTCAGCAAAATGGTGTTGCTGAGAGGAGAAATAAGACTTTACTTAACATGGTTCGATCCATGATGAGTTACTCTGCACTTCCAAAATCATTTTGAGGATACGCCATACAGACAGCGACTTACATTTTGAATGTGGTCCCATTTAAGTCTATTCCCAAGACACCTTTAGAGTTGTGGAGTGGTCACAAGCCTAGTTTGAGACACTTTCGCATATGGGGGTGTCCCATACATGTGCTAGTAGGAAAGACTGGAAAATTAGAACCTCGCTCTGAGGTTTGCATGTTTGTTGGTTATGCAAAAGGAACAAGAGGAGTTTTGTTCTATAGTTCTCAAGATAACAAGGTATTTGTATCGACAAATGCCACATTTCTTGAATATGACTGTATGACAAACTTCAAACCTCAAAGCAAGATTGTCTTGGAGGAAATTCATGCTGATGAGATCAGATCAGAAACAACAAAAGTTGTTGTTCCACATGGTACTCAGAAGACAACTACTTCTAGTCAGACCATCATGCCACCTAGACGTAGCGAGAGAGTAGTACGACCACCAGCTCGATATGGATAGGTAGGTGAAGCACAAGTTGTTGTCACTGACGATGGAAAGGATGATCCATTATCATTTAGATGTGCAATGGAAGATGCTGACAAAGAAGCATGGCTTGAGCTATGAAACTTGAGATGGAATCAATGTATTCCAACTCTGTCTAGAATCTTGTAGATCTACCTGAAAGGGTGAAACCTATAGGGTGTAAATAAATCTATAAGAGAAAAAGAGGAGTGGACGAGAATGTAGAGACATTCAAAGCTAGACTTGTAGCTAAGGGTTATACCCAAAGGGAAAGAGTTGATTATGAAGAGACTTTCTCTCCTGTAGCTATGTTTAAGTCCATTCGTATATTGCTCTCTATTGCCGCTCATTATGATTATGAAATTTGGCAGATCTTTTCCACATGGTCATCTTGAAGAAACCATTTGTATGGAGCAACCAAAGGGTTTCATAGATAAAGATGCACAACAAAAAGTTTGTAAGTTAAATAGGTCTATTTATGGACTTAAACAAGCATTTAGGTCATGGTATATGAGATTTGATGAAGCAAATCAAATCTTATGGGTTCACACAGTGCCTTGATGAGTCTTGTGTATACAAACTCATCAATGACACGTATGTGGTCTTCTTAGTTCTGTATGTTGATGATATTCTACTTATTGGAAATAATGTAGAACTATTATCAGAAATAAAAGCATGGCTAACTAAGCAATTCCAAATGAAAGATTTATGAAATGCAAGCTACATTCTTGAGATTCATCTAGTAAGAGATCGTAAAAATAGAATGTTAGCTTTGTCTCAAGTATTGTATATTGACAAGATGGTTGTCAAATATTCGATGTAAAACTTCAAGAAAGGTTATTTACCTTCTAGGCATGAAGTTATTCTTTCTAAAAAGCAGTGTCCTGACACACCTCAAAAGGAAGAAGATATGAGACGTTACCCCTCTGCATCAGCTGTTGGGAGCTTGATGTATGCTATGTTGTGCACAAGGCCCAACATATGTTATGCAGTAGGGATAGTTAGCCAGTTCTAGTCAAACCCAAGATTGAATAATTGGATAGCAGTCAAACATATTCTCAAGTATCTAAGGAGAACGAGAAACTATATGCTAGTATATTCTGGTAGAGATTTGATTCCAACTGGATACACAGATTCTAATTTTCAAACTAATACAGATGATCAAAAGTCGCTATCTGGATCAGTTTTCACCATTGGAGGTGGAACCATAGTTTGGAGAAGTGTAAAACAAGGTGGTGTTTAAAACTCTACTATGGAAGCAGAATACATTACTGCTTGTGAAGCAGCAAAAGAAACTGTGTGGCTTAAAAAATTGTTTAGTGATTTGGAAGTAGTTTCAAATATGGATAAGCTATTGTCTTTGTACTGTGACAATAGTAGTGCAGTGGTGAATGCTAAAGAACCTAGAAGTCACAAACGAACAAAGCATATAGAGAGAAAATATCATGTGATAAGAGATATAGTGCAACGTGGAAATGTTGTTGTTCTAAAGATTCTAGCAGATGAGAATCTTGCTGATCCCTTCTCCAAGATGTTTATTGCAAAATGTTTTTATAAACATCTAAAGGGTTTAGGGATTAGAGACATGTCTCATTTGCTTTAGGGCAAGTGGGAAATTGTTGGGAGAAATGTGCCCAACAAGCAAATGTAATAGAATAATTTTATAATATATGAATAAATTTATATTGATTAATATTATGTTAACATTTTAGATTATGTTTTATAAAATACATAGAAAATTCCTTGGTTATTTATGCTAACTTTATATTGACATATATATTGTATATATGTGGGATAAAATATAAAGAGTAATAACCAGAATATATCCATGACTTATATTTGAAGTATGGAATCTTCAAATAGTTCAAAGTCATAAACATAGTTTATCTCATTAAGAATGTATAGTCATATCCCGACTAAATATGTAGTGACATAAGATAAATATGTTTTATATAATATAATTATGTAGGACTGGACCAGATAAAAATTATATTGTTCTGATAATTTTCGTTAAATATAGAATAATAATTTTATCATAATAATGGTCATATATGTATGATCTCAATTCGTTGTATTTAATAAACTCCTATTATATTTTAATTTATTCTTTGATTTACTTGGTAAAGTTTTGTACAAGTTACAATTCGTATACATTGTATATTGGGAGTGAATTAAAATGAATAGCTGAGAATGTTAATATTGATACAATGAAATCCATTTATATAGATTCCCTTGTTTGTTAGTTCAAGGATCGAATAATTAGCGCGCAATTCATAATCGTTATGAATTAATTATTCAATTAAGAACTAATGGTAGTCAAGGATAAAGAAGTAATATGAGAGGTTAATGGATTATAAACCTAGCTCTATTGCGAATCTAAATGGAGGGTTAATACATATATAAAGACTATATCAATGGACATTACTTTAAGTAAATATAATCTATAGTTTTGAGAGTGCAACTTTAAGTATTTAGTGGAATTACTTTAGAGTTAATAATTATATTAATTAATATAAAGAGTTTATATTAATTAACAAAATATTATTGGAGCTTAAAACTATCGGTTCATCGGTCCCTTCGTCACCTTCTATCATTATTCGAATAATAGAAAAGTGAACAAAGAAGATTAAATAATTAATTATGACTTAATTATTTAATACACTCAATAATAAGTTTATTATTATTTTTTCATTTGATGAAATAATTGAATTATTGATTATTCAATTAATTAAGACAAAATGACAAAAGTTGTCAAAGTTAATATATTTGTTAAATGAAATAATTGAATTATTGATTATTCAATTAATTAACAAATATAAAGTAACTTTTAAAAATAGTTTTTAAAATAGATTTTATCAAATTTGAATTAATATCAAATTTGATTTCATGTCATGACCTTTTGTTTTCTATAACATTTTTGTTATAAATGTGTTATAACTTAAATGTGCAAGTGTTGAGTTATAGTGACAAGACTTTTGATTTCCATAACATTTTTATAAATGTATGATATCAATGATAACTTTCATGAGAAATTTGTAGTGTTTTTTTTCTAAATACCATAATGGCCATTATGGAGAAATACCACTATAAATAAAGGTTCAACCTCATTAGATGATGGTTGGAAGAGGTTGGTGAAGAAGTTGAAGTTAAGGTTGAAATCTTTGAGATTAAGGAATCCATTTTGAAAGCAAAATTTGTGTCTTCTGTGTTGGCTTTAGAGAAGTGTTTTCTAAATTCAAATAGATCGTCTTATGTGTTTAAAATACGATCTATCATAAATTGAGTGTGATCTTGTTTCGTTCATCACGCCCACACGTGCTTATTCGAGGTGAGGAGGATTGGCGGAGAAGATCAAAATTTGATTTTGTACTCGTGCGAAGTAAGCTACAAATGTAACATTCTTTATCTTTTAGATTAGATCTAAATAGAGATTTTAAATGCATATTATTATTAATATATTATAACAACGATCCGTTTTATGTTCATGTTAAAATTGTTTTTCATAATATATAGGTTACGCACGTTATCGTTGTTATGAACATCGGTAATTTCGCCATGCGAGGAAACCTAAAAACCAACAAACCCACTTTTCACACAATCTAAGGCTCACACTCACGCAGGCAGAGAAGCTCTCACAGGGGAGGAGAGCTCACCCTGGGAAAGGAAACGTTGAAGACTAAATAGAATAGGCAGAGAAGGAGACTGGTACTACCTGGAGGAGGAGGGGACAACTTGTACTCATTGGGAGGCAGAGAGGTCAGCTGGAACAGGCAAGGGTGGCTCCAGCAGGGGGGGGGGGGGCGACTTCGCGTGGGTTTCGAGAGGATTTATTGTCGGGGGTCATGTTTTCCATTGGCTAAGCGTCGTTTTCCTCTGATTTAAAATCATTTCTGTCGCAGATCTAGGTTGATTCAGATGGGTGCAGACGTGATAGTCTTGTTCGCATTCGTCCAAAAGGCTAAAATCTCACAGGCTAAATCTTGGCTTTGGACGAGAACTAGTGTCCTCATGCTGTCTGTACTGTTTGCAGACAATATTTGGACGCGTTATGGCGTCCGCACTTATCGTTCGCGGGCGTGCTGAGGTGTCCTAAAATTGGACAGAGGCAAATCGGATGAGGTCCTCCCACGTCTGCAGTCGTCCGAAACTATCCAAGATTTGGACAAATTTGATACGAACGCAGCTTTCCTCGTCCGGACTGGTCCGAAACTTCACAGCACAATGAAGTCAGGACGAGAAAGTCATCCCAACCCATTCTTTGTGTGTGCAATGTGTTTGCAGACAATACATATCGTCCGTAATGTTGTCCGCAGGTGTCCACAAACGCCCTGGACAGCATTTCTGCATATTTTCTCACTTAACTCCTATTCCATAATTTTTCCCCATAAATACATGTCATAAACTGACACGTATAATTACACAACGTAACATCCTCATCACCCCATCATCTAATTACATTGCGAAGAGGGGAAACGAAAATATCCCTAGACTTAACGCTCTCTAACGTCCTCGATTATACCTCGATAATTGCACAACTTAAAAGGTCGGGGTGTTACAAAAGAAGAAGACAAATTTTTCTCCCCATTCTTTGCAGTCGAGAGAGCGCAAGAGGGGATGGTGAGCCGGATCAGAGCGCCTCTGACTTCTGACGAAGGATTCGAGTTCCCGTCGTCCCTGCGAGTAGTTATTCTGAAGGCAGTTTTAGCAATGGTAAGCTTTTCTTCTTAGTTTCGAGTTCTAAGATTAGGGTTTTGAATGGCTTCGGATTTGGAGTTAAAAACTTGAATCTGGGGGAAATTTCAGGATTATATTTGTTTGTTTGAAGTTTTATGCAGGGTTGTTGATCGTTAGGAGTCGAGAAATAAGGGTAAAACGCCAAAAATCTGCAGTTTTTGGCGATTTTTTGGTCGACCAACAATTGACCGGAAGGGGCCCAATTGATTTTTAATCGACTAGGGAACAAATACTAGTCAACACCAGTTGACCGGTGTGATAGGGGGACTAGTCTACCAGAGGTGACATTGGTTGACCATAAGGGAAGGGAAGGGAAGGGAAGGGAAGGGGGATCGCTCCCATTTTGTCCCATTTGTTAGCCTAAGTGGCATTAGAATTATTTGTTTTAATGATGATCGTATTTATTTTAAATTATAAGTTTTTATTTTATGAATATGCATAATTGTTTAATCATTATATTTATATTGATATTCATTGGAAATATCATTAATTAGGGTATTAATGTTGTCTAACATGTCTACCTAAGTTCATGTAGTTAATATGTATAATGTTGGGACTTAGAGAAAGCAAGAATGACAAAAAGGAAGGAAGAGTTTGAGCAATCAAGCAAGGAGGTCGACCAAAAATAGCCTGCACGAAAGAATTGGTCGACCAGTTGATCGATTACAAGTCTAAACAGATTGCTCATGAGTTCTGCGGTAGAGGAAGCGGTCGAGCAGCGAGGAAATGGTTGACTGAAATTAAAGACAGATTGCCTCTCATTTCTATGATCGAAGAAGCGGTCGAGTGGACGTTCGACTAGCTGATTCACTGATCGATCTAAAGCTTGGATGAATGAAGAAATCATCGATCAACCGGTCGACCGATTTGAAAGACTTGCTCAAAAATTGGACGACCAAAATCTCAACGATAACATCCAACGATCAGATGCGATCAACCAAAAAGGACATGGTCGACCGCTAATGCAGAGTTTATAAATGTAAGACACTCCAAAGCTCAAAGGAACCAAGTGAGAATTGTAGTGAAGCCCTGCCGAATTTTATACTCGTGCAATATTTAATTTTTCAAAAATCATATATGACTTATTGCATACAAAATATAATTCAATGCATAAACGTAAAGAGTAAAGATTAAGAGATGCAGACGATATTGTTTATGTGATTTGGCAAACTGCCTACATCCACCCTCCAAACCTCACTTGGAGATCACTAATAAATTGGCTTACGGGTGCCAATTAAACCTTTAACAAGCAACTATTACGGGGCGTCACCCTTTGACTATTACGTGGCGTCACCCTTTGACTATTACAGGGCGTCAACCTTTCTTTGATTGTTGCGGACCGTCACCCTTGTTTGACAAATTTGTAGGGCGTCACCCTTTTCGATTTAGTACAAGTGTTTGGAAATTAAACACTCACAAATTTTTCCAAACTATCCCAAATTGAATTATCAAGTTTGGGGTTAGGAGAGTTGGATTACAATACTCATAAATATACTATAGAATTGAGTATAAAATTCGGTAGGGCTTTGCCTCAATTCTCGGTTTGCTAATTTGAGCTTTGGAGTGACTTATGTTTATAGGCACTGCTCTAGCGGTCAACTTTTTTCTTTTCGGTCAACCCTTTAACTAAGCCATTGGAATTCTGGCCATTGAATTTTGACTGTTATGGTAATCTGTACATTTCACGGTCGACTATGCAGTTGACCTCCCGAGTAATCTGTTCATTTTGTGGTTGTTCTTTTCCTTCAGAGCAGCTTCACTTGGTCGACCCTTTGCCTTGTTTTGTCAACCTTTTACTCCTTTTTGTCATTCTTGATTCTCCTAAGTTCTGAAACGATATGTATTCACTATATGGACTTAGATAGACATGTTAGCATATAATAACACCCGTTTTAAGAGTATTTCCAATAAATACATATATAAATATTATGATTAAACCATTAAGAGTATTATCAATAAAAACATAATAATCAAATTATTAATTCCATCAAAATAGTCATCATCAAAATAAACTAAGCCTAACAAAAAGGCTAACAAAGTGAAGGGTGACACCCAGCGAATTCGTCAAGTGAAGGGTGACGCCCTGTGAATAGTCATTCCCCCCACCCCCTATAGACTCACACTGATCCTACACTGTTGAGCTGTTTGTGCGTTTGTTGGGTTATTAGACATGATATGGGGCTCTTCCACCTATTTTGTGTGACTTACTGATGAAAATTCTTGTCCTTTGACTAGGTTTTAAGCTCGATTTGGTTATAGTTTTTTAGCCGACTTTCCACTAAATTCATACTTGATTGACTTTAGATGAGTCTCCTTGACTTTTGAGTCTTGGATGGTTGCAGACGTGTCTTATCAACCGCTGTGAGGTTCTCGTGTCTGTCAACGTATCTTGTCAACACTAAATGGTCTTGGTTGACTGTTGTTGAGTTTGGTCGAAGCTGCAAGGTCTTGGTTGACCTTCGCTTTGCCTCGATGACTGTTGTGTGGTCTCGATTGGACACTGTAATGCCTTGTTGACCATGAGTGGGTTTGAATGGCTTCTGTTATGTCATGTTGACTACTGAGTGAATCAGGTAGTATGTGTCGTGTTTCGTCTTTCATCACCGTGTCGACCGATTGAACTTTCGGGTTGTCTATGAGTGCCGGATCAACCTTGGTTCTATTTTTAGTCGACTGCACTATTTGTTTCGTGGAGTGGGATTAGCAAACTCCGTTCATTTTCGTCAGCAATATCTTGTTCTCAATCGTGTTGATTCTTGACCCAGGGTGTAGGAAACCCGTCGTTCCTCGTTTGAGCCGAGAAGTCTTATGATGATCATTCTAGTTGGGGTTGGTTTCCAGTTTAGGATCCTTATTATATCCCTTGTATGATTGTTGAGATTTTGACATCGGCCTTCTTATAGGTTTCAGAGATGTTAGTGGTGCGACATTCGCTTTCGATAGCGCATGGAGCTGGCTAGTCGGTAAGGTTGTCATGATTGTCATCGAGGTAGGTATTTTTATACTTTTTACATTTAATTGCATCATGTTTGCAAATTGCTATTTTGTGGGATATCACATTTGAAAACCCGACGGAGACTGTTTCGACAGCATATCTGTTTTAATGCATGTTTTCTCACGTTTACTTTATCGTACATGGTATGTCGTTTGCTATTCTACGCACATTTGATGGTTTGATATTTGTGTATATATGTTGGGAGGATGAATCCTTTTGACACTTTAGGCACTCTAGCGGTTAAAGCATCATGAGACTATCTTGTGCAATCTCTTACTGCGAGGAGATTGATTGTTTGTACATGCAAAAAGGTGATAGAGCACTGATGACATGTTCTCAGGTTTCGAGCCCAGAAGTTGAAATGGAGATGAGGCAGTGATGATGCGTCTTTGGGTTTCGATCCCTAGAACCTACTCAGAGTATTTAGTTACATGGATTAAAAGTTTTCAGTCGCTGAGGTTAGCCTATCCTAGTATCGTTCCATTTGATGGGTGGCGTGACGACTCAAAGCTCTGCTCGTCGGCAACCCTAGTCAATTTGAGACATATGGGTATTCTAGTTAAGAAACAGTCTATTGCAAGCAACCTTATCCGTTACTTCGATTATAGAGTCTTGTCGGCGCTGAGCTTTGACTCATTGGCAACTCGGGTGACGTGCTGGATCTTCAGATCGCTGTCGTTTGTTTCCCTCTATCTCATGAGGTGTAGCTCTTGACAGATAACCACCTTTCTATGATGAGTGTCAGATGAGTCCTTGTATGACCATCCATTTTCACTGATAACGTTTTCAAATCGAAAAACAATATTGACATATTTTACGATATAACTATCTATGTATACAGTGCGTTTTGATATAGCCACATCGAGGGTCATAAACCAGTTTAATAAAATGACAAAGAGGTTTTGAACTATTTAAATCTATGCACAGTAAATAAGAAACATAAAATAGTTTTCAAGAAGATGAGAAAAACAGTTTTTAGCATACATTGCATTTAGTATCAACTTTCTTACTAAGTTTGTCACTCACCACTTACACTCTATTTTTCACAAGTTAGGGTGTAGATTCAGTGCATGAGATTTGCACATGTCGTCGTGGAGCGTTGCCAATGTCCCTCTAGTAGTTGTATCGATCTTCCTGTGGATGTCGGTTCAATCCCTTCATATTGGGTATGTTTAGGGGTTGTAGTTTTGGTGTTGTTTGATTTAATTCCTACACAGTATATTCTTTATTTATACTATCATGTCTCTACCTAATCACTCTGTAGACCTCAATCCATGTGATTTGAGTTTGAGCTTACATTTTCATGTTAAGACTTCCCATTCTTTTACATCTTAGGCTAGGTAACTGGGTCTTCTATCACGATCGGGTCACCTAAACTAGCAGTTATGTTAGGCTTACCTTTGGGTTGTGACATTTACCTTTTCTACTAGAAAAAATACTTTTTCCATTATGGAAAATACACTTGTCACACTAAATACGTGGTGCTTTTGTTGAGGAAAGTAAAATTTTGAATTATGACTTACTTTTTGTAGCAAAATGCATGTTTTCGTTGCAGAAAAGATATTTACCGCAAAAGATACTTAGTCTTCTATTGTGAAAAGTAAGTTTTTGACTAGAACTACTTTATATACGGGTTCGTTGCGAAAAAAAAACCTATTCTCTAAGGAAACAAATTGAAATTTTTAACAGAAAAATTGATAGTGATGTTTGCTCTATTTATTTATTATAATTTAGTATTTTATTTAGTTACGAAAATTTTTTAGTGATTGTCTTAATCTCATTTTTCAGTGTTGTTTTATTAATTACCATGAAAAAAAAATGTATTACTCTTTATTTTTATTTTTTAATTTATATAATAAATATTAATTAATTATATCCATTAATATTTATAAGAAAATAGTAAGAGTAATCGAATGCACCAATAAATGAGAAATCATAACAATTTTATTTTCCAATCTTTTCTCTTTTGTAATGGCAAACATTGAAGAATTGATAGAAAGATAAATAATTGTCATCAGATGATACCAATTGGCATCAGTATATCTTAACAGCATATGATACGAACCTGAATTGGCATCAGTATAAGATTTATTTTATAGTTTTGAAGGAGAATAAATAATTGTCGTCCTAGATTATTTTTTTTAAAACATGAAAAATAATTTATGATATATAATACACCTCACCTCAAGCTTCTGTCAGAAATACCACTCACCGGTCAAATATTATTAGTCAACTTATGCATGTAGTTGAATTAATACACTTCTCCCGCATGTACGCGCGTATACATATATCATATTTGACGTGCAATATTCAAACCAAGACCCGGCTGGGGGTTGCATGGACTTCTCTGAGCTCAGTTCTGAGACCACTCCCTCCTCCATTTGCCAATGGATGGATTCCATGCTCAGGCCCCGTCATGAAAGCTCTGTTCTCCCTCTCCTTCTCCATCGATACATTGTAACGCCTTTCAACATCTGCACTTCACACATAGAAAGAATGAAACACAAATCGTCTGGCTTAACGACGAAGTCGTAATCAGCGTCTGAAGTTCATACCTTGGACGAGATTTTCATCGACCTGCCCGTCTCTAGTGAGAGACATCATGATCTGTGGAAGTCCTAATGGCAGATTGTCGCCCTTGTCCACCTGCCAAAAATGGAAGACTTTTCCGTACGTTTTGCAGACTTTGTTGAGATCCTGTCGCTGGATCGGACCCGGAACTGTCGGCATGAACAGTATCCCGCTCTTCACCTCGTACTCGTGAGAGTGCCAGAGACGCTTCTCTTCTTCCGGCAGCGTCAGGAAGAGGTTTTCCGATACGATGTACTCGATTCCTATAAGGCGCGCGTCGGCGTTGGGGCTGTCGTAGATGAGGCACTGCCGCATTTCCTCGTTCTGGTGCGCACAATAGTGGTGCGCCTCCACTTGCCGCGTCATGTCGTAGGCGTAGAAATGAAACCTGAAGAACATGTCGATTTCAGAATCCAACTCCAATTTATCGTAGCAAAACCTATATTCAATCAAAGAAAGTAAAAAGACAATAGTTTTACGCGCAGAGATGCTGGTGAATCTGGTTAACGGGACGGAAACCTTGAATGGCGGCGGTGGCCGTTTCAAGAACAGCTTTGCCGGTGGCAGTCGGTTCACCAGGGATTTCTGTATAGCTCGTCGTCGACATTTGTGCTGACCCGTTACTGCTTAGTTTTGCTTTGATTTGAAGAGCAGATGAGAATAAGAAGACGATCGGAAAAGCCATGGATTTATGGTGGGGGAGGTAGACAAATCGGGTGTCGTCATTGCATGCAGTTCAACGCGTGGCGAAGGAGAAAGGGGTAGGACTAAACGTGGCCTGATCGTCTTCTTACGTGGGCTTCAGTTAACTTTGCCAAATATCAAAGCAACTTTCCACACAATAACAAGAATAATAAATTAAAAATGATTCTCAGCCCAACGTGTAATCCATTTTATGTTGATCCAATCTTTAGTAGCTCGATATAATAATAACGATTGACACCACACACCATTGAGAGTTTAAATTATTTATTTTGATAAATAAAAATTAAATTATATTTTAAGAAAATGACAAATCAACCATCGTACTTTGTGATCAATAATAAATAACTATGGAATAATTTTTTACTAACAACTTAAACACTGAACTATAAGTTCTCATCACTATCTTTATTTTCTTCTTCTTGATTCCTCGTCGTCATCTAGTGCTCATCACTTTTTACAAAAGAAAGTAATATTTCCGCTGCAGAAAGTATTTTTTTCGCTGCGAAACATAATCTTTTCCTAAGCTGGACGACGACATTCCGCTGCAAACCATTGACGTTCGGCAGCGGAATGTCATCGTTCCCTATTGGAAACTAATCTTAAAAAACCGTTTAATGAAAAGACAACGTTCCGCCGCATAAAAATAACGTTGTTTAGCAGAATAACAACGTTTTTTAACAGAAAACGTGATAGCAATGTTTGCATCATCAATTTTCTATAGTGAAGTAGTTAAGTTGTTAGCGAAAATACTTGTATGGTTGAGTTATCATTGATCACAAAATATAGTGGTCGATTTGTTAAATTTTCTTATATTTTATTAAAGATAAAGAAAAAATAATGATTTATAAAAAGGGAAATCTGGAAGAGTAGTTGAATAATAATTAAAGCTCGTTAATGGAAAACCTTTGACAAGAGGGAATCGAAAGAAATGGACAAGTATGCACACAAACTTCAATGTTAGGTTGGGTGAGACTGACATTAAAGTTGATAGTGATAGATAAGACTTAATAGTAGTAATGTAGTAGGTGATAGCAAATTTTGACTTCTTAAATTTCCCTTCTAGTGTGAACAACCTATGTGTTTTTTTTGGTCCCTTAATTTTATAATTAATTATTTATTTATTTAATTTAACCATATTTCATAAATCGACGATGTTGAGTCCTCGTTCCTCCTGCTCGCTGAATTTTTCTGAAGCTAATTTCGGGTCAAAGATGGCAGCATCCGCACCATGACGTTGACTATGACCTTCCCAATTCTTCAGGATTAATCTGAATCCATGGCTTTGCTCAAATTCTCGCTCTGATTCGAACTACGCCCCGCAAGACGTCGACGATGGTTGTGGCAAAGGCGGTTGAGAAGCCTATTGAGCTGAGGGCGTTGGACTGTTTGGGAAAAGGGTTTGACGTGACCAATGATTTTAGGTTGAAATTCGTCAAGTGTTTCGGGGATGAAGAAGGCGGAAGGCTGGTTGTGGTTGACGAGGAGAATACGAGGGACATTGTGCTTCCCGGAGGATCAATCGTCCGCGGTGTTTCTCCGGATATTCGATGCGACAAGGGAGATCGAATCCGTTTCAAATCCGATGTTGTTCAATTTAATCAGGTTTTTCTTTTCTTTTCGTTTCTTCGCTTATTTCCATTTTTCGGTTTTACTATCTCATCTGTTTCGAGGGAGCGTTTTGCTCTGCTACTGTGTTCTTCTAGTGGACTAAAAGCTTAATGGATTCTCCGATTGTCCGGAAGTCCGATAACTATCCAAATCAATCAATGATTGAATGACAGAATGAAAAACTCATCATACGTGCAAAAACTGTTCTGGGTAATTTGCTTGATATATTTCCATAACTGCACATCCTAATCTTTTAATACTCGAAATTTGGAGAGTTTTGATTTAGCAAATATTGCTCAGGTTAATGAGTATATCTGTCCTCTTGTATATGATTAATCTTCACTCTCAGGGCTTTTTCTCCTAGATCAGCGTGTCACAGTCATACGAGTTATATTCTGGCTATTTCTGTCATATATGTTGCAAAAGATACGGCTAATTTCATTCTTTATACATTTCTTTTTGGCATAGTTAGAAATTTTTATTGTTACATTTGGTAGCTGACTCTTCTGTATTGAAAAGAGTTAACTTTAAGAATATTATTTGGGAGACAACAAAACCTGCTTCTTGCCATGGCAAGTGGTAATGAGTTGAATGAATCAATCCCGGATCTCAAAATTAATGAAACAATGCCACAAGGTGTCGTCTTATATCTCTCCAAGCTGGTGCGTTAATGAGTTGGATAGGATAACATCTTTCGAACTACACAAAATGATATATCATTGCTTATTTTTATTTTTTAATGGGGTTTTGAAAATCTGTTTCGCCTTGATATTATGTGTTTTAAGATTCATTTAACCTACCTGACCCTATTTTCGGGCCCAAACTTTTATGCAGATGTCAGAGTTACTAAATCAGAAATCCTCCTTACATGGAAAAGTTCCTTCTGGCTATTTTAATGCTATTTTTGAGTTGAGTGGAAACTGGCTACTCGATGCCTCAGATTCAGCTTATCTTGCCTTTGATGCATACTTTTTATCTTTGTTTTATTTGCACCTTACAAGACCTGTGCTGACACTGCAAGACAAAGTAAAGAAGGCGGTTCCTTCTAGTTGGGATCCAGCCTTACTATCTAGGTAGTGTTCTTGCAATAACATTGCAATTGATGAAGAGATTTCTTTTTAAATGCCTGGTAAAATATTTAAGTGTTTTATGGATGAATTTGGTTAAAAAACTGATTCAGGTTTCTACATAATAGACCTCATGTGTGCTTGATAAAACAGAGTGATTTTTTTTGTGAATTAAAGCAACTGTCAAGAGTTTTAGATCTTTCTAGTTCTTTTTTTTTTATTAGGGAGAATTTTCTGTCCTCCCTTTAGGCTTTTTTTTCACTTTTCAAATCAAATTTATTTCTGGAAAAAAATAAAGGTGTTTGTTTTGAATGAGTGATTCTGTTACTATTAGAATAGATCAAAAAGCTGGTATATATTAGGGAAAAAGAGATCAAATGAGTGTTGTGAGATCATACAATCTTTGTTTTTCTATACCTTGTCGATGCTGATTAATCTATTAGGCAGGTTCATACAGACATATGGGACACACATAATTGTGGGGATGGCCGTTGGTGGTCAAGATTTGGTTTGTCTGAGGCAGAAACCTTCTTCATCTATCCCTCCAGCTGATCTAAGAAGACATTTAGAGGACCTTGGAGATCTTTTGTTTTCTGATAGAAGCAGCCCTTCAATTTCACAGAGAAAAACAAATGGTGGAAAGAAAGTATGCCTGGTTTTACTTACTCTTCCTTCTCACTTCTAATTCAAGTAGCGTAATGACTCGTTGTATTACCTTCTTGTAGGTGCCGGAAATATTTAATCGAATTTTGGAGTCAAATACAATACAGTTAGCTAGTAGTATTACAGAAACATCAAGCAAAGATGTAAGTTAATACCTCGGTTAAACTTTTGCATTGGATAACTGTTTTAGTGTTCGATTCTCTTTTTCAATGTTATATTTTAAATTGGCAGGGTCTCTCCATCGTTTGTTCAAAAAGAGGGGGTGATGTATTTTTAAACAGTCACGCTAATTGGCTCCAATCTGTGACTGCGAAACCAGATGCCATTCTATTCAAATTTGTTCCTATTACTTCTCTTCTTACTGGGATTTCTGGCAGTGGCTATCTCAGCCATGCGATAAACTTGTATTTGCGATGTAAGTACTTCTCAGACTTGTTTATAGAAGTATGTTTCTGAAATTCATGTAGTTTTGGTTCATTTTCTCCGGGTTTTACTTTTATGAGATTTTCCTTTCACGCAGGGTTACTCTAGGCTGCTTTATACCAATTCATTTTGCTGTTTGTATTTGTTTAAAAGCTCTCAAGCCTGTGAATTGTATGGAATTATGTAGAGTTAGAAAAAGTTATCCAATCAAAGTGTAGTATATGGCCGAAACCTGAACCTCCCCCCAGCTCATTCCTCCCCAACACCCAATGATGTTTTTTTTTCTTTCTCTAAAAGACACTCTTTTGGACGAAACTAATCCTGCAGCGTGTGAATTGATCGAATGTTTAGATAAACCGGCTGTGAAGGATTTGCAGTGCTTCTTGGAATTCCAAGTTCCAATACAGTGGGCTCCAAACTTCTGTGAGTTGCCTTTAGGACATCAAAGAAGGAAGGCTTCTTGTCCTTCCCTGCAATTCAGTTTTCTTGGTTCTCGGATCAAAATCAATTCTTCTCAGGTATTGCACTTCCCTACTTGATATCTGCTGCTCTATTAAAATTCCTGACTCAGTTACTTTAAATTTGGTTGAGAGTTAAAAGCTAATTCCAAATGAAACATCGATTTTTCTCACTTAGATTGAGAAGAATGACAGATAATCCGAATCAACAGTTGTTAAGATCCTTGTAATTTCAATTCTGCTTCAGGTTTCGAGCTGTCAAAAACCAGTTGTCGGCCTACGGTTGTATTTAGAGGGCAAGAAAAGCAACTGGCTGGCCTTACACGTACAACATCTCACAAGCATTCCAAAGCTCATATTGAGAAACGACACAGTATTGAAACAATCCAGGTGGAGAGGGTCCGATGATATTGAAGACAACGACCAATTTTTAGAGCCAGTCAAGTGGAAAGGCTACTCAAATCTATGCACTCGTGCTGTAAAACACAATCCTGAGTGGATGAATGAAGATTCAAATGGTGTTTACATAGTGACTGGAGCACAACTCATCAGCAAGGGGAAATGGCCAAAGACAACACTCCACCTCCGCCTTCTCTTCACCCATCTGCCAAATTGCTCGATTGGGAAAACAGAATGGGCTTCCACCCCAGGAGCTTCTAGAAAATCTAGTTTCCTGACGAGTCTCAGCACGACATTTTCGTTCACTCAGCAGACAGTAGCAGCTCAACAGAAGCAAGTTCCAGGTGCGCTCAACTCCGGAGTCTACGGCGAAGGTCCTCCGGCACCGGTCCGATCCAAAAAGCTCCTTAAATATGTGGATGCGTGGGAGGTGGTGAGGGGTCCACACGATGTTCCAGGGCATTGGTTAGTAATAGCTGCTAAGCTTGTGAAGGAAGGTGGTAAGATTGGATTGAATGTGAAGTTTGCATTGTTGGATCACTGTTGATTATTGTACACAGAGAGAAATAGGTGGTTGTCTTGTATATTACATGGGTGGCGCGATGAGTTCTGACTTTTGAGCATAGGGCATGTGCCACTCTCTCTCAATTTATGTAGTCGGAGGAGAATTAAAATATTCATGCATTTTATCCAAGATTTAATTATAATATTTCTTAATTTAAGATCCTAGGAAGAGATTAAAAATAACACACAACTTTGGGGTGGGGGAATTGATTATGTAGAGAACATACCATAACTAAACTAGTTTTGCTTGAAGTAAATACTACACCAATGAATACACGCCTCTATGATCTTTTAAAATGGTGATCATACTTGACACTGATTAGCCGCATTTCGCATGGGGACCAGACCATGGGCTTATTACCTAAATTAAACTGAAAATCAAATCATATCAAACCACTTTTGTTTTTTTACTGGGGGGAGACGGGAGACGGGAGGTTCATCTCTCAGGCGGCGAATCTGCAGCGGAAGGTACGCAATTTGTCTTGCAACTCACTCTCAGTCTCCGACTACCGGAGCTGGTAGGTGTCGTCGCCGGAGTCTTTGAATCTGCTAGATTGCACCTACTTTACTCCGGAGGCCTTTTTTAAGTTTTTTCATTTATTAAGGCTTGTTTCCATCTCGGCGAACATTTTTTTGCTGGAGAAATTCAACTAATTAACGTATTTTGGATTTGAAATCATGGATTGTGTACTTTTTCGTGTCGGCTTTTAATATGTCCCTTATTGTTTTTACTTTGACGATGTGATTGTTTTATGTTCTGTTAATGCAATTTTGATGCATATCAGTCGGGAGCTTTCTAAAGAACTTAGCAAGTACAAAAACATTGAATTGTCGGTTCATTTGTGTTATTTGGATTTTTTTTCCTGTTTTCTCTGCGATTGTTTCTCCGCAAGTTGATTTTTGTTGGATGACAAATGAGAGCGAGGAGTTTTCTTCTTTCGTATCTCACATGGGTCGTTCTTTATATTCCGTAGACACTTTTCTAACTAATGTCGCTCCAAAATCCAACTGTGATGCTCTCATATCTTGGACTTTTTTGGTACTTGTAGATGACAAATGAGAGCGAGGAGTTTTCTTCTTTCGTATCTCACATGGGTCGTTCTTTATCTTCCGTAGACACTTTTCTAACTAATGTCGCTCCAAAATCTAACTGTGATGCTCTCATCTTGGACTTTTTTGGTACTTGTATATAGTAGCTGAAGCTGTTGTTTATTTATTTATCTTTTCATTTTTACACAACTTGAATAAAATAGGAGGAAATTTCCCCGTTTTATTATACAATAAAATAGGAGGAAATTTCCCCGATTTATTATACTGCATTGTATGTGGGAAAATCAATCAAATCATTATTCGAGTGGGAAATTCAATTTTGACCTTATCATTATTGTTTAAGAAATAGATTTGAAAATGAAGATTCTATATGGCTAAAATGTTTTCTTGGACACCCTCTTTAATTTTTTCTAGTTGACTTATCCATCTTCAAGAGGTCTTTTGACTTTGATTCATTATCCCTGATTTCCCAGGTTCTCATATCTCTGAAGACCATTGAGAAAAGATAACTCACTTAGTTTAAGAAGTTCTAAAGCAGAGGACCACCATGCAAACAGCTTGTCATCTTCATTCATGCTTTAACTTCTCTGCCAGGTTCTTTCTCTCTTTCTTTTAGTCTACTGCTCACGTTTAGATTGATGAATGATAATTAATCTCCCAATTCTAATTTTATTATATTGCAGGAGTAGCACAATGAAGTCAGATGGGCGGAACAATGTGGAGACTGTGCATTCAAGTCAGCTTGTTAAAAAATTTGCCTTCTTCAAAAGAGCTAATGCTTATAAGTTTTCAATCCCCTGGAGCAGAACCAGGCTGCTTGTGATTTCAAGTGCAGATGATGGTCACCCATCGGCTTTTGTGTCTGAAGATACGAACACTAACCATGCATTGAGTTTTGAAGATACCAATGCAGATCATGTGCTTAGTTCTGAACCAGCAGCTCTCTTTAGCAAATGGTCACCTCCTAGATATCTATGGCGGGGATTATCAGTTTTTGTTTTGGCGGGGCAAGTCATAATCAGGTCTTTAAAAGGAAAAGTCCATTGGAGGAATACTCTTCAACAGCTCGAGAGAGTTGGACCGAAATCTGTTGGGGTCTGCCTCCTCACATCAGCTTTTGTTGGCATGGCCTTCACCATTCAATTTGTTAGAGAATTTACCAGATTAGGCTTGAATAGATCAGTCGGTGGGGTATTAGCCTTGGCCTTCTCACGAGAACTAAGTCCTGTCATTACATCAATTGTGGTTGCGGGGCGAATTGGAAGTGCATATGCAGCAGAGCTGGGAACAATGCAGGTTTCTGAACAAACCGACACTTTAAGAGTTCTGGGTGCTAATCCTGTCGATTATCTCGTAACACCGAGAGTGCTTGCCTGCTGTGTTGCTCTGCCATTTTTAACACTAATGTGCTTTGGACTAGGAATGGCATCCAGTGCCATCCTGGCAGATGGTGTGTATGGAGTTAGCATAAACATTATTTTGGATTCTGCTCAAAGGGCACTTAGATCATGGGATATTATCAGTGCCTTGATCAAATCTCAGGTTTTTGGGGCTATCATATCCATTGTTAGCTGTGCGTGGGGTGTGACAACTATGGGAGGTGCAAAGGGTGTCGGGGAATCTACGACTTCTGCCGTAGTCCTCTCTCTTGTTGGCATCTTTATTGCGGATTTTGTATTGTCTTATTGGTTCTTCCAGGGAGCTGGAGACTCGCTCAAGAATTGCCTGTAAACTTTAAGTTCACTGAATCTCTCTTCCTTACTTGATCCCAGGCAAGTATGTAAACTTAGATTAAACATGAATAGCCTCGTATAGAACTACTCTTTCTTTGTCATTAGTTTGCAAAGATTGTTTTTTTTCTGTGAAATCTAATTTGGGTATTGTTTGACGAGTTGACAAAGTGAGTTATGTTTTAGTTTCATGAAAGGTTATTTGGTGGAAGTTAAATGGTGGGAGGAGGAATATTCATATGCCTGAAAAGAAGTGTTTTTGCTCCAGATAATATCAACTGAAAAAGAAAATCAACGTAAGTAAGCTAAAAAGGACAAGGATGATTGACACACAGCTTGGGCAACAGCTTGCAATGATGATTGATGATGATCATGCTTCAAACTTGAACTCATGGCTGGCTGGTCTGCTCCCACCCGCTCCTCTCTCTATATTCTATTATATTAGTGGAGAGTGGAGATAGGATATATGTATGTAGTCTTATTTTTACTCTGATTGGTTGAATTAGTTGGAGAAATATGTCAAGTGTGTATATTATTTTATGGGAAATAATTGTTGCATTAGTTTTTTGATCGCGGATATATAGACAACAACTGTCTTCAACTTGCTTCTAAATAACTTTTTGACTTTCACGTTAATGTCATGTGTACTAATTTAATCAGGATATATTATTTGTTTTGTAAGAGTAAAATATTAATACATGTGTTGGCGGACATCCCATTGTTCTATGAATGTAAAACAAGGAGGATATGTATATCCACTTTTATGCTGTTAAACCCTCGGTATTTTGTTTAGTTGTTCCATTAATTAATTATTATCTAGAAAATAATTAATAAAATGTCTACAAAACATCAGATCATTTGACTTCCTTGTCTCTCTACCCACCAGTCCTCCTCATGTAACAGGATAGGCCCAGGCCGGGTCTCTTTTCTCTACCTCTCCTCCTATCAAACCTCTTTGAACCGAGATATATATTCAAACTTTTTCCCGGAAATTTTCCGACTTCGGGTGCTATTTGCTAATACTTTACGCTATGGCTAAGAGATTTCTTTTTTTTTTTTTCAATCACAAATCCAGCACGAAAGAGATCTGTACACAAGGGATTGGCGTGTTGATGACACGTTGATTTGATAGGTTTCATTCCTTCCTCTTCTTTTTCTTCT
The DNA here is from genome assembly GCA_022433065.1 of Begonia loranthoides. NCBI lineage: Eukaryota > Viridiplantae > Streptophyta > Magnoliopsida > Cucurbitales > Begoniaceae > Begonia > Begonia loranthoides. Next base: position 10,361,906 of record CM039479.1, on the reverse strand, counting down.
CTAGTGAAGTCGGTTTCTTTCACAGTGATTTTTCTAATTACCACGTTTGCTTTGCTACGTGTGGATTTCGTGGTTGGTGTAGCACCCGCAGCGTGCGATTGCCATCGATTTTGGTTCCTTTCTCGAAATCAAACAGCATAATAATCGAAAAGTGGGTTTTGTCGACAAACCCACTGGCAGTCATCGATTCTCTCCGAGCTCCGAGGCTTAAAACCACGCCCCTGTTACGAAGCCAAACTCGATCAATAGCGATAGCCTTTTCTTTGTTACTCCCTTCGCACTTTGAAAGTTGCAGTTTATAAAGCTGGTTTGGGTTTCTGATTCTTTTTGTGTAAGTTTTTTTTTTCTAAGTTTTCTCATCGGTCATTCATCTTATCATTCTACTTTTTTCGTGTGAGTTTTTCTGCTGCTTGGTAATTTAATTGTCGTCCTTTTGCATGATTTATTTCCATGTTCTCTGTTTTATTTTGTTTCAAAGTAAACCTTTAGGAGTTCATTTTCTGCTGGAGAAATGATTTTCAAGGTTGTCTTGAATGGAAACCTACTTGTTTAAAAGTGGGTTTTTTTTCTTCTAAACCATCTACTGATAATTTCATCAACCACTCTAATATGACTTCAGAGAGGATCTCTAAACCATCTAGCGCACAACTTTATGTTATGATTGAATTTGTGATAAATAGACCTTTAGTTACCTGTTGTTTGTATTTGTATTCTGCTAATCCTTGAAATTTCCAAAAAATTACTCTCTTTATATTGAATTTGTTTTACTTTATGTGAGTTCATTTACATCTTTGAATCTCCTTTCTTTCGGTGAGAATTCAATTCTGACGTGAGAGATTTACTGAAATTTTACAAACTGATGGTATGTGTTGTAAAAGCAGAGAGGATGTCCTTCCAGCAGCAACAGGTGGAGGAATTTGATTACATGAGGGAGGAAAGTGGAATGGCGGATTTAAACCATGAAATGGATGTTGACGACACTGTTGATGAAGAAAATGATGTCAACGAATATGATTTGGTTTTTTCTCTTCGCATCTCTCTGCTCTATTTTCACGAGCTATATTTTAAAGTTTGTCATTGATTTTTGTTTTGGTGGCAATACAAATGAGCAGCTCACAAAGATCACTGATACATCAGCCGCCCAAGCCAGGCGAGGAAAGGACATACAAGGTATTCCGTGGGATAGACTGAGCATCACCAGGGAAAAGTACAGATTGACAAGGCTTGAACAATACAGAAATTATGAGAATGTCCCTTTATCTGGAGTTGCTGTGGACAAGGTTTATTTTTAGTTTGACTCTTCTTTTACTCTTTTTGTTGGTGGGTTTTAGTGGGTCAGTGGCGAGTAAGCGTTTGGTGGAAAAACATTGGATAAAAAAATTCAGGAATTCAAACTGGTGGAGAAGGGGGGCAGTTATTATGAGTTCTTCCATAATTCAAGATTGGCGAAACCCACCATCCTTCATTTCCAGGTAAGCTATGGCGTTGATATTTCTGAGTACCATTCATTTCATTTGTTAGTAGTTCTCACTAGCTCCTTTTCTGCTTTCAAGTGCAGCTTAGAAATTTAGTTTGGGCTACTTCAAAGCATGATGTCTACCTAATTTCGAACTATTCAGTGATGCACTGGTCATCTTTAGCTGGCTATTTGTCGGAGACCCTCAATTTTTCAGGACACATAGCGCCTACCGAGGTATAGATGGCTGTTCATTTAGTTTAACTAAGTTTTTCCTATTAAACTGAAAAAAAAAATACACCAAGCTTTAATCGGAGGTAAGATTTATTTGCTTGTGGAGGTGTTCACTATTGACTAACATAGCGACAATTTTTAACCATTCAATGATGCAGAAACATACAGGAAGTTTGGTTGAGGGCTTTGCCCAGACACAGGTCAGCACAATGGCCATTAAAGAGAACTTTCTGGTGGCCGGTGGTTTTCAGGGGGAGATTATTTGTAAGGTTAGCACACTAGCAGGCTGCAATTGGAGCTTTGAATTTCAACTATCTGGTTGTTTTATAAGACATGATTTCTTATTTTATGATCTTATTATCATTTTCAATTGTAATCCCCAGCAGTCTTCAATCACAAGTGTTGTTTGCTACTAATTCTCATTTTCTCCATTTGACTCGGAGTAGCCTGAAGTACTACAAAATTAACCTTTCGCTAGTTTTACGGCATTGTGAGAAGGAGGCCACTGCTCCAATGTGTTCTCAGCTTTTAAATTTCTTAGTGTTAAGTTTATGAGGAGATTGTTCTTTCGGATTTCATTAGTTGAATAAGTAAGGTTTAGTGGTAATATTTTAACTACTGGGAAATGGCAGCTTGATTTGCTGGGGCCATTGATGTTTTCTCTGTGTCCGTCATAAAATGATTAACAACTGAAATTAATAGCAGATGAAGCAATGTAATTCATAGGATATCCAAGTACGCGTGCATTGATTATGGGTTTTTTATACAACTTTTTCAGCGTTTGGATAAAAAAGGGGTAAGTTTTTGTGCTCGAATGTCGCACGAGGATAGTTCCATCACAAATGCTGTCGAAATATATGACAGCTTAAGGTAAAGAATGCTTGGCAAAGATTTTCAGGTCTTTCCTTTTTGCTCAAAAGCCTGACGTAATTATCTCTTGCAGGGGCGCGACACATTTCATGGCGTCAAATAATGATTGTGGCATCCGAGAATATGAAATGGAAGGCTTCCAACTTTTGAATCACTTCCATTTTCCTTGGGCAGTAAATGTATTCCCTCTTTACATCTTAAATTTTCATAATTCTACCGCTATTCTCACTTGTTTAGCATGATGCAGCACACATCAGTTAGCCCAGATCGTAGGCTAATTGCCGTTGTCGGTGATCATGTCGATGGATTGCTCGTTGATTCTCAAAATGGAAAGGTGAAGTTCGAAAGCTGGTTTATTTTCTTCTTACTTCGCTTTTTCATATTTGCCAACAATATTGCTAATATTTTGATTCTATTTGCATGAAAATGTTTACTCGTTGCTTCTACACCCATCTTTCTCTTGCATGTTGGCAATTCCTTCGTTTCAAGCATGATTTCTGTTCAATAAGTCAATTATGCTACATTATGTTGTGTGATCAGTTTTTTTTACAAACAAATTGTCTACGTTTTAGGCGGTCAACAATTTAGATATTTCAATTTATCTATTAAATTCAACACATGTATATCATGTTTTCCAATAGATCAGATGTTTCAACTCAACTTTTAACTTCTAGTACAATTTCTAACATAATTTCAAATTTGGTCAATCTTTTGAAAAAAAGTTTGAAATTACAAGAAAATAAATCGATAAAGTTCGAAATCAGTTTAGAAATTGTCAGAGGAATTAGAAATCGGGTTAAAACACTTGATTCAATGAAAAACATGGTATACACTTGTTGAATTTAATAAACAAATTGATGATAATGTCTAAATTGTCGATACATAAAAAGTAAAAGTTCAATTTGTCAAAAAACATAGTTTAAAGTCTAAGTAAGTTGTTAATGACCTCAAACATTCAAATATAATTGCCCTTTACTCTTTTGTAATATACGATTAAACCTCGAAATATATATATATATATAACTGGACGTAACATTTACAAATTAATCAATGTATATGATGTTTCAGACTATAGCAACAATGGTTGGTCATCGAGATTACTCGTTTGCGACGTCATGGCACCCCAAGGGACATATGTTTGCTACTGGGAGTCAAGACAAGACTTGCCGAGTATGGGATACAAGAAACATGTCATCCCCAATTGCGATCCTCAAGAGTAATTTGGGAGCTGTTCGGTCTCTTCGCTACTCATCGGACGGTCGGTTTCTAGTCCTGGCCGAGCCTGCTGATTTTGTGCACATTTATAGCGTGGATTCAGACTACAAAAAGAGGCAAGAGATCGATTTCTTTGGCGAGATCTCGGGTGTGTCGATGAGTCCAGATGATGAGTCTCTCTATATAGGAATCTGGGATAGAACTTATGCTAGTTTGCTTCAATACAACAAGAAGCATAACTATGGATATCTTGACGCCTACTTGTAACAATTAAAAAATAATATTAGTATTTATAAATAAAAAACAAGAACAGGTTTGCTTCCAAGGTCTCCCCTCATTTTGTTTGAAGGGAATTTGATGGATTTATTGGAAAAATGAAAATTATTTTTAAAAAAAGCATTTCTTCTCAGCAATTTCTCAGTTATGCCAAAGATTTGATAGTTATCGATAATAATTATTATTGATATTATTTATTATGATATTAATGTATTTTTATCGATATTTTTTGGGATGCATACGTACTTCTTACATGTGATCTGATCTCATGGTTCAAATGAAGCAAAATTAACATTTTCATGATTATTATATTATTTTATAAAGAAGCGAACGGTAAGAGCGAGCGTCTATGCTTTTCACTATTTTACTTTTAGACGATTTTACTTAAATAACAAACGTTCGAGTATTGACTTTAAAAAGAAGCAAACGACCGCATGTATGAGTAGTCGTCTGCTACTCTAACTATATAAGTAGCAAGTCGTGCGACCTAGGTGATTTCCAAGCGCTTTCTTTGTCACCTCCCATCAAGTTCAACTTCCTCATAGTGTTTCCTACTGATTTGAAGTTTTGAGATCAATTATCTCCTCAATTTCTCTATTCTAAGTCAAAAAATTCTAAAAGATGAGCCCTCAAAATTCTTTGTTCCTCCAATCCAAACCCTAAAATGATATCAATGGATGGAAAATTCACATTGAAGCGTAAAGACACTCCCTCCTAATCTCAAGGTCAATCACAAGGTGATTCAATCCGTCCCCATCTATCGGCACCCAAATTCTTTTCACCAGAGTTTAGAATGCTGTCGTCCAAGGATAAGTACGAAAATGATATTAAACAACATTCACTTATTATTTTTAGGAGAGTAAAATTTCCTGCGTTCACAAATTTTGTAATATAAGATATATTTGAGCATATTGGAATTGCTGGGCTGTGCAAGATGAGAGGATTTTATTATGAGCATGTTGCTAAAATGTTTTAATCAAATTTGGAGATGGACACTAAAGCCTTAGAACTTAAGACTTATATGTTTGGATGAGAGATTAACTCCCAATTATTTAAATGAGCTACTTGGATGCTCGACAGAGGAACCAAATGATGATTATTTTCACATATCCATGGATTCAAATTTTATTAAAAAAGAAGAAGGTCTTGTATTGCTGCGACAGTTGCATTGCAATCCTGACGTTGGAGCTTTCTACAAGTCAAAATCTAAGGACTTAAATGTCAAAGCTCGAGTGATCCATCACATGATATCTTACACAATTTTGACTCATGATAGACATTAAGACCATGTCAGCTACATGAATCTCTATCTGATGGGGAATATATAAAATGAAAAGAGATTCAACCTTGGATACATGATTATGAACACATGAAAGAAGTTCTCAACAGCCCAAAGAAGAACCTACAATATAATTGACTCATTTAGAAGATTGCTAAGTATAGCGGGTTAACGTTCCCTGCCAATGAGTCGAGAATCAATGAAAAGGCCTTACATATGTAAAATCCACAATTTTGGAATTTTATATATAGTAAATTTTTTTGCTTTAATCTAAATTAATTATTTTGCGTTAACTAGATCCTTACCGTGTGTTGTGGGTCTTTGACCTTATGTGAGGGTTCGGTTAAATGGTGAATTTCAAGTTTTTGTGAGGTCTGGGTTTGCGAGGAAGGGTTTGGTAAGTTTAAGCTTTTCTCAATTTTTGTTCTGGTTAACGTTTGAAATTTCCTTTGAATAATAATTTTTATTTAATACATATAATATAATTATATTCTATTATATATATTCAATAAAAATAATAAATTTATTTATTTATTTATTTGTAAGGATGAAGGAAGTTTCCTTCCTTCCTTCCTTCAATGTTGCCGTGCGAGAGGGGAGAGAGAGAGAGAGATGAAACTGAGTGACGAAACGAAGGGTTTTCGATGTTAGGATGGTATTCTTGGCACTCCGATCTCCAAGTTTTGTAACGGTTTTCCCAAGATATGTCGATTCTTAACTCTCATTTCTCATTTGAAATTTCCATTTCATGTTAATTTTGGATTTGAGCTTGGAATTCTTGGTTAGATTTTGTCATTTGAGGTAAATCTAGTATTTGTGCAAATTTTTATGCCGATTCAGGTGTAAAATCTCGAGATGTTTCTTTTTTTGAAATTGAAGTGTTTAATTTTCAAGAGGAAAATTGAATTGGTACAAGGTCAAATCAGATATATTATAGTTTTATATATATATAGGATATTAGTAAAAAATAAAACAATAAATTATAGGAGTTGTTCGTTGGTAAGAATCTTTTAAGGGAGCTTTTCGCAAGTGAGGTGACGTCGTATTGAACGAAGTGGCGTTCATTGTCGCGAAAGAATTAAATTTACGTGGAAAGGAGATCGTTCGCGGGAGCCAATCTGTCTGTAGAAAAAGGATATGGCCGTGAGAGGAACAATGCTATTTAATTAAGTGATTATTGAACGAAGGTGCAGAGAAGACAACAACTATTGGATCTAAAGTGCGGATGAAACAAGCGCCATTGGATTAGAAGGTGGAAGAGAAGATGCTCTCGCGGGAGAGAGATTGACCATTAGATTAAATAGGAGGACAAAATGTGGATCATTAGATTAATAAAATGATGCTTCCATGGGAGAGAGATTCCATAGCGGGAGAGAGAAGAATCGTTAGATTAGTAGGGTGAGCATGACAAGGATTGTTGGATCTGAGGAAAGATTCTTCAGCAGAAAAATGTTAAGTAAACATAAGGATAAACAGCACCGCTTTGCGTTATGGAATGAGCCCGCAGTAGCAAATGTGTCCACAACAACGTGTTAAAAGGAAGAAAAAATCATCGTATCAAAGGAAAGGATGTATGTCCTCGGAAGCCAAAGCGTCCACGGTGATATAAATGAAGAGAGGAACGACATCATTTTGACTAAAGGAATCATCTAAACAATGGAGTTGTAGGAGTTGAAGTGTCTGTGGATGGAAACAAGTCTGTTAATATATCGTGGCATAAAATGATTGATTTAGCGGGACAAATATTTATCGAGGATATTCTTGGCGAACATGAACGTGTTTGTTGCGGCAACCTATGCTTCTGCATCCGAACTACTGGCAATTTAAAAGACGAGTGATACTTCGCTCGATTGATGACTGAGTGTCATCTGCCATTTCACTGTAGAGTAAGAGCACATTGAAGGAGAATGAAATTGGTGACTTCTCGGTTGAGGAGTTATGACTGATCTTCTACCTTGGATGTATCAATGCATGCTCAGATTAAAAAGGAAAAATTTGAGAATACAATACATTCACTAGAGAAGAAATTAAGTTAGAACTGAGAGAAGAAATTGGAGAAGAAAATTTCCCTATGTTGATTGTGTGGATTTTGGCTTAACTAAGTTAAAAATTGGTAGCTTATATTTCCCTATCCGTGTAAGTAGAAACACATGTGTTTGGCCATTCGACCTACACAAGGTGCTATGTGACTTTGTCTGATGTATTTGTTGTTTTTTATCTTTAATGTCTCGATGATGTGATATTCTATTTTCTGTGCTAGGATATGATGATCTGTGTTTTGAGAGTGCTTGATTTAACTTGAGGATTTGTTACTATATTGTTTGTGTTGATAGACATAGATTCTGTTTTCAATAAAAACATGATGCATAGGAATTTTGCTGTCTATTAGAACTAACATGATATTCCCTGCTTACAGTTCAATGTGTTGGCCTAAATGTCTTAGATTTAGTTTATTTTGATGATGACTATTTTCATTGAATTAATAAGTTAATTATTATGTTTTTATTGATAATGCTCTTAATTGTTTTATCATTTTGTGTATTTATTGGAAATACCCTCAAAACAAATATTATTATGTGCTAACATGTTTATCTAAGTCCATGTGTGAAGACATATCGTTTTGGGACTTAGGATAATCAAAGGAAGTTGAAGGAGCTGTTGTGGTCGAGGTTCACTAGAGAAATGGTCCACCAAGTCTGTGATTTTGTCTTCTGGTCAAGACGCGGTCGAGGGTCCGATTGAGGGATGCGACCGAAACACAACACAGAATGCTCCTGCACTTTTCGGTCTAGAAGCGGTTGAAGCCGCGATTGAGGTGAGTGACTGAAAAGCATCACAGATTGACCCGAGAGGTTTCGGACGAGGAGTGCTCGAATGACACGGTCGAAGATGGCGACTGAATATATGGATAGTTTGCTTCTGGAGCTTTTACGACATTTTTTGGACGAAGTGCGGTCGAGGACTCGAACGAGTGGAGCGACCAAAAAAGTTGACAGTTTGCTTCTGGAGTTATTCTAGAATTTTTCAGACGTGAAGGGGTCGAGGTTCCGGTTGAGACATGCGACCAAAAATGCACAGCAGACACAATGACTAGTTTTTAACGGTCAGATGTGGTCAACCAAAAAGAAGTGGTCGCCCGAAATATGTCGGTGTCTATAAATAGAAGCACTACGAAGCTCAACATAATGAACCGAGAGAAGTAGCAAAGCTCTGTCGAAATTCATACTCAACTTCTCTACAATTAAGTGAGCTTGTAACCTATTCTCTCCATCCATAAACTTGAGAGTTACATTGGCAGAGTGAAGATTTAGATTATGTGTCAAATTCCTTAAACACATTGTACTTCATTGTAAAGGGTGACTCCCTACGAATTCGTCAAATTAGGGTGACACCTTGAAACAGTCAAAGGCTAGATTGATGCTCGGAAGATCAATCAAAGGGTGACGCCCCTAATAGTCAAAGGAAAGGGTGACGTCTTAAGAAAGAGTCATTTGTAAAAGTTTGTTTGACACCCGTAAGTCAAACATTATCAATTGGGGAGATTGGACGGTTAAGGATCTCCAAGTGAGGCATGGAGTGTGGACATAGGTGGGGTTGCTGAACCACATTAACAAACATGTTTGCAACTCTCTTTACCCTTAATTTTTACTTTTATGCATTGAATGTTTATTTGTATGAGTTAAATCACATAGGGTTTAGAAAATCAATTATCGCACGAAAATATTAAAACGCCTAATACACCCCCTCTATAGGTGTGCACGAATCATGAAAAAATGTTATTTTACTTGAGAATGTGCTAAACTGTAGTTTAGTTGTTTATTTTACTACATTGTTTAGCATGTAAGAAAGGTAAAAAGAAAAAAGAAGATACTTAAATGGGTCTGGAGGATGGACTGTTCCAAAGGGGAATCAAGAGATGCAGATACCTATTAGTTTTCCTTTGATTGATGTGTTGGCAAATTGGTTGATGTTAGTCGCTATGCATTGATGTGCATAGTAGCTAACAGAGGATTCGGTTGATGTCGTGCTTATCACCCAAAGTTGTGAGATTGTCTCATAGTAAGCCTACTCATTCTAGAAAAGTTAAAGAAGATGAATAGTAAAGTAAAGAAAGAGAAGAGGAGTTGATATTTTATCATATCTTGTGTGTATATATAGTGAATTGGTATAAGTTGTTACTTGTTGTAGTTGCTGTGAAAATTTAAGGTTGAAAGTTGCACGAGAACAAAGTATGTGACATGATTTGTAATACCTCAATTTTCCATCACGAAATGAAGTAGAGATAAATAGATATAATTGGATAATTGAAGAATTATTTGATGGTGAGAAATTAATTGGAAAATCGAATTGAAGAATTTAAATTGGACTGATAATCATCATCAAGTAATATTTGGAATAAATTGAGAGTTGGAATTGGGTTGAAAATAATTTAATTAAATAAAGAATTTAATTAAATTATTAAAAGAGAATTTAATTGAATGAAAAAGAGGTTTAAAATTAAAAAGGGTAAAATTAAATAGATTTCTTGGAATTAAGATTAAAAGGAAAATGGGGTTTAAGGGAGAAATAAGGCATGAACCGGTTCGGTTCATGCTGGTTCGACCAGTTCTTGGCTGATGAGAGAGGACTGGTTTTTGATAAAAATTAGGTTATTGCAGAAATATCGCGAATCCGTTCGATATTATTTTAGGAAATAATTTTTTAAAACTGTATCATCCCTTTATTCAACGCCTTCACACTATTTCTCTCACTTTTCCGGGGGGAAAGATACTAAACCTTATCAAATTACCACCAAAATAGTCACTCCTACCGAAGTAGTTAAAAGTATTGGTCATGAAGTTTTACATATCATTAACTTTTTATATACTACACGACAAATTCTAGAACACAAATTACAAGAAGTTTGTAGTGAGAACCCTTTTGATGAAAATAAAAATACTAATAAGGAAGAAATTATTATTAAGCTAAAAGATCCTTTAGCTGAAATAAATATTCCTAATCGAATTCCATATAGTATTAGAGATGTAGAAGAATTTCAACAAGAATGTAAAAATTTACTAGAACTAGGAATTATAAGAGAAAGCTTGAGTTCTCATAGTGCTCCGGCCTTTTATGTAGAAAATAAAAATGAAATCAAAAGAGGAAAACGAAGAATGGTAATCAATTACAAACAATTAAATAATGCAACTATAGGAGATAGCTATAAATTGCCGAGAAAAGATTATATATTAGAAAAACTCAAAGGAAATAATCTATTCAGTACGTTAGATGCAAAATCAGGATACTGACAACTTAGACTAAGTGAAGACACTAAACCATTAACAGCCTTTAGCTGTCCTCCACAGAAACAATATGAATGGAACGTATTACCCTTTGGCCTAAAACAAGCACCATCTATTTATCAACGATTTATGGATCATAATTTAGACGGATTATAAGATATATGTTTAGCTTACATTGATGATATTATTATTTTTACATTAGGAAATGAACAGGATCATATTAATGCAGTATTAAAAGTATTACAAAGATGCAAAGAAAAAGGACTTATTATTAGCAGAATCTACAATCAAAACCCTGCGGGAACAACAAAAGATGAAGGAAAAAGAAATATTAAAATTTTGACAGCAGCTACAAGAAGTACAAACTTTATTAGATTCCGTAGTAGCAGAAAAAGAAGCAATTGGCACTTCAATTAAAACATTATCATCTTGCTTATTATCCTCATCGACTCAACATAAGGCAACATTGTCAACTCAACACAAGACAGCTAATACCACCAACATGGATACATCATCATGGGCTGAGCAAGTTGATAAAGAAACAGACATACTCTCTCAAGGACCAAATATTAACACCATTATAACATCAAGTACAACAAAAAAGAAATGGTACGTCATATTCAATGGATCATTCAAGGGAATATATAATGCTTGGAGTATAGCAGCTCAACATATTCATGGAAAGAGTGTCATTCATAGATCCTATAAAACCAAGGAAGAAGCACAAAAAGCTTTTGCTGAATCACACAAAGCAGTAATTCAACAAGAACCAGAATGACCGAAACAAGATATTATAGCAAAAAAATGGCTGTTCTTGGACGAATTCCTACAACCAAAGAAAGGGAGAAGTTGAAGGAATTAACATTACAAAAATTTCAGCAGTATTGGAATACAATTATCAATTACACAGATTTACACACGATGATGAATTTTTACCCTAAAGTTCGCAATCCAGGACCAAAGGTAATCTTCTTGTCAGGTGCCTCTCCTATTATGCTTTTTGATTACTTCTAGCATGGATTAGTAGATACCATCTATTCCAATAGTATGAAAGATTTCGAAGAGTTTCCCATCAGAATAAAACACGTTATTAGAGGGTATTTTGATAAATTTGCCAAAGGACGAGAAATATACCTCAGAGTACATTCTTCCTATCCATTATTCAAAGATGAAACTGGTGAAGTTATTATTCCCTCATTAGCTATAATTAATATGGGCATTTCCAACATGGATTATTCTTCGAGAGACATGTATGAAGATTATATTATTCCTAACGACATGGAGGCAAAATTACTAGCAGGAGTATTTTTTCAAAGCCAACGAATTACATCAGAAAGCACTACCAAAATCAATTACGTAAGTCCTACAATATTATTATATTCATATGGAAACTATGTTATCTCTGAGAATGACTTAAGAGCTATAGCTACATTTGAGCAACAATTTTATAATCTGGATGGACCACTACAATCATTATCAGAATGAGTTCAGAAACAGTTGTGCACTATGATTCGAGTTAATGATCTTCATGAATGCATCCATTGTACTATACTCAAGGATAGTAAACCTAGCAGCAGAGGAAGTAACTCGGATTAAACAAACACACAGATTAGAAAATAGACCAATGATCATTAGAAGAAAGAAACATATGGCCACAACACCTACAGCATCACAAGAATTATGATCAGAAGAAATCTCGAAGACAATCACCAGAAGACAAGCAATAATGTAAACTTTAATTATTAAAGTTTGCAATAATATGTAAATTATTGTACTTTTGTTTGTTTGTGTTTGCTTTATGTCCTAGTCGTGTAAAAAGAAAGTTGTAATTCAGGGAATATATTCCCTGCAACTTTCCTTTCTTCATGTCAATGAGAGTCAGGGAATCTATTCCCTTAGCTTTATGTCAATGAAAATAGCAAGTGTGTCGAGGAATATATTCCTCTAGGATTTATGGGTTTGTAAGGAGGCCGACCCTCTCCTATAAATAAGTGTGTTCTCTTTCGAGAATACCCAGAGTGTTATGAAAGAGCATTTGGTATAAGTCTCTTAGCAATACTCACGATTCTTGAGGTAATACTCTGGAGGGGTCATTCTCATCATATTATCAAAATTACTAGCAGATTATCAATCCAAGAAATATATCAGGTATATTTTCATTATGTCAGATTATTCATCTTCTAGTAATAATATTATTAATAATATTAGTAAAATAAATAATAACATAATCGAATCATATGAAGAAGAAAAAAATTTAGGATACATGTGTAACAATATTATTGACTTACAAAAAATAAGAGAGAGTGAATTGTCATTAACTAAGAAACATAATTTTGACATATCTTTCTTTGAAATAATAAAACATAGATTATCTCGAAAGAATATTATTAAATATGGAATAATGGTAGGAGAAACAACAATTCCTATTGAATATACTCAAGGAGACATTATTATTCCTATTATTGATAAAAATCAAATCTATGAAAGAATAAGGAAAATGAAACCATCTGAACGACTAAAAATATCATATATTCACTGTAGTACTATTGAATTATTATTTAAAAGCACTTTTATGGAAGGAATTAATTCTCCTCTAGAACCAGAAATACGAGACGATAGATTGATAAACAATAAGGACTGTATTATCGCATAAGGACAAGGAAATCTTTCACAAGGAAAAATAATGTTCAACATAAATATTCAATTAGGATTAAGTTTACAAGATCAAGATTTGAGTAGATTGATTACATTACGATACGAACTAAAAAGAGACAATTTTATGAAAAGTAACAATTGTCCTTTTTCTATAACTTATCAAATCAACTACGCTTTAACAAACAGTCATCACAGCTTAGCATTTAAACGAGATGAAAGAATATTTATAGACAAATTATTCAAACCAGTATTAAAATTAAAAACACATTCACAATCACTTTTACAAAAACCCAAACCAAAATACATAATAGACGACAAAAAACAACTAAGAAGTAAATCATTTTCAGAAACAAGTAATTTTGTGCCCTATGAATTTTCTAGACTATCGTTCATATCACCACCACTACATATTAAAGAATCCATTCCTTTAGTCTCATGATCACCTGAAAATGATCAAGAAGAACTACTATTAAAATCATTAAAAACTACTATTAGATCACTAAGTACTAAAAGAAATTAAAAAATAAAATAAAATAAAATGTCCTTATACGGAGTTAAACTTAACTACGAAAACATACAACAAATGGAAAATAATATATATCTAACACAACTTCTAGATTATCTTATTTACTATTTTAATGAATATTTAGTAGATAATGATTATTTTGACTTATACCCAGATAATTAAAATGAAATATTTATACATACAAATTAAAATCTGAAATAGTAAAGGTAAAGTATTATAATAACAAATATTTAATGCAATAAAAATGTTGGAAGAAATATGCGACGTCATTATGGAAAAATTAGAATACATTAATTTTCTTGATAAAAAAAAGTGAAATATTTTATTAATTATTTAGATATATATCTAAAAGATTTCCCTCAAGAGCTAGATAATAGATTATTAGAAGAAAGTGATACAACTCCTGAATCACAAGGATATTTTCGACAAGAACATTTAGCCTTTGAGCGATTTTTATACAGACTAAAACAAATATTAAAACAACATTTACAAGAATATCCAAATTCCATAGCAACCCATCAATTTAATCATCTAATTCCCCTAGATTACCCACGAAATAATCCACCAAATGATCGCGAAAATACCCCATAGAGATGATCGGGCGAAAGGCGATGGGCAACGAACGACGAGTGACGAGCAAATCTATCTGAGTGAGAGACGGTGAGTGGCGGGTGGCGAGGAACGACTCCCTTGAGCGACGACAGCTACGAACGAACGACGGTCGACCATGGATGACGGTAATAGCTTCGGCCGAGAAGATTCCATGGTGAGTTTATTAGTTTTGTCTTTGATGTTAAATTTAGCTTTGGGTTGTTCTGGATTTTTGAGGAAGGAAATTCTCCTCTTGTTGCGCTGTTGTTAAATTATGGTGTGGTGAATGGCAAGGACGATTTGACGAAATTGGCAGGGGATTTCTAGACGATGAAACTGTTATGGCTTGGTGTGTTGGTCTAGCCTAGTGGAACCAAACCCGGTTTGCAGTGATGGTGTTCTGGCCATGATCAATTATTTCTCACGTTTCTCCCTTCCAGTTGGCTATGCACTCAGATGAAGTGAAATAAAGGGTGTGGGATAGAAATGAAGATTAAATTGGTAGAGGACTCATTGTTGCCGACGAATTTCCCTATACAAAACATTGTGCCTAACTCTGCCTTATTTTCTCTCATTGCTAGCAGCTGCTGAATGGACGAGGAAGGGATGAGGAATGCCTATAAATAGGCATGTATTTTACTGAAGAAAAATAAACAGAGAGAGGGTGGGAAGAAAGAAATAAAGAGAGAGAGGGAGAGTTCGGGTGAAGCTATCTGGTTCTCTATGGAAAAATGGACAGAAGTTGAGTGTGAAAAGCTGTGAAGTCGGGGTTCTGTCCTCTCGGGGGCTCTTCAAGTTGGAGCTCATATCCTCGGGTCTTCTCAATTCTTCTGGTAAAGAGATTTCCTCCATCTCTATTATGGATTTTGTAGGATAATTGCTCTATATTGATGTTAAATTCTTGTTGGGTTATTGAAATTGTTGTCTGGTCACTTCTTGGAATAGATATGAACTGTCATTTATGTATCATGATAGGATTTATGAAATTGCTAACATATGCATAACATGTTAATAAATGAACTAATAAACGTAAATAGGTATATGAGATCAAGTGGTGAAACCCTGTTGGATGTATCTCCTTGTCGGAGTGACGGTGAAGCCACTGGACTGTATACTGAATTTAAAGACTAATGGATCTCATACATATGGACTATTAAGTGAAACTAAATTTGCATAAAAGAGGAGATATGTTCTTCTCTAAAACGACTGCATACGCATTGCTAGATGATCTCTTGAGTTATTAGCTGGGTGCCACCTGGAAGGTTATAAACAATTAAAAAGGATTGTTTTAAATAATGATTTTAATTCGATAATATGTTGTAAATAACTTTTATTAAATAATGTTTTCAGATTATTTTGCTGATTTACTTTGACATTAAATGTCTTTTAAAAGAAAGAAAATGAAGATTTTTATTACAAAATAAAATGTTTTATAAAACAGGATGTTACATAATTAATTTGATTTTCTACTTACTGATCATTAGACTAATTAGTTTGTACTTTGTGGTATAGGTATTGAAGTTAGTGAAAACTAGTTTCTTGATGAAACAGTGAAGATGGGTTCCCATGAGTGAGACTTGGAGGTTGTCTGAAGATATTAACTTGTGGAGTTTTATTTTACTAAAAATGGGTTTGATTTTGTGTTTTAATAATAGTGTTTATGCACTGTGTCAGAACTTAATATTTGGGATTTTATGTTATGGATTTTATAATGAGAGCTTTTATATATTGTGAGAACTATTTGATATGTATTCCGTTAGTAAAATAATGACCCAATGACCTTATCAATTCACGTTTTGGTAAAACGATGGGTCGTTACATCGGGGCACGAATCAATGAGGGAATGTGAGTTTCCTCGCAAATTTTTGCTGGAAACATTGTCCCCGGTCGACTTTTGTCAAGTCCAGTCGACTGTGGGAGCATGAGTGTTCAAGACAGGGTGTTCACATTAAGTGACTGGGCTTCTGCGTTGTTCATCCATAGCTAGACCTAGATGTCTACGTCCGGTATGGGTGTTCGTGCTGGACGTCGGCTGCAGGTACTCAGGCTAGTGTTTGTAGTTGACATCTCAGTTGACCGCGACCATGTCTTGTGGTTTGTTGTTGAGTCTTGCTTAGCCGCAGGCATGTCTTATTGATCGTTGCGAGGATTTGGTTGACTGCATTCATGTTTTGTCAACGATGCGTGGTTCTAGTTGACTAAAATCGTGCTTTGTCAACCCTAGGTGTGTCTTTTTTTTGATATGTGATTTTGGTCATCTATTGATGTGCATGGTCAACCACTGTTAAGTTTTGGATTACCACGCAATGTGATTTCGTAGAGTTTTAGTTTAATGAACTTCACTCGGCTTCCTCAACCATATCTTGTTTCCGGTCAATGTGGTTTCTTAGTTCTTATGTTGAGCCTGGAAGTCTTGTTTTATTCTTTTTGGTCTAGTTTTGAATCCCATATGAGCCTCATGTTTTATCCCTAGTGTTAATTTAGGGGTTTTGATAACGATTTGGTTTTAGGTTTTGATGGTGTTCCTAGTTTCGATGCCTGTTTCCGATAATGGCTAATCAACAAGACTTTTGTCATCATGGATGTAGGGATTTTTATATTGTACTGCATTGCATCATGATTTTCAAACTATTATTTTGTGGATTTCCACATATGAAAACCTAACGGGGTCTAGTTGCTAGCACGTCTATTTTTACGTATATGTATGCCGTTTTACACGTTTATTGATGAGTGCATGACATTTTAGTATATTTGTTTTATGTATTGGTATATGCTGGACAAACTTTCTTTGTCTAGGGTTGTATTGGGCCCACAACCAAGGTAATGGGAGGTAGTTGTCCCTTGACACCTTCTACTGCGTGAATGTTATTTTGTTCGTATGCGAAAATAACTAATAGGACATTGATGATACGCTCCTTGAGTTTTGACATCAATTTTTCTCTCTTTTCCTCAACTTAAACTTCCAAATTTTGCTGTTTTCCATCTTCATTTCACTTATTTGATTATCTACACCACAACTTAAAATAGATTAAAATGATAAAAAACTCAAGAATAAGCTTCAAACTTTGCTTAGAATTATGATAATAACTCTAATTTTCATAGAGTTATCAACTCTTATTAAGGATAACACCAATGAATACTAGAAAAGTGTAGGTATTTAAGCTTGCAAATGAAGGCATAGAATGCTAGAAACTTTTGCAGGTCTTCGTTGTTGATAACTTGTCCGGGTGTCTCTTCCTACAAAGCTCTCTTCTATTTATAGATTTTTTTCAGACAAACTACTGACCAGTCAACCATTCAATCATTTTGGTCTACCGCTTTATGATCGTTACACATTTTCTACATGTACTCGATCGACCAATTTTCATTCTAGTCTACCACACTAGTTGACCTATGTCTTCTCTGGTCGACTTCTTCAATGCATTCTTACTCTCTATAATATTTTTTGTCGACTGACATCCGAGCTGTTCGACTGCTTTCACCACTTCAAAATTTTTGAGCACTCTGTAAGATTTTTGGTCGACTGCTTTTCTTATCTGGTCAACCACCTTTGTTGATTTTAGAAACTCTGTGCTCTCTATAAGAATTCTGGTCAACTGCCACTTCGAGTTTTGCTTGATTTAAAGTTAGTATGTCCCAAAAATTAAGGGATTAAATATAAGGAATTCAACAAACATGTTAGTACATTTAAATACCAATTTTAGAGGTTATTTTCAATGAAAATCAATACTATATTCAATTTGAAATCATATTTATAATTCATAACCAACTTAGAGATAATTCAATTACACATCATCAAAACAACTAAGTTTAATACCTACTAAGCTAGCAATCTCCCTTTTTTTTGATGATGATAATGTATGATAAGTTGTGTATATCTTTTCCTAAGTATATGCATATTTTCTTATTCTCCCTCTTTGTATATCAAAGTTTCTTTCTCTCTCTTGGTTAAAAAAATATAAAAATTTTGCCAAAAGTTTCCCTTGTTTTAATCTCTCCCTTTTTGGCATTATCAAAAAGAATTTAACAGAAAAATATTCAGTAATATCCAAAAGGCACCAGGAATCCAAACATACATTTCTCAATAGTAGTTATTTAGAGAGATAAAAAGTCAAAGATATTCCTCAAAGTCAATATCTTTCTCTTGATTATACCCCTTTGCAACTAATTTATCTTTGTTTCTTACTACTATACCACTTTCATCCAATTTATTTTTGAATACCCATTTGGTTCCAATAATTGAATGAACTTTTGGCCTTGGAACAAGTTTCCAAACATTGTTCCTTTCAAATTGATTTAGTTTCTCTTGCATGGCCAAGATCTAATTTTTGTCTACCTTGGCTTCATCGAAATTCTTAGGTTCTACTTGGGAGATGAAAGCTATACTAGCGCAAAGATTTCTAAGAAATGGTCTTGTCTTAACACCTAAAGATGAATCACCAAGAATATCATCTATAGGATGACTTTTAGCATATCTCAAATATTTGGGCAGATCATCATGAGCATTCGATAGGATTTCCTCTAAATTCTTAGAATGAGACTCATGAGGAGGACTTTCTACAGTCACATCATTCTTTTTCCCCCAAGTTAAGGGATTCTATTTCGATTTCAAGGTCATCAATTAGCTCCACACGAATTGATGGTTGGATAGACTCATTGAAAGTGACATGCATAAATTGCTCCATAACTAATGTCCTTTTGTTGAACACTCTATAGGTTTTACTTGTTGTGGAATATCTTAGAAATATTTCATAATCGGTCTTGGAGTCAAATTTACACAAGGGGTATTCAAAATAAAACATTTACACCCAAAAGGCTTTAAAGTAACTTACATTGGGAGTTCTACAATTTCATAGCTCATAGGGAGTCTTTTCTAGAGAAGGATGAATGAAAATTTGGTTAAGAACATAGTAAGCCGTTGCAATGGCTTCGACCCATTTCATCAAGCATAGTTTGGGCTAGTTCTTGAAGTGATCTATTTTTTCCTATTAACAACTCCATTTTGTTGAGGGGTTCTTGGAGATGAAAAATTATGCTCAATGTCATACTTTTGATATAAAACCATGAAGTTCTCATTCTCAAACTTACCCCCATGATCGCTTCTAATTGCAATAACAAAGAATTCCTTCTCATTTTGCACTTTCTTCCTAAAGCTAGAAAAAACTTCAAAAGTCTCGTCCTTTGTCCTTAGAAAGAAAACCCAAGTGAATCTCGAGAAATCATCTACAATGACATATGCATAATGTTTATCTTCTAAGCTTGAAATCTTAGATGAATCGAAAAGATTCATATGGAGTAATTAGAGAGGCTTGGAAGTTGAAACAAAATGTTTGGAAGAAAATGAACTTTTTGTTTGCTTCCCAGTTGGCAAGCATCACAAATCTTATATTTTTCAAAAGATAATTTGGGTAAACCCTTAACAAGATTATTTCTAGAGATCTTAGCTAAGATATACATTCCTGTATGTTTTAATCTTCTATGCCAAGACCAACAACCATTAGATGAATTTGTAGTCAAACATTTCTCATCAAAGCATAAGACATTATTCAAATCAATAGAATAAATATTTTTATGTCTATAACCCAAAAACAGAAATTTTCCACTAGAACTATCCTTAATCATACAAACTCTAGACTCAAAACTCACCTTATAGCCTTTATTATATAGTTGACTAATACTAAGTAAATTATACTTTAACCCATCAACTAATAATATATTTTTAATAATAGGATTTGAGGAATTACCGATATTTCAGATACCAACTATTTTGTCCTTTTGATTACCTCCAAATGTTACATCTCCTTTCTTCTTCTTGATGGATGTAAACCTTAAGAAGTCTCCCGTCATGTGTCTTAAACACCCACCATCCAAGGATCATTCATCCTTCACGAAAGAATCTCCAACATACAAGCAAATATTAGTTCAATTTCTTAGATACTCAAATCTTTTTGGGTCCTTGAGAGTTGGTTTTGGTTCTTTTAGGAACCCATACTAATTTAGAAATTGTCTTTTTATCATTCAATTTTAATGAATGAAAAATTTTTTTATGTCCAATCGAGTTACATGCATAGTAAGTGGATGAATTAACAAATCTTTTTTATAAACCTTTTTCCTTTAAAATGATTCATATCCAATTCTAGCTTTATCAAAAGTGACTCTTTGTTGTTCTAAAAGTATATTCAAAATTTTGCTTCTATTTGTAAATTTAAGTACCGTAGTGTTCAAATCATCATTTCTCACTTTCATGTCACTAATTTCTTTCTCAAATGATTGAACTACATTAGCATACTTTTTCACCAAGTTCTCATTTTCCTTTTGCAATAGTTTATATTTAGATTTAAGCATGTTAAATTGCTCAAGTAGTTCATCAAAGGTATCCATCAAATCATTATCATCAATGTTATCATTTAAATTGGTAAAGGAGTCATGTACCTCATTCTCCTTAGCCATCAAGCAAATATTTGCCACCTCTTCACTATCAGAGGATGAATCTTCGTCACTATCATCCCACGTTGCCTTTAATGCTTTCTTTTTGAAGGCTTTTGATGCCTTCTTTCTTTGTGTACACTTGGCTTTGATGTGACTGGGTTTTTCGTACTTAAAACATGTGAAGTCTTTCTCCTTTTGACATTGCTCTCCCTTGAAATTTCTCTTCCCTTGCCACTTTCTTAGTTGAAGAAATTTGTTGAATTTCTGAGTCATGAACGCAATTTCTTTATCATTTTCTTCTTCCTTCTTGGATTCAACTTGTTTGCTGGAAGAGATCTTGAGAGCAATGTCCTTTTTTTTAAAGGCATCTGTCTCCTTTTTCTTTTCCTTCTCATTGGCTTTCATTGTGATCTCATGTGTCATGAGATAACCAATTAGTTTCTCCATTTTAAGAACTTTTAGATCATGTGCTTCTTGAATGACTGTCATATTTGGTTGCCACACTCTTGGTAGACATTTAAGAATCTTCCTAACAAGCTCTTCATTGAGATAGATTTGACCAAGAACTTTTAAACTATTAGTGATGTTAGTAAAACGAGTAAACATTTGACTCATAGTTTCATCTTTATCCATATTAAATAATTCATATTCATGTACAAACATGCTCAATTTATTCTCTTTTACATGATTTGTACCTTCGGGTGTAAGTTCAAGTAATCTCCGTATTTCATAGCTTGCACCCTATTGAATTCATCTCTATTCAATGTGCAATACAACATATTAATTGCCTTAACATACTTACTCAATTTATGTTTATCAAATTCATCATATTCAAAAGATATTTTGGAATATTGATTCTATTTTCAATTTTGACTGGTACATATGGTCCATTTTCAATAATATGATATAAATCATAATCCATGGACTGAACAAAAATCTCATTCTAGATTTCTAGTATGTATAGTCATTACCATCAAAGAAGGGGGGCCTAGAGATAGATTGCCCTTCTACATGTACATTGTTCATATATATGCCATATAAATTTATCAAAAATAATTCTACTATCATAGTATCTCTAGATGATTTTATATGAGTTTAATAATTACTATGTTTTAAGCACAACTAAAATATGCAATGAAAGAGATTATTAAGAGAGGTGTAAACAAATTTGGTAATGTGGTTCGGCCAAACATGCCTACGTCCGTGCTTAAAGGCTCCTCCTTGAAGATTTTTCCACTTCAACCTTCTTGGTTATAGTTGATTGAACTTCCTGGACATCAGTCCAACCTTATAACGACTTCTTCATCACCTGCACAAAACAAATGATGGTTAATTGAAATATTTAATACAAGATCACCTCACTCTCACTGAAGATAATACCAATGAATACTAGAAGAGTGGAGGTTCTTAAACTTGCAAATGAAGGCTCATAATGCTAGAAAATTTTGTAGCACTTCGTTGTTGATAAATTGTGTGAGTGTCCCTTCCCACGGAGCTCTCTTCTATTTATAGATTTTTTCAGACAAACTGCTGACCAGTTAAACACTCAATCATTTCGGTCGACCGCTTCATGACTCTTACACATTTTCTATATGCTCTTAGTCAACCAATGTTAGTTATGGTCTACCACACTGGTCGACCTATGTCTTCTTTGGTCAACCGTTTCCACACATTTTGAAAACATAGTCTACTCTCCGTAATATTTTTGGTCGACCGACGTCCGTACTGGTTGACCTCTTTCACCACTTCAGAATTTTGAGCACTTTGGAAGATTTTTTATCGATCGCTTTTCTTCTCCAATCGATCAACTTCGTTGATTTTTGAAACTTCATGCTCTCACTTTGAATTTCGGTCGACCGCCTCAATGCCTTGGTCGACCATCACTTTGAGTTTGGCTTGATTTAAAGTTTGTATGTCCCAAAAATTAAGGCATAAACTACAAGAACTTCAACAAACATATTAGTATATTTAAATACCCATTTTAGAGGGTATTTTCAATAAAGATAAATAATATATTCAATTGAAATCATATTTATAATTCATAAATAACTTAGAGATAATTCAATTACGCATTATCAAAACAACTAAGTTTAATATCTATTAAGCTAATACTCTCGTCATTCAAAAACAAAAGTCAACATCTGAATTGGCAAGGATAACTTTTTATCGTATGTTCAATTAATGTTTAAGAAACTATTATTTTAAATAAATCTCTTGAATGCTTTCTAATTATTCAGTATGACACATTGAACGAGTAAGAAGTAGTTGACGTTCAAGTGAGGGACTCGCTTCTGACTCTTGGGTGGATCCATTTAAGTCAGTTTTAATCATTTATGTAATTTTTTTTTCTTAGTCAAACTACTTATAATATATGGTTTTAATTTCAGACACACCCAAAGCAAATATTTCTCATGTCATCAGTTGACCTGCACACTCATTATGGCTACCAAGTGATGTTACGAGAGACAATTGCAATTTTTATGACTGCTACAAATAAAAAAATGATATATTTTCTCAAGTTCTGTTATAATCATTGTGCTTTTAAATTACATACTAATTTTTATTTTTTTTTCCATGCATATTAATACTAAGGCTTCGTTTGAGGATGTTATTGTAACATCCTCTCATTCTCATGGGAGTTTGTGTCGAAAGTAAAGCCAAATGCAATGTCCTCTCATTTCCATAGGCTTCTGAGGAAGGCATGAACGTCTGGGGATGTATGCTGAACATTCAACGATGGTCCATGGATGTCTGAGAATGTAACCCAGATGCTTGCATCCAATGCAAAACTAAGTGCAACATCCTTTCTTTCCTATTGGTGTCTAAGGAAGGCATGGGCATCCAGAGATCTATTCTGAAATAAATATATAATTTCAGAAATAAATAAATACATGTTCATAATCTTTGCAAAATATTAGTATACAACCTTACGAAATGTCCATAATATAATATAGTATAATTAAATACAAAAAAATAAAACAAATCACCAAAGATATGGATTTGAGATGACAGACTTTTGCATAACAAATGCCTACGTCGCACGGCTTGCTCAGAGGGTGTCTACTCAACTAATATAGTTGGACTAGAAGACGTTCGCTCTTAACGTGTAGTCGTTCGAACTTATATATGAAAGTGCAAAGTTATATATTTAAAAGCGCGGTTGTCTACTTCTCTTTAAAGTTAATACTCAGACGTCCATTATTTAAGTATGATTTTCCAAAAGTAAAATATTTAAGGGAGTAGACGTTCGCTCTAATAAAGGTGAAGACATATACGTCTATTATACAAGTACGATCATTTGGAACTTATTTCCCTATATTACATTACGTTTGAGGAAGGCCCATGGGTGTCTGGGGGATGCCACAAGAATGTCTAAGGATGGACATATGGCCATCTAGGCATTGACACACAGACGTCTGTGTCCATGCAAAACCCAATCCAACTTTTGTGGATTCCCATGGGTGTTCGGGGATGACCCATGTGTAATGCCCCATCGCTGAAATTCTTTTACATGTTATTTTTTTAAAAGTATAACATTTCATACCTTTTGAAAATAAGATGAATAAATCTTACCTTTGAAAGTAAAACAATAGAAGTTTTTTATAAAATCTAAATTTAAAATCCAAACGTAGTTAAAGCTGAACATAAAACCTTTAATATTAGTCAACTATGTAAAAAACCTCGTAAAATGCCTAAACTTAAATCTAAACATTATCAATTCATTTTTCTTGAGTCTTCACCCATGAATTAATATTGCTCCAACAACGGCGCAACCTCGCCCATTAGAGTACTCCATGAACTGCATCCTTCATATATTTGCATCATCAATAGTATCATCAAAAGTATTCTCACATACATCACAAAGTTCATATATGAGCCTAAAGATTAGAAATATATATATATATAATGTGCATGAGATGTTATTTTATAAAAACATGTATGTTTTTTAGTCTTTCTTTTTTTCTTTTACTTTATATTCTAGTTGTTGGTGGTAATTCAGTCTAGGGGAGAGTGACACCATTTAGTCCACTTCATAGGGGACTGATAGCTTGACCCCACCCCACAAGCGACTATTTATGTTTATTCAGTCTTTCTGTGTTTTTGTCTTTCTTAATGAAAACATTTTTCATGATGCATGAGATGCGCACGTGATCATACCATGGAAAACATAATATCCTAATATTAGTCTAGTCTAATATCACATGCATAGAAAAACGGTTAATACGTCTCCAAAGTCATTACGATATTCTATAATTATGTATATCTAATCAAAGAAATCAAGGCAACAATCAAAACAGTAACACATCCTCGATCAATGTCTAATATCACAATAGCAAATCCTCGATCAATAGCTATAAGGTATCATATACAAAGCAATCATCATAACAAATAAATAACCTAGCACTTTGTGATATAAACCAAAGGCCAAATACATGAAAACATCACTTATCTTGAGGTCTTAACACAATTTTAATCACCTAGAATGATTATTTCTTGTTTCAGGTAAACTTTTAGTCCACTTCCTTAACAACACATTTTGTTTTCCTCGTTAGAATTTGAGAGAAAAATACAAGACTTAGCGACTCCTAATGCATGAATGATTAGGGTGTCATCTTAACCTTCCTTTTTATAATGAACAGTCCAAAAATATTTTCACAATCTGAAAATATATTGGCAGTTTGGAAATATATTCATAGTCTAAAAAATTTGTGGACAAATGTGTCCTGAACCGTTCCATATAGTTGTCGTGGACGTGTGTACTTCCTTTGCGGACGTGCATGCTTTCTACCACAGACACGTGAGCTTTCATCGTGGATGCGTGCGGTTCTGCTGCGAAAATCTGCCTCACTCACATCATCTACTAATCACCATCTATCATGGCACTTTCACATATCTTTCCGCAAACAAACCTTATTCTGCGAATTCTACCTCATTGGCTGACACCAAGGTTTCCATTGTGAATATCCGCTTAGTAACGACCCAATTTTTTTTCTTTTCCTTAAAATATGTTTTAAAACTTTTATAAAACAATAGGGGAAAACCTTTTTAATTAAAATCAGAGTTCTTTCCTGAAAACCGAATCGTTAAAAACTCTTTTCTTAACCTTGTTACTTAAATCGTTATAAACAATTAAAGACTTAATTATAAAAGCTCTTTAATCAATTTACAGTGAAAGACTTTATTTATAAAATCTTTTTTCTTTAAAACATAGCTGAAGCATAAAAATTTTATTTAATAAATCATTTTCTTTTAAAAACATAGTGGAAGCATAAATCGTTCATTATAAGATTAATAAACAAACCAAAACTTAATTTCCTTTTTAACTTCATTAGCCTGGTCAACCATAAGACTCGCTCATGCAAATCCTTCGTCAACTGCTCTTTTAATTTGTTCATCATTTTCTCTTATACTTGTACCTACATCGCAAGACATAAACTATGAGCTTAACGCTCAGTAAGTGATTATACCTAATATACTACATGCACATGCTATGCCATTTTAAAACATGTCTTTTCTCTTCTTTTCTTTCTTTCATCTTTTATCTTTTCTTGCTTACATATTTTCTTTCTGTTTCTATTTCTATTCCTGTTTCTATATCCGTTTTGGTATCCGTGATCGTACGCATTTTCGTATATGTTTTCATGTCTATTTTCGTATTCGTATTCGTATCTGTATCTGTATTGTTTCCATTTATGAAAACTCATTTTTGTTTCTATTTCTGTTCCCATTTCTGTTTCCGTATCTGTGCTCATACCATTTCTATATCCATTTTCGTTTCCGTATCTGTGTCTGTATCTGTTTTTCTTTTTGTGTTCTTTTCTTTACTTATCTTTTCTCTGCTTTCCTTTTCTTTTCTCTTACGTCTTAATTATTATCTTTCATTTTCTGTTTATGACTTCTGGTAAAATAGCAATGGCATAATCCGAATGTCTCCTAACTATTGGCCATTCTTTTCATCATTGACCCCTGATATAGCAACAATGACATAATCCGAAGACTACTAATCATTAGTCGTTAGGTCCCGATATAATCCATGGACATTGCAACAGATACGAGCAGCAATTGCATAATTCGAAGGCTTGCTACTGACGATGGCATAATTCGAAAGCTCACTAGCGATCGTGTCCAGGAAGGACTTAGACGGCCTCACATCATATCGTTGCCTTTTTCTTTTCTTTATCTTTCTTAATCTTTCCTTTGTACTTTCTTTTCATTTTCATTTCATGTTCGTTCATATTTGTTTTCGTTTTTTGTCTTTCCTTTTCAAAATTGTGC
Organism: Begonia loranthoides; assembly: GCA_022433065.1. Taxonomy (NCBI): domain Eukaryota; kingdom Viridiplantae; phylum Streptophyta; class Magnoliopsida; order Cucurbitales; family Begoniaceae; genus Begonia; species Begonia loranthoides. The sequence continues at coordinate 10,334,817 of CM039479.1, read as the reverse complement.
ATAAAGACCATTTTTGTACTCTTTTGAAAATCATGATGCATGATACTTGTGAATGCATACAACAGTTCATATGAAAGCGTAAATAAACAGTTAACGTGCGGTTCACAGAACATGATATAAAAGCAGTAAAAAATGAAACGTGCATTTAAGTACTATAAACAACGAAACATGTTATTAAAAACTATAAGCATTGAAATGTGTTATTAAATACTGTAAACAATGTAATATGCTATTAAAAATGGTAAACATCGAAACGTGCTATTAAATACTGTAAGCAACGAAACATGCATTTCCTATTCTTGCGATGTAGGGCCCGAAGACCAAAACACATGCATATCACTTACTTCGATTGCTTAAAGCGTTCAACACTTATTCGTTATCCTTTTCTTCCTTCTTTAGTGCCTTCACAGTTTAACAACATTTAATTATTAATCTAATCATTTAACTATTAATCTTTTTCTATCCTTAATCCATATACGTCGCTTACTAGAGTTTTTTAAACGAAACCGTTTCATTAATTACAACTTAACTTAATTACTAATCTCAATTGATAATGTCTAGCAATTAAGCTTAACATATAGTGGAAACCAATGTGATGCCATCTATAATTTATAGACCCATAATTACCATTATAATTTCATCCATAAATTGTTGGCCCATAATTCAATGCTCGACAATAATATCTGAAATGAGACATAAAACTACATTTATCCAATTTCCCATAATATCTTATTCCGATTAGTGAACATTCTAGAATAACAAAGGTCATCTAACTACTTTTCATCCACACAGTAGATTAACAGTTTAAACCAATTAATAACCTTTATCCAACAACTAGCACCAAAACTAATTCTCATTCCAATATATTCATGTTTAACCAAGTAACAACCTGAGCATATAAAGGTGAAAAACAACATTTAACTAACAGGGTATATCAATATCCAATAACAACTCAACAGCAGAAATCCAACCGATAGTATTATAATCAAACCGATTGGAGCTTAAAATCTCAATACACCTTATCCTTACCCTTATCTTCAAACAAAGATCTAGCCAAGACAATTAATCTTTTAATACACCCATTAACAAAATTTAGGGACCCAATCCAAATGACATATCCAAGGCAAATATGATACTTTTTCTTATTGTCCAGCAACAAGAAATCAAAACACAAACGCAGAACGAAATCTAATACAGGGTATTACCTACCAACATTTCGAGGTTCATAACAGAGAGGAATTCACTAAAATCGTTAGGCATATTATGCACATAATAAATTACATTATCCACATATCCAAAGGCAGCAGAATCACAACCCATTATTCAACATCAAAACCCATGAGAAGATTATCATTTCTTCAATAATTTCTACTAATCAATTAACATATAACATAACCAAAAAAATAATTTCTACTAATCAATCAACCCATTATTCAACATCAAAACCCATGAGAAGATTATATTCATGTATGATATCACCAGAAAAATACAGGACAGACTTGAACCGGGAGCTCCAACACTTCCTGCATCCTCACCCTTCTCGGCCATCAGCTCCTGAACACTCAACTCTTCATTTCTTCAACACTGGTCTCGTAGGGGAAAATGGCATAACACTCCACTTTTGCCATTTTAAACACCCACTCCACTGCCATTTATTTCTCTTGTCCTCTCAACTCAATAATTTCACATGACAACATCTCCACAATTCCTGTCACCTTTTTAGTGGCTACTCTTCATTGTCTTCCAATAATTCTATGCCCATCCCTTCCCTTTCAGCAGTGCTCTACAGTTGGAAAGGAGAGCTACGTGGAAGATTCAATCTTGACAACAGACAGCTCAGCCCGAATCAGGTTAAATCGGAATCGGTTGCACCCTGGTTGGAGCACTCAAGTCGCGGGTCGTCGGCTGCAGCCCAACCTGATGACAGAGATCACCCAACCATCGTGAGAATGCCGATTCGCCCCTGCAATCACACCCTGCCAACTTCCGATCAATAGCAAATAGAGGAGGAGTAAGAAATCGACCAACATACCACAATTTTCCACCGAAAACCATGCCTACGGGAGTCCCGAAATCCGAGCCCTAGCCCATCGTTCTCTCGCCATTCGCTCACCGTTCATTCACCGTTCGTTCACAGTTCACTCGCTATCCACTCACCGCTAGTTGGACAGCGTGCACTCTAGGACAGTAGTCCTCTTCGCGCTCAGTCTCGTCCCTGTACTCCTGATCGCGATCCCCTCCTTCTCCCTATTTCTCTCTTCTTTTCGGGTTTGAAGCCAAAGGCCATATTTCCTTCCCCTTCTTTCTTTCATTTTCTGAACCGAACAGCCCAGTCATTCACACACACTGAACCGGTTCTCACCTCCAAATTCCAATTAGTTCAGTTCTATCATTAATCTTCACTTAATTCTAATTAATCCCACTTTAACATTTTTATCCCAACTAATCCAATAAATCTTATTTTATTCTTCTTCCGAATTAATTCTTAAATATCATCCGATAAATTTATGAAATAATAATCTTACGAAGACATAATTGGTAATACCCCAATAATTATCCTATTAATTAGAATATTCCAAATTACTTTCCAATTATCCTTAATCTTACGAAGACGTCATTGGTAATACCCCAATAATTATCTAATTAATCTGAATATTCCAAATTACTTTCCAATAATTATCTAATACTCATTTGTATCTCGACAATAGTGGTAAAACCCATAAATGTGTATTGTGAGTTTCCTCTTTTGCAACTACCACTTTTGCCTCTGCAGTGATTGATCCTCCACCTTGACGAGTGTGGGTATTGTAGCCCACACCCCAACATTAGCTACATGTCATGGTGACATATCTCTTGCTCAAGACTATTTGACTATGGGCCTTATCAATAACCCTTATTCTTTGTTTTCTAGGTCTCCCTGGTCGTCTCTTTATTGGCGGTGGCACAATTAGATTGATGTTTGTTTTCGACTACATGTGTTGGCCACTAACAGGCTGGACAAAGTGAGAGTACATCCTCATATATTTTTCTTGGTGATATCATACATGAATATAATCTCCAAATGATCTCCTCATAAAATGCAAACACGGTATTGCACTCATGCACGATATTTTAGTCAGCTCCCACATATAACAATTATAGGTACGTTTGTCCAAATTGACTATGTATTATTGATTTGAAGACACAATAGGCCCATCGACTCAGCCGTCTTTTCGTGTTTCTTAATGATCCTGCACATCATTCCCTTTCTTATTATCTTGTACATAGTGAAAATCAGTTTATCTTGGGCTATAAGATGTAGACGTTGGAGGTCTCACACAAATTGTTGAGGCTTATGTCTCACTTTGGGATCGAATTGAAAGAATGTTTCGACCAAAATCTTTTATTGATATTTTGTAGATATCCGTGTGTGGTCTGGTCAACCAAAAATATTTTCTTCAGCTCTCTCTCAAACTGCACTGATATTGTGGCTCTAGATGCATTCCACATCACGTCCTTGTATAACTTACTTCGAAATTATTTTTTAAAATTGATATACAAGTGTCTAAGCCAGTAATAATGTTCGGCTGATGGTGCAAACTCTTCAACAATAGACACCAACCTCTACAAAAATAAATAGGCATAATAAGACAAATGTTCCCACACAACACATAACATAAACAGACATTAGAAAGACAATATATCATACCTTTTGTCTGTCAAAAACAAATGTCCATCTCCTGCCCACTTGAAGCACTGTTTGTATCCATAAGCAACAATTGCAAAAACCAAGACCAAGAGTTTCTGCATTTTGTTTTAATCACTGTTATAGCAAGTGGATAAATTTCATAATTGTTGTCAATGCTGATAGCTGTGAGCAACTGTCGTGGACACGAGCTCTACAAATGATAGTCATTCAAACAAATGACAGGTCTACCATACTCTAGCAATCCTTTATTGCACGCAGCTAAATATATGTACATTCTTTTAAATATCAGATAGGGTGTAAGATCATTTCTATCTATGCTAACAACCAATGTGCTGCCACTATTAAACCTCTGAATGTTCTATTTGTACGACTAGAGTTACTGATATTGTTCATCGCCATCCCTTCATTCAATTTTTTGGCTTCATTCCTTGCCTTTTTGGCAAATCTGGGTGTAATGTTGACATTAAAATCAATTCTAACAATCACATTTATGAAAGAAACATTCTAGTTTGCTTGTCTTTTGAACGTGTCAAAGTATTGGTTTGCCACCCATTTAACAGAGGCTTGACAAGTTTCCATCTTTTGTGAACCATTGTGAATATCAATATAGCTCTTTATTTGAAATGTAAGTTCACCTTGCATTTTTAAAGCGTGAATCTGCTAATTTCATCCTTCTTGGCACATGGTAGTCAATCGTTGAGATTTGCTTTTGGCAAACTTTGTCCCATACCCACTCTTCAACGACTAATCCACAAATTCTTTCCTAATTGTGTTCAACGAACTATACTTCATCATCTTTAGAGTCTTGTAATAAAGCAAACTCATAGTCTAGAGTGTTCAACTAATGTCAGCCTAATGAGGAGGTAGAGGGGGGGAGGGTGAATTAGGCGTCAAAATTTTTTTCGTGTGACATTGATTATTCAATCCCTAAGTGATGTGCCATGAATTTTCTCTATTCACAATCGAGCATGAGATTCTCTAACGATATTTTTAGTATGTATTTTTGAAGGTGTTCAAAGGGGAAAGAGGATGAATTACATTAATCAAGCATCCAAATATATTTTGATGTTATTCAAGATAAAGCATAAGTGAAAAATCAAGCACAAGATTGAGAGACTTATGACAAAATGCAAAATCTGTGATCTGACATTTGAGGACTATTTGGAAAATTTGACAACCTTAACTATTTTATATAAAAAAGTGTTCTTCATAATGTTTGTAGCTAACATATGAATTTTTCCAGAATGGGGTGTTTTGTTAAATTTGAAGTTTGTTTGTTTTGACAAAAAAGTTTGCAAATAGAGAGTTACATTTTCTGCCAAAGAAGCTCATTCTTGCTTATTCGAAATTTAATGGGTCAAGAGAAGTTCTTACAAGATCTCAATCAAAGAGCCTTTTAAATTATCATGTGGTTTGTTATTTTTCAGATTCAAAGATACAAGATGAGTTGGAAAGCACACTTAATGAAGTGGATCAAGAAATACCAAAACATGTGCTTACTTGGTAGAGGAATCCACCAAGAAGAAGGAAAGATGCGACTTTGAAGCATGATGCCACAAATTTGATTCATTCAAATCTTTGAGTGAAGTTCAAATTCAATTAAATCTTTAGTGAGTTAATTTTTAAATTATTTTAAGTTTTCTTTGATATTTTAAATTTAAGTTATTTTAAATTTCAAATAGATAGATAGGAATCGATTAGGGACTAACATAAACTCATCCTAACCTAGTAGAATTGCTTTTCTTTTATGGTGGGCTATTTATACCCTACCAAGACTCTATGAAAATTTAGTTTTTGATTAATTGAAACCCTTTTTTAGTCGTGGCTATCCTCTCTCTCTTGGATTATTGTTAATCTTTTTGATTGAAATCTTAAAGTTCGAGTGTTGTGAGAATTACTTGAGTTTGTTTATTTCTTGCAATCTTTTAGCCAATTTTGATTCATGAACTTGATCGAAGATTGTAATCAAACTTTCTTTTCTTGTTGGTGAGAGTTCCCTTTTGATTAATCATGAATGAGTTCTTGGTGAAATAGAAAAGTTGTAATTTTAGTAACTTTTTCCTAAACCAACCGATCGATCACTAATTCTCAAACGGTCGATTGTAATTCATCTAGAAGCAACGCTTGTTGGATCTGTGTACTTTTTAGTTGACCGCTCTTAAGATTCTAGTCGATTGCATAGATCCAAAACTCTCTTGAACCTTACCCCTTTCTGTGTCATTTGGTATTAGAGCCTATTTCGACTCTATTAACATCTTATTTGTCTGTTCTTATCCATTATATGTGATGAAAGTAGGCTACAATTATGCTATGGATTACATGATAGAAGAAGAAGACTTAAAGGATTCAATTCCTATTTTTAGCGGGTCAGAATGGCCAGAAGATTACATAGATTGGGAAGAAAAAGTAGAAAAGGTGTTTGCTTACCACAATTACTTGGAAAGAACCAAAGTCCAACTAGCTACCTTAGAGTTTACAAGGTATGCTAGCTTATGGTGGGAAAATTTTAAAGTTAAGAGAAGTCGTGTGGGAGAACTTATATTCAAACATGGAATGCTATGAAAAGTTTGAAGACGCATTAGTTTGTACCTAAACTGATGAACGATGGGTCCATTCCATCATTAATAAAACTTCCAAAATTATCATTGAGGTATTCAAGATGAAGCACAAGTGGAAGTTGAAGTTCAAACATAGAATATTTAAAGGACTTTCCAAAACTGTACACTTCCTGATCTCCAACAAAGGTTTGACTATTTTGGCAATCAAAACGATGTCATTTCAAAAAGAATGCCTAAAAATATTGTAGCTGACTTTATAAGGTTTGTAGAATTTATTGGATATTTAAATTTGGAGTTTGTTTGCTATATCAAAAGCTCACGGAACAGAGAGTAATTATTATGGAAAGTCCAAGTGTCCAAGCTTGGAGACCAAGGTGTTAGCCTTTTTGTTAGGTTAAGTTGTATTTTGATGATGACTAAAATGTTGATTAATTTAGTAAATCAATAAGTTGTATTTTAGTAGCATGTTGCTTGGATTAATTGGTGGATAAATTGCATAACTTAAATTGAGCAAATCAAATATGCAATATTTGTGGTACATGCTTAGGTTTGGATATAAACAACTTTATATGTTTTGTACATCATCAATAAGGGAGATTGTTTAGACTATGTGATCTAGATGATGTGAAATTTAATAAAGTGTAAAAGTTGTTTATACATTGAATTTCTATATATCATATTTATCGATTAAATTGAGAATAAATACCCTTGATCAAGGGTATTGAGAATATTTAATGTGTTTCTCTAAGTCTATGCAGGAGAATGGAAGGTTCGTATGATTTAGAGGAAACATTTTGTGAAAGTATGAAGTAGGCTATGAAGTTGAGGACGCTGCGGATGAGGCGGACGCGAGGCTTTGGTGTCCGATTTGCCTCTATCCATTTTGATGGACACGCGGACGATGGTCGTGGACGAGGCGGACGTGCATTGGTGTCCGCAGGTCTTCAGCTATGCGGACGATGAGGACACTGTGGACGTCCGAAAGTTCTTTGTCTATAAATAATGGATCACTCCAAGCTCTCCACAACGATTGAATATTCGAGGTGAAGCTCTGCCAAAATCAATACTCGAATACTACTCATTGTGAGCTATTTAATTGTATATCCAATTCTCCCTATCCCGAATTTGCGAGTTATATTTGGGAGAATTCGGATTCGCTAGATTGCGGTTTAAATTTCTGAATCATATATTGTGCTTGATTGTAAAGGGGGATTCCCTAAGAATTCATCATACTAGGGTGACGCCCCGCAATAGTCAAATTTAGGGTGACGACTCGTAAGAGTCTAAAGTTGATGACCTTATAATTAGTCAAGGGTGCGCCTCGTCTAATAGTCAATTTGTAAACGGTTTTATTGGCACTCGTAAGCCAATTACTTAGTGTATCTCCAAGTGGAACTTGGAGCGCGGACGTAGGCGAGTTTGCCGAACCGCGTAAACAAATATTGTGTGCATTTCTCTAACCCTTACTCTTTAATTTACGTATTTAATGTGATTGCATATTTAATCATATTTGATAAATCACTTAGGGATTTAGAGAATTAAAATATCACACAAAAATATTAGAAACGCTATATTCACCCCCCTCTATAGGCGTATATCGATCCTACACAAGGAAGTCTTTACATGGAAGGTAACTCAACAAGGGCCCAAATAGAAGAGCTATCAACTCACGAAGATCAAAGAGGGCTCATGCCCTTAATGCTACGAAAAGAAGCCTAAGAAGACAAGCTTGAAGGGAAAGAAAGACCAAGGGAAATAGAGTTTAGGAAACTTTTCTTAATAGGCAAAAAGCAAGTGGACAAACGGGGCCCAATTGTGCTTGGTTATGGCAACTATCCAAGTGGCAATTCTTGAAGGAAAGTAGCTGTCGAAATTCATCAATTTCATGGAACCAAAGCCAGTAAAGATTAATAAAATAATAGCTTTAGAAAGTTACTAAATTTATAGTATAGTAATCGGCCATACGAGATAAAATACCTAGTGAGTTTCCTATTATGTTGTTTCCTATTCTATTCTTTGTTATTGGCTATAGAAAGCTCCATAGTACTTGCGTTTTAGACATTGAAGTTTGATTAATAAAAGCTCTTACTTTATTTCAAAATTGGAGTGATTCCTTTTTCAACATTTTGGTGAGTTACATCCAAAGTCATATTTGTGTGAGTAGCATCACAAGATTGGGCTTACATGGAGTTGAGTAGGTTCTCTTCTTGGCATCCGCATTCTTACTCTTTGGAGGAAGAGTGTGTGAAGAGGTGTCCAACCATGAAGAAGGTTTTTATTCAGAAAGTCATCCATACGGGAGTGGCAAGCTATGCGTCTTACTATTTCTGGCAACTTAAGTTCTCTCAAGCATAGTTCCTAGTCCATGGTAGATATTTCCATATTTCTTCAAGTATTTACAGGTTATTTCTTTACCCTTCCACTGGTGCATCATAACCACTATAGGCAAAAGCTATTTTTACAAATTCAAAGCCTAAAGCAAGAGATTTTATTAGTAGAAGAGTAAACCACCGTATTCTAGACCTTAAAAATAAGAAGATGCCTTGAAGAACCAGAGGAACAAACAATCGCTCATTTCATCAAGGGTTTGAATGTTGAGATCGATAATGTGGTGGCGCTACAAGTATATCGCAACATGGAAGATTTCATACAACTAGCACTCCAGGTAGAAAGACAAGCTCAACTTATTGAATTAAATGCCTCATTGGAAAAGATAGCTAAACAACTCGATAATTTGAAAACAAGTCGTGCACACGCTCAGCCTATGTATGCACAAGAACATGTCGAGGTATTAGAAGAAAACATAGGGGTGGAAGAGTGATTTGAAGAAGATGTTATATTACCTCAAGAAGGGTCATTACTATCTTTAAATTCTCAGAGCATGAAAGAAGATTTTTCTGAAGAAAGAATCTCTGAAAGGACATGCCTTGTGAGCGAAGATATGCCCATGGAACTAACTCTAGAAGAGAAAGAAATAAAAGCTGAATAGATAGAGAGTAAAGTTAACTCCTTCATGACAACTAATGTAGAAGAATTATTGGTGGCAAACGATGAAGAAGAGAAGCAACAAGAGGAATTGTATTATATTCAAAGGAAGAATATTTTTCATAGCCGATGTGATCTCAAAAAAGTATGTTATTTATTTATTGATGGAGGAAGTTACACAAATGTGGCTTCTATCGATCTTGTGGAAAAATTGAAGTTGTAGACTACCAAACATCTTGCACCATATCATTTAAAGTGGCTCAATGACTGTGAAGACATAAAGGTGACAACGTAATCTAAGATTCCGTTCTCTATGGGCGAATATGTAGATGAAATGCTTTGTGATGTGGGTCCAATGAATGCAAGCCACATGTTACTTGGGTGCCCTTGGAACTTCAACAAAAGGGTCATGCATGACGGATTTACCAACTTCTACTCATTTTGGCATAATGGAAGATTGATTAAATTGACTACTCTCTGTCTGTATCAGAATGCTAAAGATCTCAAATTGAAGAAAGAAGGTGCACTATTCATAATGAATTTAGAGTTGAAAAAAAGACACGAGATAGAAGAAGTAAGTGAAGAAAAGGTTTCCTTGTCAAACTCGATATTAAATTTGGAGTTCATCAATTCGTCTTCGAACACACATAAAGAAAAGGGGAATGATTCGAGCAATAAGCATCTAATAGTCAAAAAACAAGAGTCATTAGTTTTGAAGAGGCTTTGAAAAGAGATGGAAGAAAAAAAAGTGCAACCAGAACGTTGGAAAAAATCAATTGAGCTTTTTAGTCCAAATCAAGTGCATCAATATCAAGTACGCTTTGAGATATGCAACAAAAATAAAACTTTATTTTTTGTAAATCTCATAAGTGAAGAACAACTCTTGAGAAGGAATGCAAGATGGGAAGGGAGCATTGAAATCTTTTTTTTACATCCTATGATACAAGAATGAAGAAACAAGTAAAATAGTCGATTCTATGCCAAAGAGGAACATGCTATTAAATACATTAATTTCTTGGATTCTTAGATTTGGATGGATTAAATGACTTAATGATATTAATACTGATTTGGGACTTTGGAAAGTCAATTTTGATAATGTGGATGATGTTGATCTCTTTAATTATGACAAACATTTTGTAGATAGCAACTTTGGTATGCCTAGTGATAGGACTAGACGAGTGTTGTTGATCCTAATATTTATTGTTGTTGAACTTGGTTACAATATTTGGAAAGGAAGAACTTATGTTAAGGTGAATAATCCTTTGATTTACAGCAAGAAAAACTTAGTTTTATTGCACTTGAGGAAGAAGTTTTTTGCTAACTAATTGTTCGATCTTATGCTACAATCCGTTTGGTTTTCAAAGATATTGGAACAGTTTATTGATGATGTAAACAACTTCGAGTATTTGGAAGATTTTGGAGTTTTTGCCACTACCATATTCCAAGAATTATCACTTTATTTTGGTGAAGAAGACTATGGAGGGAAACTTCTAGATTTGAGGTCAAATCCTCTCCAAGCCTTGGAGGATGATGTGCCATTGATTCCCTCTATTCACAATCGACCACAAAGATTCTCTAACGATAGTATAAGTGTTTATTTTGAAGGTGGTCAAAGGGGAAAGAGGAGAAATTACATTCATCAAGCATCCAAATATATTTTGGTGTTATTCAAAATAAAGCATAAGTGGAAAATCAAGCACATGATTGAGAGACTTATGGAAAAATAGAAAATCTGTGATCTCACCTTTGAGGACTATTTGGAAGATTCGATGATCTTAACTATTTTATATAAAAAAACATTCTTTATAAAGATTGTAGGTGACATCTCAAGATTTCCAGAATGAGGTGTTTTGTTAAATTTAAAGTTTGTTTGCTATGCCAAAGGTCCAAGAATAGATAACTACATTTTCTGGTAAGGAAACACATTCTTGTTTACTCAGACTTTAATGGCCACAAGAAGTTCTTACAAGATCTCAATCAAAGAGGCTTTCAAATTATCATGTGGTTTGTTATTTTCCAGATTCAAAGATACAAGATAAGTTGGAAAGCACACTTAATGAAGTGGACCAAAAAATACCAAAACATGTGCATACTTGGAAAGACGACGAGGAATCCACCAAGGAGGAGGAAAGCCGCGATTTGAAGCATGATGCCACAAATTTGAATTCATTCAAATCTTTGAGTGAAGTTCAAATTTAATTAAATTTTGAGTTAGTTAATTTTTAAATTATTTTAAGTTTTCCTAGATCTTTTAATTTAAGTTATTTTAAATTTCAAATAGATAGGTAGTAATCGGTTAGGGACTAGCGTAAACCAATTCTAAACCTAGTAGAATTACTTTTCTTTTATGGTGGGCTATTTATACCCCACCAAGACTCTATGAAAATTTAGTTTTTGATGAATTGAAACCCTTTTTTAGTCGTGGCTATCCTCACTTTCTTGGATTATTGTTAATCTTTTTGATTGAAATGTTAGAGTTCAAGTGTTGTGAGAGTACTTGAGCTTGTTTATTTCTGGCAATCTTTTATCCAATTTCGATTGGTGAACATGATAGAAGATTGTAATCAAACTCTCTTTTCTTGTTGGTGAGAGTTCCCTTTTGATTAATCAAAAATGAATTCTTTGGTGGAATAGAAAAGTTGTAATTTTAGCAACTTTTTCCCAAGCCAACTGGTCGATCACTACTTCTCAACCGATCGACCACAATTCATCTAGAAGCAACACTTTTTGGATATGTGTACTTTTTGGCCAACTGCTCTTCAAATTCTGGTCGACTGTATAGATCTGAAACTCTCCCAAACCGTACCTATTTCCGTCACTAAGTGATTTAAGACAAATATAAAAGCAAACAATCACAAATATAAGAGAAAGGGATAGAGAGATTGACAACGGTTTATTAACATGGTTCGGCAAACTCGCCTACGTCCGCGCTCCAAGGTTCTTCATTGGAGATTTCTTAATCACCTTACCTCCTCGGTTAGTGATGATTGAGCTTTATGGGTGCCAATCAAATTGAAATACCCCAATAATATTTTCCCCATATACGCGATGTAATTAATTTATGGGATAATTAATATATTACGTTGTATGCCGATACATGTTAATTTATGATATGTAAATATGGAAAAATATTGAGAAATAATTGAAGTATGAAAAATTGAGAATAATATGGTTAATGGCAAATTCGAACGCAGTGGAGAAATGTATAACTGACGATTTCTAACACACACGGATGAAGAATGTTGTCCGAAAAAGCATGGAATGTCGTCCCAGCATTTTGGGATGATACATGATGGGACTCCATGTCTGGATTTGTCTATTGCCTGAGATTTCAGAAACTCGGATGATGGCGGACGATAGCGGATGACAAAGGATTGAATCTGTCCAATTTTTGGACAGATTTGGACGAATGCGAATGAAGGCAAGGACGCCTTCCTTCGTCTGAAAACGCAGCTCTGCTTGATAAAATGAGGATTTTGGATGAACACGAACGAGGCCAGGACGACTCCCCTCGTCTGAAAAGTCTGAGCTCTGCAAATAAAAATAGGTTTTAAAGGACAGAATGTTTGTCATGTAACATCTTTGAGCATATTAGTTCACTATTTTGTTCGCTGTCTAATTCATTTTTAAAAGTATGATAATTCGCTGCTATGTTCGCTATATATATATATTTCGCTTTTAGGAGCATGCTAAATTGCCGTTTTCTTTTATTGTTATGCTTTGAAATTCAAGCATGTTATTCACTGTTTCAATTCATTGCTTTTAATTACTATTATTCATTTATATGCGTTGTTTAATTATCATTACTTTTAGAATGTATCAACATGCATCATGATAATAGGAATAAATAGGGAGTGCTACCTTTGGGTGGTACTCACATGCATTACGTGAGGAAAATGATAAATGAAAAGAATGAAAAGAAAAGCCAAGAAAATGGGGAGTTAGGGGAATGAGGGGTAGTTCAGATTTAACCTAGTAGCTAGACTTACACCCCTCCCTTGTCGGGAACGGAACTAGCTATATACAAGAGGTTAGAAGTAGACCAAAACTATACTCTTACACATGGGCTCTTCTAATCTCCAGCTCGATGTACGAGTAATGAATGAATGAATGAAAGAACGAAAGCAAAGAAAAGATTGGTCTGGGGAGGTACCCATTCCAAAAAGAACTAAAGAGAGGCATAAAGCATACTGCATAACCCCACTCCTTACTGGGCCTTTAGGCTTACGTCTTACTTGTGGTGTAGGAAACGAGATGATAATGTTAGGAGCAGAGGAGGATGCATTTCCCGTGGAGCCTGCAGATTATCCGGATGAATTGCGACCTAAGTAGAATTATGGCTCAAGAGAAAAAGGAAAGAATTCATTATTTTGACAGGATTTGATAACGGACACGGTTTTGTAAAATATTAACTCTTACTCTAACCTTCAAACCATGTTTTAAATATTAGTTATCTTTCTAGTTTTAACTTTGAACTTTATTTAATGCATTTACTGTTTCCGCTTTACTCTTATTTATTAATGCTCTTGAGATTTTCATGATAAATCTAAGTTTTACACGAAAATTTAAAGAGAAAAATTAAGCTAAGAAAGAATGGATTTGATGCGAGATGTCACACAAACCTTTACATAACTATTCACAGGGTGTCACTCTTTCCTTGACTATTCACAGAGTGTCTGTAACAACCCAATTTTTTTTACGTTTAAAATCTTATGAAATTTAAAACCTTTTCTTTTCTTTAATAAAACAGCGGAAGACTTAATTAAACAAGCCAGTTGAAAATGCAATTAATAAAACTCCTCTTTTAAATTGCAGCAGAAATAAATAAAATCATTTTCTCTTACAATTAAATACTTGACAAAATCTCTTTCCAAACATTTCTCTTTTACAATACCTTTAGCCTAGTCAGCCACAAGATCCGTGCGTGCAAATCCTTCATCAACTACTTCTTAATCTGTTCTCGTGCGTATACCTACATCGCAAGACATAAACTAATGAGCCTAACGCTTAGTTAGTGATATAAAAGAAAACTATAAAATGTACGTGTCATGCAGCTTTTAAAACTCATATGCAGTTTATGTTTTCTTTTCTTTATCTTTTATCTTTTACGTTTTAATCTTTATCTTTCTGTTATCTTTTCTGATCCAACGCCTCTGTTATAGTAGCTCTGGCTACGACCGAAAGCTCAGCTAGCTGCTGTATGCTAAAATACACAACATTCAGCTCAGGTTCAACCTTCGCCTACTAACAGCCGTGCCTACTAGGGGCTGAAATGGCCTCACTAACCATTGGCCAACCCGACCCGACACCTCCGCTATAGCAGCTCCGGCTACAACTGAAAGCTCAACTAGCTGCTATATGCTACGATGCACAACATGTGGCTCGAGCTATAACCTTTGCCTACTAGTGACTGTGCTCACCAAGGGCTTAAGCAGCCTCACTAACTGTTGGTTGGTCTGTCGCAGCTCCAATCGAGGACTCACTATGTGGTAAAGGCTCGGCTTTGACCGAACCACCTGATAGCTATTGTGCACTCCAATGCACAATGACACAACCTCAGGGATACACAGCTCCGGCTACGACCAAAAGCTCTGCTAGCTGCTGTGCGCTACGTGCATAACATGCGGCTCCGGCTCCGACCTCCACCTAATAGCGGCTATGCGCTCTAATGCTTAATAGCCTCACTCACTCGTTGGCCGGCCAGTCCCGGCTCCGACCGAGGACCAACTAACAAGCCCACATCTCATATGATCTTATTAACTTTATTCTGTTTAATTTATTTACGTTATGTTTATGTTTCCTTTTCAAACCATGCATGAAAACCATTTTCGTATTCTTTTGAAAATCATGATGCATGATTTTATGAATGCATACATTATATCGTATCAATACTATAATCTCTAAATATACTCATCTATTAAACACATCATTAAATGAACCTAATTCTAATAAACACCTAGCAAGGAACAATACAATTTGCGAAATATGCTCAATATCTAGTTATTCTAATAAAGTAGAAAACATGCTCAATATCTTACTATTTTAATAAAGCAGTAGACATGCTCAATATCTTACTATTCTAATAAAGTGGTAAACAATCAACATACAATTCCTAACTTTTGCGATGTAGGTCCCCAAAGACCAAAAGACATGTGTATCACTTACCCAGACACTTTCATGTGTACTCGCATTGAATGTTATCTTTATTCCATCTCAATACTTTCAATACCTTCATAAATCCACGACATTTTATCATTAATAATTAAGATTGTTAATCTCATTTTCATAGTTCACTATCTTCAACAATATTGATATCATTAATCCAACCCAACCGTCTAACGGTTTTGTAATATCTCAACATTTTATCGGGGTTAGTTATGAATTTTAGAAATTTTAGAATGATTTTCTCATGGGATGTAACACCCCGATTCCCGTAACGGAATGAAGTCCAAGATAAAGACCCATTGAATGGCAAGTCATGGCCCATGGTGGTGTTAGGGATTGAGGAGGGTCCAATGGAGGCCTAAGGAAGGAATGGATTGAATAGAAAAGGAATAAAATTGAAGATGGACCGAAGCAGCCCACGACCCAGGCCCACTGCACGTGCTACCCAGAAGTCAACGAGCGTGCCGTCTAGACAGCCGCTCGATAGCTTGCCCATCAACATGCGCATGCCACACTGACCGTGTACCCACCTACTTTGACCAGATGCCAGCCAGTGTTGACTACTGCGTCAGCTGCTGACCACCAGGCCCAAGGCCGCCTCCCACATGCCACCTGCTGCAATTCTTCACCTAACATTGAATTTTTGCATTCTTTTATATATTTTATTTAATTTTATAATGTTTCTATATCCCCTAAAGTTGCCTATAAATAGATGGACAAGCCTTCAATATAAATCATAACTTACAACTTGAAATTTATAGAGCATTTTGCTTAGAGAGTGATTCTCTTCTTGAGTTCTCTTTGAGGACTTGATCTTCTTCAATTGTTTGCTTGAGGAGATCAAACTTGATAGCTTTGGTTTAACCAACAAGTTTAGTTTGGGTGAAGCTCCTTTCTATAGTAGTTTATGTTCTTATCTCTCCATAGATAACAGGTTGAACTCCTAATCTGTTTGAATCTCCAAGGTGTTCGTGAACATTCCGCATTGTTGTCGGGTCTCGGATCTCTAATAACTGTGGTTTGTATCAATTTGTAAGTGAGGAATTGTGAAATATTTGAGGGTAAAAGTGTGGAGGAGGAGTTACTCGGTAATCAGGAGAAGTTACGCTTTGGAAAATTCTACCGTAGGAAAATTCTACAAGAGGTAAGAAATAGGATACAGTGGCCATTGGAGGCCCTGCATCACTGGATTTTATCTTTTCACTTACTTTAAATTGTTATTGAAAATACTGTTGGAATTCTTCGTATAAATTAACGATAAAATAAAAGTTGAAAATATCATTAGAATTATCATGAAAACTATCGTTAAAATAATGTCAACATAATTACGGAAATTAGTGTTATAATTAATGCACGAAATAATAAAGAAAATACGTGAATGTAAAAATGAATAAAGATATATAAATTGCCTTAATTTCATATATGGACTGTTGTACTGCTGTTAATTCCATTGTATTGTTATGAACTGTACATGCATCATGATAGGGCTTATGAAACTGCTGACATATGCATAATATGTTAATAAATGAACCAATAAACATAAATAGGTATATGAGATCGGTGGTGACACCCCTAATGGATGTATCTCCTCGTCGGAGTGACGGTTAAGCTACAAAACGGTATAATGGATCCAACTTCCCTAGATTAATAAGATCTTATACATATAGACTGTTAAGTGAAACTAAAATAGCATGTAGAGGGGATAAGTTCTTCTCTAAAAATGACTTTATAAGCATTTCATAGCATATGCATACATTCTATTTCTTGCTGAGCCTCAGCCCATTGTATTACTCGTGATGCAGGTAAATATTATTAATGAAAAAGGAGAATGCATTGCCAGATGAAATCTTGGGATATCAACTTGAGAAGACCTGATGAGTTATGGCTTAAGAAACATTGGTTATTTTAAATTATGATTTTATTCACTAAATGATTTGTATAATATGGACTGCATTTTAAATTGTTTAAAAATATGATTTGAATTTATTTCGCTAAATTACTTCGATTTCTTACTTAACAATACATTTTGAAAAGATTAAAAGAAAATTTTAAATTTTCCATAAAATTGGAATAAAGAAAATTGATTTTTATAAATCGGGGTGTTACAGGTTTCTATCAACTTATTTTCATCAATGATATACCTAATAAAAGAGCAACCCAATAATAACCCTACAACATGCTTAACACTCCCCAAGAATTGTCCAACACCAGCCTCCATCAACATTCTCAGCATTAAATCAACATAGAAAGGTAAACCAAACACTTTAACAACACTTCAATATCTCCATCAATTTCCAAATATAAAACCAAGAGGCAGTAAACCAAAGCAGAGAATAATATCCAACAACACTTTTTATTTTTCATAACCATAACAAAAATAAGCACATACAATTTAAAGGGCATGCATTCGACAATGGCTACCACACATCACAGAGCACATCTTTGAAGTATTCTTCACAGAACCAAACGGCAGATTAACAAATTCATTCCCTAGCAACATAAACCAAATTCAACATATTATCACTTTGTCAAAACCATCCAATAACAAGGAAGAAAACCATTACCTGCAGCACCTCCAATGGATTCTAGAGAGCAACAGCTCTCCCACCTTCCTCAGCTCCAGAACTTCACTTCCTCGATTCACAACTCCCACCAGAAAGCTTCACCAAATCATACAGAGAGCTTAATCGAAATTGCAAATCCATAAACCAAAGGAAGATGAAGACATTACCTAAAGACAGAAATAGACCCGAGAGTTCCTTCCCTTTCTTCCTCCTTTCTTCTTTTCCTATTTCTCTTCCCTGCTTCTTTCCCAGAATCACTCATTCTCATGTTCCCTCCTTTATCTTCCTCTCTCAATCTCGGGCTCTTAATCCCTCTTTCTTTCGCAAGTCGCATAACCTCTAGAGAGGGGTTCACTCGGCTCTTTCTCTTTCACCATCGCACCTTGCACTCTAGAGAAAACACAAGATAGTGCCTTCACTTTCTCTTCTCCCATAGCAGCTCTCAGTAGAATGGAAACAACAGAATGCCCTCCCATTGTCAGCCTTCACTCTAAGGACAAAGAAGACTTCCTAGAAACGCAAGGTTTGATGGATAATCACCTTTTTCAAAGGAGGAGGTCCAATTCGACCAAGCCACGTGGAAAGTGCCCTATCCATTTGGGAGAGGAGATGTGACGCCCCGCATCAAAATCGTACTTTCTTACTTTAAATTGTTGAGTAGAATTTTTCTTTTTCTTTTTATATACTTAAAATGTGTAAGAGAAAACTTAAGTTTAACTTGGAATTCTAAAGAGTGTAAATAAAACAGAGTAAGCGGAAACGGTAAATGCATTAAATAAATTCAGGGTTAAAAGCGTAAACCTAATTAATATTCAAAACATAGTTTGAGGGTTAGGGTGATAGTTCATATACTACAAAACGTGTCTGTTACAAACCCTTTTTCAAAATAGTGAAATCTTTCCTTTTTCTCTTGAGCCATACTTCTACTCTAGTCGCGATTCATCCGGATACTCCGCAGGCTCCACAGGAAATGCGTCCTCCTCTGCTCCAGACATTATCATCTCGTTTCCTACACCACAAATAATACATGAGCCTAAAGGCCCATTAAGGAATTGAGTTATGCATTATGATTTATGCTTCTCTTTAGTTCTTTTTGGAGTGGGTATAGCCCCAAACTAATATTTTCTTTTCTCTCATTCTTTCGTTTGTTACTCGTACATCGAGTGAGAGATTAGAAGAATCCATGGTGGAGAGATAGTCTGTTCTCAGATTCTAACCACCTAGGGTAGCTGGTCCCGCTCCCGACGAGGGAGCGGGCTTAGTCCAGTCTACCTGAGTAGATCCGAACTACCTATCCTTCCCCTAACTCCGCATTTTCTTTTCTTTTCATTTATCAGTTTTCCTTTCATAATGCATGTGAGCACCACCTTAAAGGTGGCAGTCCCTAATTGTTTCTATTAGCATGATGCATGTTGACACAATAACAATTGCATAGCACGTATAAAAGAAAGTAGCAATAATTGGACAGTACATATAAAAGAATGACAATAATTAGAAAAATAAAGAGAGCAATTATAGAAACTAATTGAAACAGCAACTATGAATAACATGCTAAATTTTCATAATATACAAACAACAAGTTATTATGCTTCTAAAAGCGAAATATACAGCGAATTATTTAAACATGCTTAGTAATCATACAGTGACATAAACGTGCTTAATAAATTGATATGGGCTAAGTACATTAATCGACGTCTTGATTTAAATCCTTTTTAGCTAGAGTTAACAAATATTAGCACAAGTCATGATTTAAATCTTTTTAGCTAAGGTTAACTATCTTGTTGACATAAATTACAATATCACGAATAATTGCATTAAAGGAAGTTACAACTCCTAAGCAGAACCAAGAAATAACAACATTTATAGGCTAAGTCTACTAATTGAAAAAGAGATATGACAAACTGTATAATAGAACAAAGTCACTATCAAAAGAAAATTGCTAACAGTTTGATCAACGTATCATTTCCTTTAGGCATATTCAATTCATCAGTTCAAGTCATCATTTCCTAATTATCCCATTTTTTATTGTAGGAACCATTGAGTTGCAGTCCAAAGGAAATATTTAGTTACAGTAAAGGAATTGCATAAATTAACACAGAGTATCAACATAGGAAGTAATCACAAACTCACACACACTACTTGTGGGTAGGGCCTCCAAATGGCTAATACTCTACCCCAACTCCTTACCCTTGATGAAGAAACCTAACCAATCACCCACACTATCACTTGCAGAACACTCGAGCTTACAGACTCACAATGTAACGACTCGATTTTTATTTACTTTAAAATCGCGTGAAATTTAAAACTTTTTCTTTATAAAACCCGATCGTTAAAACTTTTTATTTAAAATCCTTATCAAATTTAGCAGAAGTAATAAAACTATTTTATGAAAAGCAGCGGAATTAAAAGCAATACGTTAAAGAATATTAAGAAATTTACAACCCTTTTTCAAATAACTTTCTTTTAAACTCTTTAGCCAAGCCAGCCACAAGATCCATTGTGCAAATACTCCATCAACGACTACAATCTGTTTTCGCACATATACCTGCATTACGGGGAAAACAATGAGCCTAACGCCCAACAAGAATCAGAATTTAAATGCAATACAAATGATGCAAGACCACACAATGCATTACAGAAAAGAGTCATATCTCTTATGGAAGCCAAAAGTGAGATACACCCAGGGTCATGCGGCTGAACCATTTCACTCCGACAAGGAGATATATCCATCGGGGGTTTTCCACAAGCTGGTATCACACTCCTTGTTAAAGACGTTAGGGGTTTCCGAATGGGGTAAAGGTGAACCCAACTTCCACGTAGCTAACTCTCATCTCACCGCTCCCTATGTGGGAGTCTACTACCATATGGAAGTGTCACCGATCACCCGAACCCCCACACGACTATTTACATATATTAGGTATGACACACAGTATGTAAAAAAATTCATAGGCCCTAGGATGATGCATGAATGCCACAAAATAAATCACAGAATAATGTACAAGAGGGCACCCAATGTATAAGCGTATGAATGTAACACAATCAATAATTGTAGGCGGAATTCATCATGCTAATCCTCATTATTATTATTAGCAAAATAAGTGAACCACCTAGGTATTTATGTAAAAAAAGGCAAGTCAATTGTCAATTTCTAATTGTTGACATTCATGAGCAGAACGATAACTCTAAATCTATTCACAAGGCTTAACTTCCCATTGATTACACTCGGATCCCCATTTAATTCGAGTAACCAAATTACTAGTCATGCTTTCAATTCAATGATTCAAACAAGAGAGGATAACCATTTACGTTACTCGAAGTCCATGCCTATGACATTCATGCTAGATCCATGCTTGAAACAATAACACTTACAAGAACTCCATCTATAGAACTAAAGCAAATAGAATGTCATGCTTTCTACCAACCAATAAAAGCAATAGATTATCATCCGATTACAAAATCCTTTAGAGTTTCATGCATGCTGTCAACCCATAAAACTACAGATTACAGAACTCTAACAATTTAACAAACTCAGCGTTAATCTCCAACAATCAACAGTTCTAGTCTCAACAGTCCTAGTCTAGATTGTCATATTGTACTACATATCATCCATTATTCATGCCCAAAACAAAATCCAAGTGTTGACAGAACAACTAAAAGTAAACAGATTCGGAATCCAAGTAATTTTTCATTCACACAAAACAATTCACAGCATATCAAATCATTCAAAACCCGTAACGTAGGGACTCCTTTGGCCAACCATAATTCTAATACTTACCTTAATGCTCAGCTTAGTACCCAGTAGTAAACCAAGCAATTCAAACAGAACAGCAGCCTCAATTAATAAATATAGATCCACTACCCTTCCAAACTCTTTATAGTTCCTAAACAATATGACAATAGAGGTTAATTCTACATTCAAAATCAATTCATCCTAAATCAGTAGCCCATATCCAATCCAATATCCCAAGAGAAATTCCTTACCTTTTTCTTCAATTCACGAATATTCAGCAAACCTCGACAGAATATCACAACATACACCACTCTTCACAACAGGGCAAATCTCCCACAACTCAGTCACCCTCAGACTCCAAATGAGGTACAGAGGAAAGACTTACCTAATATAGACGATGGAGAGGAGCTTCCTGTAGCAGGGGTTAAGCTGAAACTGCAGGAGACATAGCTGACCATCACACATACCAAAGAGTGGGAGGTCCATTCAGACAATCCCACGTGGAAAAGCTTCCATCCTGATGGGAGGGGCTGGGCGTCGCAGGGGTAGGCTGGAGGGAGAGTGAGTTTGTTGATTTCTGTAAGAAATCGAAAGAAAGAGAATAATTTTAAATGGGTTTTCTCGGATTTCCTTGATAATTCGGACGAGCCGAGGCATCCGTATGCAGCGTCCGAATTGTCCCAGAATTTGTATAGATTCAAATCGGACGCGGGCCTTCTTCGTCCGCAATCATCCGCTACTATTCGAAATGTTCCAGAATTGTACAGATTCATGCGGACGCAAACCTTCTTTGTCCGCTATCATCCGCAATGGTCCGAAAGTCCTTCACAGAACAAGTTTAGAAAGCAGAATGTCGTCCCCAATATCGTCCCAAAGTACAACATATTTGCAGACGAGACATGCCGTCCGGAGTGTCGTCCGCGAGCATCCGAAACTCACTATACACACTTTTCCTTAACTTTTCTCCACTTAACTTATTTTCAAATATTAACCCTATACTTTTCAAGCACAATTTAACCCCTACCGTTGCATAACATGATATAATATTCATATATATTAATTATCTGAATTTAATATATTAACAAAAAGGGGAAAAATATTTGGGGTATTACAATCCACCCACCTTATATAAATTTCATCCTCGAAATTTGCTCAGTGTAATTACTCCTTCGATCTACAACACAGTGTAACTTCTCGTATCCTACTTTTACACGGACGTCCAAAAGGATACATCACTTTAAGTTCTGTAGAGCACAAGGACATAGAAAAATTCCAATTTCATATAAGAGTTATTAAATCGCCAACTTCATTTGTCGTAAAAGAAAAGTCTTCATCCAAATTTATTTCCTTTCATCAGATAATTTATGTCAAACCACCGTAACGTGAACAAATTTATTGCATTTTTAAGATCCTAATCCTCCAAAATCTCATCCTTACTCTCAAGATTCCACTTTTATTTGTATCATTTCCAATAAAACACACTCTTGAGGCAACCATTTCTGGTTCCATAAGTCACAACATGACAATTGTTGACAAAATGACCATTTTCATTTCACTTAAAACGTCACTTCTATCGGCATAACATCTATTAAATTGATTTCTTTCATTACTCTATCATTAAACTGAAGGTGACATTCCTACACTCTCTAGTCATTTCATCACTTGATTACTTTTTGACCAATATGGTTTACTAAAACTCTATCTATTGGTATGAACGAAACTTAAATCTAATTCCTCAAACATAAAGTGACACGTTTTCAACAATTATTAAATTATTCAATCCTGTCTCATCACCCCCAAGCACCGGAAACACCACATAAAGTCTTAACAATACCTATGCATATATTATACAATTTCATTAACTACGAACAAGTAATTTTTTTTGTCATTTTGTATTCCTCATGGTGTATTTTTCCTTCAAGTAATTCATTCTTCACTATTCCAATATCAATAATACCCAACGAAAGGCAAGAGCAATCACCATACATTGCCCAGTCCTTGTGCGTTCCAACCATTATTGTCGTGAAGAATAAAATCTCATTCACTTTTGTTCTTTTTGACTTAATGTGTTCAAACATACTCTTTACAATTCGGATCCATCCCTCCAAGCTTGTTAGATCATAGACTTCTCCTTTAACTATGGCGGCTTATGTCGTTGAAGCCATTAGTACTTAAAATCTTTGGGAAATGTACGTTAATGATTTCTTTGTTCCATAGGTCAAATATGATGCACGATACCCCAGTTAGTTTACTGACCATTTCATTTATTAGATCCTTTTTCCGTATCTGTATCCATCTCTATTTCCGTGTTTGTTTCTGTCTCCAAAATTTATCAATTTATGAGAAGTAGCTTGAAATCCAACTTAGAGAAAATAATTGTCTCATTACACACAATGACTTTCCAACTATTTTCTAAGTCACAACTTTCCTCCACATCTTACACCCCTATAGATCCTTGCCTCCTTGTACAAACTAGTGTAGCTCATGTTTATTGCCGCTCACATGACCTGAGGTAAGCCATGACAAAACTTTAACCTTCATACACCGTAACCATTTTCCTTACAGCCGAAGCTGAGTAGGTCCTATTAACTTACATGTTATTATTGTGTGAGTAGGGTCTTCATAATTCAGCTAAGTCACTAACCCTCAATATTCTTTCTTTTCATAATGAATCCAACTTTTAATCTAATTCCTTGCAGTGTAGCCTTCCTATCCAAATTGTCTAGTTCATGCAAAACTTACTTTCCACTTATTCCCCTTTTGATTTATAAAAATTTGGACAGAGTTTCCCTCGTTTCTTTACTCCCCAAGCCACACCCATACATCCTGCAAGCAAACCCAAACATTTCCAGAAATGTTCATTATCCATTAATTAAAATTTACAGGGAAGTCATTCAACCGTCCATCTTAAACTAGTCTACAAACATACTTCAAACATACTGTCATACACCTTCGAGTCTATCATTTCAAACTACAAACTTAGTCACACATCTTCTAACATTTCAAAATACCACACACAAAATACTTACTCATTGTTAGGCCTACCGGTTCCACCATCATTTCCTAACAGAAGAAAACTTCATTCAATTCTTTATCCCTCACATCAGATAAAAAGGGGCATCTTCTAGCCACATTTCAAGGCTTCAGACACTTGTAGCAAATACCAGATCCTGCCAAACATGTTCCAACATGACTCTTGTTACACCGTAGGCACGGTTCCTTCTGTTGTGTCAACCTGGTTGGTTCCTCAGTAGCATTCTCTTTTCAAAGGCACTTCTGCTTCCCTTGCTGATTCTCGTCCACTGAGGATTTCCCAGTCTTCTTTTTAACAGTTGAAACATCTCCTTTCTTTGGCGATGACTGTAGATATTCTATGAACTTCTGGTTGAATTTCCTAAACCCTTCTATCTATTTTTCAATAAATTGGAACTACCACTCCATATGTCCCATTAACTGGTTATTGACATCCTCTATTTTTGTTTCTTTTTCCATATTATCCCTTCACAATAATTTATAATTAACCAAAACAATTATATATTAGAAAATTATAGGAAAAATTATATCACAAGGCATACTCACAGTTGACAAAGAATTTCCACATCGAGCTTGTGCTGGTGGGCGGTATACAGAATCGATTTTAAAAACCCGAGACGCTCTGATACCAACTATAACAACCCGATTTTTATTTACTTTAAAATTGCGTGAAATTTAAAACTTTTTCTTTATAAAACCCAATCGTTAAAACTCTTTATTTAAAACCCTTATCAAATTTAGCAGAAGTAATAAAATCATTTTTTAAAAAGCACTGGAATTAAAAACAATACATTAAAGAATATTAAGAAATTTAAAACCCTTTATCAAAAAACTTTCTTTTAAACTCTTTAGCCCAGCCAACCACAAGATCCATCGTGCAAATATTCCATCAACAGCTACAATATGTTTTCACACCTATACCTACATTACGGGGAAAACAATGAGCCTAACGCCCAGCAAGAATCAGAATTTAAATGCAATGTAAATGATACGTGACCACACAATGCATTATAGAAAAGAGCAGTATCTCTTCTGGAAGCCAAAAGTGAGATACACCCAGGGTCATGCGGTTGAACCACGTCACTCCGACAAGGAGATATATCCATCGGGGGTGTTCCACAAGTCAGTATCACACTCCTTGTTGAAAATGTTGGGGGGTTTCAGAACGGGGTAAAGGTGAACCCAACTTCCACGTAGCTAACTCTCATCTCACCGCTCCCTATGTGGGAGTATACTACAGTATGGTACTGTCACCGATCACTCGAACCCCCACACGACTATTTACATATATTAGGTATGACACACAATATGTAAACAAATTCATAGGCCTTAGGATGATGCTTGAATGCCACAAAATAAATCACAGAATAATGTACAAGAGGGCACCCAATGTATAAGTGTATGAATGTAACACAATCAATAATTGCAGGTGGAATTCGTCATGCTAATCCTCATTATTATTATTAGCAAAATAAGTGAACCACCTAGGTATTTATGTAAAAAAAGGCAAGTCAATTGTCAATTTCTAATTGTTGACATTCATGAGCAGAACGATAACTCTAAATTCATTCACAAGGCTTAACTTCCCACTGATTATACACGGATCCCCATTTAATTCGAGTAACCAAATTACTAGTCATGCTTTCAATTCAATGATTCTAAACATTAGAGGATAACCATTTACGTTACTTTAAGTCCATGCCTACGACATTCATGGTAGATCCATGCTTGAAACAATAACACTTACAAGAACTCCATCTATAGAATTAAAGCAAACAGAATGTCATGCTTTCTACCAACCAATAAAAGAAATAGATTATCATCCGATTACATAATCCTTTAGAGTTTCATGCATACTGTCAACCCATAAAACTACAGATTACGGAACTCTAACAATTTAACAAACTCGGCGTTAATCTCCAGCAATCAACAATCTTAGTCTCAATAGTCGTAGTCTAGATTGTCATATTGTACTACATATCATCCATTATTCATTCCCAATACAAAATCCAAGTGTTGACAGAACAACTAAAAGTAAACAGATTTGGAATCCAAGCAATTTGTCATTCACACAAAACAATTCACAGCATATCAAATCATTCAAAACCCATAACGTAGGGCCTCCTTTGGCCAACCATAATTCTAATACTTACCTCAATGCTCAGCTTAGTACCCAGCCGTAAACCAAACAATTCAAACAGAACCGCAGCCTCAATCAATAAATATGGATCTACTATCCTTCCAAACTCTTTATCGTTCCTAAACAATATGACAATAGAGGTTAATTCTACATTCAAAATCAATTCATCCTAAATCAGTAGCCCATATCCAATCCAATATCCCAAGAGAAATTCCTTACCTTTTTCTTCAATTCACGGATGTTTAGCAAACCTCAACAGAATATCACCACACACACTCCACTTTTCACAACAGGGCAAATCTCCCACAACTTAGTCACGCTCAGACTTCAAATGAGGTACAGAGGAAAGACTTACCTAATATAGACAACGGAGAGGAGCTTCCTACATCAGGGGTTAAGCTGAAACTATAGGAGACAGAGCTGACCATCACACATACCAAAGAGTGGGAGGTCCATTCAGACAATCCCACGTGGAAAAGCTTCCATCCTGATGGAAGGGGCTGGGCGTCGCAGGGGTAGGCTGGAGGGAGAGAGAGTTTGTTGATTTCTGCAAGAAATTGGAAGAAAAAGAATAGTTTTAAATGGGTTTTCTCGGATTTCCCCAATAATTCGGACGAGCCGAGGCGTCCATATGCAGCGTCCGAATTGTCCCAGAATTTGTATAAATTCAAATCGGATGCGGGCCTTCGTCGTCCGCAATCGTCCGCTACCGTCCGAATTGTCCCAGAATTGTACAGATTCAATGCGGACGGAAACCTTCTTCGTCCGCAATCGTTCGAAAATCCTTCACAGAACAAGTTTAGGACGTAGAACGTCGTCCCCAATATTGTCCCAAAGCAGAACATATTTGCAGACAAGACACGCCGTTCGGAGTTTCGTTCATAAGCGTCCGAAACTCACTGTACACACTTTTCCTTAACTTTTCTCCACTTAACTTATTTTCAAATATTAACCCTATACTTTCCAAGCACAATTTAACCCCTACCATTGCATAACATGATATAATATTCGTATATATTAATTATCTGAATTTAATGTATTAACAAAAAAGTGGAAAAATATTTGGGGTATTACACACAATTCCTCATAGGAAGGTGTCGCTCCTTCACTTTTCACGCTGGGGACTCACTCTCACGCAAAAGGAAAATGAATGCAGAGGAAGGCTAAGCTGCCGATTAAAAAGTGTAGCCTTACCTAGAGGGGAACACCCGTACGCCTACAGGAGAGAGAGGGGCGTGGTCGGCGTGGAGAGGGCGTGGGAGCTCGTCTCCCTGGTTGTCTTGGTGCACTTTAATTTGCAAAATGACAAACATTTCATTGTTTTAAAACCTAAATAATCTCAGATCTGGGACATTTCAGATGAAGGTGGACGCTCTGCTCTCATCCGTGTGCGTCTGAATCTTCACTGTCGTTGTCAAGACTGCGCATTCGAGCGATGAAATGTGTCCTTATCTTCGTCCGTACTCATCCGAATTGGCCATTTGGACGAAGGGAGTCATCCGAATGTCACGTCCACATGCATCCAAAACTATCCAGAATTTGGACATATTCAAAATCACCGCGTCCACATTCATCCGTATTCGTCTGGAACTGTCCAGTTAGAGACAGGGGACGAATTAGGATGCGAAGGATCTGTCCCACATCATCCCAAAGAGTTGGGACGCCGTTCTAAGTGTTTGCGAATGATGTTTCTCATCCCAGCGTTGTCCGTATGCGTCCGAACTTGCCAAGACAACATTTCCTTCACATTTTCATACTAACTTTTTATCCGGCAATATTTACCCCATAAATACACGTCATAATTTAACATGTATCGATATGAAATGTAACATGTACATTATTCCCATAGTTAATTACATCACGTACACAAGGAAAAATATCGAGGTGTTATAGAAGAAAGAAAATATGGGGGAGAAACAATGGCTGCAACAGAAATAGTTTTTTCGTTAAAACTAGACTTTTCGGTCGAAGAAGCCCATCGCACCATCAACTGTACCATCGACTGATTACCCAAATTTTGCCTTTGTTTAATATTTTGGTCAAACCTCATGACCGCGTCCTCGATCAATGACTCGACCAAAAAACTAAAACGCAATATGTTATGCATTTCGGTCAAACTTCTTAACCGCGTCCTCGACTGACGCCTTGACCGAAAATGCAAGGAGTAATCTGTAATGCATTTCGATCGAAATACTCGACCACGTCCTTCAACTGCCCGTCAACCGAAATCCAAAAACACAATCTGTAACACATTTGGGTCGAGTTTCTCGACTGCAGTTTTGGCCGCATCACGACCGAAATGTCAGATAATGCCATGCTCTTCTCTCTCCTCTCTTAACTTCATCCTTTAATAATTTAATCACTCCCATAATAACTTATTCTTTAGATCCTTAACCAAAATTCCCTTTTAACCAATTCCAATAATTTTCAACAATGAAATCTTCATCCAATTAATTCTATTACACTAAAATAATTTTCCAATTATCCTTACTAAATTCTATTACAGGGAAATCAGGGTATTACAGTGTCACCCTTTGATTGATTTTCACGAGCCGTAAATATAGCCTTCTATGACTATTTCAGGGCGTCATCCTTTGTTTACTATTTAAGTACAAAGATTAGAAATAAAGAATACAAATTCTAAAGTCTAAGCTCTCGAATGTAAACTCTCAAGTTTGGGAATGGGAGAGCTAAGCTAAACACTTAATTTGGTGAGAGAAATTGAGTAATAAATTTAGCATCTGTTCAATTTGATTCCTCTTCGTTAATTATTCCAATACTAAGTGCTTCACTATATAGAAACTGCTCCATGGTTAACCACTCAACATTTTTGGTTGACTGCATCCGGTCGTTGGAATATTACCATAGGGATTTATATTGATCCAGTCGTCTGCTTTATTAGTCATGGTCGACCGCATCCATGTAGTTCAAAACAAAATTGGCTCACTGACCATTTTTTGGTCGACCACATATCCTATTTGGTCGAACGCGTCCTACTATTTTAGAATGCAAAGCAATCTTTCTTTATTCTGGTCGACCACATCCATGCCCTAGTCAACCGCTTCCACTGGTTTGGCTCTCTATAGCCTTTCTGGTGGACTGCCCTCACTGCTTTAGTCGGCCTATACTATGTGTTTTGAATATTTTAAATCTTCTAAGTCTCAATAATCAACTTATAAACTTCATGGACTTAGACAAACATATTAGTAAAAATTAATACCCTTATTAAGGGGTATTTCTAATAAAGATCATATATAATCATAATGATAAACATGTTAATTTCATACAATTCATAAACAACTTATTTAACAACTAAATCATCAAAAAAAAAAAACCTAAAGTCTCTAAGGCTATCATAGAGATGTCGATATCTAATGCACTTCTATAACAACTTTGTAATCGAACAAACGAAGCTCATCGGCCAGAAATGTCAAAATAGGCTCCACCTCCATTCCATAGTTAATGGATTCTTGATCGTTAGTTTCTTCTATGTCTGAAAAATAAAGTATTTACACACCAATACATTGCATAATAAGTTGCTACAAATAATTTCTAATAGAAAGTACCTCTCCTTGATGCCATTTGGGATAAACACTTTGATTTCGGCTACTCTTTCGGTAAGGGAAAATGATTTTAAGGTAAAAAAAGTGGGACTAGTGCTTTGATGGTGTTAAGAGATTTAGGGTTCACACAGAAATGACCTTTTTCGTTATGCAATATATTTGAAACTGAAATTTTCCGCTCTTACATGTAGTTGTCTGCTTTTCTTTAAAGTCAATATTCAGACGTCTGTTATTTAAGTACAGTCGTCCATTTCTATGTAAATGTGAAGATGCGAACGTCCGTTATATAAGTACGATCATTCGAAACTTATATCTTTTGAGTGGACAGACGACCTCTCTTTGTCTGAATCACATGTTTTTACGTAAAGACGTATACACGAACGTCCGCTTGTTGACTCAAACAACCGAGACACATTTTTTAATAAAAAATATAACTACAATATTTGTCTTATTTATTTTTTATAATTTAAAATTTTAGTTATTAGTAAAATTCATTTAATATTTTACTTCTCACTTACTTCATAATTTCATAATTAAAAATTTTTAAATATACTTTTAAAAACAAAGAAGAAAATATTTGAAAAACAAGCTCCAAACAGCGCACGTGGAGATTATAAGTGTACGATTTGATCTCAATTATCAGACCTCTGTTCATGAAAAAGACAACGAGCCAGAAAGCATCTACTTTACAGAGGACTTTAGAAATTAGAAAATCATCTCCTTAGTTTGAAAAAAGAAGGGTAAATGACAAATCAACCACCATGGTTTGTGATCAATGACAAGTCAACCATTAGGGTATTTTTTTTAACAAATTAACCACTGACGTATGGGAAAATAACAAAGCAAACATTGCAGTTACGTTTTTCATTCTCCGTTAACAAGTTAAAAACGCGATGTGTGGTCAAGACATCGCGTCAAACATTTTTCCAGACTAAGCAAATATTTGATCACAAATTTGAGAGCTTAAACGATTGATTTTGGGGCTGAGAAAGGCGGTCATGGGATTTACCATATGACGATTATAGAGCTCTGAGAGAGCTTCGATTTGATACCTTCTGCGCTCAATTCCGACATCCGTAGCAAAAGTTATGCTAGTTTGAAGGTGTAGAGGTAGAAAAACCAATAAAAACATTGCATTCGTAAAACATATACATAACGAATTCGAAGTAACCATGAAACACAATTGATCGAGAATGCCACGCGTGACAAATAGACAGCTCCAGAGACGCCGCGGTGTCCAGGCCTTTTTGCCTGGACGTGTGTTTGCCTGGACACCCCGTAAAAACGCGGTGACACCGCGTAAATACGCGGTGCCTCGCGTAAAAATGCGGTGCCCTACGTAAAAACGCGGTGCCTCGCGTAAAAACGTGGTGTCTGGAGAGGCACCGCGTTTTACGTAGTGTCTTGACCACACACCACGTTTTTAACTTGTTAACGGAAAACGAAAAACGTAACTGCGATGTTTGCTTTGTTATTTTCCCATACATCAGTGGTTAATTTGTTAAAAAAAATACCCTAGTGATTGACTTGTCATTCATCACAAACTACGATGGTTGATTTGTCATTTACCCAAAAAAGAATTAGAAAATCTACCTAGATCCACTTAATTTTAATGTTTTTTTATGGATTGAAACAAACCTTTTTGTTAAATTAAATGACTTGTCAAGAATTAAATAATATAGTAAATATTAAATATAGATTGAGAAAAAATTTAGATGGAAATTGCGTTGGCTTAATCAGGAGACAAACAGAGTTTAAGATAATTCTTAACGACAAAACGTTAAGTTTTAATGAATAAATCTTCGTGAGGTGATAGCATCATACTTAATGTCAATATTAACTTTAAAATAATTAACCAAACAATTCTTAATCAATTTATTTAGCGATAAGGTAAATTTTACAGTAATTTTACAAACAACTAAAATATCAAATTATGAAAAATAAAGACGACAAATCTCGCAATCACGTTTTTCATTAAAAATTTAAATTTTTTTCCATAACAAATAGATTGTGTTTCCGCAGTGGATCTATACATTAAGTAGTTGTAGTCATAGAGTCACTCTCTGCAGCGGAAGACAAGTATTCATTGCAGAAAGTGTATTTTTCACAGTGGAAACATGTCTTCTGCCGTAGAAAGTAAGTCATCTGTTGCAGAAATGATGCACCACCGATGGGGGAAAGATGGAAACCTCTTGAAGCAAGTGCCTATTAAGGAAAGAAATAGACCTGAAATGGCAAAATGTTTAACTTTTTCAATACACATCCAATTAACGTGAGATTTGGACCACGTCTTACTCTGTAAGTGGAAGTGAAGCTCTTCAAAAATTGCAGGAAAAATCATTCAAGAGAAGAAGTTATGGTTGAATGGGTACAAGCTGGTTTGAATAGGCACCTCGGTCGTGCCTATTGAATTCAATGACTTCCTTGGATGGAAATTGTAAAATTCAAGACTTTTTTAAATGATTTTAAAATGCCATGTGTAAATTTTTTGCGAAATTTTAGTCAAAGGTGAAAAGTTGACTCATTTTATCGCTTAGTGACCCCGTGTGCATTTTTCCATCAAACAGTCAAATTGGATTTTTTTCTAGCGGGAGTTTATTTTTGGAAATATGTTTTAGTAAATTATTTTGACTAATTAACTATTTTTCAGTCTGCGTTTAAACGAGTCGGGATTCGAATCAGATTTTTTTTAAAGAGGGATTTGAATTGGAATTTGTAGAATGTATAGATTTTATATTAAATAATATATAAATATATATAAAATAACTTTATTATTTCTAATTTTAAAGAAAAATCGATTAAAATGAAAACAAAAGAGGAGCTTCTGCCTCCAGTCTTTTCTTCTTTGTTGTCTTCATTGCGGGAGAGAGGGACCTTCGGCCGAGGATACGATTCACAAGGGAGAAGCGGGTCGGGACGAGCCGGTGATTCTAGCGTTGATGGAAGCTTCGTTCAGTCAGGTCCTTCCGTTGCGGGCGGTTGAGTGGTCCGTCTGAGGTGACTTCGTGGAGTCGGTCAAGGTAGGTAGCTAGGGCATTCTCGGGTTTGATTTTCTTCTGCCCATCCCTTCGATTTTGGTTTTCGTGGTGTCAGATGCATCAACCTTTGGCTTACGACAGCGCGAGGAGTAGGATTGTCAGTAAGCGTGTTGTGATCGCCATCGAGGTATGGATTTTTATACTTTCTACATTGCATTGCATCATGGTTTTCAAAACTACTATTTTGGAGACTACCCCACCTAAAAACCCGACGGGAACTGTTCGACAAGACGTCAGTTTTTATTAGTAGTATGTTTTCTTATGTTTACATTTTGTACATGATTTACTGCTGATGTTCACATATATGTTGATGATGTGATTCTTTTCTTGTATTTGGGGATGAATCCTCTTGATGCTTTAGGCATTCTCGTGCTAAAGCATCACGAGGCTATCTCGTCGACCTTCGACTGTGAGAAGGTTTGACATTGGTTATGTACATTGGGAGGATGAATCCTCTTGATACTTTAGGCACTCTAGCGCTAAAGCATCAAGAGGCTATCCCCGTGCAATCTTCTGCTGCGTGAAGATTGGTTGTTTCGTGCGTAATACGATGGGGCATTCATGACATATCCTTAGGTTGCAAAATCTTGGAAGTGAAAGAAAACAAGATGGGGCATTGGTGACATGTGCTTAGGTCGAGAGCCCTGAAAGTCAAAAATATGATGGGAGGGTGATGAAACCTCCTTGGGTCGAAAGTCCTTAAACCTGGCCAGGGTATTGTCACACGGAGTTGGAAGCATTGTTAGTCACGAAAATTGCCTACCACAGTACCATTCCATTTGGTGGGTTGGCTGGACAATCGAGATTGCTCGTCGGCAACCCTCATCAATTTGGAATACCAAGGTTTTTGTGAGTAGGGGTCTATCGTGGGGTAACCTCATCCGTTACTGCGATTATATGGGTTGTGTTGCTGCTGAGCTAATTGCCAACAACCAGGGTGACATGTTGAATCTACGGACCGCCGTCATTGGTATTCCTTCCTGCCTCATGAGGTATTGTTATTGGTGGATAGCCACCTTTCTGTAACATGTGTTGGGTGGGTCCTCGCGCGACCATCCATTCTGTTGAGAAAGGATTGAAGGTTGTCACTCACAAAGATTAGCCTATCATATCATGGTATCGTCAGCAACCTTATCCGTTACTCCGATTACACAAATTGTATCGGCGTTGGTTACGGCCTGTCGACACATCCGAGTGATTATACCACCTTTCTACAATGAGTGACAAATGAGTCCCTTGGTGATCATCCTTTTCACTGATGATGTTTTCACATGAAAAACGATGTTGGCCTATGTTGCGATTATAGTTGTCTATGTATACAGTGGATTTTGATAAAAGCCTCATCAAGGGCTATTGGTAGGATTTATAAAATGATAAAGGGTTTTTGATTGTTTAAAATTCATGTACGCTAAATGAGAAACATAAAATGGTTTTCAAAAGAGGAAGAAAATGATTTTAGCATGCATTGCATTTAGTATAGATTTCCCTACTGAGTAAGTCCCTCACCCCTTAGACTATATTTTTCCCTAGGTTAGGGTGTAGGTTTAGAGTACTGGTCTTGTGAGTGCGGTAGCTGGGCGATGTTGTTGATCCCAGATGTGTGTTTCGATCTCCCTGTGGATAGGTGGAGGTTCGTCGGTCCAATCCCTCTGTTTCTGGTATGTTGGGATTTTAGTTTTTGGTGTTGTTTGATTTAATTCCTACACAGTGTTTTCTTATTATGCTATCATGTCTCGAGTTGATCACTCTGTGGACCCCAACCCATGTTATTTGGACTTGGGCTTGGTATAAATTCCGTTAAGTCTTCTGCATAAAAAGTCACGTCTTAGGCTGGGTAATCGGGTTCTCTCTGAGAATCGGGTCGCTTGACTCGACGGTTTTGTTCGGCTCGTCTCCGGGTCATGACATAAATACTCCAACTTAAGTCTTTGCAAGTTTTCTACTCCTTTGCTGGGGATGTCTATCTCTATGGAAACATGTGGAGAAAAGAATAGTAATGAGAGAAATAACCTAAAACTCACAAACATGATGAAACCAATTTTTATACCAAAAACCAATAGGTTGAACACCAAAAGGAAATGGTCAAATGGAGGGAACTCCAAACCTTTGAAAAAGATGCTCTTTAGCTGAAAATTGTTGGACTAATTAACATTAGGTGATTTATTTTGATGATGACGATATTATTTGTATAATTAAGTTGTTGAATTTGTAGTATTTGATGTTTGTAAATGCATTATTATTATTCATTGGAAATACCCTTAATACAGATATTAATATTTACTAACGTGTTTTGCCAAGTCCATATAATTTATATGTTGATCTTTAGAACTTAAAAGAATAGAAAATAGCAAAACATGAAGAAGAGGTTAACGAAAGGCTTGGTGCAAATCGACCAATTTGTGAAAAATGTGAAGATACGGTCGACCAAAATGGAAATGGTCGGTCGACTAAAATGATAAATTGCTCACATTCTTAACCTGCTGAAGAATTGGTTGACCAGTGAAGAAATGGTTGACGCAACATAAAACAGATTGCTTGTTATTTCTTTAGTTGAGGAAGTAGTCGAGCAGGTGGTCGAGCAACTGGATTGTTGATCGATCGAATGTTTAGAGATATGAAGAAGTGATCAACCGATGAGGAAATGGTCGACCGATTTGATAGACTTGAGCAAAAAATGGATGACCAAAATCATAACAGTAACGTTTCAATAGTCGGATGCAGTTGACCAAATTGGAGGTGGTCAATCACTCCTCTATATATTGAAGACACTCTGAAGCTCAAAGCAACCAATGTGAGAATCGTTGCGAAGTTCTACCAAAATTATTATATGATTTCTCTATATTCATATGAGTAAATAAGTTTAATTTTCTCAATCCTCAACTCGAGATTTCATATTAGAGAGTTAAGTTCTAAAGTTGTAAAATTCATTTTCTCACTTGTAAATCTCTACATCAAGGGTGACGTCCCATGAACAGTCAAAGAGAAGGGTGACGCCCTAAGAAGAGTCAACTTGTAAAGGTTTGGTTGGCACCCGTGAAGCCAATTGACTCTAACCGGGGAGGTTATTGAGTTAAAGATCTCCAAGTCGGGAACTTGGAGCACGGACGTAGGCCGAAATTGACGAACCACATGAACAAAGTGTTTGCACTCTCTAAACATTTCTCTTATTTATTATTGTTTAATTTAATAATGGTTATAAATCACTTGGGGTTTAGAATAACAAATATTGCATGAAAAAGTTAGAACGCTTAATCCCCCTCCCCTCCCCTCTCCTCTATAGGCATACATATCTGTCCAACAAATGGTATCAGAGTGGGGTTAATAAAACTTTTTGTGTGATATTGTGTAAATTTGTTGATTTGATTAAATTTCTTGTTATAAATCTACTTGTA
This sequence comes from Begonia loranthoides, assembly GCA_022433065.1. Lineage (NCBI taxonomy): Eukaryota > Viridiplantae > Streptophyta > Magnoliopsida > Cucurbitales > Begoniaceae > Begonia > Begonia loranthoides. The sequence goes on along the minus strand of CM039479.1, from coordinate 10,297,961 downwards.
CAAATTTCCATCTTTTTGATTATTTGTCTTGTTGAGAGTTATTTGGATAAATTTGATTGAACATACTTTATTGTATATATTATTAGTGATTTCAATACCCGTGTTGAAGGGCAATCCTTAGTTAGATCTCTATATTTTGATGGTAGTGATTATGTATATTGGAAGTCTAGGATGATAATTTTCATACAATCTTTAGATTTTGACTTATGGCAAATAATAAAAAATGGTCCCTTTATACCGGTTAAACTCGAAAATGGGATAAATGTTTCAAAATTGCATTTTGAATTCAATGATGTAGATAAACATAAATTATACATGAATGCTGAAGCTATAAATTTACTATATTGTGTATTGAATAGAGATGAGTTTAATAGAGTGCAAGCATGTGATAATACTTTTGAAATTTGGAATTTGCTTGAAATTACACATGAGAGCACTAATCAAGTTAAAGAGATTAAATGAGCATGCTTATTCATGATTATGAATTGTTTGCCATGGAAAAAGATGAAACCATTAGCCATATGTTTACTCATTTTACTAACATTACTAATGGTTTAAAACTTCTTGGTAGAATTTATCCCAACGAAGAGTTGGTCAGGAAAATTCTCAGGTGTCTACTAAGGACATAGCAACCAAAGGTGACCGCCATTTATGAAGTGCGAGACCTAAAAGTTTTGAAGATGGAGGAGCTCATTGGATCATTAATGACACACGAGATCACGATGACGAGCAACGAAAATGAGGTGTAAAAAGAGAAGATCTTCAAACCAAATAATAATGCCTTGAAAGCCTCCTCTAGTGCCCAAGTGGACTCTGAGGATGAAGATAATGATGAAGATATTAAATTCATTACCCAAAAATTCAATAAGTATCTTCATCGAAAGAAGTTGAAAGGGGAGAAAGTAATAATTTGCTTTGGATGCAAAAAACTCGGTCATACCTCAACTGAATGCCCCAAAGCAAATAGAAAATCAAGAGCCTCAAAGAAGAAATCATTTAAGGCGATCCTCAAAAATAGTGATGAGAGTTCTTCTTCCAAGATTAAAGAAGTCTCCAATTTTTGCTTCATGGAAAAGTAGGACAAGGTACACAACTCATCTAGTGACTTAGATAGTGATAGTGATGATAATAATGAGTCGTTGGATGCATTTAATGAATTGTTTGACAAATTCATGTTGAAATGGTTAAATCTTTTGAAAATCAAATTGTTGAATTAAAAAGCATGTTTGAAATTTCTATTACTACTATGAAAATTGTGAATTGAATGTTCAATTTGAATGATAAAATTTATGAAATTCTCAAATGGTAGTAAAAATTTGAACATGCTATTAGGAAATCAAAGGGTAAGCTTTGGTAATGGTAGAATTGGTTATGAACCTTTCCAAAAGAAGAAAAATTATAGCAATTTTTTTGTAGGTCCTATTACTTGTAATGCTTGCAATTGTATAGAACATAAATCTTTTAGTTGTCCTATGAAGTGGAATGATAAAATGACAACTTCTAAATTGGTGTGAATTCCTAATGGAATCACTCCTAAGATTAAAGAACCTAAAAAGATTTGGGTGCCTAAAAAAACACTTAGGTGTTTTTCAATTTTTGAATCAAGACTTTGCATAGATTGATGAAATTGCCTAATATTTATACTCTTGATTTGAATAGAATTCTCTTGAATATGCATCTAAGTTAAAATCTTATACCTTTGATTAATTTTGATCCTATCAGTTGCATTTTTTGGTATTATTGGCTTATATTTCTATTAAATCATTCAATTGTTTTAATTCTTCAATAGGTGCTTTGTGATTTTAAATTTTTATTAATCCAACAATTGGTATTATAAATTGCATATATTGAAAGATTGTTGGTATTTGTTTTTACTGCTTTAGAATATCCCCATTGATTTCAACTTGTGCATTGACATAGGATGAGAAATATTTTTAAGTTGAATATTTTTTTACCAAAACTTAGATTCTTCATTCCAACAAGGTTTTATTTGTTAAAACTTTTTAATTAAATTGTTGATCCCCAATGAATTAAATTTATATATTGAAATAGGGGGAGTAGTTATTTTAACTTGAACAATTCTATTTATCAAAAGTTAAAGCTTTTCATTTCTCAACAATTGATAAATTAAATTTCTTCTCTTGGCATTGATGTGGTTTCTCCCAAAAATTGTTTTTCTAAGGGAAAGAAATATATTTGTTTGGATTTGATGTTTTTGGATTTCCCCACTGATTAGATTTTGCATATTGATAAAAGGGGAGAAAATTTATTGATTTCTTTTATGAATAATATTTGTTTGTGGCAGTATCACTTCAATGGTTTTATATGTTTAATGACAAAGAGGAAGAGTAAATTTAATTGAGTGATTTGCTTTGATTTTCTAAAAGTCCCAACTATTATATTTTTGAAAGTGTCAAAGGGGGAGAAATGTATTTGATTATTTGAATTGACTTGTGGATCCTCAATCTTTATGTGTATTGTAATTGTCAAAGGGGGAAATAATATTTGTTTTGTTTGAAATGTTGAATTGATTTGTTCATTAATCTTGTGTTTTCCTCCCCATTAAATTCTTTTTTATTATGACAAGGTAAGTTGTTTGTTAGAATAGCATGTTTGCATCAAACTAAAAGTTAGATATATTTCATAAACTAAGGAGGAGAAATCATATTATACAATATTATATGCACATGCTTATGATAGATAATTAAACAATTTAATATGTTTTGTCATCATAAAAAATAGGGAGATTGTTGGCCTAATTAACATTAGGTGATTTGTTTTGATGATGACGATATTATTTGTATAATTAAGTTGTTTAATTTGTATTTATTGATGTTTATAAATGTGTTATTATTATTCATTAGAAATACCCTTAATACGGGTATTAATATTTACTAATGTGTTTACCTAGTCCATGTAGTTTATATGTTGATCTGTGGAACTTAGAAGATTGGAAAATAGCAAAACATGAAGAAGAGGTTGACAAAAGGCTTGGTGCAAGTTGACCAAATTGTGAAAAATGTGAAGAGGCGGTCGACCAAAATGGAAATGGTGAACCGGCCAAAATGACAGATTGCTTGCATTCTGAACCTGCTAAAGAATTGGTCGACCAGTGAAGAAATGGTCAACCGCAACATAAGACAGATTGCTTGTAATTTTTGCGATTAGGAAGCATTCGACCAGCCGAGTTGTTGATCGATCGAATGTTTAGAGATATGAAGAAGTGGTCAACCGATGAGAAAATAGTCGATCAATTTGACAAACTTGAGCAAAAAATGGATGACCAAAAGCATAATGATAACTTTCCAACAGTCGGATGCAGTCAACCAAATTGGAGGTGGTCGACCGCTCAAGCAGAGTCTATATATTGAAGACACTCTTAAGCTCAAAGCAACCAATGCGAGAATCGTAGCGAAGCTCTGCCAAAATCATTACACGATTTCTCTATATTCATATGAGTGAATAGGCTTCACTCTCACAATCCTCAACTTAAGATTTTTATATTAGAGAGATAAGTTCTAAAGTTGTAAAATTTGTTTTCGCACTTGTAAATCTCTACATCAAGGGTGACGCCTGTGAACAGTCAAAGAGAAGGGTGACACCCTAAGAAGAATCTACTTGTAAAGGTTTGCTAGGCACTCGTGAAGTCAATTGACACTAACCACGGAGGTTAGTGGGTTAAGGATCTCCAAGTTGGGAACTTGGAGCATGGGCGTAGGCCAGAGTTACCGAATCATGTGAACAAAGTGTTTGTACTCTCTAAAATTTTCTCTGATTTATTATTGTTTGATTCAATAATTGTTATAAATCACTTACGGCCTAGAATGACAAATGTCACATGAAAAAGTTAGAATGCCTAATTTACTCCCCCCTATAGTTGTGCATATCGGTCAAACAAAAATGTTCTATGTTCATACAAGCCATAAAAAAGGGCTTAAATACCTCATCAAGTTAGGGTTGCCCTAAACACAAATTACAATATTGTTCAAATAACAATAAAAACAAAAACATGCTCTTGGCCACTAGGCTAAACCGATAGCATCCCAAACAAGTCATTAATGTACTAAAACAAAATGTTCCAAATAAAACCATAAAACTAAACTATGCTACCTCTTTTGAATCATGGATCCTCTTGAAGTGACTTCCTTGTTGATGGCATTAAGACTCCCTTAATGATTCATGGAAGTATTAGATGTGGAGGTGTCTCAGGTGCTTTGGTTAAACTTTCATTCACTCGGTTCCTCCATATCACTTGTAGATGGTGCTTCCTCCAACTTATCATAGAATGCTTCACCTATAAAATAGGAAGAAATAAAAAGGTTAGTGAACCTCTTGGCTCATGATCTTGTGATTGGCCATTGAGGTGCATCATCCTCCCCCAGTGATTGAGAATTTGACCTCAAATCTGATTTTGCTTCCCTTTTGGTTTCCTCCATTTCTTCTTCTTACTCTCCAATGTGAGAAGATAAGTCTTTGGAAGCTCCAATTTATAGACCTTGGAAGCTCCAATTTATAGACATTGTTGTTTATCTTCTCTAGTACTTTGAAAGGGTCATTGGTTTTAGGCATCAACTTAGACTTTCTTTCCTTGGGAAACCTTTCTTTTCTCAAGTGCAACCAAACCAAGTCTCCCTCTTTAAAAATAATTTCCTTGTGCCCATGATTTTCATCTCTTGCATAAGTTTCATTCTTTTTTGGAATTGATTTGCTCACCCTCTTATGAATGAGTTTCACCTTCTCGGCTTTACTAGCTTCCTTGGCATTCACAATTTGTCCTTGAGGTAAAGGAATGAGGTCCAATGGTGTGAGGAGGTTAAAACCATAAATTACCTCAAAAGGAGTCTTTTGAGTAGTTCTGTGCATATTACGATTATATGCAAATTCAATACAAGGCAATTGTAAGTCCCAATCCAACAATCTCTTACCCACTATACTCTTCAAGTGAGCTCCCATTGTACAATTTACCTCTTCAGTTTATCCATCGGTTTGGGGATTAAAGGAGGTGTTAAACAGTAACTTGGTGACCAATTTCCTCCAAAGAGTTTTCTAAAAAGAACTCAAAAATTTAGTGTCACAATCCGAAACAATAGAATGAGAAATGTCATGCATACATACACACTTTCTCCTTGAAAAATAAATCAGTCACATGACTACCATCATCTGATTTAGAACAAGCAATAAAATGAGTCATCTTAGAGAGTCTATCAACAACCACCAGAATAGAATCTTTCATGTGTAATGTATGGGGCAATCCTAAAAAAAAATTCATAATAACCTTAACCCATAGATTAGTGGGAACCGACAATGGTAAATATAGGCCTTGAGGTAGTACTCGACTCTTGGCCTTTTTACAAATAATACACCTTTCAATTACCTTTTGCACATCCTTAAACAAATGTGGCCAAAAGAAATTTTCTTTCACTACTTCATAGGTATCCTCCCCCGGCCTTCTTCAAGCATATATTGTAATAATGACCGAAGTCATTGTCTTCACCATATAATCTTTTAATCCAATCAAAATAAAAAAGTTTAGCATTTAATTTGGTTAAAGGTACATACCTCCTAGATAATGCATCGACCTCCATATTAGACTCTCTCTTCTTGTATTTTATCATATAGGGGTAACGTTCAAGAAACTCCACCCATTTAGCATGTCTTCTATTCAACTTCTCTTGGCTTTTAATATGCTTGAGAGCTTGATGGTCAATATGAATAATAATAACCAAATAGAATTCTATGTCATACGTCGAATAGTTCAGGGCCACTCCTTTTAGCTTCTCACTAAAATAGGCAATAGGTTTGCCCTCTTACATAAGTAAAACTCCAATTCCTAAGTCAGATGCATCACATTCCACCTCGAATACTTTACTAAAATCGGGTAGTGTAAGCATGGGTGCGTTACAAAGCTTTTCTTTGATGGTCTCAAAACTAGTTTGGCATGCTCTAGACCATTGAAACTCCTTCCCCTTTCTAGTACAATCTGTGATAAAAGCCATAATTGTGCTAAAGTTTTCAATAAACCTCCTATAGAAGGATGCCAACCCGTGGAAACTTCTCACCTCATATATGCTTTTGGGAATCATCCACTCCTTAATAGCTTCAATCTTGGACTCATCCACTTCCATGACATGCTTTGTTATGATAAAACCGAGGAAATAAACTCTTTCTTGGGCACATGAATGTTAGCCTAATAGACATTAGGTTATTTATTTTGATGATGACAATTTTGTTTGAATAATTAAGTTGTTTATTAAGCATTTGTTTGAATTAAGTAAATACGTTTATTCTTTATTGGAAATACCCTTAATACGGGTATTATTAGTTACTAACGTGTTTATTTAAATCCATATAGTTTATGTATTGATCATTGGGACTTAGAAGATTCAAAAAGGGCAAATCACGGAGTACAAGTTGACTATAGTGAAGAAGTGGTCGACCAGTTGGCTGAAGAAAGAGCCAGAACAGTTAAGTGGTTAACCATGAATAGTGAGCGATCGACCGGAAAAATGGCAGTGAGCTCCAAAAAATTTCTATGCACTGTAGCGGTCGACCATGAAAAGTGCAGCGGTCTACCGGTCAAAAGACTGTTTGCATTCTTGGTTATGAAATACACTACAGCAGTCGACCATGAACAGTGAATTGGTCTACCATGAACAGTGAATCAGTCTACCATGAATAGTAAAGCAATCGACCTGTCCCACTGCACAACATAACTAATATATTCCAACGGTCGAGAAGCAATCGACCAAATAGTGGGTGGTCGATCGGTTTAGCAAATTTTATAAATAGAAGACACTTCAAAGCTCACTTTAACAAAGAGAAATCATCTTGAAACACTGGCGAATTATTTACTCAATATTTCTCTTCAACAAATGAATGCATAGGCTTAACTCTCTCAATTTTCAACTTCAGATTTTATCTTTGAGAGTTAGGTTCTAAATTGTAATATTTTATTTTCTATTTGTACCTAAACAGAGATAAAGAGTGATGCCCTATGAGTAGTCAAGGAAATGGTGATGCCCTGAGAAAGAGTCACTACAAAAGTTTGATTGGCACCAGTGAAGTGAATCTTCACTAACCAGGAAGGTTAGTGGTTTAAGGATCTCCAAGTCGAGAACTTGGAGCCCAGACATAGGTGGGGTTGCCAAACCTCATGAACAAACTTGATTTGCATTTTCTCGATCCTTAACTCTTTATATTTGTGATTTGTTTTTTCTATTTACATGCATTAAATCACTAAGGGTTTAGAGATTAAAATATCTCACGAAAATAAATGGCTAGCACTCATGGAAACCACATAAAGTATCACTTCATCCAAATATCCTCCAATTGAAAAATTGATGCGAGATTGTTTAGTCACCTTGATAGCTTTTCGGTCATTCAACCAACTCAACTTGTAAGGAGTTGAATGCAAAGTAGTTTCCAACCCCAATTTTTCCTCCAAATCTAGGGATGCTACATTGGTGCAACTTCCTCCGTCAATAATTAGAGAACATACTTTGTCCTTGATCTTGCATTGGCTATGAAAAATGTTTTCTCTTTGGGATTCTTCTTCTCAACTTTGTATAGTTAGTGTTCTTCTTATGATCATAAAGATTGGTCATTCTTGAGCAAAATATGTATCCTCTTGTGGTTCCTTCTCTATACTTGGTGACTCTATAACTTCATCTTCACTTTCAACTTCCCTAGTGTCTTCTCTAATCACCATTACGCGTTTGTTTGGACATTGGGATGCAGTATGACCCATTCCGAGACATTGAAGCGATTAATTTCTTTTGATCTTGGTCTAGCCAATTCAACACTTGATTTCTTCTCATCAATCACCTTATGGTCTATAACACCCCATTTTCCTTTTTTTTTTTAAACGTTGCAATTAAAATAGATTTTCTTTGTAAAACGCATAAAATTTAAAATTTTATAGTACACAGCAGTAAACTTTACTGTTTGACTTCAAAACATGTTCCATATTTATAATATAAAACATTCGTGTCCATATTTTCGAAACATAGTTTATATGACCACATAAAACAATCTCAAGGGTTAGTTAAGATCTATTACAAAACCATTTACATAAGTATCAAAATACAAAATACCAAATCTGGTTACATTGAGCCATAACCCACTAATCAGTTTGCCAATAGCACAAAAGGGTTCAACACCGCAATACTCCATCAGCTGGTCTTTTGGAAGCTTCTATCCAATCATAGGCTCCTTACCTAAATCACAAGAGTTAAACTATGAGCCTAACGCTTAGTATGAGATATACATATATAAAGCACATGTTATACAACTTATAAAACACATGCAGTTTTTGTTTTCATCTTTCTTTTACCTCTAACTTTAACTTTAACTTTACTTTTACTTAACCATTCAAGCATTGGAGATGTCACCATACAAGGTAGAGTGGCACCTCATGACCCATAAAAGACAGTCAACTTAAGAATCCACAACTCACTGAAGGACCATGTGCATGCCTATAGAGTTGGGGGGAGGGGTTAATTAGGTGTGCTAAACTTTTTCGTGCGATATTAATATTTCTAACCCTAAGTGATTTATCATGAATATAATTTAAAACAGTCACATATAATATGCAAGTAATAGTAAATGTAAAGAGAGTAAGGGATAGAAATGCAAACACGTTTGTTCAAGCGATTCGGCAAATCCTACCTACGTCCGCGCTCCAAGTTTTTGACTTGGAGATCCTTAATTGTCCAACCTCCACGGTTGACAATGTTTGACTTCATGGGTGTCAAACAAACCTTTACAGACTATTCAATCTGGCCTTTGACTATTGTTGGGCGTCACCCTTGATGTAGCGTTTACAAGTAGTGGAAATGTGAAATACAAATTAGAACCTAAGCTCTCCAAATGTAACTTTCAAGCGTAGGAGAGGAAGAGATAGGCCTAAGCACTCAAACTTTTGCCTTGTTTCGTCAACCTTTTTGCCCCTTTTCGCATTTCTCAAATCTTCTAAGTCTCAATACTCAACCTATAAGCTACACGGACTTAGGTAAACATGTTAGATAACATAAATACCCATTTTAAGGGTATTTCCAATAAAGAATATAACATATTTATCAATTCAAATAAATGCGTAATAAAAAACTTAATTAACAAATAAATTCGTCATCATCAAAACAAATAACCTAATGTCTATTAAGCCAACACTCACAACATCTATTTATGTTTATTTAATTTCATTTCTATTTTCATTTAGTTCCAGTTACCAATCTAGACAATAGAGATATCACCATACAAGGTAAAATGGCACCATAAGGCCCACGCCGGGCAACCAACTCAATGACCCACATCTCTTCACGCTTATTTACGTTTATTTACATTTAATATCTCTTTCATTTTCAAAACTTATGCATAAAACCATTTTTGTAAGGTTTTCAAATCCATGATGCATGAAAGCAAATGAATGCCATGATCGACCGCAAATCCCACCTTGATCGATCACAAATCCTAAAACTTGGAGGAGTCGGTCGATCACCAACACACTTACACATCGACCGCTCAGCATTTTGCTTGCCACGGTAATATTTTTCTATGAGTGTGATCGACCGCTTCTTATTCTTGATCGACCGCAATACATAAAATCATGAAAAATGCACAGAGAAGACAATCGATCAACCACTCCTCTAATAAACCTCACTTAACAACCTAATTTACTACTCTTACACACCTCGTATCCAAATCATCCAAACTAATACTATTAACATGCAATATAACTCTAACTATCCTCAATAACAACATTATCATCCTAAGTTTACTATAACCAGAACTTTGGGGTATGACATGGTCAATTCCTTTCAAGGCTACACTTTTCTCCTCTAGCGTGGCTTGTGGCTTATATGCAATGTGATTTCTTTGAAAAGGCCAAGTGTTAGCTTCTTTACCCTTTCTTTTTCTTTGTCTTTCCACTTTTATAGCTAGTTGGATGACACTATCAATGGTCTCATAAGGTTGCAATTCTACTATGTTTCTAATTCCTTTATAAAGGTCTTTGATGAACCTTGCAATGGTTTGCTCCACAGGCTTCTCCAAGGCACATCTAATTTTGAGGGTTTCAAACTCAGTTAAGTACTCTTCAACTAATAATGATCCTTACTAGAGATTTTGAATTTGTAAGAACAACTCTTGCTTGTAATGACTTGACAGAAATTTTCTTCTCATAATTGACTTCATCATCCTCCATGTCACAAACCGTAGATGGGCTGGACAGAACCGCCAGGTCAGGCGACTCGATCCTCGAAGAGAAACCGATCATCTAGCCCAAGGCATGTGTTTTAGCGGAAGACTTATAAATATTTAGTTCAGCCCAATAGGTATGGGCCTAGGTTCGAGTAGGGATCACGACAAAATAACGATGCATAAATAAATTGAAATTCAAGTACCATGCAACAAATCCAAACCAACAGTATTAAGGTTTAGAGACCCAAATGTAAATATCCTCATCAAATAACAATAAATCGCTAAAATAGAAATAGCATAACACTTCAGCTTCTGATCCTCATCTACTCTTGTCTTTACCTCAAGTTTTGGGGGAAAATTCGTTTGGGATGAGTGACTAACTCAGTAAAGTATAGCTATACTAGATGCACCTCATGCAAAACATGTTTTTCTCTATTTTGGAAAGCATGGTTATGTTTCTCTTTTTATTTGTACAATGAATTTAAATCATTTCAAATCTCTTTATCATTTTATCAAACTGGCCCTTGACCCTTAATGTGGCTGCATGAAAACCCGATGTATACATAGACAGCTATATCGTAGAATATGCCAACATCGTTTTTTCCATACGAAAATGTCATCAGTGAAAAACGATGGTCACTCAAGGACCTATCTGGCACTCAACATAGAATAGGTGGTCACCCATCGATGAAAACACCTCATGAGGCAGAAGAAGTAGCAATGACGATGATCCATAGATCTAACACATCACTCGAGTTGTCGGTGAACCAGTCAGTGATGACACAACCCATACGATCAAATAGAACGGATAAGGTTGCCTGCCATATATAGACTTGTTTATCAGCTAAGATACCTACAAGTTCCAAATGGACGAGGGTTGCCAACGAGCAAGCTCAAGCCGTCACGCCACCCGTTAAATGAAGCGGTAATAGGATAAACAAGTCTCAGCGACTGACAACCTTCTGATCCGTGGGACAAACCTTGGCCAGGTTTAGGGGCTTACGACCCAAGGAGGCGTCATCACCCTCCCATCCTATTTCCAACTTTCAGGGCTCTTAACCTGAGGACATGTCACCAATGCCCCATCCTCTTTTCACACACAACCAATCAACCTTCACGCAGCAGAAGGTTTCAAAGGAGATAGCCTCATGATACTTTGATGCTAGAGTGCCCAAATCATCAGGAGGATTCATCCTCCCAATATATGCACAAATAATAGGTAAAACCATGTACGGAAATAAATGTGAGAAAGCATACTAATAGTAAAAATTGATGTGTTGTCGAACAGTCCCCATCGGATTTTCAAGTGTGGTATCCCACAAAATACTGATTTTTCTTTGAAAATTATAATGCTATGCAATACAAGGGGTTTAGAAATCCCTACCTTGATGATGGTTCGTCTTGTTGGGCGAAGTAACCGTCTCCTCGGGAATTGTATCACACTCACTAAAACTATCCAAGCCTGACAAAGGTATAAACGAGGAATTTATAAATCAATTCCAAAAAATAAGCGGAGGGCCCTATACCGGAAATAGGAGCCCAACCAACTTGTAAACGACTCATCTAAGAATCCCAACAAAATTCTCAAACTTTATTACTCACTATCATGAACAATGGATCCATAAAGCATCTACAGTCCCTCACTATATAATAAGTAATATATCTCAATAACAAATTTTCTAACAATGCGCAAGTAGCCACAACTTATCCCAAAAAATTAGTCCTCTAAATAGTTATCTTTAATTATCAATTTCTACCACTCACTATTCCACTAAGCATATATCAATTTATCAAGAATAGCTATATGGTCATAAAAGTCATTAATACAAACACTAAGGAAACAAAGCCAACATCAACCAGTTGCAAACCACAATCCTCATGCTATCGAATAAAACACATTCAACTAAGTTCTACTACCAAATCTTTAAACCTTGACCTTCAGAAAAATGGCATTTAATCAAAATGAAAAATCCAAGTACCTCAAACTATGCAGAATCACTTCTAACGCATAGTAGTAGTAATGGAATTCGAAAATCATTCACTTATTATCCAAAGCAAAGGTCACTACAAATAGACCATTATAAATCAACAGGTTGGTACCTAAAGCATTACACTCTCAAGTTATCAATTTAAACAGTTTAACAGTGAGATATTTCTCAATCACTTGTGGAACTTATCGTCAATAGTAGTGAATAAACAACAGAAGCAAAGCAAAAATCAATTTGGCTACAAGCATGGAAAAGAACAGGGAGCGTATTCATGGTGAGTTCACAAAATTAACCTGAGAATTTATTAACCAAAACAACAATGAACCAAGTCAATTTCCAAGAACAGAAATCCAAAACCAAACGCATCAAAAAAGTCTTATAATTGAAATGTGCGTCACTGTAAATCGGTAGAGATTATAGGGCAAAGAAACCCATCCAAAAATCAAACAGAAATATTCAGCTCAACAATGACAGTGCACAAGAGGAATAGATCACAAACAAATCGACAGAGCATGAAAAATGCAGCAACCAAAATGGGACTCATTACCCAAGCAGAACATTTCAATAGAACCGAGAATCAAATTCACCAAAATTGCAGCAAACATAAATGGTCCAGCTGAGAAACCAAAATAACACTGCATGTCCTTACCTCAATGGAAGAAAATGAAGGAGAATGCAGGTCTTCGGCTTGAAGTTGTTACCATCGCCCTAATGATTCGCTCCTCCTGATTTTTTCAAGTCCTAATTATTGTGATTTAGGGCACATTGCCCACCGTTTGCCTCCTGCAAGTTCATCACTTGGAAAGCCTCTCAGACGGAGTAACCGATCAGCATATTGTTATGTTGGAGTCATTATTATCTATGTGGAGCTCATCCCACCATCAATGTGGCATTAATTAGAGGTGAGAGAAATGATGAAGATAAAAGGGCAGAGAAATGGGAAAGGGCATCATCAAAGATTGAATCTATTTTTTGTATTTTGTTTATGTTTCTTTCCATTTCTCTGCAAATCTCCCTCTCCTTATTTCCTTTCTTAGTCTGTAATCCTTTTTACTTGTTGAAACCCTCAATATAAATGGAGTATTGCTTCTCAAGGAACTATTTTCTTTCTCCTTGGTCGACATTTGGTCAACTTGTGGTGCAACCACAACAAATTGGTATCAGAGCCACTACGATTGGCAGGGAGGACTTTTGCTCTGAGATGAATGAAGACCACAGACAACGAATGGAATGATACAAGGTTGTGCATGACGAGATTATGTGGGTGTTGAATCAACTGTTACAGCAGCAAGTGGATATAAATAAAAAACAACCTTGTCTTCTAGAGTGCAGCGCTACGGACAGTTAAACAAAAGTTGAAAAACTGGAGATTGTTGCTTCTGATTTCACATCTGCAGCAACAGATGTTGAAGAACAAGAGGTTGCTGCTCCAAATTTCACATCCACGAAAACAAATGATGAAGAACTAGAGATTAACAATGTGAATGCTTGAGAGGAAAACACTGTCAACACTGATAGACATATAAGGGAGTCGCCCATGGAAAGTCAGAATACATCATATAAGTATTGTCCTCTTACAGAGTTTCCAACCCACGTAGAAATATATAATTTAATTTTAGAGAATGATTCGGTTGCTTAAGATGTGGATTTGAGACTCTCTAACTTGGATGATGTTGGACTGAATTCAAAGGTTGACTTGGATTTTGGAGAACATTTCAAAGCCAATTTTGATTTTTATTTTAGAGAAGACATTGAGAACAATGTTACTAGTTTAATCGATTACAAGTTGTTATTTGATCTTGGTGGAGAGAACTTATTCTTGGACAGTTTGCATGGTAGCCAATTGGTAGATGATCAAGCCAAGCAAGAGCTTATTCATGGTCCTTTTAGTGAGGTTTCAATAACTACACAGGAAGCCATAGTTCTACCTCCTTTTGTGGTAATAGCAATTCGTCCTAGGTCTGGTGTGTGGGAATATGTCTGGCTTCATATATATGAACTTCATATTGAGCAATTGAGCATAGCTAAATATCTTGGTTTTAAAGAGCAACTTGTTGATGAAAAATGTACTGAAAAATATATGCTTGAGCTTGATTTTGAACCTTTCAACACAACATTTCCCCGACCTAGTAGATCGGCATCAATTGGCAATGGACTTCAAATTCTCAGCCGTCATCTTTCTTCTAATATGTTTCGTCACAAGGACTATTTAGAACCCTTGCTTAATTTCCTTTGAGTACATAAATATAAAGGGAGTGGATTAATGTTGAATGATCGAATAAAGAGCATTTCTAAACTTGAAACTGCACTGTCAAAAGCCAAGGATTATCTTACCCAACAACCATCTGATACACTCTATTCTGAGTTTGCATATATGTTACAAGGATTGGGGTTTGAGAGAGGGTGGGGTGATACAGCTGTAAGGGTCCTAGGGATGAAGCATCTTCTATTGGACATTCTTCAGGCTCCTGATCCCTCCACATTAGAAACCTTTCTTGGAAGAGTCCCAATGGTGTTTAACGTTGTCGTCTTATCTTCCCATGGGTATTTTGGACAGGCAAATGTCTTCGGTCTGCTAGACACTAGTGGACAGGTTGTTTATATATTAGATCAAGTGCATGCGCTGGAGAATCAAATGCTTCTTTGGATTAAGCATCACGGCTTAGACGTAACTCCCAGAATTCTAATTATAACAAGACTAATCCCCAATGCAAAAAGAATAACATGCAACCAGCGTTTGGAAATAGTCAATGGAACAGAACACACCCATATTCTACGAGTTCCTTTTAGATCTGATAAAGGAATCCTTTGTAATTGGATCTCATGATTCGACGTATGGCCTTATTTGGAGACCTTTGCAGAAGACGTCGCAGGTGAAATTGCAGTTCAGTTACAGACTATTCCAGATTTCATTATTGGGAATTACAGCGATGGGAATCTTGTTGCATCTTTATTGTCTTATAAAATGGGAGTTACACAATGCACAATAGGTCATGCATTGGAACAAACTAAGTATCCAGATTCTGATATCTATTGGAGAAAGTTTGAGGAGAAATATCACGTCTCATGCCAATTAACAGCTGACCTTATAGCCATGAACAATGTAGCTTTTATCATCACCAATATGTACCAAGAGATTGCCAGAAAGAAGAATACCATTGGACAGTATGAGAGCCACAATGCTTTTACTCTCCCAAGTTGTACCAAGTTGTCCATGGTATCGATGTCTTTGATCCAACGTTTAATATAGTCTCCCTTGGAGTTGATATGAACATATATTTCCCATTCTCAGAAAAGAAAAATAGACTTACATCTCTCCATGATTCCTTAGAAAAGTTGTTATATGATCTTGAACAAAACGATGAACACATAGGTACAATACGTGATCGGTCCAAACCGTTGATCTTTACAATGACGAGATTAGATCGAGTCAAGAACATTATAGGGTTGGTTGAGTTGTATGGAAAGAATACAAAATTGAGGGAACTAGTAAACCTAGTTGTAGTTGGGGGCTACTTTGATGTGAGGAAGTCCAAAGATAGAGCAGAAATTGAAGAAATTGAGAAGATGCACCCCCTTATGAAGAACTATAAGTTGGATGGTCAATGTCATTGGATCGCTACTCAAATGAACCGAGCACATAATGGTGAGCTCTATTGTTATGTAGCCGACACAAAAGATGTTTTCATTCTACTGGCCTTTTACGAGGCATTTGGACTTACTGACATCGAGGCTATGACTTGTGGCCTGCCGACATTTGCCACCTAGTGACCCTACAGAGATCATCAAACATGGTATATGAATTTGCAATTCGATGTGGTGGCTAAATTTTATATCCTTGGGGACAAGGATATTATGAGGGTGGGAAGACTGTTATGGAGTCATTATTATCTACGTGGAGCTCATCCCACCATCAAAGTGGCACTAATCAGAGGAGAGAGAAATGTTGAAGATAAAAGGGCAGAGAAATGGGAAAGGGCATTGTCGAAGATTGAATTTTTTTTCTATATTTTGTTTATGTTTCTTTCCATTTCTCTGCAAATCTCCCTCTCCTTATTTCCTTTCTTAGTCTATAATCCTTTTTACTTGTTGAAACCCTCAATATAAATGGAGTATTGCTTCTCAAGGAATTGTTTTCCTTCTCCTTGGTCGACATTCGGTCAAGTTGTGGTCCAACCACAACACATCTTCGTCAGACAAAATTGGTTTTGTCTTCGTGAAATCACCCTCACCCGCGAGCTCCTCTTCTGCATTCTCTCCCGAAAAACTCCCATTCTCCTTTCTCCCTTCTTATTTTCTTATCTTTTTATAAATTTTTGTTTATTTCTTTAATCCAAATTTCCATTATTTAATCCAAAATTTCCCCCTTCATTTTCCATGTCATTTCTACTTGGCAGGAATTTTCCCCACATTACTCACTTTCATCTTTAATCCTTCAACTTCCTTTTAATTATTTTAATTCTCACTTATTCATTTCTTTTATCCAATAAATTCCTTAATTCTTTTCCATAATATATAATGTATATATACCAAATATACACATCATATATTGTATAACTTACTCCAATTATCGACTTATTCCGAATATCACCTAATGATGTTTACCAGTCTAATTTAATCCGCCAATTTTGTTTCTTAAATAAATTTTCATTTTTGAAAATTTTCAATTCCATCGATTTGACTAATTGACAAAAATTGCACATGTGGTCACTACACGACATATGCTAGCATATGTCAAATTAGTTTATGTTGAGTAATCGGATTTTGTGGTCCATCAATGAACATCACATTAAGTAAAACAGAACGAAAATGTTTAATTTGATAGCATATGCATATCATAATCATATATACAGTAAATAGATAAAGTATTTAATTGCAATGACTACTCAGAAAGAATGAAATTACAAGTAGTACTCTTAAACTCTCGGGTTATGCTAGTCTATTGTGGGAAGACTAGCATAACTCGAGAATAGACTAGCATATGTCAAATTAGTCAAATTAGTCTATTGCCTCCTCTGATTTTTCAAGTCTTCCCACAATAGACTAGCATAACTCGAGAGTTTAAGAGATACTACTTGTAATTTCATTCTTTCTTAGTAGTCATTACAATTAAATACTTTATCTATTTTTTTTCTACCAAATCGAGGAAATCATCTCTATTACAAGAACCTTTAAAATTAGAGATGGATACCTTCATATATCTCATTTCATCTCTTGCATTAGGTTTTTGCGAACTAATGGTTTCTGCAAAATAGGTTTCCATATTTTCATATTCTTCACCACTTTCATCACGGCCTATTGTGTCTCTTGATGAACTTGGCCTTCTTCTAGGCCTTAGTGTTCTAGGGGCTCTCACATTTTAAATTCTTGGTTCTTCCAATTTTTGCTGCAAGTTGGGAATTATATTTCTAAGTTCTCTTCAATTTGACCTTGCATACTAGCCTTACCTTCCATCAATGGAAGCTGCTCTAGTGCTTGCGTGTTAATTGGATTTGTCTCATGATTTTGGGCAGCATTAGCCCCACTTTTTGTCATCATATTATAAAGGAAAAATTACCAAATAATAGAGGAGAGAACAGGGGAAGAGACTCTGATACCTAATGATGCACCACCGATAGGGGAAAGATGGAAACCCCTTGAAGCAAGAGCTTATTAAGGAAATAAACGAACTTGAAATGGTAGAATGCTTAACTCTATCAATACAGGTCCAATTAACGTGAAATTTAGACCACATCTTACTCTGTAAGTGAAAAGTGAAGCCCTCCAAAAATTGCAGGGAAAATCATTTGGGAGAAGAAGTTATGGTTGAATGGGTGTAAGCTGGTCCGAATAGGCACCTTAACTATTCTTATTCACTCAATGGCTTCCTTGGATGGAAACACTCCAACTTGGGTCTTTGCAAGTTTTCTACTCTTTTACTTAGGATGTCTACCTCTATATAAAGAGGTGGAGAAAGCAATACAATGAGATGAATCACCTAAAACTCACAAACAAGATAAAACTAATTTTTACACTTGTAACGACCCGTTCTTCCTTATCCTTTTAACCATTTAAAAGTTTAAAATTTCTTTTCTTTCTAAAACACGTAGCAAAAAGACTTCTCTTAATAAGATCAATTGAAATAAAAGGAAATGCCACATAATAAAAAATTTTTCTTTAAAATCTAAAAAGTATACATTTTACAATTTAAAACATTCTCCTCTTTTTATTTTTTTCCGTTTAGCTTATTAGCTAGCACAATATCACGCTGCATAAATTTTTCAATAACTCCTCCTTTCCTTCTTCCACTAGCGCATTTGTTATCCTAATTTTCATTAGGATATTTGTTTTAATGATGACTATTTAAGTGTAAATAAGTTGTTTTGTAACGACCCAATTTTTCGTAAATCCTTTAAAATGCGTGACAATTTGAAATTTTGCGAAGACCATTGAAATCGCTTTTAAAACATATCAAAGTGTGATGCTAAATAGGGCCGCTACTAACCTTTTGTTAACTCGTATTGAAAATCTAATTAATAAATGCGGAAGCGTTATAAAATCATTTGTTCAAAGCATTGTGGAAGCGTAAATAATTAAATGAAAGAAATAATTACAATTTAAATTCAACAGTCCTCTTTTAGTATCCTTAGTCTGGCTAACCACGAGTCTCACGCATGAAAATCTTTTGTCTCTGCTTTATTATGTGTTCATCATTTTGGCATTTACTCATAAATCTGTGCATTAATTTCCCGTACAGGTACCTACACTCACACCATAAGTAAATTGTAAGCCCAAAGGCTTAGTAAGAAAAATGGTTTAATGCAATTATGAAATGTCTCTCTTTATTTCTTTTTGGAACGGGGTCACCCAAACCAATCCTTTCATTACATACGTTGGTTCTTTTCTTTACTCGTACATCAGGCAGGAGATTGGAGCAATTTGTGGTGGTAGGGTAGATCTTTGTCGGCTTCAACCACCTAAAGTAGACAGTCTCGCAGTCCCGACAAGGGAGAGGTAACATTTTCTGTAACGCCCCGATAATTTAAAACTATTTTTCCTTATTTTAAAAATACGTCGTATAAAATTTTTCGTTTAGATTGTGAAATATTTGAAACTCATTTGCAAGAAATATATATCAGAATAAACATGCGGAATAATAATAGGGATTCAAAACATAGTTTCAATTGTTTAGCAAAAGTCTCAAAGTCTCTGACTACAATTGTTCTTAATATTCAAAACACTACTAATTCCCACACGCCTACTTACATATATTAGGTATGACATACAAGATGTGAACAGTTTCATAATTTCTAAGATGATGCATGAATGCCACAAAATAAATCAGAGAATATAACACACGAGGGAAGCACAACCATTCCAACTATAAATTACAATTAAGGGTTCAATTTAGAGACATTACAACTATCGTCATTTTATCATATTAATTAGTTTAGTGCAATAACACGAAAAATAAGGCATTCATGACCGTTAAGAGCAAGGGGAAAAACAGCTTTGAGTCCACTCACAAATTAGGGCTTAATTTCAACTATAACCTAACTATCTTATGCATATAGAAACTTTAAATTGAGGACCTTACAGCTACAATGTCCAATGTTTGTAGGAGCACTATTTCCATTTTTCAATGAAATATAACAGTAGATAATCATCCCACAATAGCAAGGATACTAACACGAGTAGAGTGAAAATTCATATCACTTAAAGTCCAAACTATCGTGCTTCACAACATTCAGTTCATCATTTTATACTGTCCACATTTGCTAGTAACCAAACAATATTATTCACAACAACCCAACTATGTGATCCATGGTAAGCCGAACTATTATTCACAGTACACCCAAGATCCAATCTCTTCTTGCTTCCCAGAAATCAATTCAACTGTTCAGACTTAAATCAATTCAACAGTTCGCACTTGTTACTTGAAAATAATATCTAAGCCTTTGATAGTTTAAACAAAATCGTAGCAGTTCACTCCAACAAAATCAAATAGGTCATAGCAATTTAAAACAATCCAAACCCGTAATGTAGGGCCTCCTCAGGCCAACTACATATTCTAATTCTTACCTCAATTTTTCCAGCAGCTAAACACAAGCAATATAGCAGTAAAATGCCAGCAAACAGCAGGCAACATATAATTTCTCAAACCTTCCAAACTTCCAATATCACCTAAGCAAACACAGTATTAAAGATTTAATTCAATACCCAAAACCAACGTAACCTAACTATTGAAAGTCAACCATTAAATCAATAACCACCTCTTACCTTCACGGTGGACAGACTTCACAAAACCCTTGGAGCAGTACACAAATCGTCCAACTAAACACACAGTTTTTTCCACACTCAGTCACCAATTTACATCCTACTCATAAAACAACACAACACTCCCTTACACTTCACAAATGTCTATTACCAGAGCAGAGATCACACAGGAGCTTACCTCTTATAGACGGGAGAGAGAGAGGGAAGAGATAAGCTGTAGGGGAGGGAGAT
Organism: Begonia loranthoides; assembly: GCA_022433065.1. NCBI lineage: Eukaryota > Viridiplantae > Streptophyta > Magnoliopsida > Cucurbitales > Begoniaceae > Begonia > Begonia loranthoides. The sequence goes on along the minus strand of CM039479.1, from coordinate 10,277,289 downwards.
GACAGTCACCCCAACCAAGGAGAGGTGGTCCAATGAGGGTACACCAGGTGGAAAAGCTTCCACACTTCAAGAAAGGCTGAACGCAACAATAGGAGATCAGAGGAGAGAGATTTCGTTGTGGCAGACACGAAATTGGAAGAAAGAGAAAGGAATATAAATGGGTTTCTCGGATATTTTCAACTTTTCGGAGGAGATCAGTCGTCCGAAATCTATTTTGGACTAGAAAGATATGCCCAAAAACTCACAAAATTGGTACAGATTCATTTCCTCCTCGTCCGCATCGTCCACGCCCGATTTTAAACGAGACAGAGCCGTCCAAAATGTCCCAAAAAATTGTACAGATTCATTTCTTCTACATCCGCGCCGTCCGGACTCCATCTGAAAATGCACAAAAATTGTACAGATTCATTTCTTCCTCGTCCGTGCCTAATTCTGGACGAGAAATACGCGTCCAAAAACTCGCCTGTACACACTTTTCTTAAATTTCACACTTAGATTATTTTCCAATATTAACCTTATACGTCCCAAGCATAATTTAATGCGTACCGCCACGCAACATGATATAATATTCATATACATTACTTATCCAAAATTTAATACATCAACAAAACGGGGGAAAAATATATGGGGTATTACATTTTCTTTTAAATCCTGTCTACCTGGTTGATCCGTACTTACCCTACCATCCCTCAACTCCCTTTTCTTTTTTTTCTTCATTTAACATTTTACCTCACATAATGCATGTGTGAGTACCACCTTGTGGCACTTCCTATGAGTTTCTATTAGCATGATGCATGACCATTCATTCTCAACCTAGCATGATGCATGATGTTTTATAATGTATCATTAACAGTAATTGAATTGCACATTGAAATGGAAGTAATTGAATAGCTGGAATTGAAAGCGCATATAAAGAATAATAGTAATTGAAAGTGCATAGAAATGGAAGCAACCAATAACTGAACTGCAGAAATTTAAAGAGCATAACGAAGAACAATTATGATATTGAATTATAATAACGAGATGCATAAGGAAGTCAAACAGTGAGAGAATACAAAAATTAACATGCTCAATGGAGTAATCATCGTTATACAATTATTGGTCTAGAGTCTAGCCAGTTACCCTAATTGATTTATGTGCTCAATGGAGATTACTATTATTAGTTATCCTAGTAATTTAACATGCTCACAATAAATTACATGCTTTTATTCTAGTTCACTAATCATGCTCGGGTTTAGTAGAAAATGATGTGCTAAGGACAAGTAGTTATAAGCAGGATTATAAGCAGTACCAAGAAGACAATAACAAAGGTAATATAAACACATATGTTCACATAGTCAATGAATTTCTTAATTCGTTTAGGCTTAGTTCATTCTTCTTTCCTCTTTTCCACTCTTTGGTAACAAAGTAAAGCATCTCTATTAATTTCAATTAAAGTAAAGCAGGGTAAAGGAAGTTGCAGCGAGAGACAATATAATCGTATTAAAGAAAATTACGGAAAAGAGAAATGCACAGAATATTAACAAGGAAGAATAACATATTATTATTAACTTAGTTCATTACATGCTCAAGAATGGTTTAGTGGGTTAAGCATGCATCGCTAGTTAATTAAATAAGTTTGTCTAGTCATGTGCAATTACTCTAGTAAATTAACATGCTGCTAGTTGATTTACACACGCTAATTAATCATGCTGCAAATTCAATCATGCCAGTTTGCTAATTGATTAATTTAAACATGCTAGTAAATTAATTTAAACATGTCAGTAAATTAATTAACATGCTAGTTAGTCACTTATTAGTCAATTCACATGCTCAAAGTATAATTACAATTATTATCCTAGGTGAGTAAACATGCTTTGAGTCTAATCAATTAATCATACGACATGGGTTAATTATAGTTAATAGCTTAATGGATTAACACGCTTAGCTAATCAATTACATGCTTAGGTTCTCGAGAAGTAGTCTAATTAGTGATTAAACCAAATTCTTGGTTCCAAATTATTTAACATGCAATCATTGGCCTAATTGCTTAACATGCTCGATCAAGGGTTTTGTTAACAGATTAATTATTACAGTTAATTTAGCATACTAGAATTAAGAATGTAAGTATTTCTAGTTATCACTATCACTAGACATGCTTAGATTCAATTATTGTTCTATCACTACAGCAAGTAATCGCTACAGCAAGTAAGAAGATGAAATAATAGGGCAAAATCCCCATCAAGGAAATTAATAGTTCATTTGTACTTATCATATCATTCATCGTTCTTCATTCGTCGTTCTCTATCTAAGCATCCACGGCTTTGGTTTCTATTAAGTAAAGCATTTACAGTAAAGAGCATAAACCAACAGTAAAGGAAATATGTACATAACATCAACAAGGTAAAGCATTTAAGCACAAAACCAACAAGTAAATACCTAAGAGCTAACAATAACAAACAACTGAGAACAAAACAACAGAACCATCAACAATGGAAACTACATTATCAACGCAGGGAATACCTACAACAAAGGAAATCACTAACAGCAGCTAGCAGTAAGTGTTATAGGGAACTAACATAGAACTCACGCACACATACTTGTGGGTAGGGCCTCCACAGGCCAAGACACACCCAAGTCCTTACCTAAACTGAAGAAAACTAACATGGACAGCACTCCAGCTCTCACTGTAGTTTCAGCTCCAAGCTCACATGCGGTACTCCAGCTTAGCTCCCAACTCAACACCAGCTCACTCCTCTCAGCTTTCACCTCACTCACATTCACTGAAGGAGAATCACTAGCTCTCCAGGACACTTATAAGCTCACATTCACTCTCGGTTACACACACGCAGGGAGAACCCTCACAAGGAGAATTCTTGTAGGAAGGGAAAGCTTGACCCAAACAAATGGAAGGGGAGAAGGCTTATTTCAGAAGCCTTACCTGGAGAACGTACATGTAGGGGGCATAGAGGAGGGCGGCTCTGCATGGGCTATGGCATCCTAGTGTCTCCTGGAGAAAACATGGCTAAAAGGATGAGAATTTAATATTTTAAGCCCTAATTTCGCGTAGGTCTGGGGAATTTTGGACAAGTACGGACGCACTGGTCTCGTCTGCATTTGTACATAAGTGTAAAATCCTTAAGGCAGATTTCGTGCCTTCGGACGAGAAATGGCGTCCCCGCCCATTTTGTGTCGTCCAAAGGTGACATTCGGACGCAAAATGACATCCGCATAATGCATTCACATGAGTCCGAATGTGTCCAGAAATCGGATAGAGTCAAATCAGATGCGGCCAACCATGTCTGCATTCGTCCGGACTCATCCAAAACTATCCAGGATTAGGACATTCAATTCAGACGAGGCATCACCACGTCTGCACTCGTCCAGACTTGTCTGAAAGTCCACAACACAGTAAAGTCAGGACGCGAAATCGCATCCTGAGTCGTCCCAAGGTTTAGGGGCGACATGGCTATGCACTTGCGAACGACACATCTCATCTGCAAGTCATCCGCATGGGTCTGGAAGTCGACTTCCAAACACATCAGGACACAAACTCCCATCCTGGTGCATCCCAAGCGTCGAGGACACCTTGCAATGCATATGCGGATGACATATCTTGTCTGCATGTCATCCACAGGCATCCGAAAATGTCCTGGACAACTTTTCTTCCCCATTTTCCCACTTAACTTCTATCCCATAATATTTTCTCTATAAATACACGGCATAAATGACACGTATAAATACGCAATGTAATGTCCTAACTACCCCATCCTTTAGTTACATCACGTATACGGGGGAAAACATAATGAAAAATACCCCTAGACTTAACGCTCTGAAACGCCCTTGATAATACCCCGATATAAAAAGTCAGGGTGTTACATGTTTATTGTGAATATATTGAATCGTGTAAATACGTTAATATTATTCATTGGAAATACCCTTAATACAAGTATTAATATCTACTCACGTATTTACCTTAGTCAATGTAGCTTGTATATTGATTATTGGAACTTAGAAGATTCAAGAAGAGCAAAACATGGAGCATAGGTTGACTTCAAGTGAAGAAATGGTTGACCAGTTGGCTGAAGAAAGTGCCAAAATAGAAAAGCAATTGACTATTTTATTGATGGTGATCGACCGCAAATATTACAGAGAGCTTGCGAATTCCAGATTGCTTAATAGCGGTCGATCGGTCAAATGGTGGTCGACTGCAAATATGACAGAGTCAATCAAGAATTCTGCTATGCCTAAAAGCGGTCAACCGTGGACAATTTGGTCGATCGTAAGATTGCATTTCACAATAGCTATATTCCAACGATCGGAAAGAGGTCGACTGAAATGGAGGAGGTTGACCGATCGAGTAGATTTTATATATAGAAAGCACTCCGAAGCCTATTCTAATGAAGAGAAACCTTAGCAAAACTCTACAAAATTTGCTCCATAATATTTCTCTTCTAGAGTTGAGTGTATAGGCTTAACTCTCTCAATCCTTAACTTGAGATTACATTTTTTAGAGTTAAGTTCTAAGTTGTAATTTTCGTTTCTGTATTTGTAAACTGATACATCAAGGGTGATGCCTCGTTAACATTCAAGGAAAGCATGACACTCTAAGAAGAGTCAACTTGTAAAGGTCAGATTGACACTCGTGAAGTCAATCATCACTAACCGGGGAGGTTAGGTTATTAAGGATCTCCAAGTATGAAACTTGGAGCCCAGACGTAGACCGGAGTTGCCGAACTGCATGAACAAACTTGGTTTGCATTTTCTCTATCCCTTTACTCTTATATTTGTTAATATTTGATTGCTTATCTATTGATAAATCACTTAGGGTTTAGAGATAATTCCCCCCATAAGGTCTAAAAACATTTACTTACATCACAAGACATAAACTATGAGCCTAATGCTCAATAAGGAATAAATATCTAAGCATAACCTCAACTCCTCTAAATCATACTGCATATATGATTATGATATGCATATGCTATGCAGGTTTATCAAATTAAACATTTTCGTTCTGTTTTACTCAATGTGATGTTCATTGATGCACCACAAAATCTGATTACTCGACCCCAGACCAAGGAGATCCTTAATCTTTTAACGAGCTATTATTTTGCAGGTAACACCACGTTAGAAGGGCTTGAAGAGGAACCTAAACGTAAAGACAAGGAGATTCCAAAACACATCCTCATGTGGAGTACTAGTTCACACTCTCGGATTTGAAGTGCACCCGAGGCTATGCAAGAAAGCTATAAGACTGAAGTTTAAAATGGACCACTTGCAGAAGATATGTTCCGCTAGCACCTTGACATGATTGTTTACTCTTTATCTTACTGGAATATTGTGGATTAGATGTATTTTGGGTTATTTTGTTGGTCGTTTTAATTTTAGACATTTTGGTGCTCGACTAACACTCATGCCAAGTTTGTTTCCTTTAGGGGTATTTTTGTAATATTGGTTTTAGGGCTTGTCTTAAGGATGTATTTAAGCTCCTTGAGGCTGACCTAAAACCTAATTTGGAAGAGTTGAATACAAAAAACTGAATGTTGTTAAAAAAACTTGGAGTTTCTCCAGTTTGCCGTATCTTTTTCGGTGAGTCATATCTGAACAAGTTTGTGTATACAAATTTGAGATCATCTCTTGTAAGTTTAGATGATTTCTCTTATTGATACTCTTTTTTCTTCTTTGTGCCATCAAAGAAGTATAGCCAACAAAGGTGTAGAAAAATTTCAAAAATCCAAATTGGAGAGCTGCTTCTTGCAAGGTAGCCATTGAAGTTAGAAGACACCACCATAGTGTTTTTTGGACCAACTTGTTACTTTCTGCACAATTTTATTTGTAATGCCCCTATAATTTCTCCCTGTACTATGTAAAAGAATTTATTTAATGTATTAATATTTTATAAATGAAGAATTTTTCCGTGATCATTAAATTGGGACTTGGTGTGGTGTAATTGATGGAAGAAATATTTTCGGGAAATTTTAAGTGGAAAATTGTAACGAATTAGGCATTTCTACATTTTCGATCAACTAGCGCTTGTGGCTAGGTCAAGTGTCTCGACCTAAAATGCATTTCAGTGACTCCCTACGTTTCTAGTCGAGCCGAGGTTGAAGTTTCGATGTGGTGCCCTGACCTAAACTTGTTTCAGGTCACACTGGTGGTTTTTGGTCGACATGCGGTCGAGTGCAATCCAAAAGCATTTGAATCTCTTAAATTTACTTGACCTTTTGGTAATATGCGGTCGACGGGTGGATGAGTGCTGTCAAGAAGCGTTTGAATCTGTCAAATTTATTAGACATTTTGGTTGACAAGTGGTCGAGGCTTCAGACGTCTTCCTCGACTGAAAATGCAATTCTGAAGGAAAAATTAGAATTCGGTCGACACGGGGTCAAGGTTGCGGACGCCTTTCCTTGATCAAAAAATCAAATTAAAGCGAGAATATCACTGTCATTAGAGACAATCTTGTCCTTTTCTTCAAAAAATTCTTCCCGACAAATCTCCTTCTCTCTCTCTAGAAGGCGACGAATCTTCCATGAATTTATGCAATGTTGGACCTTCTTCCCTTGAGGGTGGGCAAAGGTCCATCCACTCTTTCTCTCTCTCTCTCTCTCCCTCGTCTACAACTAGTGGGCGAAGGTTGTTTCTGGAACTCTACCCTGAGAGCTATGACCAAGAGCTACGCTTTTCTTCTATGAGAGAGAGTGTCCTGTGAGCTGTGAAAGAATTTGTTGGAGTGAGCTACTGTTGGAAACTTCCTGGAAATGGCTGTTTTGTCCAAAGTGTCGTGACTATGAAGGAAGGATTTGCTACTCTGCTAAAAGTAAGAATTAGAGTGTAATTGGCCAGAGGAGGCCCTATGTCACGGGTTTGTTTGGTTGATTCTGAATAATTCTATTGGATTACTTGATGTGAAATGCTATTCTGCTTTGGTTAAGAAAGACAAATCCTTTGCTGCAGAACTTTTGAATGTGAATGATGAAACTGTATTGTTGTGACATGTCAATATGTTTACCTGATTGGGTTAGCATTTAGTATAAATCTTGTTGAATGAGAAACTGAGAAAAATGGATTCATATTCATATATGAAGTTGAAATATTGGTGTTGAGTGCTAGTCGTAAGAAATATCCTGTTTTGTTAAGTATTGTCATTCCTTGATATTGAGAAGCTTCATTGTAAACTAATTTAGACGTACTATTGTTAAGGTTATTTCCAACGTCACTTAGTGTAGTGGGTGACCTTGATTATTGCTGTGAAATGTTGTTTCATTGTGATGGAAAGGGTTTAACACTGCTAAATAATGAGTAAAGTGGATAGCAAGAGAACCCTCGGCTAAGATTATGCATGAGCTGCTCTACTTTGCATCTCTAACTGCTCTTTTAAATTGTGCCCTACTAACCTGTAACCCGCTCTTCATTGACACACACTAAAGCATGAACTGCTCTTAGAAGTTAAAATACAAACTGTATAGTATATGCTCATCTTAATCTACAGCTTTTTAAATTATGCTTGAACTCCCATATCTCTATGTTAATTCATGCTTTCAATCTGTATTATGACTATATAGGTATATCTGTGATTGAACGTGGCATTCATGCATCATACTTAGGGCTTATGAATTTGTGAGCATATTGCATGATATGCATAAAATATGTAAATAGGCGTGCGGGGGTTCAGAAGAATTGATGGCGGTCCATCGTAGTGACACCCCTAATGGTGTACTTACTCCCATGTAGGGAGCGGAGTATGGTGACAAGTTCCAAGAAACACTCGGAAAACCTTAGTGAGAATCTGTCCTGCAATTTAACAATAATCGACCAGCAACAATGAACCGGCGGGAACCCCAATTCTGTAACTGAGATAAGACTGATTTTTGGAGGATATAAACTCAATATAGTAATGAAGATCATGTCCAAATTTCAGGTCCAAAAACGGTCTATGACAGAAGTTCTATCTAATTCAATAATCACCAGAAAACTGTTTTATAAAATGGCAGATTTAGCAGTGCGGATTCAAAACGCTGTAACTTAAGCTACTGGTACCGAACAATGCTCAAATCAGTGAGGTTAGTTTCCTGATTTAATCCTAAACAAAACACTAGAAGGCCTCAAACAGCAACGCGCACCATAAGGGCTTCAAACAGGGGCATCAATCAGAAAGAATAACAGTTACAAAAATTCACAGATTCTGCAACTCACATCAAATCCGAAATAACACTTCTTATTCAAACTATCTAAAACGAAACTCTTCAACATTTAACATAGATCAAACCTCCATATCATAAGTTAACCAACCAGTAAAAGAGAACTCAAGAGTAGCACCAAAATAAGAAGGAAAAACAAAAAGGAGTTGCGGCACCTCCTAAAGTGAGAGGGCGTTTCTTTGGTTGGCCGAAACCAACAATCTCCAATGGGGGATAGTTCTCTTGCCCCCACACCACAATCCCACCTTGAAAGAAAGATTGGAAGAGGCAATAACCCAAGGATACAAGGTTGAGAAGCTTCAAGAGGAGCCTTGCTTGGGGGTGGAAGGAATCGGCGCAAAGGGAGGGGGAGGCCGTGGGTGTCTTCTCTCAAAAGAGAACCAAATTTTCTTAATTCATCAAAAGTCCCTTTCCAATTGCAACCCGGTAGGGTTTTAACCCAAAATATTTACAAAAATATGACATAAGACGAAATTAACCCTACTTAACAAAAGACCAAACAACCCTTAATTAAAACAACAACAATAAATCCGAGTTTGAGTTTTTCTCTCTGAAACAAAGACATTTGACATACCAAATGGAGCCCAAATGCAACGTTCAATAGTCCGTTCGAAACCTCTGGATGTTGGGTACATTTGGTATGAAAGAACAAAGTTGAAAAGACGTCATCCCAATTGTCAAAAATCCATTTGAACTGTCAGAGGTCAGAATCTAGGCGGAAAAACAGCTCACAATTATTCCCCAAAGATTGTAAAATCTCCATAAGCCCAAATGCCAACTCCTCTTTGTTTATTTGATTCACAAAACCTACAAAATAAATAAAGAGTTAGAAAATAAAAGAGCCCTTGGCTCGGGCCCAAGCGACGGCAACTTGGGGCACATCATACTCCCGGGGTTGAAAAGGATTTGTCCTCAAATCCAGGGAGTATAATTGATTGTCTTCCACAAATCTTCCTCCGGGATCAAATGAAAAAATCGGAATATTCTTAAGCTTGAAGATGTTCAACTTAGGCGATCTAGCATAAACAGCAAAACCCGGGCTAGTGGTTTGAAGGCAGACTTCAACTTTCAAAACCACAGCTTGGTTAATCGACCTCAAATTTCCACCAGGGTCAAATAAAAATTTTGGCATCACACTAGGCGTGCTCCTCACTATAGACTGCTGCTCAGGAAGGACAAGATCACACTTAAACTGTCTAGAATAGATAGTATGACCAAGGCTAGTTGTTTGAAAGTAGATTTCATCCTTCAAACTCACAGCTTGGGAACTGTTCCCCAAAATTCCACTAGGATCAAATAAAAGTTTTGGTATCAAATTTGGTATGATCCTCACTGTTCGTTGATGCTTAGGAGAAGAAGAATGACAATAAATACATACAGATTCACTGAAAGACAATAAGGCAGTCTTGCCATAAGCCAAAATGTTCAGACTATTGATCGACATACCAACAGTAAAATAGCACTCGATTCTTTCACATAGCATACTTAAGACTTCAGTCAGGTTTAAACTGCTCGTAGATAGAAAAATACCAGAATCTACAGCAATAGAAATAACACTTGTCTTCTGGTTTTGGGAGCTGGGCTTCTCGGTTGTGTTGCTTCTGCCAGTTGGGATAGAGGAAGGGAGGAGATTCAAGACGGTAGTGACTTATCGGGCGTTACTTAGTTCCGTATGCCCTTGACCATTGTAAATTGGAATATCGAAGGGGAGGGGAGAGGTCAAGGCAGTGAGCATTTCTTGTTCCTCCTGAGTAATCACCGAGGAAACAACCCTCACTGGTTGTTCGTGGAAGCTCAACTCCTTCGGCACTATGGCAGTATGAGTTTGGACAGTGGAGGGAAGAAGAAAATTCAAGAGGACAAGCTCTTGCACACCACATTCCCCTGTAAGTGCCTTCCGTTCCCCCAAGATATTCATTGAGGAGGCTTCTCGGTCAACAAGATCTTTTGATTTAGCTGGTCTATAGAATTTCTCTTCAGATGCCCCTGTTTCCTTACTTTGAATTTCTGGTGTGTTCGGCAGAGTAACCTCTGCTCGGTACTGGAGTTCTATTGGAAATAGGGTTCCTTCTTCCTGGAGTGTGTCAATTTCTTCAGTCTGCTCCACTGGACTCTCTGCCTTTTTAACTAAGGTTTTCTCAGTCAAACTGACAAAGCCCTATTCGTTGGAAGCTGGAAGATCTGCAAAGCCTAAACACTTCGACAGGGTCTTAAACCGATCAATTATCTCTTGCAATTCGGCTTGAAAATCTGATTGTTGGCTACGCTTGATGTTGGAATAATTTCTTCTGGGTTTGGCGAATGGTGGAGGAGCAAATTTTCTCCTTAAGTATTTCTTCATCAACTGCCACGTGTTGATGTCTTCTTTACCCTCTTCTTTTCTGTAGATATTTAGCTTGTTCCACTATTTCAAAGCTCTTCCCTTGAGTCTCAAAGAAGCTATGTTAACTTTTCCCCGATTTGAAATTTCATGAGTTAAAAAATTTCTTCCAATCCTTCTTCCCAATTTAAATAGTCTTCAATCCATTCTGAACCACTGAAGGAAGGAATAGAAGCTAGAAACTCATTTTCATTCTCGCTACAAGTAACATCATATCTATAGCCTCTTGCCATCAAACTAAGAGTTTTTGAATTCACCAAATTCAGAGTGCAAATTCACAATCACAAAGTTACACTAAGAAGCCAACTTAGGCTCTGATACCAAATGACAGGTTCCAAGAAACACTCGGAAAACCTTAGTGAGAATCTGTCTTGCAATTTAACAATAATCGACCAGCAACAATGAACCGGCGGGAACCCCAATTCTGTAACTGAGATAAGACTGATTTTTGGAGGATATAAACTCAATATAGTAATGAAGATCATGTCCAAATTTCAGGTCCAAAAACGTTCTATAGCAGAAGTTCTATCTAATTCAATAATCACCAGAAAACTGTTTTATAAAATGGCAGATTTAGCAGTGCAGATTCAAAACACTGTAACTTGAGCTACTGGTACCGAACAATGCTCAAATCAGTGAGGTTAGTTTCCTGACTTAATCCTGAACAAAACACTAGAAGGCCTCAAACAGCGACGCGCACCATAAGGGCTTCAAACAGGGGCGTCAATCAGAAAGAATAACAGTTACAAAAATTCACAGATTCTGCAGCTCACATCAAATCCGAAATAACACTTCTTATTCAAACTTTCTAAAAAGAAACTCTTCAACATTTAACATAGATNCTTAATTCATCAAAAGTCCCTTTCCAATTGCAACCCGGTAGGGTTTTAACCCAAAATGTTTACAAAAATATGACATAAGACGAAATTAACCCTAATTAAAAAAAGACTAAACAACCCTTAATTAAAACAACAACAATAATAAATCCGAGTTTGAGTTTTTCTCTCTGAAACAAAGACATTTGACATACCAAATGGAGCCCAAATGCAACGTTCAATAGTTCGTTCGAAACCTCTGGATGTTGGGTACATTTGGTGTGAAGGAAAAAAGTTGAAAAGACGTCATCCCAATTGTCAAAAATCCATTTGAACTGTCAGAAGTCAGAATCTAGGCGGAAAAACAGCTCACAATTATTCTCCAAAGATTGTAAAATCTCCATAAGCCCAAATGCCAACTCCTCTTTGTTTATTTGATTCACAAAACCTACAAAATAAATAAAGAGTTAGAAAATAAAAGAGCCCTTGGCTCGGGCCCAAGCGACGGCAACTTGGGGCACATCATATGGTTAAGCCACATGGACTACAAAGTTCATCATTTCTCTTGTACTGAAATCCCCATTGTCTTTAACAAAAGAAAGTGGTGATGGTATGTGGTGACACCCCTAATGGTGTAGCTCCTCATCGGAGTTACGATTAAGCCACATGACCAACAGACGTATTCACCTCTCAGGTTCCATAAAAAGATAGGTCCTTTTCTGTAATGCATCGTATAATCATGCATGAGCATTTGTGTTGCATTCCATTTTGATTCTTGTAGGGAGTTAGGCTCATTGTTTTCCCCGTGATGTAGGTGATATTTATTATGCTTGTGATGTACGAGTCGAGGAGGAGATATTTCAGGATGACCCCTTGGGTTATCAGCCGGGTTCAACCTGATGGTTGTGACTCACGAAAATAATGTTAGGTATTTTGAATAATTATCACCTTATCTCGAACTTGGTAAATGTTTTGTAACTATGGATTTCGTTGATGGTATTCAGACTGTTATGTTTTGAGAAATTATTCCTTGTTTCCGCTCTTTTTACTTTGATGCGTTTAAAATAAGATTTTTCAAATGCACGTTTTTAAATAATTTAAGCAGAAAATTTTATAACCCGAATTTTTATATAAGGAAAAATGGTTTTAAATAAACGGGGGGTTACATTATTCATCTCTAACTAATGGAGGAAGACTGTCGCAATTTGTAGAGAAGGTTTTGTTCCAAAGTTTCCACATTTCTTCCGCAACCATTCCATTAATTCAGGGCGTGACTTCGTGAAGGACCGTCTTTCACCTTCAGACAGACGTGAGGTCAAAACTCTGTCATTAGCTAAGTGCAAAGGATAAAATTGCATAGTTGTCTCATTCAGGTTTCTCCCTCGCCATTTTTGTTGCTCGTGGAAAGTTCTGCTTCATTGGGGACGTCCAACCTTGTAAAGGACGTCCTTCGTTATATAAGAATTCATTTGTTCTGTTAAGGGATGTCCCTCTCTTAATTTTAACTTTAGATTTTCTATAAAGGACGTCCGTTCCTCCAAGGGTCGTCCGCCTCCCGTTACCTCATTGTCAATTCCTTTGTTGTAAGAGACGTTTGTTTCTCTAAAAAGAACGTTTGTCTTTACTCCATTTTTAACGTTGTCAACCCCTCATTAAAAAGGATGTCAATTCCTTTGAAAAGAGCGTCCATTTTGTTTTTCTCCCATTTGGAACGTCTCTTCCTTCCATTTAAGGCGTCCGTCTTCCTACGCTCAAAACGACGCCTCTTCACAATAAAGGACGTCCATTACTCCACAAGGGACATCTGTTTTCCCCAATCTTTGACGTCTATCTTTTTTAAAGGTGTCTGTCTGTCTTCCAAACACCTGTCCCCTTTTGTTCCTATGCCTTAGCAACCAAGTGAACTTCCGCTGGTGCATCATTTAATTATCAAAGCTTTCGCTGGTGCATCATTCATGTTATGCAATATTACAATATTAAAATGACATTTCCTTTTAGTTCATTACTTATGACAGTGTAACAATCCAGACGTTGGATATTATTAATCCAAGGGAAAAGATACATCTTATGGTCCATCTTAGGCAGAACCGTCACTCAATTCTGGCTAGGGAAGAGATACATCATCATGTAGTTCTTCTAAGTAGGACTGTCACTGAACCCCCTAATCTCACAATGTCTATTCACGTTTATTCAATCCATTTTTGGTTTCTTTGTCAACGTATGTGCATGTAAACATTTTTATTTCATTTCTTAAAATCATGATGCATGAGTTATGTATATGCACCTATTATCAACATATTAAAACCTCAAAATCCTTTCTCATATAATACTTAAAACAATCCTAACTTCTATCATAGAATGATCATCAATCCTCGAATCATAAATTATTATGTACATGATAACTATTTCTAACAACACAATTAAACAAAGTAATTAGCATTCAAATCAAGCAACAAATCCACGAATATAATTTATCATGTACAGAGCCTAACATCTAGCATATACAATAAATCTTAGGTCTTGTGATGCAACCAAAAAGCCACACACATAAATTTATTACTTACCTTATCGTCGTAGTTTTTGTCCGTTGATTTTCGATTCCTAAAATGTAAATTCTCATATTGTAATCCTTTTACTAAAAACTTATAAAATATGCAAAATATACATAATGCCTAGTTTACTTAATCCAACACTTTATAAACCCCATATTTAAGCACTATAATGAATATCACTTAATTTTTTAAGTATGAACACTTTTCTTCAACCTTGAGCATGCATAATTTACAATATGCTCAACCAAATTTATCAATTCCAAAATCCATATTTTCCTTAAGACATCCATCATCACATGATATTCCTTCTTCAACTTATGAAGTCCTTAATATCATTCTTAGTTTTCAAACATCACAATAGTACCATTTTATCATTTTTCATGCTTTCCATCAATTTCTTCCAACAAACCCTCACATGCATATAATTATAGGTCTCTCACGTTATGGAGGGAGAATTATTATTACCTTCAAATATGTTAGGGCAAAGAGCACCTTGACCGAAAATTGTCTTCTCCTTCACAAGCTCTCCTCCTCTCTCTTCCTCTCTTACCATGGTGCTCTCCACATATCAAAGGAGTTGCTTCTCAAATACCAGCCAAACATTAGCTGGTGTTGAGGTGTCAACCTCCTCTAGTGTCTACATGATGACTATTCATTTTATTTTTAATGAAATTGTGACACGAAGCCTAACTTTAGACAATTTTTTTCCCTTGAGGTCGCCCACCTTTCCATTTCGGGTTGTTCGCAAATCTACCCGAAGCTTAGTTGTCTGCCTTTTGTCTCAATTTCAATAGATCTCAAATCTATTTGCGAGTGACTGCAAATCTACCCGAGAGCAATCTGTCGTAAATTTGGTCGACCATTGATCGACCGCAAACCTTACAATTTGCACTCTGCTACTAATCCAGTTGACCACTAAAATTTTGGTCGACCGCAAATCTATTCGAGAGCTCTAGTTTGCATTTTTGGTCGACCAGTTCTATTGCAAACCTTACACTTCTTAAACAACATTCCTCAATCCCTTAATCTACCCTTGTTTGTCACTCATTCATCCTTAATATCAATCAATCTTTACCCTTAATCATCATATATTTCCTTTCATGTTTAATTGTTGCTTAAACTTAATCCTATGACGATTCGTACAATAATTTTCAGGATATTACAACTCCAAAAACCAGTCGGTTGAACTCCAAAAGGAAATGGTCGAATGGAAGGAACTCCAAACCTTTGAAAAAGATACTCTTTAGCTGAAAATGTTCTATGTTCAGGCAAGCCATAAAGAGGACTTAAATTCCCCCTCAAATTAGGGCTGCCATAAACACAAATTACAATATTGTCTAAATAGCAATAAAACCAAAAACATGCTCTCGGCCACTAGGCTAAACCGATAGCATTCCAAACAAGCCATTAATGTGCTACAATAAAATGTTCCAAATAAAACTATAAAATTAAACTATGCTACCTCCTTTGGATCCTAGATCCTCTTGAAGTGACTTCCTTATTGATAGCATTAAGACACCCCTAATGATTCATGGAAGTGTTGGATGTGGAGGTGTCTCAGGTGCTTTGGTTAAATTTTCATTTTAGCAAGTGCTTCGGTTTCTCTATATCACTTGTAGATGGTGCTTCCTCTAACTTATCATAGAATATTTCACCTGCAAACTAAAAAGAAATAAAAAGGTTAGTGAGCCTCTTGACTTGTGATCTTGTGATTGGCCCTTGAGGTGCATAAGGAAAGCTAGTTTCCGCTGTGAAAAATACTCTTTCAGCAGTAGATATTTGCCTTATGTTACAAAATTTTAGTTTCTTTATCACAACCCAAGAGTGAAGCACAACTCCAACCTAAATCACAACCTCAGCCTCAACCCCAAGCATGACCAGTACTTCAATTTGTTTGTTTCCAATTTATGTCAGATTATTTCTACTCATCGGTTTTCAGGATTAAGTAATCGAATGATAGGTACAAAGTTGATATTAAAAACTGTACGATTATTATATCTAGAAAAGTATATTTCAATACATTGATTGATATGAGACTAGAAGTCATGTTTCCGCAGAAAAAACTAAGATTCCACCATGGAAGAAAAATATATGTTGTGGAAAATACCTTTTCCGCATCATATACTTGTCTTTTGCTAAGAAAAACAAGTTCTTGAAATAGGACTTTCTTTCTGCTATTTTTCGCAACAGAAATGAGTATTCCTCTGTAGAAAGTAAGTTATTGACTATAATGATTTTATGTACAAGTCCATTGTGGAAAAATGACCTATATGTTGTGAAAAAAAAAATTTAATAAAAATGAAAAATATGTCTTTGAAATTTGATCTCTTCCCTTCTTATGATTTGTTAATTTGTATTAGGTCGATTATGAGAGAGAGAAAGAGAGAGAGAGAGAGAGAGAGAGAGAGAGAGAGAGGACAGTGGTGGCAATCCATTATGCCAAGAAGAGCGGTGGAGTTTTGTGCGTTGAGGTTGTGGTTGGATTTGGATGCCTTACCTCGCTTTATTGTATTTTTATTCTCATTATCATAATTTCAAGATAAAACTAATGAACGTGATTTATAAAATAAGAAATTTCAACGTCTTTTAAGATTCAAGTGAAGATCACGACTAAACCCAGTTCGATTCGAGTAATGCTTAAATTTTGCTTGAGAAAATGATTAGAACAATGCATGAAGGAGGAACAGAGAGCAAAAGGAAAGGCAAAAGACAATCTTGTGAATCAGATTTGGATTTTGTGAACACAAATGCATGCCTCTCTGGTGGCCATAGATCAGGGATGAGAATGGTTGTCGTCTCCCTCGCACCCAGGGCAACCATAAGTTTCCCATCTCTGTTTTTTTTTTTTTCAGTTTTAGATGTAATGGAAGCAAATCTCCATTGTTTCTCTCTCTAAAACGTGATTATGAACATGAACTTGTTCATGGACCGCTTATAATGGCAGAGAAAAAGCTATGATTTTTGCGTCGCTCTCTGTAACCTTTCTGTATTATGGTTGGGAATTTAAAATCTTGCAAGAAAATAAGAATTAGTTTAATGGTGGAAAAATATTAGTACGTAGGAATCCGACAAACACAAAAACAGTCTTCATATGCTAGTCTGTGGGTGTATGTCAGATAAGCCATGATGCTGTTTGGACTCATCTCGGCTTGCTTTCTTCTTCTTCCTCTTCTTCATCTCTCTGATAACTTGAGATTACATATCCATGGCTGTATTCTCATTATCTCTCACTTTCGCTCTCATGGCTACTCTACTGTAATAGTGCTAAAAGGGTAAAAGAAATAGATTATGGAGAAAACAATGGGAATTTTCAAGCTGATGATTCATGTAATGGTGGCATTCATGGGTTTTCTTCCAAGTTGCAGGAGCTTCATTAATGGTGTCTCTCCTCAGTTTAACGACGACGTTTTGGGTCTCATCGTCTTCAAATCAAACCTCCAAGACCCGTCTGCTTACCTCCAAACCTGGAACGAAGACGACGAATCACCATGTAACTGGCGATTCATAGCCTGCAAGCCTGAAAATGGTCGGGTTTCCGAGATTTCCCTCAATGGATTGGGATTAACAGGAAGATTAGGAAGAGGGCTTGAAAAACTACAGTACTTGAAGGTCCTTTCCTTAGCACATAACAACTTTCATGGCGATATAAGCTCTGAGACTGTTCTTCCTTCAAGTCTGCAACGGCTCGATCTTAGTTTCAACAGCTTTTCAGGCCCAATCGCTTATTTTCTGAACATGGCGTCGATCAGGTTCTTGGATTTGTCTGAAAACTCATTCTCAGGAAATATTGAGGATAATTTGTTTGAAAACTGTGGCTCCCTTCATTTTCTTTCTCTAGCCTCAAACAAGCTTGGAGGGCCCCTTCCCAGCTCACTGTCTGACTGTATTTCGCTGAATACTCTCAATCTGTCAATCAACCATTTTTCTGGGCAGCCAGATTTTTCTTCAGGGATTTGGGAATTGAAAAGGCTGAGGATGTTAGATTTTTCAAACAATGCATTTTCTGGGTTTGTTCATCAGGGAATATCAGCCTTACATTTCTTGAAAGTTCTTTTCTTACTCAAAAACCAGTTTTCAGGACCTTTACCTTCTGATATAGGACTCTGCCCCCACTTGGAAAAATTAGATTTTAGTAATAATCTTTTATCTGGGTCACTCCCAAACTCCATGAGTTTACTGAATTCTCTGAGCTTCATCAGTTTATCGAATAATTCATTAACGGGTGATTTCCCTCAGTGGATAGGCAGCATGGGAAGGTTAGAATATATCGACTTTTCAAGTAATAATATTGAAGGAGGCCTTCCATCTTCAATGGGGGGCCTGCAATTGCTATCCCATTTGAGTTTGTCGAAAAACAAGCTGTCCGGGAATATCCCTGCCTCACTAGTTGACTGTCGAAGGCTATGTGTGCTTCGATTAGAAGGCAATGACTTCAATGGTAGCATTCCGGACGGATTATTTGAGCTCGATTTGGAGGAGATTGATTTGTCGAATAATCGACTAACCGGTTCGATCCCTGAAGGGCCACGCGAACTCCTTCAGTCTCTTCAAACGCTTGATCTATCAAAGAATAATTTTACAGGAAATTTTCCTGCAGCAATAGGTCAGTTCATCAATTTAAGATACTTGAATTTGTCGTGGAACAGTCTTAAATCGAAGATTCAGCCAGAGCTCGGATTGTTAGACCGACTATCGGTGCTGGACTTGGGAAACAATGGCTTATATGGTTCGATTCCCTCAGACATTTGTGATTCAGAGAGCCTGCAAGTTCTTCAACTGGATGAAAATTCACTCACAGGATCAATTCCAGAAGAGATTGGAAACTGTTCCTCACTTAACTTGCTGTAAGAATCGTTTTTTTTTTTTTTTGGTCTTCGGCTTTCACTTTGCAATTCGATCTTGAAGATGTTTAACTTGGTTTCATTATTTTTTGTTGTTGTTTCAGGAGTTTATCCGGCAACGATTTGAGTGGATCGATTCCAAAGTCGATTTCGAATCTGAAAAAGCTCAAGATCCTTCGACTCGAACACAATAAATTAAGCGGGGAAATACCAAAAGAGCTCGGAACGTTAAACAACCTTCTCGCTTTGAATGTTTCGTACAACAGATTGATCGGCAGGCTCCCCGTCGGGGGTATTTTTCAGAGCTTGGACCCGAGTGCTTTAATGGGAAATTTAGGAATTTGCTCTCCTTTACTGAAAGGACCCTGCAAGATGAATGTGTCCAAGCCACTTTTTCTTGATCCAGAAGGTTATACACCCCAAATGGGTGGTCACAAGCAAAGAAACCGAAGTTCTGAATCCGAAAACTCAAATCGCCATGTTCTTCTCAGTGTTTCTGCAATTGTAGCCATTGCAGCAGCTATTTTGATTGCTGTTGGAGTGATCATCATAAGCTTCCTTAACATTTCGGTACGAAGAAAGCTCGAATTTCTCGAAGCGGCCATCGAAAGATCTTCGATGTCTTCAAAATCAGGCAATGAACCAACCGGAAAGCTCATTTTGTTTGACCCGGAAACTTCTCCAAACTGGGTCAGAAATCCCGAGGCGTTACTCAACAAGGCCTCCGAAATTGGTGGCGGAGTATTTGGAACAGTTTACAAGGTTTCGTTGGGAAATGAAGGACCAGTTGTAGCGATTAAGAGGCTCGTTTCATCGAACTCGCCTCCGAATCCTGAAGAATTTGATCGAGAAGTCCGAATTCTGGGGAAGGCAAAGCATCCTAATCTGATACCAGTGAAGGGATACTACTTGAGCCCTCATACACAGCTTCTGCTCTCAGATTACGCCTCCAATGGCAGCCTGCAAGCCCTCCTGCACGAAAGGATTTCTCCGACTCCACCTCTTTCATGGCCCTTCCGACTAAAGATCATACACAGCACAGCCAAAGGGCTTGCCTATTTACACCATTCCTTCCATCCGCCGATCATTCACTACAGTCTAAGACCGAACAACATCTTGTTCGACGAGAACTACAGTCTAAAGATTTCAGATTTCGGGCATGCGAGGCTTCTGAACAAGCTCAACAAGCATGTGATAAACAGCAGTTTTCAAAGCACTTGGGGCTATGTTGCGCCAGAATTGGCCTGTCAGAGCTTAAGGGTCAATGAAAAATGTGATGTATATTGCTTTGGAGTGATCATTCTGGAGCTTGTGACTGGTAAAAGACCGGTCGAATATGGAGAAGACAATGTGGTGATACTGAAAGACCATGTCCGGGTTTTGCTCGAGCATGGAAAAGTTTTAGACTGTGTCGATCCAAGCATGAGGGAGTTTGCAGAGAATGAGGTGTTGCCTGTTCTTAATCTGGCCCTGGTCTGCACCTCTCAATTACCTTCTAGCAGGCCTTCAATGGCTGAAGTGGTGCAGATACTAGAGGTTATTCAGTCCCCAGATACTCAAAGGATGGATTTCGGAAGTTCTATGAATCAGAATAGTGATTCTACTTAATTTTTTCATCTGAATAGCTTACAGATTTCATTTCTTCGTTGATGAAACTCGAATGATTTTTAATGCTTTCAGCTGCTTGCTTCTCCCGTTTTATCTAGTTCTTCATTTTTCCTCTGGATCTTTTTTTCAAAAAAAAAAAAAAGGAATGGTTTTGATCAGAATAACTACACGAACACGATGAAACAGAGCCCAGAATCTGAGTGATTAGATTAGCAATTTTTAAGTTATGTTATTGAAACATGGCAATGATCATTCAGATAATCAATTTTTTTCTACACGAAGAATTACAACGCCAAGAACAAACTGATTCTTTCAAACTCTATACAAAAGCAATCAACTAGCACAAAAAGTCAGACTTTCGCCCTCATTTATATGGCGATATACCTTCTCAGTTTACGGTCCGAGATTTCGTGGGGATTTTGAGATCGACGACGAGTGGCTCGCTGCTTGCCTGCGCAGCCATGGCGAGTTCAAACTGCCTGAAAGAAAATGAAGGGAAAGAAAATATTTCAGGAGTGAGGTCGTCCCAGCACTTGGTTGCAGACCCATCTGATCCGATGTGTGTCACGTGCTTTACATCTGTTGGGTACCCAATTTCCATTTCGGTTTCTTCCTCCTCCATCTCCTTCTTGTAAACTGTAAATTTTCATACTGAGAACTCAGAGAAAACGCCGTGAAAAACACGGTGAAGAGGTTCAAAACCACCCATTTTGTGTCATTTAGAATTGATACAGAGGACAAGCTATGTATTGCTTACTGATTGATTGAGAGAAACTTTTGATGCTTCCAAGCAATTTCTGCAATCCACTTGAAAAGTTAGACTTTGGTATGAACAATAAACCGAAAGAGTTCTTCTCTTTCTCTCTGGACGACCTCTCTTCACCTTCTTGTCTTCCTTATACACATAAATGCAATAACCCATGAGAGACAGAGATAGACAGACAGAGAGAGTAGAGAGAGAGAGAGAGAGAGAGAGAAGGAGAGGGAGTACTTGCAACAGATGGGCTCGATTCTGGTTTCGATTTTCTGAGAGGAAAAGTGGCGGAACCAAGAGCGACGCTAGAAAGAGAAGCACATCCAGAGGAGAAAGGAAGAACAACAAATCTTTCAACCCGATCTCTCATCATCTCTTCACAGAAAACGAGATATTCAACCTCCGGAAACAGCTAGAAGAAGATGGATCAGTTTTATCAAGGCTCCGGTTGGCTTTGAGACGAAGCTAGAATGATTCGAGCGAGGAAAAATGAAGAACACTCACACCCAAGTTTGGTAAATAGACAAGATAGATAGAGAAGGAAAGGGAATCTGTGTCATAATGAAGTGGGTGTGTTTGAGTTGGTAGTTAGTTCAACTGTTCAACTCAGACTTCAATTTACTTTTCCTCATTTCAACTCCAATTTCAAATCCAACCCCACAACCCAATTTTTCACTCTATCAGATTGGCATCAAATTAACTGGATTCTGCATCCAGAACAGTAAACAATTTTCCAGATATTAAAGTAAGTAAACACCCATTTCTCATTGAATTAACTTGAACCCTTCAAATATATTACTCGAATTCCTCCAATAAATAGTCAGAAAATGTTTCGAATTGAAGAAAAAACGGTAATCATGTTATTTGCTCATGTAATTTTACTCAAATATGCAAGGAATTCTCTGAAAGTTTGATCAGAGAATCATTTTTATTTTCAAAGAGATTGATATCAAAATTATCTTCTCAACAATGAAATACGGAAATAGAAAAATACTGAAATTGAGGATGAACGATTGATTCTTTAGCTCATCTTGGGTTGCATATCTTTTAGACAAAGCTACCTTTTTCTAAACTCATCTAGATGATGAAGACTTGCTTGAGTGGATCAATCATTGAGTGAATCCAAAGGAATTTTCTTTATTCAAAGTGGCTTCAAGTGTTTCTTAGTTTCCAAGAAGTTGGCATTTTCAATGGTTAAACAGCTTCCTGCTGGTGATTCAGATGAATTCAATCAGTGATTTTGACTCCCCTCCACCCAACAGATCTTAAAGAAGTTTATTATACTTTTTTAAATAAAAAATTCTTGTGTAAAAACAAGAAATAACAAGAAAATGATCATTATAAAATAAATAAATAACAGATCATCGCGTTGCTTAAAAAGTGTTTAGCACGATGTTTTACTTATTTTTGCAAAAAAAGAATTATACATTTTTGGAAAATATTAGAGGAGTATATTTGAGTTACTGGATACAGATCACTATCACAACAGTTTTGCTGTTTACATACATATTTCTTCGTCATTTCTACAAACAGAATGTTTCTTTCTATGCATTTATACATCACAATGGATTGTTGATTTCTAATTTCCCCGAAAGTGAGTTTACAGCGTTAATAGTGCATACCTCTGAAGCAAACATGGTTGATCTTTCACATATCGAACAACTTCAAATTGATTGAATATCATCAAACCATCCGTCCCCACTTTGTGTGTAAGTTACCCTGCACAGAAAGATATATGTAAAGAAATTCCAATTTATATCCATTTAAATGCGAGTTATCCTCGGTTGTTCGACAAAATAAAAAATAGATAAAATGATGCTTCCATGGAATCCATGTAAAATACATAAGCTTTCTCAAAGTATTTATCCAAAAAAAAACAGTGAAATTGTTTAAACACAACCAATTGGTGGAGGCAAAATAATGCAGAGTCTCTTCTTCCATCAAAATTTATGGTGTTATACTGAGAAGGAAATCACAACTCGAGCCAATTGGTGGAGGCAAAATAATGCAGAGTCTCTTCTTCCATCAAAATCTATGGTGTTATAATGAACGTCTCTAGTGAAAATACACAAGAACTTGACCACCCACATTTCGTCTGATTTCCCCTTCATGATCCAAAATACCATCTGGAGTAGTTATCACGATATAACCCCACTAGAATAGAGAAAAGAAAGCCGAATTTGACAAAAGAAATGTCGATATTTGTTTCCAATGTACATAAAAATGAAGAAATTAGCTGCAATTAGCCAAACCTGTCGTGTCGGGAGCATGCGTGATGTGTACTCTTTGATATCCTTTGCTTTACTATCCTGTCGATAAGTTAAAGCTTTGCAGTTTTTAATCCTACCATGCATATCAACTATAATCCTTCCCACTCTATGTGGGTCATAGACTTGAAAATCCTTGATGTACACTGCAGCCGAAGAGCAATGCCAACCAGAGATTGAATGCCTAATTGATTAGCCAAAGTGGAACATTTGAGACTCTAAACGTGCAGGTCGAGTCGAGGAATATAGCTTTACCATGGTTTTTCATAATATTAAGAAAGGAAGACATAACAGACGAAATTGGATTCAGATCCACCACAGACTTCCTCCTTTTTTTTTTTTGCATTGACTATGGCTCTTAGCGCATCGTTCAATATCCTCCTCCCCATCACTCTTCCAGTAGCAAACAGTGAACCTGAAAAACAAGACTTCAACCTTCACAAAAGAAAGCTACCAGATTGAATTTTCATTTAAGATGAATTTTCAGCATTTATATTAGCAGAACTGTTGAATTAATATCACTACAAATTCCACAAACAATAACGGGCGCAGCCTATTATAATCAGAACATTTGCTCTTCTGAAAGACAAATGATCCATGAATTCAACCATAACAATAATTCTTCAACAAAACTTCAGCATAATAACAGAGTCGCTGCTAAAACTAACACATTAAATATCCATTTAACTAAAGTTAAATTTTCAGTATCTGTACGAAGTCCACAGTAAAGTTGTAGACATGATTTATACAAATGATCCGAGAATCGCATCATCTCATATGGAAATCAGACCATATAAAGGAAGTGACTGAATTGGATTGTTGAAGAACTGTAGGATTCAAGATCAAACGAAAAACATGAACGGAACTAAAGACGCAAATGAAGAGTTTGGAGAGACAATTTATAAATTCATTCTACCTGTACTCTTGTCCCTATTTTGTTTGCGCACAGAGAGGAACGAGACGTCAGTACCAAACAAAGGAAATCGTACAATACGTGAAGGATTGGAGGAAATAGAAGAGGATAGAGATATGTGAAGAAGAAAGCTAGAAAATGCTGACAGAAAGAGAGAGGACAAGGTCCGACACTTAGATAGGGTTTAGCAGTGAAGAGAGCAAAGACGAAGAGGAAATCAAAGGATTTAAAAAAAAAAAAAGAAAAGGAAATTAACAAAACAACCCTTGTACTATAAGAACAAAATAATAAGTCAATCACTAAATAATTTTTGCTAACAATTTAAACACAAATAAAAAATGAATGATGCAAATATCACTGTCACCCGTTGAAAGAAACATTACCACAAAGACAAAGACGATGTTGAAACATTACTCTTTGCAATTATAATTCTACAACTCAATTTTATATTAAAATCGCAATAATTGAAACAATTTTACTGTGAAGACGATACCGAGAAGTTCCAACATGGCCTTCTCGTAGTCGAAAACAATTCTCACGATTTTAGTTTTCTGAAAACGCATCAGCATGACTTACCTCCCTGTCGATTTCACTCATCTAATTTTTATCATCATTTTCTCTTTTCTCTTTCATATCGCCGTCATCCAATGCTCATCACCAATGTCTCACTTTTCACAAATGAATTAGCAGCGAAAAGTAATCGTTTTCGCATGTAGAAAGACAATGTTCCGCAGCGAAATGACAATGTTTTTTAACAGAAAACGTAACCACAATGTTTGCTTCGTCAATTTTTCATAATTCAATGTTTAAATTGTTAACAAAGTTATTCTATGGTTAACTTGTTATTGATATTATAATACTTGATTTGTTAATTTTCCAATGAAAAACGTAGGGTAAATTTCAAAATAAACCAGGTAAAGGATGTTTTTCAATTTACCCTGAATTTTTAATTTCTTAGAATTTGAGCGTTAGCACCCAACCTTGCCGTTAACCTCCGTTACAATATACCGTTAACGTCCGTTAAGTCTCTCTCCTCTGCATCTTCTTCCTCACTACAAGCTCTCTCCTTCTCTACAATTTCTAAACTACAGAGATATGAGATATATGTTCGTCTCTCGGCTTGAAAATTTCAAGCCAGCAAGCATTGAATTGCTATCTGAAGGAAAGTTGGAGTCTTTACCATTACAAATACAGGGACAACTTGATCAGATGGAATGGCGGAACTCAGTGGTCAACAGGTTGAATGATTTTCACGAGCTTTGAAGGATCAACTTCACTCTCTGTAAAAGTTTTCATGTGAAACTTTGAAGGAACCCAAACGTAATCCATGGCGTTACAGCCATTTACATGTTCAGATTTGACTATCAGTCTCAAACATTGTTCTTCCTATCACGACTTTGAAATTTTGGTGCAGATGGAAGCTACGAGAGAAAGATGACGACCTTGTATTTTAGCATGTTTATCTCTTATTTTGTCTAGATTAAATTACCTTAATTTATTTTGACTTCTAGAGAAGGAGAGAGCTTACATATAGAAAGAAGTAGAGGAGAGAGCAGGAGAGAGAATCATCTGACGTTAACGCGGACAGCAATGGGCGGTATCACAGGACTTACATTCTTATCGCTTCAAATTCTGATACGTTAATTAACAAACCAAACATTTTATTTTGAGATTAATAATAAATTAATTATTAAATAATTTTATTAACAATTTAATTATTGAATTATGAAAAATGAATGACGTAAATATCGCCGTTACCTGTTGGAAAAAATATTATTGTGAAAATGATGTTGAAATATTACTCTCTGCAAATTCTAATTCTACTTCAGTTTTATGTTACAATCACAATAATTAAAGTAATATTATTGAGAAGATCATTCCATCAAGCTCCAGTATGGGTCTTTTCGTCGTTGAAAACAATGATCACGTTTTCAGTTTTCTATGCATCTTCTCATCGTCAAAAACAATTTTCTCTTCTCGATTTCACCATCAAGTTTTCATCATCATCTTCTTTTTCCTCTTCCTAGTTCGTCGTCGTCTTCTAGTGCTCATCACTTTTCGCTGCAAAAAGTAATCTTTCATCCGCGGAAAGTGTTCTTTCCGTGGTGGAATGAAATCTTTTCCTCAGTGGAAAGACGATGTTTTCGCAGCAGAACGATTTCTTTTCGCAACGGAACATCGTTGTTTTCCTGCGGAACGTAATATTTCCGCAAACGAAACATTGTCTTTCTACACAAAAAGTAATATTTTAAAACTTTTTAGTGGAAAGACAACATTCTGCAGAGGAAAGACAACGTTCTGTCGCAGAACGTTGTCTTTTTTTAACGGAAAACGTAATTGGAATGTTTGTATCGTCAATTTTTCATAATTTAGTGTTTAAATTATTAGTAAAAATAGTTCAATGGTTAACTTGTCATTGATTATAAATTACAATTGATGATTTGTTAATTTTCCTTCACAAAATTAAAAGATTAAAATATTTATTAAGAAACCTCCTTTACTTTAAGTTCGGATGGGATATTTACCAAAAATATAATATAAAGTGCAAAATAAACCTATAACTACAGGATTTAGAAAACCTTAAATTAAATTTAGGGAAAATAACAAAACAACCATCATACTTTATTATTAGTGGTAAAACAACCATCATTTTTTTTTACTAACAACTTAACCACTTAATTATGAAAAAATGTTGCGGCAACCATCACTGTTATGTTTATCGTTAATGACGACAAACCGCGGCGGCTTGACGATGAACTACAGAGGCTTGATAACGACGAATCGTGATGGCTTTATGACGATGAACGAAGACGTCCAAGGCAGCAACAACGAGCGACATTCGTCGAAATTCGTCGACCAAGGACTGTCGAATGGAGACGTCTAAGGCAGCAACAACGGGAGACGTCCGTCAAAATTCGTCGGCCAAGAACCGTTGAACAATAATTCAACAGACTGACAAAAGACATCAATTATCGAGGGACATCCGTCGTGCCCATTGGAACGATGGTTCATGGCCGTTGGATCGAGAACGGACGTCCCTCGATCGGAATGGATGACTAGGATGGAGTTTGTCATTTTCCAAATGGCGATGACGGACGTGCCTAGTCTCACAACGAACGTCCCTCGACTTAAGACTACGTCGTTCAGGATACAACAGACGTTTGTCTTTGGCCGATGGACGTCCGTTGTATGTTCGCCGGACTTCTCTGAACGTTACATCAATTATCGGGGGACGTCCATCGTGCCCGTTGGAACGATGGTTCATGGCCGTTGGATTGAGAATGGACGTCCCTCGATTGGAATGGACAACTAGGATGGAGTTTGTCATTTTCCAAATGGCGATGACGGAAATCCCTAGTCTCACAACGGACATCCCTCAACTTAAGACTATGTCGTTCAGGCTTAAATGAACATCCGTTTTTGGCCAATGGATCTCCGTTGTATGTTCGCCGGACTTCTTTGAACGTTAAATCTACCTATAATCACGAAGGACGACCCTCGAACATAAAATGAACGTCCTTATAATTCATTGAACTTAGTTCGCCGAAGATTTTGTATTTCACGGTACTCGTTGGAGCATACAGTCGATTCTTATATAGGCAGACCGATGCATGATGATCAGCGGTGGATCATCCTCAGACCGCAACAGTCTTTCTCAGACCTCGGTGATCTTTCTCAGACCGCCGCAGTGTTGGAAGTACGTCGTTCTGTCCATAACGACGTAGTCACAGGGACGAGCATTCTGCGATAGAATTGAGATACAGGACAACGACGACGGCAATGAAAACTACTTTCACTGATGAGAAGATGATTGAAAAACTAAAAACGTGAAAATTGTGGACCGAACTATGCCAGAGCTTCCCGACATCATCTTCTCAGTTACCGTCAATGTCCGTCGACGAAATCATAATCAGAATCAAAAGTTCACCAATAATGTCACTGGGAACATGACTGCGAAGATGACTGTGAAGATAATGTTTCCAGGAAACGTGACTGGGAGGTCGTTGATGGACATTGATGGTAAACGTAACAGCGATGGTTGCCGCGATGTTTTTCCATAGTTCAGTGGTTAAGTTATTAACAAAAAAAGAATGATGGTTGTTTTGTCACTAATAGTAAAGGATGATGGTTGGTTTGTCATTTTTCCTTAAATTTATAAACAAGAAGAATCTCAAAATGTTCTCGGTTGACGAAATAACTCTTCTGTCAAAACTTTTAAGTTAGGCATGTGTTGGGCGCAAGTAACTCTTGAACTGAGTTATTAAATTTTGGTGTGACCTAAATTTTATTAGGACAGGCCGGTAGACTCGTACAGTAGATTTTATTTAAAATTTTGTTTTCTTTATAAATTCATGTAAGATAAAGTCGCAAAAGTTGCGATTGTATTTCGATCTTCATAGTATATTTGTTCTTCTGCCTTTATTTTTTTTTTCGAAAGGATTTTTTCATGTAAATTTGGTGTCTCAGATCCTATTTTTTTCTGTTATCGTTCAATTTCTAACAAATGATATCAGTGTCTGGTTGGGAGAGAGATTATATAATCGGGGTATCGAAATTCATTGAAATATCAATTCTCTCTGGTCGTTCCGCATCGAACAAAGTTGTAATACCCCAACTTTTGTATTGGAATTTAATAGGATAATTGGAAAGTAATTAGTGTAACACCCCAACTTTTTAAGTTGGACAATTATCGGGGTATTACTATGAACGCTTCGGAGCATTAAGTTGAGGAGAATTTCCGTTACGTCCTTCCCGTAAATGTGATGTAATCAAGTGTTGGAGTATGGGGATATTACATTGCGTATCTATACGTGTCATTTTTGTGGCGTGTATTTATAGGAAAAATGTTGTGGGGTAAGAGTTAAGTGTGAAAAGATAAAGAAAAGTGGGAATTTTGGTGTTGCGGATGACTTGCATACGAAGGAGTGTCGTCCGCAAGTGCTTGGCCATGCCAGCATTAGGCTTAGGACAAACTCAGGACGCAGCTTTGCGTCTTGAATTCGCTGTGCAGGGGACTTTCGGATGATGTGGACGACGAACGTTGCGTCTGCATCGAATCTGTACATCTCGGGACACATTTAGATGATGGTACGGAGGATGCGGACAGGAACAGGATGGGTCCGCATCTAATCTGTCCAAGTCTGGAGACTTTTGAATGCTAGCGGATGATGGCAGACGAGAGAAGGTATTGTCCGATTTGAATTTGTCCATTTTATGGACACTTTGAATGGCGCGGATGATACGTGCGAACGCCATATCGCGTCCGCAAGTCGCCTGCGGATGATACGGACGAGGGTTGGGACGCCGTTTTGATATGTCGTGAGGTCCCTTGACTATATCGAGAGCCCAGAAAATTTCTAACTTGTTTGCTCATTTTGTAGGGGATCAATTCTATGCTAATCTTGGAGGATAACCAACATTTGAAGACATGGAGAAGCCATTCAATTTATTGGTTTGGACACATAGAGGAGACACCTCAAGTGAAGTCCCTCTCGGCCCTCAAGAAAAACACTCCCACTAAGGCCGTGAGTTCAATCCTTTTTTTGGTATAATTTATGCTAATGTTTTTGGAGAATATCATGCTGGTGTTTTGAAGATTTGCATGGTTAAAGAAAAGGAACTTATTGCATGAGAAATGAAGTGAAGATATGGACCACTCAAGCTAGACATAATCGGCCATTCACAATGCCCTAGCCGAGTGGCACATTATCATTTTTTTTGTCATTTGTTTTCTTTTTCTTTTTTCCTTATTTTGTAACCCTAATGTTGCACTATAAATATTACATTTCGAGCTGCTAAGTAGCTAGTGAACATTTGCTAAAGAAACCCCTAGTTTTTGAAGAGAAACTCTTCACCTCTTTGTTGAGGAACAATCGGCCAAGCTTCTTGGAGAGATCCGAGTGAGTGAGCCACCATTTCTTTAATCCTTGTTCGTTTTGGTTGAAGATCTTACTGTCCCTCCTTGCCCTGCTCCCTCTAAGGTAGTAGATCTAGAGAGTAAGTGAGGTAAAACGCACATCTTAGCCCGGTTGGAGACACTCTTTGTGGAGTTCAATCAAAACAAAGGTGCAGATCGGTTCACCTTTGACTCCTCCCAAATTTGTCTTGCATTTTTATCCATCATTCCCAGCACCAAAGCCACTAAGACCACCGCCAAAATCACCCTATATTCATCAGGTTTCCAAGGAAATAAGAATCATACAAAAAAAAAAAGAGTTCGGGTCCAGAAGTTACATACCTTTCTTTGCTGAAGATTCAATCTGCCGATTCCCACCGACCTCCGAGCAGCTTTCGTGCGAGATCTCGAGTTGCATACAGGATTTTGAGCTCAATTTTGGAGGAGACAAACTAGACATATGTGAGAGTGAGGTGTCGAAAAAACAGCTTCATTGGAGCTCTGGAGAAGAAGTTGGATCGTCGCTAATCTGAAGCAGCTGCTGGAAAGTAGCAGTTGCCACCTCCTACTTGCTTGAGCTACTTGCTTATAGTTTCTCCATTTTATTGATCCGAATTTTTGACCCCTCTTTTGGAGGCACGTCAGCGTGGTATCAAAGCTTAATTGATCTTTGTTTGGTTACATTTTGGTGATAATTTACTTGGTATTATGATGACAAGAAGTGGAGCTCAACAACACCAAAACCGGGAAGCTTCAACTAGTCAACCGGTTGCTCCTCAACCACCACCTATTGCTGAACCATCTTTGCAGCAGCAAATGGATTCTTTTAAGGAAGAGATAAGGTTGATGTTACAATAATTTACATTGGCACAAAGTCCCCAACTAAATGCTGACCGACCACAATACCACCATCAAACCGCAAGGAGAAGAAATGTGGGTGCTAGGAGACCCCATTTTGATAATGAAGATTTTGATGATGATGAATCTGATTTGAATCTAAGGATTTCCACCAAAGACGAGTTGAAGAATGTTAAAGTGTCCATTCCCCCTTTCAAAGGGTCCAGCCAAGGTGATGAATTCATGGAATGGATTGAAAAGGTGGAAAAGATTTTTGGGTGCTATGATTATTCCAATGGAGCAAAAATTCAACTTGTGGCACTTGAACTTAATGGTTATGCTCACTTGTGGTGGGAGAACCTTAAAGCTCAGCGGAAGAGAGATGACATGGATGAAGTTGATACATGGAGGGAAATGAAAAATTTGATGAGAAAGAAATTTGTGCCACTACATTACCGACAAGAGTTGCTTTATCAAGTGCAAAGTTTAAGACAAGGGTCATCGATGGTTGATGAGTATTTGGCCGAGTTTGAAACTTTGAAGACTCTATGTGGACTTGAAGAACTAGAGGACCAAGTCATAGCAAGGTTCATTAAAGGTCTCCACCGTGATATAGGAGACATTGTGGAGTTGCAACCACTTGACACCATGGAGGGTGTTATACAAATGGCCGTGAAGGTGGAGCGGCAAAGGTTAAGAAAGGGAAAGGAGGTGGCTACCAAGTTCACCCCTCAAAGAAAGTTTACCTATCCCAAGCCCCAAACCAAGGAGAATGAGAAGACAACAAACTTCAAGGGGGCAAATAACATGGGAATTACCATCAAAACCGTGGAGGACAAAAAAATTGTAGATGGAGTTCCAAAGCTGAGAGCAAGGGACATCTAATGCTTCAAGTGTCTCGGACATGGCCACATTGCCTCTCAATGCCCTAATAAACAAGTTATGATCTTTAGGGAGGCCACAAATGAGTTAATTAGTGAGGATAAAGATGAAGCATCCACTACCCTTGAAGAGGGAGAAGAAGAAGTTGATATGGCCGAGAGATGTTTGGCACAAGAAGGGCCTTTGTTGATGGTGATTCGGAAATCTCTAGTTGCTCACACCCGTGGAGACAATGAGCAAAGGGAGAATATCTTTTTTAGTAGATGCCTAATCAGAGACAAAGTGTGCTCACTCATCATTGATGGAGGGAGTTGCACAAATATGGCATCTCAAGAGCTTGTGGACAATTTGAAGTTGGAGACCACCATGCACCCGAATCCATACCAATTGAGTTGGTTGAATGACCGAGGAGTGTTGAAGGTATCCAAGTAAGTAAAGATTGATTTTGCTATTGGGGCTATGAAGATCAAGCCTTATTTGATGTAGTATCAATGAGTGCAAGCCATATCTTATTGGGGAGACCATGGCAATCCGATCGGAGAGCAATGCATGATGGTTACACAAATGAGTACTCACTCAAGCACCGATGTAAGAATTTCATTTTAATGCCTCTTAGTCCAAAGCAATTAGCCAAAGATGAGGAAGCTAAGAGGGAGCAAAAGTCCAAAACTAACTTGTTTTTGTCTAAAAATGAGTTGAGGAAGAGTCTTTGTGAAGGAGGGCTGATTGTCCTCATTTTGTTCAAAGAAAGAATGGAGGAGCTAGGAGTGGTTCCTATAGAAGTTGCACAACTCCTTAAAGCTTTTCAAGATGTTTTTTCCCGAGGAGTTACCTCAAGGACTTCCACCCTTTCGAGGGATTGAGCATAAAGTTGATCTTGAGCCAGGAGTAGTTCTTCCAAACCGTCCCGCTTATAGACTAAACTCGGAGGAGGCCAAAGAACTTCAAAAACAGGTTCAAGAACTTCTAAAGAAGGGATACATCCGTGAATCAATGAGTCCTTGTGCCGTTCCTAGTTTGTTGGTTCCTAAGAAAGATGGCACTATGAGAATGTGCATTGATAGAAGGGCTATAAATCATATTACTATTAAGTATCGGTTTCCCATACCGAGATTGGAAGACATGCTTGATGAACTTAGTGGGACGGCTATTTTCTCCAAAGTTGATTTGAAGAGTGGTTATCACCAAATCCGAATGCAAGAAGGTGATGAATGGAAGACGGCTTTCAAGACTAGGTATGGTCTTTTTGAATGGTTAGTGATGCCTTTCGGTTTAACAAATGCTCCTAGTACTTTCATGAGGTTAATGAATCATGTGTTGAAGGAGTTTTTGGGAAAATTTATTGTGGTTTACTTTGATGACATTCTTGTGTATAGCTTGAATTTGACTTTGCATGTGGAGCATCTAAGATTGCTATTTGAAACCTTGAGAAAGGAGAAACTATTTGGGAATCTTAAAAAGTGTTCTTTTGCTCAAGAAAGAGTGCATTTCTTAGGATTCATACTTTCAAAAGATGGCATGGAGGTGGATGAAGCCAAGGTGGTTGCCATTAAGGAGTGGCCGATTCCAAGGAGCATTTCGGATGTGAGGAGTTTTCATGGATTAGCCTCTTTCTATAGGAGGTTCATTCAAGACTTTAGCACCCTCATGGCTCCCATGACTGATTGTATAAAGAAAGGGAGAGAATTCCAATGGAGTGAAGCATGTCAAAGAAGTTTTGAAGACATCAATCAAAAATTGTGCCAAGCTCCCATCCTTCGACTACCCGATTTCAATAGGTGTTTGAATTGGAATGTGATGCTTCGGAATTAGAGATTGGTGCTGTCCTAAAGCAAGAAGACAAGCCAATTGCCTTCTTTAGTGAAAAGTTGAAAGATGCCACACTCAACTACTCAACATATGACAAGGAGTTCTATGCGGTTATCCGAGCATTGGAGGTATGGCAACATTATTTACTTCCTAAAGAGTTTGTTATTCACTCGGACCACCAAGCTTTGAGGCACCTCAAGAGTCAAAACAAGTTGAACAGAAGACATGAAAAGTGGCTTGAGTTTCTTGAACGGTTTCCCTACATCATTAAGTACAAGAAAGGAGAGACCAATGTGGTTGCCGATGCACTTTCTAGGAGGTACAACCTTCTAACCGAATTGAATACAAGAATAATGGGATTTGAATGGATCAAAGGTGCATATTTGGAAGATGAAGACTTCAAGGAGATCTACCAAAATTTATCTCAAGGCAGGACCGAGGGCACTTACCATCTCATGGATGGATATCTTTGTAAAAGTAGCCGAATTTGTGTGCTGAGGGGGAGCCTTCAAGAGTCTTTGATAAAAGAAGTTCATGAGGGAGGTTTAGCATGTCACTTTGGTGAAAAGAAGACATTAGAGGCTGTGAAGGAGCATTTCTTTTGGCCACACCTTCAAAGAGATGTTCACAAAGTGGTGGAGAAATGCATTACTTGCAAGAAGTCCAAGAGCCGATTACTACCCCAATGACTTTATATGCCATTATCGGTTCCAAGCCATCCATGGATTGAGGTGAGCATGGATTTTATTTTGGGGTTGCCACGCACTAGTAGATCCAAAGATTCAATTTTTTTGGTTGTGGATAGATTTTCAAAGATGGCACATTTCATAACTGGTTCCAAAGTTGATGATTCAAGCCATATTGCCGATTTGTTCTTCCAAGAAGTGGTGAGACTTCATGGTGTTCCCCAATCTATTGTGTCAGATCGGGATACCAAATTCCTTAGTGCTTTTTAGGGAAGTTTATGGAGGAAGATTGGCACTAAGCTCCTTTTTAGCACTTCCTTCCATCCCCAAATGGATGGTCAGACGAAAGTTGTTAATAGGACTCTCGAAACATTATTAAGGAGCATCCTTAGAGGAAAGCTAAAGGATTGGGATTTGCAACTCCCTTATGTGGAGTTTGCATATAATCGAAGCATGCACACTTCCACTCAGAAAACACCCTTTGAAGTTGTGTATGGCTTCAATCCTTTAACTCCCTTGGACCTCATTCCTATTAGATCCAAGGAGATGATCAATGCCGAGGGAGAAGCCAAGGGCGAGCACATTAAATCTTTGCATGAATCGGTGAGGAAGTCAATTGAAAAAAAGAATGAATCCTATGATAAACAAGCCAATAAGGGCAGAAAAGAAGTGATCTTCAATGAAGGGGATCTTGTATGGCTTCATCTACGCAAGAGAGGTTTCCACACAAAAGGAAATCCAAGCTCATACCTAAAGCCGATGGCCCTTTCCGAGTGCTACAAAGGGTGAACAACAATGCCTACAAAATTGACCTCCCTGGAGACTATGGAGTGTCGGCCACTTTCAATGTACAAGACTTGTCACCCTATAGTGAAGATGAAAATGTCCAAGAGAAATCTGAAGAAGAACTTGATTTGGGGACAAATCTTCAACAACCCCGGGAGGATGATATGCCGCGAGGTTCCTTGACTAGATCGAGAGCCCGAGAGATTTCTAACTTGTTTTCTCATTTTGTAGGGGATCAATTCTATGCTAATCGTGGAGGATAACCAACATTTGAAGACATGGAGAAGCCCTTCAATTTATTGGTTTGGACACATAGAGGAGACACCTCAAGTGAAGTCTCTCTCGGCCCTCAAGAAAAACACTCCCACTAAGGCCGTGAGTTCAATCCTTTTTTTGGTATAATTTATGCTGATGTTTTTGGAGAATATCATGCTGGTGTTTTGAAGATTTGCATGGTTAAAGAAAATGAACTTATTGCATGAGAAATGAAGTGAAGATATGGACCACTCAAGCTAGACATAATCGGCCATTCACAATGCCCTAGCCGAGTGGCACATTACCATTTTTTTTGTCATTTGTTTTCTTTTTATTTGTCCCTTATTTTGTAACCCTAATGTTGCACTATAAATATTACATTTCAAGCTACTGAGCAGCTAGTGAACATTTGCTAAAGAAAACCCTAGTTTTTGAAGAGAAATTCTTCACCTCTTTGTTGAGGAACAATCGGCCAAGCTTCTTGGAGAGATCCGAGTGAGTGAGCCACCGTTTCTTCAATCCTTGTTCGTTTTGGTTGAAGATCTTACTATCCCTCCTTGCCCTGCTCCGTCTAAGGTAGTAGATCTAGAGAGTAAGTGAGGTAAAATGCACATCTTAGCCCGGTTGGAGACACTCCTTGTGGAGTTCAATCAAAACAAAGGTGCAGATCGGTTCACCTTTGACTCCTCCCGAATTTGTCTTGCATTTTTATCCATCATTCCCAGCACCAAAGCTACTAAAACCACCGCCAAAATCACCCTATATTCATCAGGTTTCCAAGGAAAGAAGAATCATAAAAAAAAGGAGTTTGGGTCCAGAAGTTACATACCTTTCTTTGCTGAAGACTCAATCTGCCGCTTCCCACCGACCTCCGAGCAGCTTTCGTCCGAGATCTAGAGTTACATATAGGATTTTGAGCTCAATTTTGGAGGAGACAAACTAGACATATGTGAGAGTGAGGTATCTAAAAACCAGCTTCATTGGAGCTTTGGAGAAGAAGTTGAATCATCGTTAATCTGAAGCAGCTGCTGGAAAGTAGCAGCTGCCACCTCCTACTTGCTTGAGCTACTTGTTTGTAGTTTCTCCATTTTATTGATCTGAATTTTTGACCCCTCTTTTGGAGGCACTTCACGTTTCCCATCCGAAGACCCTTTTAGCCTGCGAGATTTTGCTCTTACGAACGGATGCGAACGAGACCACTGCGTCTGCACTCGTCCGAATTGTAGCACATCAGTGACAGAACTGATTTAAAATCGGAAGAAAAATGATGTTCAACCAATGGGAGGACACGAAGCCGACACGAATCCGACCCCAAACCACGCAAGCCGATCTCCTCGTCTATCCAGCCGACCACCTCTACCCTTCAAGGTACGGTTGCCCCCTTCCTATGGTTTAAATCCCTTCACCAGGCATTTCCCCTCCTCTACCATTCAGTCCTTCCTTCTAGTGAGTAAGGAGTCCGAGAGAGAGAGAGGGAGCTCCGTCCCTGTGAGTGGAGAGTTTCTGAGGTGTGAGCTAGCTGTGGAAGCTTGTGAGTTGAGTGTTAAACTGTGAGCGAGTTGCGAAGAAGTTCTAGTTGCTGTGAAGAATCGTGTAAGCTTGGAGTCTTTGTTGTCCCTGGGTACTCTTCATCGGTTTAGGTAAGGAAATAGGGGTGCTTTGGCCATTGTGGCCCTACACCACAAGTATGGGTGTGTGTGTTAATATTAGTGTTCTTAAGATGTTGGTAGTTGTTAATGTTCTGTAGATGTTGTTAATGATAGGTTTTCTTGCTGTGTTATTACCCCTTGAGAATCTGGCGTAGTGGTTAGTTTCTTGCTGATTTGGTGAAGTCCTTCTTGCTGATTAATAGTGATTATCCCTGTTATGTTTCCTTGTCGACTTTTCGTTGTAGATCATTGCAAGTGCTGTGATATAACTGCTTCGTAAACGAAGACAAATGATGAACGCTAATATTAAAGAGATGATGAATGTTCATGGCATGAAAAGATAAATGTATGCTGCTGTTAGTATCCCATAATGTTTCTGTCATTTCTTGGGTGTAATCCATGGATTCACTTGTTGGATGAATTATTCTGTGAATCATTTCCTTGCTGTAAAAATGTTGTAGTTCATGGTTCTTGTCGTATGATGGAAGATAAATATTGAATGATGTGAAAAGTATAAATGAACTGCTAGTTTCCCTTAGTCATTGTTCTACTGTTCGTTTAATGGATTCTTGTTAGATGATCATGCTTAATTGTCATTCTACTGGAGTAGTTAGGTTAGTTAGGTCTAACTATTAATTGTTTAACGAAAGCACGAAAACTACTTAATTTGCATTTATAGTCTTCCGAACATGTAAATCGACTGAACATGTGAGTCAGCCATACTTATTAGAGAAATGAATTGTAATCTCCCTTCAAGCATGATAATTATTACTTACGTGAATCAAGTAGCTAAGTGTGTAAATTAATATCAGCATGTTAATTAAAT
Source organism: Begonia loranthoides (assembly GCA_022433065.1). NCBI lineage: Eukaryota > Viridiplantae > Streptophyta > Magnoliopsida > Cucurbitales > Begoniaceae > Begonia > Begonia loranthoides. Next base: position 10,239,356 of record CM039479.1, on the reverse strand, counting down.
AGATAGCATGTTTAGAATGTCGATTAGTTTGCTTAAATCATCTAATTAGCATAACACGTGTAACTCATCTAGTAGCATGTTAAGGTAACTAAATAAAGTAAGTAATTAGAAATGAGCATGTTAATTATGCTTTACTTCTATATGTATGTCGCGTGTTAATTCGTTACATTTCCTTTATTATTGTGATTTAGGTATCCAAGCATGTATCCATTATTCGTTGTCTGAGCATGTTTCTGTTAATTGTTGTTTAAAGCATGTTTCCATGTTTAGTTTAGTTTACCTTAATGAGCATGCCTAATTAATCATAATTCATTGCATATCCCTTTATCGTCTATTTATTATATGCGTAATTTTAATTATAGTTTGCCTTCAATTACTTTTATTTCAATGCGTACTTCAATTTCATAATCAATGCTTTACTTTACTAGAGAGTATAATGGTAAAGAAGATGAAAAGAGAATGAAGTAACATGAATGAGTTAAGGGTCTCAAGGATCTCACTTATTATGTGAATGAATGTTTTATAATTACTTTTGTTATTGTTTTCTCGGTACTGCTTAATATCTTGATTTTGATTACATGTCTTTAGTATGTACTTCCTGCTAAACCAAGTATAATTAGATAAGTAGAATCAAAGCATAAAATCACCGTAGGAGCATGTTAATAACTTATTAGAATAATAGCTTAGAAATATAAATGTAGGCAGCATGTAAATGGACTAAGAGATTAATTAGGCTAAACAATTAAAGAACTAAAATAATCATCTATCTTCCTAAGCATGTTTAGTTTATTGTTCATTCGCTGTCTTAACTTAATGTTATACTTGTTTTCTGTGTGCGCAGTTCCTTCATTCTATTATGTGCTTTACTTTTCCTATATGCGTTTTCAGTTACCGTTACTTTATTTATATGTGCACTTCAATTTTATGAATGTTATGTCATGTCATAATGCATCACAATAGGTTAAGAATGTATGTTCATGCATCATGCTAATAGAAAAGAACAGGACGCATGCATGAGTGAGGAAGATGTAAGAATGAATGATAGAATAATAGGAAGTCGGGTTTGGCCTGGCAGCTAGTATGCCCACAGGAGACTAGTGAGTAGCCTGGCAGCTAGTATGCCCAAAGGAGGTCAGCCCCTAGCCTGGTAGCTAGCATGCCCACAGGAGGCTAGGTTATAGCATGGTAGCTAGCATGCCCACAAGAGGCTAGGTTATAGCCTGGTAGCTAGCATGCCCACAGGAGGCTAGGTTATAGCTTGGTAGCTAGCATGCCCACAAGAGGTTAATTGTAGTTTAACATCGAGTATGCCCACAGGAAACTAACTCGACAAACGAATGAATGAAAGATAATAATTAAACGAATGGCTTAACGAAAAGGACTAAAGAGTGGCATTCATGTTGCATTACCTTTTTCCTTATTGAGTCATTAGGCTCACGATTACTTGTGGAGTAGGTACACATGAAGAACAGATAATAAGTAGATGATAAGCACATAATGAAGCTGGGATGAAGGGTTTTCGCACGCACGAGACTTGGGGCTGGCCAAGCAAAGAGAAAGATGAGTAAACGAGTGTAATCAAATGATGTTTAATTGTCAGGTTCATTTGTTAAACATAGGGTTTCAATTATTGAGTATTCCCTTCTGAACGATTTAAAGACGCTTCCGCCATGTTTTACAATGATTTATTTTATAACACTTCTACATATTTTACCAATTGGTTTTCATAACAAGTTTTAAAGAAAGAGACAGTAGCGATCCGATTAGACGCACTCTGATACGTTTTGTTTTAAAAAGAAAATTTCAAATTTTTACTCATTTTAAAGGATTTACAAAAAATCTGGTCATTACAATTAGGGGTATTTGAATTAATTGGATAATTATCGGGGTATCAAATCAACAATTATTATCAAGCAATGTTCAAAATTAGAAAATTTATGTTGGACACGTAATTATGGTCAAGCAATATTCAGAATAAATCGAGAATTGAAATTGAGTTGAAAATTCGTCAAAATTAGTGAAAGAGAATTTAAAGAAGAAAATAGAATAACACTTTATTTAAAGAAGAAACAAATGGCCCGCGACCATTTGTTTTGTCGGGAAAGAAGAACAAGAGAGAGAGAGAGAGAGAGCAGGGAGACGGAGAGAGGGAAGACAAAGGAGAAGGGGGAGATGCAAGTGAGGCGAGTGCGACGACGGGCATGCGAGCTGCTGGTTACGGCTTGCGGATGGTGTCGCGGGTCGGGGCTAGGGCTTGGGTTGCGGCTTGCGAGTTGAAATCAGAGCTCCGACCAACTGCATTTCCGGGGTTGGGTCGTGATGTGCTGCGGTGCTCTGTCAATTGCGGTGACCGACGATGATGGAATGGTGATCGACCTGTGGTATTGGCAAAGGCAAGGGCTAGCGGTTCTTGCTGGACCGGCCGAAGGCCTGTGGTCCAGGTTGCGGTTCGGTCTAAACCAATTTGTCCTGCCCTAATGGAAATGACAGTGGGGACATGCATGAGGAATGGTGCAATGGCAGGGCATGGTCTTGGGACATCCATGGGTGTCCATGGTAGAGGCATGGCGGGAGTGCTCTCTGGTGACGTTGAAATGCAAAGGGAGAGGAGTGAATATGGGAAAAATTAGAGACATAGAGGAGGAGTGGAGAAGCAGAGCTCTCTAGGAGCTGTGTGCTACAAGAGGAAATAAGGATAAGTGGCCGAAGGAGGACAGAGAAAACAGAAGAAAGAAAAGAAGCTTCTCAGGTTTGTACTCTCAATCTCCTTTGAATGTTTTATGGACTTGAGTTAGAAATAGATTCTGTTATCATTGTTGGCTGCTGAGATTTGGAATGTGTTAATGTTTCGACCTTGCAGATTTAATTATGTTAAAAGCAAAGATGGAAGATGAGTATATGATTCTCTAAACAACATTGATAATTGTGCCTCTTTGTTGGGTTTTTGCTCACTGAATATTGGTGAAAATTATGATGTGCCTTGAGTTTGGTTACTATTATTGGTAGTGATTGTTGTGGTTGTTCTCTGTTGAGGATTGTTCACTAGCTAAGGATTGTTTATGATTAGTGTTAAGAGTTGGAATTATGCCATATGTCTGTTATTTCCGAAAGCATGAATATGTTGGATTGGGTTTTGTTGCGGGAAAATGAGTTGTTAATTAGTTAAACGTAGATATTGGGATGAGTTATGTTTCGTTTTAGGTGTTAACGAATTCCTAGAATTATTATGTAATTAGGGATAGGAAAAGAATGAAATTAATAAGTAGTGATTATTAATAAGTAAATGTTTTTAATTATGAAGGTATTGAAAAAGAGAAGAAAAGAATAACAGTCATGCGTTGAACACTTTAAGCAATCGAGGTAAGTGATACATGTGTGGTTTGGTCTTTTAGCCCTACATCACAAGAATAGGATATGCATGTTTTGTTGTTTACCGATTTCCAAACATGTCTATAGTTTTTAATAGCACGTTTAATTGTTTACTATTTTAGAGCATATCTACAGTTAATAGCACGTTTCGTTGTTTACTGTTTCTACAGCATGTCTACAGTGTTATAGCACATTCTGTGAATCGCTTGTTGAATGTTTATTTATGTTTCCATATTAACTATTAGAAATTGTATGCATTTATGAGTATCATGCATTACAATTTTTAAAAGAATACGAAAATGGATTTTTGTGGGCGGTTTTAAAGAATGGTTTAAGGGATTCTCACACATACTAAGGTACGGTGTTCTCAAGGGCTGGTCACCCGAAATGGACTACCATCATTTGGGCTGTAGGAATATCCATTTTACCATGAAAAGTGAAACAGATAATAAATGAATAATAAATAATAAAAAGTAAAGTAAAAAAAAGCAATAATAAAAAGGAAAGTAAAGTAAAGAAAACGCAACGATATGATGTGAGGTCATTTTAGTCCTTAGTGGGCACGGTCGCTAGCGAGCTTTCGAATTATGCCATTGCCACTAGTTAGCTTTCGGATTATGCCATTGCTGCTCAAATCGGTTGCAAAGTCCCTGGATTATGCCGGGACATGATGGCCAATGGTTACCAGACTTTCGGATTATGCCATTACTGCTATATCAGAGGTCATAACAAAAAATAAAAAATAAAAGATAAGAAGAACGGTCAATATTTAGCAGGCTTTTAGATTATGTGATTGCTGCTATATTAAAGGTCATAAACATAAAATAGAAATATAATGGTTAAAACGTAAAAAATAAAAGATAAGAAAAAGATGAGAACAGAAAATGCATACTGTTTGTAAAAGGGCCCAGCATAAGCATGTAGCATATTAGGTATTATCATTTACTTAGCATTAAGCTCATAGTTTATGGCTTGCGATGTAGGTATAAGTACGAGAGAAAATGACGAACAGATTTAGGAGCAGCTGATGAAGGATTTGCACGGGCGAGACTTGTGGCTAGTTAGGCTAACGGATGTAAAGGAGAACGGGGTTTGTAAAATATAAAATAACACTTTAATTAATTGTCTTTGAATGAACTATTTATGCTTCCACTACGTTTTTAAAGAAAAAATAATTTATACTTCTGTAATGTTTTGAGAAAAGATTTTATAACTATAGTTTTCTACTATTTATAACGATTTTGGTAACGAATCAAAGAGAAAGGATTTTAACGGTTCGGTTATAAGAAAAGAACTCTGATTTCATATTAAACGGTTTTAATAAAGATTTCAGCCGTTTTATAAAAGTTATAAATTTCATGCATTTTTAAAAGAAAATAAACAATCGGGTCGTTACAAAAGTTTTCATAATTTTTTAGAAAATTACAGTTTTTTGGAAAAAAAAAAAGGAAAATTTGTTCCTATGTCATTCGTCTTGCTCATAAAATTTATTCTTCTCTGCTGTCCAACTCCCATCAGAAACATTTGCCCTGTTTTTCGTGAAAGTTCTAATTTTTCTCTGTTTTGAGTTTGTTAGAGCCATTATACCTCCAAGCAACAGATTTGTTGTCCGAAGGTTTTCTATTTATCATCAGTTGCCATAGATCTACATAGCTATTCTCCATTCTTGTTATCATGTTGTTTTGATTGGGACTGCCGAGAGAGTATTTTTAGTAAAGTTAGATTTTTTGCCGAAGATAAAAATTGTTTAAAATCCTTGAGATTTTCGAATGATTAAATCTAATGATTTATAACGGATTTGGAATTGTGGAATATCTCAATATTTAATATTATTTTTAGTAAAAATTCATATTAGGTTTGTGTAAAGAGAGATGAGAAGATGCTTATGACTTTTACTTTTATTAAATTGGTTTTACAAACTTCATATAGTTTTGTCATGAAACAAGAAGCATGGTTTTGTTTTGCTCCTACATCAATAGGTGACTATATTTTGAGAAGTTTAGGGCTTTTAAGGTACCGCCCTAAGTATTGTTAAACGTTTTGAGGAATGATCCTCTTCCTCTTGTTTCTTGGTCTATAATTTGCTCTCATCTACCACATTGGCTTACTTTTTGAATAGTTGGATATCAAATCAAAGTTGCTCTGCTAGTTTTCATTTAAGAGTGTCAAGTAGCGAATGACAAGTTCTCTTTGTTTAATAGTGCAGGTATGAGCAATGACTATTTCTCTATTGAATAACATCATGGACAAAATTTAGTGAGGACAACATGACAAGTTATGTGGGTGGACATAAGAAAGTGGTTGATAACTGTGATGTGGATCAAATGTCGATGTTCAAAATACATGATATGTTAGGTGAGTTAAGAGTGAGTGAATGGAGTAGTTGTTTTATACACATCCACCTTTTAAGCTACTTAAAGGGTTGCAGAGTTTGAAGACCAATAGTGATGTGATTGAGATGTTACTATCAAAAGAATTGTAATAATTTATGTTATGCCTGCAAATGGAGACACAACATCGAAGTAGTAGTAGAAGTGTAAGCGATGAATAATTTGATGAAGTTGAATATGCTGGTTTACTTAATGGTGGAAAGGTTGGTGTTAGTGAAGGTGGAGATGTTTGTGATCATGAAGTTGTTCCTCAAGAAGTTGAGGTGCATTCGACCTCGGCATTTACAGACAAAGAGCTTCATTCATTATGCAGCTCATATGATAACGATTGGGAGAGTAGGCCTCAAGCTAAATCATGTTCCTTAAATCTTGCTTTGAGGAAAAATTTTAGTTCTTTGAATACAATAGAGAAGCACTAATAGATTATGCTTTGGATAATGAATATGGGGTGAAATTTGAAAGTGAATCTCATCGGTTGATGTTTGTGTGTGAGAAGGGATGCAAATGGGAATTGCATACTTCCAAGATGCAAATAGAACTTACATTTCAATGAAAGTATTTTAATGATGTTCACACAAATTCATGAAAAATAGAAAGTTGACATGCTTTAGCTAATTAAGTGGCAAATCAATATGTAGAAGTTCAAAAGTCAGGCTATATAAGATGCTCCTTCCATTATTAAGACAATTATGAAGGATTTTAATGTCAACATTACACCAGTTCACCCGTAGGGCAAAGAGGAAAACACAAAAACTTCATGAAGGAAATTGTGACGAACAATATAAACAATATTTTTGTATGCAAAAGATATTCATAGTTCTAATCCTAGCAACACCTTGATTGTTAGCATAGGTATGAATGATTCTATGTTAAATCCAATTTTTAAAAGAATTTACATGTTTTTAGGTGCATGCAAGAGAAGTCTGCTTGATGGTGGCAGACCTACCCTTTGTTTGGACGACTGCCATTTAAAGAGCCAATGCTTAGGCTAGTTGCTTATTGCTATTGGCATTGATGAAATTTATTTAGTTGCTATAGTAGTGGTGTAATACATGAGAAATTCAGCTATGTGTAAAACTTGGATTAAGTAAAATGCAATGTTTGATCATAGTGAAATTGTTACTCCTTGTAGTTGATATCATTGTGAATGATAATGTTTTTAATACTTAGACGTGTATTGGATTTATGGAGTTGTGATTATTATAATTATATTAGAAAAAATAAAGGATTATTGTGGGATGCGGTCAAATGTCCATTTAATCGATGATCGATGGGTTCCAATGAATAATTGAATAGGATGCTTTCGCAGTCGATCTTGGCCGTAAGAAATGGTAATCTGTAAGCATGGCGGTCGATCATCAACAAGACGATGATCGACCGGTAAATTGGAAAACTGGATTAGCGGTTGGTCAATGGGTGACAGTGGTCAATCATGAATGTGGAATCGATCGTTCGGAACGTTGACCATCAGCCTAGAAACGTGTAACCGATAATTGGATGTTTGAGAAGTCACTGGAAATCAAAGAGTTACGCCTCCTCGACGTCTTCTATGAGATTCAAAGTGTATTAAGTGGGTATTATGTAGAAAATCAGAAGGAAACAGCTGGCTTATTCTTCTGAATCCTCTCAATATTCTTCTGGTTTTCTGGGTTCTGTGTTTCTAGAGGAAATGCTTCAATAGAGAGGAGGATTGCTGCTAAGTAAGAAGAAGAGAAGGTTAAGCGAGTAAGAGATTTGTGTGTGCTTTTTCTGAAAGGACCTACATCACGGGAGTAGGCTTACTTGTTTGTGTGATTTCTTGATATGTTCTTTGCATTGATGAATTATATGCCTCTGTTCTTGTTTCCCTGCTAACCACTGCATCGATGAGTTTTATGCCTCTGTTATTGTTTCCCTGCTAACCAATATATCCCTTGAAACTGAATCCTGTAATGAATCTGCTTTCTTTGGTAATCCAACTTGTCAATTGTATAATCATGAAAATGGGTTTTGTGTGATTCACTTAAGGATTATATGCTTCTGTATTGGTAGAACTTAAGAATGAAAGTGTTCTCTGTTAGGTAAAATGCTCCCTGTAATGCTCTTTATATGCTTGAAGGTAATTAGAATATGTTGATTTATGTTGGTTAACCTTGGTTGATACTCTGATGAGAAACTATGTTACCATATAGGAATTGTTTTCTATGAACACTAATATGTAATTGTAGGAAATATAGTAGGTGTTGCTGTCCCATTATTAAATTGTTAGCCATAACTTGTGATTGATAAATTGCATTTCTCTTACTGCAAACCCTTGTTGATGTGAATTGATAGAAATAGTTGAATATAGAGAGTGATATAAAAGTTGCATTGGTTATTTGTGAAACAGGTTAATTTCATGCTTTGATAATATGTTAGTGGTAGCATGTGTAGTATTAAAACATAGTCAATTCATGATTCATGCCTTATTGTTTGATTGTATTGTTTTTCTTGTGATATATGAACTGATGTGTGACATTCATACATATCATGCATCATATAAGCATGTTACTTAGGGTTGCATATCATGCATTATACGGGATAATAATGGATTTAATATATGTAAATAGACATTTGGGGGTTGGGGAGTATATTGACGTATCTGCCTGAGAGAACTTGCCTCCTCCCATGTAGGGATAGCTCAGGAGTTGTTGCTCAAGTTGTATCCCGAGGATGTATCTATCTCTCTATAGGAAATATCTCCAATGTTCTGGTTGAAAGTGAAACGTTAACTAAAGAGAAGGGATAAGTTCTCTTCTATTAGACATGTGCATATAGACTTGTCATAGGCATTTGTATTTGCATTTCATTTATATCTCTTAGTGGGCAATAGGCTCATTATCTCTCCTGTGATGTAGGTAAAGAATGCTATCCTTGTGAAGTGAACGTGGAAGAAGTATGATGCGTGCAGACTTGTGTTACTAGGTGCAGAACAACCTTAGGGGTTATGGCCCACGAAAGAATAAAAATGTTTAAATTCGTGCAAGTACTTTATATTATAGTTTTTAAATGTTTTAAACTGGTTGGTTGACGATATTGTTTTTAAGAACAGTATAACGTTTTAATTATATGTTTTACTTATTCTGCATATATTTACTTTCATAATTTCCTTCAAGTGTTTCCGAACGAGTTTTAAATGAGAAAATTTTTTATTGAAATGTGGAACGGACATAAGATGTTACAATTATGGTATCAGAGCATAACCAGGTCTAATGCGGTTTTGTAGACTGCTGGTAACACAAGATTTGTTGTGGCATACTTCTTCGACTGTAAGTGCTTCATTACATTGTTTTGTTAGTTAAATTGTATTGCTAGTTCAAATTGATTGTTTTAATACTTAATAGCATAAAAATTTCTGTAAAATAATTAGCTTAGTATTCATGACATAAAATTCTGTAATTAATTAGTTTAATAAAATTCTATACTTCCTAGTAAAATCCCTAAAGAATAAGTTTAGTGCTTCTTAAAATACATTCTTGTAGGATAACTAGTTAATGTTTTGAAACAACTTATAATGACCCGATTTTTCGTAAATCCTTTAAAGCACGTAAAAATTTGAACTTTTGTAAAACCATTGAAATTTTCCTTTAAAACAAATAAAGTGCAGAAGCGTTACAAAATCATTTGTTTAAAATGTTGCAGAAGCATAAATCATTAATAAAGAAACTTAATAAAAGAAATAAATAATTAAATACACTTTAGAGAAATGAAAACCGAAGAATTAAATACACTTTCATTACAACTGTGCCCTCTTCTCGCTCTAGCTTGGCCAGCTACAATCTCGCTCGTGCGAATCCTTCATCCCTGCTCTATTATCTGTTTATTATCCGCTTATTATCTATTAATCGTTTGTACCTACACCACAAGTAATATATAAGCCTAATGGCCTAGTAAGGAAAAAGGGTTAATACAATTATGCTTATGACTCTCTTTAGTTCTTTTGGAATGGGGTCCACCCAATCCAACCTTTCATTACGTTCGTCGTTCCTTCGTTACTCGTACATCGAGCTAGAGATGGAGGTTGTCCTTTGAGATGGCTTAGTTCGATAGGCTTCTAACCTCCTGTGTGCACACTAGTCCCTTTCCCGACCAGGCGAGGGGGTGTTCTAGCTACCAGGCTAGATCCAAACTACCCATCTACCCCAACTCCCTTTCATTTTCTTTTCCCTTTAGGCGTATCCAGCCCTCGAGGCTCTTTCTCAGTGATAGGCGTATCCCACCCATCCTGAGCGTCCTTTTCCCTTCGGGCGTATCCCACCCTCCAGGCTTTACCCCAGTGATAGACGTGTCCCGCCCATCTTAAACATTTTCTACTTATTTATTCCATAACATTTTTCCTCACTCATGCATGTGTGAGTACCACCCTTGGTGGCACTCCATATTGATTTCTATTAACGTGATGTATGACTATACATTCTCAACCTAACATGATGCATGATGGATTATATCACAACATTAACAATAATAGAATTACGCATTGAAATGAAAGTAACTATAATTGAAATTGCGCATATAAGGAACAACAATAATTGAAAGTATACAATAAAGCATAACATGGAACAAATTACGATATCGAATTGAAAGCGATGAGCAATAAGAGACAATATAGTAAACATGCGATGAATCACAATTAACTAAACATGCTCGTTAGACTAAGCCAAACTAAACATGGAAACGTGCTTTAAACAATAAATAACATAAACATGCTTGTAAATTGGTAACTCTTAATCTAGTTAATTAAGCATGCTTTCATTCTAACTATTTAAACATGCTATAATTAATAGTCTAGTTATTATCCTAATTAATTATATGGTCAAATTGATTACATGCTTACGAAAGGATTACAATTATTACTCTAGATGATTTAAATATGCCTTTTACTATAATTCAATAAACATGTTTTTAATGGATTGACATATATAGCTAGTTAATTGAACATACTTGACTAATCATGTTTGAGTCTAGGTACTTACTAATCAATTCACTCTAGTTAATTACATGCTCAAGTGTTGATTACATGCTTTTATCCTAGTTAAATGATCATACTAGGGTTTTGTGGACGATAACATGCTGAGAACAAGTAATTATAAGCAAGATTATAAGCAATACCAAGAAGACAATGACAAAGGTAATGTAAAACATCCATTCACATAGTCACTGAAGCCCTTAATTCGTTTACGTTCATTCGTTCTTCTTTCATTGTTTCCATTCTTTTCTAGCAACGTAAAGCATCTCCATTATTCTTAAATAAGGTAAAGCATAGTAAGGAAAATTGAAGTGAGAGACAATATAACCACGTTAAAGGAAATTGCGGAAATGAGAATTGCATAGAATATTTACAAGGAAAAATAACATATTATTATTAACCTAGTCCATTACATGCTTAAGAAAGAAATTCAGTTATTGTCTTAGTTAATTATTCTAGTTAATTGGCATGCTTGTCAACTATAATTAACATGCTTACTAAGCAATCACATTTAGTTAGTTAACATGCTCATGGAAGTCATTAAAATTACTAGTTTAGGGTTCTAGTCAATTAATCATTAGACATACTCAAGAAAGAAAGAGGATTAATCATGCGTAGCTAATTAATTATACATGCTTAAGAGTCAATTACATGCTTTATCCGAGTTACTTAGCGTGTTCAAGAATTTGTGATGCACTCCAAGATCCTATCATCCGGACCTGAGCCAATAGGCTCATTGCTTATATAATTAGTTATTATTTTTACAGGATTGAATAAACTAAAAGAACTTGAGCACAAACCAATGCATGATGACAAGGAGGCTCCTAGACATTTAATCACATTTTGACCGAGGACAATTAGGAATTCACTTCCATGAAGGCTTAGAGAATAGTCCAACAACCATGGACTTAGATAAGCCCACAAACTTAATCAAATGGGTGGGACCAAGTCCAATTAGAGAAGAAGAGAAAGCCCACACATCTTTAGCCCAATTGCACTCCTTAAATGTATTAGGTGTCCTTGGAATTACTAAAAGAACTTTACATCTTCCTAGGTAAGCCTTGTCTCACCAAAGAAGGATCTAGAGATGGCAATTCATATTCCAAGATGTTCTTGTGCTTTTCTAGACTCTTTTCATTTCCCTAGGTGATAAATCTTCTCTCTTTCTCATCCCCCTTCTTTTAAGTAATTAATGTTTGTCTTGGTTTGCTAATGACCTTTCCTCTACCTAGGTGGTTGGTTATTAGTATCTACTTATTACTTGCATTGCAGTTTGTGTCCAAGATGGGTTATATATACCCCCTTTTGTAATTCAAAAGACAATCAACTTTGAATCAAAAACTCTTGTGTTTAGTTTGTAAAATTCTTTCAATCTCTTTTTGTTATCCTTTATTTTGGTGAGTCACATCCAAATTGAGTGTTATGTGGTTTGGTGAGTCATATTCAAATCGTAGCTTGGTGAGTCATATTCAAATCGTAGCTTGGTGAGTCATATCCAAGATAGCCTCCATTTTTCTTGGTGAGTCATATCCAAGCGAAGTGTGAGTGTACAATAATTAACTTGATCCCTTAAGTTAATCCTCTCTCCATCAACTTAGCAAGGCGAGCTAAGTCCATTCCATCAAGAATAAGTTTGAGCACCCCCACGGGTCTCCCTTGTTCCTCACATCACTTTCGCATTGTTCCAAACCCCCGTTTGGGACACATCAATTTGTCATTGTTATTCTAGTGAGCTATCCTAGATAATTTATATGCTCAAGAACTAATTACATTGATTAATTCTAATTAGTTATCCTAATTGATTAACATGCTCAATTGCTTATTATTTAACTGAAGTGATTAGCATACTCCAAGGATTAGCATTTATTGATTAACATTTAATTAATTTGATTAACAAGTAAACATACTAGATTAGGGAAATAAAATGAACAATTGATGGCAGAACAATAGCAAGGAAATAACAGCATTATAGTTGAAAACTAAACAGCTAGTGAACATTCCATATAAAAAATAGAACTCTTAACTTATTTCTAGACTTCACATATTCATTCATCATTCACACTTTCAACGTTCATCACCCTTCTCACATTCATCATCTCTTTATCAAACAGGGCATTTGTATCACATAATAAACAATAAACAAAGCTAAACAATGAAAGGAAAATATCATAGAGCTCATAGTAACCTACAGTGAGGAATCAACAAGGAAAATATAACAGGAAATAACCAACCAACAGCAAGGAAACCTACAGAGCATTAACAGTTCGAGGCATTTTAACTACAGAATAACCCAGAGCAGTATACTAATCTACTCACATTCTACACAGCAGATCATCCCAGGGAAATAACAGTTCAAAGAATCATCATCTAAAATCAGCTAACATTATCTACAGCAATTCAAGAAACTAACATAGAACTCACACATCCATACTTGTGGTGTAGGGCCTCCAAATGGCTAAGACACCCCTATTTCCTTACCTAAATGATGAACTAACTCAGGGACAGCAGGATTCCACAGCTCCCCATTCAGCTCACTACTCACGGTTCCTCACCCAGCTCACAGCAGCTCCCTCTTCAACTCACAACTCCCACGCCTTAGCTCACACCTCACTTCACTTAGAATCTCACCCACTGGAACCCTCCTTTCACTCTGGACTCTCTCTCTCACTCTTTGTAACTTCTCCCGCATGAAGGAAAACTGAATCGTAGAGGAAAGAAATGCCAGGAGAAATGGTTTAAACCATGGAAAGGGGACAATCCGTACCTGGGGGGTGGGGGGGTAGAGGGGTGGTCGGCTGGGCAGGGGGTGGTCGGCTGGCGTGCTCTGGACTAGGATTCATTGTCGAAGAGTTGCGTTTTTATTGGTTAAGGGTCATTCTCCTTCTGATTTTAAATCAGTTATGTCGCAGATTTTTGATGATTCGGACGGGTGCGAACGTGATGGTCTCTTCCGCATTCGTTCGCAAAGGCTAAATCGTGGCTTCGGACGAGACATGGCGTATGAAAGTATCATCTGCAGGCGTCCGAAAATGTCTAGAAAATGGACAGAGGCAAAATGGATCATGCTACTCCACGTCTGCAGTCGTCCAGACTCATTTGAAAGTCTCCAGACTTGTACAGATTCAATGCAGACGCAACCTTCCTCATTCGCGTCATCTGGGACCTCGTCCGAAAGTCCCCTGTACAGGGAATTCAGGACGCAAAACTGCGTCCTGAGTCGTCCTATGCCTAAAAGTGACGGGCTAAGCACTTGCAGACAACACTTCTTCGTCTGCATGAGTCCGAACGTTCATCTTCAGACACATGAGGATGCATTCAACTCATCTTCGCTTCGTCCCAATTCCTAAGGCCTTCACAATAAACACATGTGGACGACGAATTCTCATCCTCACCACATCTGCATGCGTCTGCAACACCATAAATCCCATTTTGTTCTTCTTTTCACGCTTAACCATTATCCTGTAACATCTTCCCCATATTTAAACGTCACAATTAACGCGTGAAAATACGCAATGTAATATCCCCATACTCCCAACACTTGATTGCATCACGTATACGGGAAAAACCTTATCAGAAATTCTCTCACAACTCAACATTCTGAACACGCTCTGGTAATACCCTGATAATTGTTCAACTTAAAAAGTCGGGGGTGTTACACAACTAGTGTCAAACAATACAAAATTTTTTGTATGATAATAGAATGGTGAGAGGAACCAGAGGAAACGTTCAAGCTAATATAGTGATGGACTACAAGGTCCATCTACAAAGATAAAGGCCTAAGGTCTCATCAACTCCTTCCTTTCCATGCATTTGGAAGGTAACTCACCAAGGGCCCAAATTAAAGAGCTTTCAACTCATTAAGACAAATGGAACCCCACACATTAGTTACAATGGAAAAAAGCCCAAGAAGACACACTTGAAGGGAAAGAAAGACCAATGGAAAAAGAGATAAAAAAAAACCTACTAAAATCAACCAAGCAAGTGGACAAAACTCAACCGATTTGGCAATCATTGTAATATCCCAACTTTTTAAGTGGGTTGACTATCAGGGTATTACCAAGAACGTACTCGTTAAATTATACATTATGAAAATTAACGGGAAATTAACGTAATCAAAATAAAATAAATATTAATTTAATGAATTTAATAATATTTGGTATTTAAAAATGTAAAAGGATTAAATTAATGGAATTAATGAATTTATATTATAATTTAAATTAATTTAATGAAATAATGAATTTAAATTACATTAAGGATTTATTTTTTAGGAGATTTAAGAGGTGGATGAACCGGTTCACTGTTTGTGAACCGGTTTGAGCAAAAATTACGAATGGCCTTCGGCCATTCACTGGAGGGGAGCCCGAATCGCGATCGAAGAGAGCGAGAGAGAGACCAGGTGAGAGAAGAGAAGAGATGAGAAAGGGATACGGGAGGGGACAGCGAGCTCGGGCTTGGCTTGGGCGACTCCTTGCGGCGGTGAACGTGTTAGCAGCGAGAGTGGCGAATCTCAAGCTAGGGCTCGGTGTGTCGCAGGCTCGAGTCGGTGGATTTTGGCGTCAGGCCATGCTGAATGGCGACGCTCTGTTATTTTCGGCTGCTGCTCGGTGATGGAATGGTGATGGTGGTGGGTTGTCAACGGCTGTAAGGCAGCGAGCGAAGCTGGATGGCGTCAGGTGGCAGGGGAGGTTTGCGGTTCAAGTTGGACCGGCCGAAGGCCTTGGTCCAGCTTGTGGCTCGGTTTTTCTGCCTCTGGTGCTTGCTCTACAAGTCGATAAGGGAGACAAACTAGACCTCGTAGCTATGGATGGCAGAGAGTAGATTATGGAGTGCTCTATTGGTGTAGAGGGGCAGAGGAGGGTGATGGGTACCCGCTAGAAGGACTAGAAATGTAGTGAGGAGGAGGAGAATTAACGCAGAAGAAAAGGAGAGAAATGGGAGAAGGAGTGCAATGCTCTTTGGAGCTCTTGGGTGAGGAAGGAGGGAAGAAATGGGAACCGGAGGGCTGAGGACTCTGTGATGGACGAAGCGTGAAGATGGAGCTGGAGGCAAGCTGGGAACTCTCCCTGGGATTGGCTGAGAGCTTTGGATGGTGAGCTTTCTTCTTTGTTTCTCAATCTATGAATTGTGTTATGAATGTTAGTCCAACATTTATATTAGTTATTGTCTTGCTTAGGATTTCTGAATGAAATTATGGGTGAGAAAATGTTGGGTTTTAGCAGGATCTTGGATTGTTAACTCTGAAGTGTTCTGTTATTGACCTGTGAACTACGAATTTAGAGATAATAAGTGTATGTTATGTTAAATTGGTAAGTTTGTTAACTACTACCTTTGTTGGATGTTCTGTGTCTTTATTCTTTGGATGGAATGGGTAATCTGCCGATGGGCAGTGGTGAGTATAGAAGTGTCGTTTTGGTTACGAAATGATACTCTATAGTTTGGAGATGGAGGAGGAATCACATAATCTGTCGTTGAATATTGGAAGTGTTATGTTACTTGGGTATAAACCTGTTAAATTACAGCTTTGAAAATATGCTATGTTGGTTGGATTTGAGTTATTGACTAGACGCATGTATGACAGTAATCAGATACAAATATTAGGATTAATTATTAAGCTAAATAGCAATTAAGAAAACAATTCTATTTAGGAGATTTTAGTGAGTAACGAGGGATTAGAAAGACGTTAAGATTTAATCTTATTAATGAATGAATGTTTTAAATTGTGAAGGTATCGGAAGGAAGAAGCGTAGCGACTAAGTGCTAGCGCACAATAAAGAATTGAGGTAAGGAAAAAGGGGTGTTTTGGCCATTGAGACCCTACACCACAAGTGGGGGTGCATGAATGGTATTTCCTTGTTGTGATAGTTTTGCTAATGCTCTATAGAATTATAGTGCTATGTGATTTTCCTTAAATGTTATTCCATGATAGAGTAGTGTTGGTTTTCCTTGGGTGAACTTCAGTTGTGAATTCCTTTGTTGATTTCATTGCAGTTAGATAATTGCTTGGTTGATAGTGTAGATTGGTCGATAGTATGGATTTCCCTTAAAGTTAGCTTATTTTCTTTACTATAAGTGTGATTTCTAAGAATGCTTAGAGAGTAAATGATGAATGAGGAATGATGAACGACGTGATAAGTACAAACGAACTATTAATTTTATTGATGATGACTTTGCCCTGTTATTTCATTTTCTTACTAGCTGTAGTGATTTCTCGCTAATAATTAATTGTGCTATGTTCCCTTCGTTATTGTTCTGCCATCATTTGTTCGTCTTACTTCCTTAATCAAGCATGTTCACTTGCTAGCTAAATTAGATAAATGTTAATCAATAAGTGCTAATCCATTGAGTATGCTAATCACTTTAGTTGAATGATAATATTAATTGAGCATGTTAACCAATTTAGTTAACCTAAGCATATAGTAGGACGACCAATTAGAATGATAATTTCTTGGCATGTTAAGTAACCAAGATTAGCATGTTTAATTAATTTACTATAATAATTGTGATTCATCCTAAGCATGTAAATGAACGACGATAACTAGCATGTTTAAATCAATTTATCCTAGTTTAACTAATCAACTAATGAACCTAAAACATGTGAACTAGTTAGTTAACACTGAGCATGTAAACTAATTAGCAAGTCTATGCATGGGTATTAATTAGTTAAGCTAAATCTAAGCATGGAGCATGTTAACTAATTTGTTATAATAAGCATGATTAATTATTTAGTACAATTAACTTAACTTGCAGGTTTAATTAATTAACAAACCTAATAATAGCATATTAATGATCCTAGTCATGCCTTGCTAAATCAACTCTTGAGGATGTAAATTACTTAGAATAACTAATCAGCTAGTTGTAATCTGTTTCGAGCATGTAACTCACCTAGGTTGACTAATCAAATAATCACATAGAATAATAAATGTAGGAAGCATGTAAATGGACAAGGAAATTAAATAAGATATCTAATTAGGACAATAATGGTATGCTAAGACATTAGGATAACTAAATAGGAAAATAAATATAACTCACTCTCAAGCATGTAAATTAATTAGGATAACCAACTAGATTAATAATGGTGATTCGACTTAAGCATGTCAATTTAAATAAAGTACTTGCATGCTTACCGTACCATCCCTTTATTAGTATGCATTCGCTGTTTCAAAACATATTATACTTATTTCTATCGTGCGCAGTTAATTCCTTTCATTATATGATTTGCTTCCTTTATATGCGCTTTCGATTATGTTATTCAACTATCGTCAATTACTTTCTTTATATGCACTTCAATTATTACGAATGCTACGTTATAAAGCATCATGCATCATGCTAGGTTAAGAATGTATGAGCATGCATCATGTTAATAGAGACTAATAGGGAGTGCCACAGCGTGGTATGTAAACATGCATAAGTGAGGTAAAAAGCTAAGAAAAGGTAAAGAAGAAGAAGGGAATTGGGAGTGGATGGGTAGCGGATCTAGTCTGTGATCTAGGTGTAGCCCCTCCCTTATAGGGTATGGGAGTTCTAGATGCGAGGAAAAAGGTTAGGTCCGACCACTATGTCATTGCACGAAAAAACCTCCCAATTCCAGCTCGAAGTACAAGTATGGAATAATGGAATAATAGAATGGAATAATTGATCAAAAGGGATCAAAAGAAAAAGTAAGAAACAGATTAATGGTTTAATGAAAGGATCGGTTTGGGTGGCCCCAATTCCGAAAGGACTAAAGAGAGACATTTCATAATTGCATTAACCTTTTTTTCCTTACTGAGCCATTAGGCTCACCTTATGGTGTAGGTACAAACGACGAACAGATAATAAACAGATAAAGAACAGATAATAAACAGATAAAGAACAGATAACATAAAGGCAGGGATGATGGGTTTGCATGCGCGAGGGAGTCCGTGGCTAGCCAAGTATAAAGAGGGTACAAGAAAAATAGTTATATGAAATTATGTTTCCTAAATTGTAATTAAGTTTTAGTTTATTTGGATTACTTACCCTTCCATTATGTTTTACCACCGATGATTTTATAACGCTTCCGCATGTTTTAATTGGTTTTCAAAACCAGTTTAAAGAAAGGTTGGTAGCGATCCGGTTTTAGGCACGCTCTGAATGATTGGAAAAAGAAATTTCAAAACTTTATGCAAGCATCTATTTCGTGGTCATCAAGCCAGCAAAGTGTTACCAAAATATTAGCTTTAGAAGTTACTAAAACCAATGTTTACTAATCAGCGAATTAAGACTGAAAATTTAGTGTGTTTTCTATTTTATTATTTCCTATTTTATGCTTTGTAATTGGCTATATAAAGTCACCTAACGCTTATTTTTTAGAACACAAAAGTTTGTATACAAAAAGTTCTTTGCTTATTTCAAAATTGGAGATATTCTTTTTCCAAACACTTTGGTGAGTTACATCCCAAAGTATCCTTGTGTGAGTAATATCACAAAATTGGGCTCACTTGGAGTTGAGTGAGTTCTCTTATTGTCATCCACAGCCCTTCTCATTGAGGAAAAGTTGTGAGAAGTGGTGTTTAACCATCAAGAGGCGTCATCATTAGCAAAGCAAACATTTGGAGGTTACAAGTTTCCATATTTGATAAATTTGACCACATAGAGTATTTTTAGCATATTTCTTAATTCTTGAAGAATATTTCCAAAGTTCTTGAAGGATATTTCCAAAGTTCTTGAAGAGTTCTTTTCCTTATTCAATCAAGAAAGTGTGGTCCAAATTTCATCCCAAAAGCTTCTCAAACAAAGGAGCTACAAGCTTCCAAAGTTCACTTTCCAAAAGTAAATATCGGTCAAAATAAGAAAAGTGGAGTTTCGGTCGAGAAGCTCATCTGCATCCTCAATCGCATAGTCGACCACCAAACAAAAGTTGAATTTGTGTTTTTTTTTTCGGATGAGTAACGCGACCACAACATCAATTGGCCTATCGACCGTAAAGCTGCAAATTTCCTCGTTTGATTTATTCGCAACTTCAAAGATATATTTTCAGGTTATATTCTAATCCTCTTCTGTTGGTGCATCATATAGCTAGGGATGAAGAAATTGTCGGTCATGGAAATGTTATTGGTCAAGAACCTATTGTCCCACAAGATGGCAGAAATGACGTTCTGGGTCGCATGACGGCTATTGTAGACCACCAATTCCAGTTCATGGAACGCATTATGGAGAGGGAGAATAGGAATGGAAATCAACGCCAAGTGGTGGTTCCCGAGGAAACTGGTTGGGAGAAGTTTAGGAGACTTAAGCCTCCAAGCTTCAGTGGAAATATTGCTGAAGCCATGGGAGCTGAAGAATGGATTCAGTCTCTGGAGGACATGTTTGAGTATGTGAGGATTAAAGAGGTGGAGAAAGTTTCATGTGTCGCATACTTACTAACTCAGGATGCGAGGTTCTAGTGGGATACTGTTACGGCAGCACAGGATGTTCGAGCTTTGACATGGGATCAATTCAAGGAAATCTTCTATGAGAAGTATTTCAACTAGACAATCCGATCAAAGAAACTGGTGGAATTTTTCTAGTTGTGCCAAACTGGAACTGTATCCGAGTATGTAAGGAGATTCGAGGTGCTATCTTGATTTGCATCACACTTGGTGGCAAACAACAAGCACAAGGTCTATCAGTTTGTTCAATGACTGAAAGTTGAGATTTTTATACAAGTCAAGATTTCTGGCACTCAGGACGTCCCATATACAAGGATTGTCTCTAAGGCGTTAGAAGTTGAAGATGTCGAAATGATGGTGGCTAAACAATAAGAAGTGAATAAGAGGTTTTGGAAGAATGCTCTGAACTAGCAGTAGAAGGCTAGACCAATGGTAAACAAAGGGACAAAGAGGCCTTCATAGTATGAAGTATAACAAATGAAGGACAAGTGCCATATGAATGAGGCAGTTACTACCCTATCCAATGTAAGGACATATCAGTTGAATCAATGCCCGAAGTGCAAGAGGAATCACTTTGGAGAATGTAGAGTGGGTATTAGACAATGTTTCAAGTGCATGGAGCTTAGACATATAGCCAAATTTTTCCCAGCTAGAATAGGAGGATCTAGAGAGGTGACACCAAGGGTCTTTTCTCTGTATGGTAATGAAGCTCAATATGACGATGAGGCGAGAGAGGATCAGCCTACTGTGGTGTCAGGTATGCCTTATTATTTAAGTAGATGCATAAAGTTCTTTGGAATTTTGCATTTCGGTTATGTCAGATATAATTTATGTTAGTGATATAGCCGCATATGTTTTGTTCGATTCTGGGTCTACTCATTCCTTCATTGCTAAGGAATTTAGTACAAAAATAAATTTTTTCCTCGAGCTAGAAAAGAGTGAATATAGAGTACTTTTACCCTCTGGTGAATGCTTGATTTCTAATAGAATTCTAAAGGTGTATGCCATAAAAATAAACAATCATATTTTCCATGCTGACATGATTATTATGGACATGAAAATGTATGATATTATCCTAGGCATTAATTGGTTATCCTAGCATCAGGCAATGATAAATTGTAGAAAGAGAAAAGTACATTTTCTCTCCCCTGATGGTGAACAACACGTGTTTTGTGGGGTCAAGGAAAAAGACAGATTGGTTGCAATCTCTGCACTCAAGGCATATCAATTAATGAGGAATGGAGGTGAAGGGTTTCTTGTTAGTGTGATGGACACGACAGTGGTATCAAAGATGAAACTGGAGGAAATTCCCATCGTTCAAGACTTTCTGGAAGTTTTTCTAGACACTTTTATTGGATTGCCTCCTGATAGAGAAATCAAGTTTGTGATCGATCTACATCCTGGAACGGAACCTATATCTAAGAACCAGTACAGAATGGCCCTAGCAAAATTGAGGGAATTAAAAGTCCAACTCGAGGAGTTAATTAACAATGGGTTTATTCGTCCCAGCTTTTCACCCTGGGGAGCGCCAGTTCTATTTGTGAAGAAGAAAGATGGATTGATGAGGATGTGTGTGACGATCTGGTTTTTCATAACCTTTTTAAAATACACAAAATTTAAAACTTTTTTAAGATAACTAAAATCCTTTATAATCAGAGTGCTAAAACCGAATCATCAAAATCCATTCATTACATTCGTTGTGAAAATCGTTTATCAAAATATAGTGGAAGCGAAAACATTCAAATTAAAACATGCTAAGTAAATCACTATGTTTAAAAAGTTACTTTACTCGTCTTTAGCCTGATCAGTCTCAAGCTCTGCCTGTGTAAACCTTTCATCGACTGCTTTATGTTTTGTTCATCGTTCTTCTCGTCATACACGTATACCTACACCACAAGTAAACTGTAAGCCCAAAGGCTAAGTAAGGAAAGAGAATATGCAATATGATCATGTCTCTCTTTAGTTCACTTGGAATAGGTCTGCTCCAAACTAATCTTTTCATTACGTTTCATTCATTCGTTCATTACTCGTACATCGAGTTGAAAGTTGAAGGAACACGTACCAGATGGAATAGTTTGATCGGCTTCTAACCTTATGTGGACTAGATCCAAACTATCCATTCGCCCTTCAACCCCACATTGCATCATTCATCATCATTCATTGCATTCGTCCATTTCATTTTCCTCACTCGTGCATGTGAGTACCACCTCGAGAGGCACTCCCTACTTGTTTCTATTATCATGATGCATGAGACATAATATAGAAAGAACAATAATTAAGCATGAATAGCAAGAATAACATGAATAGTAAACAACGAATGGCAAGAATAACATTAATTGAAAACAAACACATAAACGAATCGAAAGCGACATATAACATGCTTGATTCTACTTAACATAACACTCAAGATATAGCAAGATGAATAAACTATTAACTACGAGGTATCTGAGCGAATTAACATACTTAACACTGTTATAAAATCTTAGATGTAACATTAATAAATAAAAGGAAACATACTTTTCTAAATAAAATAGAATATAAACATGCTTCTCAAATAAATACTGGTAACATGCTTAATAAACTAACTAATTATACATGCTTGTCTAACTAACAATTACTTGGAATTATGCTCACACACTATAAAACAGAACATAATTGATAAAGGAACACAATTAATGACTGTTAGGAGAAATGTGCCCAACAAGCAAATGTGTTAGAACAATTTTATAATATATAAATAAATTTATATTGATTGATATTATGTTAACATTTTAGATTATGTTTTATAAAATTCATAGAAAATTCCTTGGTTATTTATGCCGACTTTATATTAACATATATATTGTATATATGTGGGATAAAATATAAAGAGTAATAACCAGAATATGTCCATGACTTATATTCGAAATATGGAATCTTCAAATAGTTCATAGTCATAAACATAGTTTATCTCATTAAGAATGTATAGTCATATCTCGACTAAATATGTAGTGACATAAGATAAATATGTTTTATATAATATGATTATATAGGACTGGACCAGATAAAATTATATTGTTCTGATAATTTTCGTTAAATATAGAACAATTAATTTTATCATAATGATGGTCATATATGTATGATCTTAATTCATTGTATTTAATAAACTCCTATTTTATTTTAATTTATTCTTTGATTTACTCGGTAAAGTTTTGTATGAGTTACGATTCGTATACCTTGTATGTTGGGAGTAAATTAAAATGAATAGCTAAGAATGTTAATATCGATACAACAAAATCCATTTCTATAGATTCCCTTGTTTGTTAGTTCAAGGATCGAATAATTAGCGCGCAATTCATAATCGTTATGAATTAATTATTCAATTAAGAACTAATGTTAGTCAAGGATAAAGAAGCAATATGAGACGTTAACGGATTATAAACCTAACTCTATTACCAATCTAAATGGAGGGTTAATACATATGTAATGACTATATCAATGGATATTACTTTAAGTAAATATACTCTATAGTTTTGAGAGTGCAACTCTAAGTATTTAGTGAAATTACTTTAGAGTTAATAATTATGTTAATTAATATAAAGATTTTATATTAATTAACGAAATATTATTGGAGCTTAAAACTATAAGTCCATCGGTCCCTTCGTCACATTCTATCATTATTCGAATAATACAAAAATGTACAAAGAAGATTAAATAATTAATTATTTAATACACTAATAATAAGTTTATTATTATTTTTTCATTAGATGAAATAATTAAATTATTGATTATTTAATTAATTAAGACAAAATGATAAAAGTTGTCCAAGTTAATATATTTGTTATATTTCATTAAAGGAAATAATTGAATTATTGATTATTCAATTAATTAACAAATATAAAGTAACTTTTAAAAATAGTTTATAAAATGGATTTTGTCAAATTTGAATTAGCGTCAAATTTGATTTCATGTCATGACCTTTAGTTTTCCATAACATATTTGTTATAAATGTGTTATGACTTAAATGTGCTAAGTGTTGAGCTATGGTGACAAGACTTTTGATTTCCATAACATTTTTATAAATGTATGAAATCAATTATAACTTTAATGAGGAATTTATAGTGTTTTTTTCTAAATGTCATAATGACCATTATGGAGCAATACCACTATAAATAGAGATCCTACCTCATTAGATGAAGGTGAGTGAAAAAGTTAAAGTTGAGGTTGAAATCTTTGAGATTAAGAAATCCATTTTGAGAGCAAAATTTGTGTCTTCCGTGTTGGCTTTAGAGAAGTGTTTTCTAAATCCAAATAGATCGTCTCAAGTGTTGAGAATACGATCTATCATAAATTGAGTGTGATCTTGTTTCATTCATCACGCCCACACGTGCTTATTCGAGGTGAGGAGAATTGGCGGAGAAGATCGAAAGTTGATTTTGTACCCGTGTGAAGTAATCTACAAAAGTAACATTCTTTATCTTTTAGATTAGATCTAAATAGAAATTTTAAATACATATTATTATTAATATATTATAACAACGATCTGTTTTATGTTCATGTTAAAATTATTTTTCATGATTCATAGGTTACGCACGTTACCGTTGTTATGAACATCGGTAATTCCGCCATGCGAGGGAACCTAAAAACCAACAATGACAAAGTGCATGATATTTTGATACTACTAGAAACATGTTCAATGAATTGATATCAACCAAAATCATAATCAATTATAAATGAAATGACTAACTGATTTTATACATTCAAAAGTAACATGATAATATATTAAATTAACTAAGCATGCTCAGATTACTTAAGGAACTCAAATGATAGATTTCATTTTAATTGGTTGATCATGCTTTTATTTCCAATTGATTAAACATATTACAATTCATGGTCTAGTTAATTAAATATGCAAAGAGTCCTATTTAATTAGATATGATCAGTTTAGTTAATTATGCTAAACATGCTCCCATAATCAATCTAATTAATGTACATATGTTTGATTTATGGAAATGAAGCAAGTACTAACAATTAAGAAGCTACAGTGAATAACAAGGTGAATTATGCAGGAAACTACAACAAGAGAATATAACCAACAAAATTTAAAGTCTCTATTCATTAATGATCATACGAGCATATCATGTCATCCTTCATTTCGTCATTATATCCTACAACTTAATGTCATTATTCATCATTCATTCATCATATTTCTCTACAATAAACATTTGTAATAAGAGATACAAATTCTATTTCCTAACTAGAACCAAAAAATAACAACATTAGATTTCAAAATATGAAACTAAACTATCTATGCATGTCATTCCGATAAAAACATAACATAACCTACTAATTAGATCATAAGCTGGAAATCTACCTAACGAATCACAATTAGAACATGCTCCACAATTTGATATAACGAGAATCATGCTAAATGAATTGATGCTAATTAAATCTAGAGCATTTATAGCTCCTAACCAAATGCAAGGAAAACAATAAGCATCACAAGGAATTTATAGCAAGTAAAAGCAGTTCACAAAATAGAATTTCTAACTTATGCAGTCATAACTCATTCATGCACATCTTATCATCCTATCACTTTCCATTCATCATTCGTTCCATTACTAAGCATTTCAATTCAACATTTGTAGTAGGAAATATACAGGAAATTAAACAACTCAACAAGAATCACAACTAAGAGAATACACTACACAAAATAGTCAATAATGCATATCAAGGGAAAGCAATACAATTCACACATAATACTTGTGGGTAGGGCTTTGACAGCCAAGACTCTACCTAATCCTTACCTCAATATTTATTGCAGTTGGCACCTAATCTTCATCCTCTATCTTTTTCCAATACCTTCACAATTTAAAACTAATATCAATATTTTCTAATTTTAGCAAGGCAGCAAACTTTCCATATTATCACACAGCAGCTTTTCAACAACCAACACAACTACGCAGTAAGACGAAATCCAACAGATCATACTTTTGGAAACAAATGACAGACCAATAACTCAAGTTTAGCCTCTAATACCAAATTCCAGAATAACATTTCTCAATCAACACTTTGTAGCAGGTAAAGAAAACAAATTCTAAAACCAGCATTATATAATCCAAATCCAGCTTACTATTACTCATAATCATAACTAGAAGACTATAATTCACAAATCCATTATCAGAAAAGGAGGAAATTCCTTACCAACGGAGCATCCAAGGAAACGACTTCTGCTTCTAATCACCAAAACACTCCACCTTCTCCACAAAGTAGGAAATACAACAGAATAAGGTAATGGCACAAAGGAAGAATTCCTCACCTTAGTAGTTTCCCACAGCAACCCAAAGGAGGAATAGCCGAGAACCCAAGAACATTCCTCAGAGACTTTCCTTCACCAGCTTCTCGCTCCTTCATTGAATTTATACACAAATGGCTAATTTGAAATGCTTAACAACCGATTGCAATTTATCCTATGATTCCAGCCGATATCTTCATCATTCAAATCCTCCTTCTCATTCTCTTTTGAACCCGCACATTGCTGTCTTCCAGAGCAAGAACCAGTGGATGGACCGGTTCAGTCCAACATGTAGTGCAAACTGAACCAGTAGCTTCCCAGTCTAACCAAAAGCCCTGCCCTAGCCATTCTAGCCATCGCCAATCCACCGCCGTCACCATTCCATCGCCGAGCATCACCGGGAAATGACAAGGCATTCGCCATTCATCACCATGGCAACTCACCTCAACCGGAGCCCCAACGATCCATCCCGCGAGCAGCAACAACTCAAGCCCTAGACGCCGTAACTGTTCGCCGCAGCAGCCACACGTCAGAAAGCGACCATCAGACACTGCCCTGCACTGCTTACCTTACGTTCGTCGTTCGTCGTTCGCCTCCTGCGATTTCTCGATCGCCCTCTCTCTCTCTCTCTCTCTCTCTCTCTCTCTCTCTCTCTCTATCTCTATCTCTCTCTCTCTCTCTCTCTCTCTTCTCGGTTCTACCTCGCAAATATGGCCAACAAACATTTCTCCCCTTTTTCTAATTTCTGAACCAGGCCACATCCAGCCCGAACCGGTTCAGCTCTCCCTCCCCTCTTCACTTAACTTCTCTTTTAATTTATCCATTTTAATTCTAATTAATTAATATTAAAAAATATATTTAAGTGTTAAATATTCGTATCACATATTAACCGACCCAAATTGTAACTCTCGACTTAATCCAAATATCTTCAAAAGATCATTAGAGGTCAAATTTAAATTTTTCTATTCCATTTCCTTAATTGATTTTTATCAATTAAACTTCCAATAAATTCTCTTAAATTATAACCTAATGGTTGTGTCCTTGGTAATATCTCGATACTTATCCAATAACTTCTAATATCCCCAAATTACACTCCAATTATACTTATTAAATTCCGATAAAAGTCGGGGTGTTACAATGTGTATCAACTATCGCAAGCTAAATAAAGTGACAATTAAGAACCGATATCATCTACCTAGAATAGACGATTTGTTTGATCAGTTATAAGGAGCTTGTGTCTTTTCAAAGATTGACCTCCGATCCAGGTATTATCAATTGAAAGTTAAACCTGATGATATTTCCAAGACAACATTCAAAATGTGGTATGGGCACTACGAGTTCCTGGTAATGTCGTTTGGGTTAACCAATGCTCCAGCGGCATTTATGGACCTGATGAACCAAATCTTTAGGGAGTATCTGGATAAATTTATTATTGTTTTCATCGATGATATTTTAATCTATTCGCGCTCAGAAGAGAAACACCAGGAACATTTGAGAATTTCTCTGTACGTACTAGAAAAGCATAAATTGTATTAGAATTTCTCCAAATGTGAATTTTGGCTGAACAAAGTAAGTTTTCTCGGCCATATAATTTCCAAGGAAGATATTGAAGTGGACTCAGCAAAGATCCAAACGGTGGTTGATTGGTCGCAACCAAAAAATGTTGGAGAAGTAAGAAGTTTTCTTGGATTGATAGGCTATTATCGGCGGTTTATAAGTGGATTTTCCAAAATTGCACTGCCACTAACTGGTTTAATGAAGAAGAATGCGTAGTTTTGGTGCACAAATGACTAAGATGAGAGTTTTTAAGAACTGAAACGTTGTTTGACTTCAACACCTGTTTTAACCCTGCTTGTAGAAGAAGGCAAGTACTGTATCTACTATGATGCTTCCAAGAGTGGATTGGGTGGAGTACTTATATAGAATGGGAAGGTAATCACTTACGCTTCAAGACAGCTGAAATCCTATGAGGCAAATTATACCACCCATGATATGGAACTTGCCGCAGTAGTGTTTGCACTTAAAATATGGAGACATTATTTGTATGGATAGCGATGTGAAATCTTTACAGATCACAAGAGTTTAAAGTACATTTTCAATCAAAAGGAGTTAAACATGAGGCAGCAGCGGTGGTTAGAGTTTGTGAAGGACTATGACTGTGAAATCAAATATCACTCCAGAAAGGCAAATGTAGTGGCAGATGCTCTAAGTAGAAAAGTGGCGGTTATGAGTATTCTATACGAAGAAATGCCTATAAGACTTCATAAAGGTATTCAAGAATTGGCTTTACAAATGGTTCCTACATAGTTAACCGCTCTTTTATCAACACTGACATTAAAGCCTACAATACTTGAGGGAATTAAAGTGGCTCAAATGGAAGACAAGAGATGCAAAGATTTTAAACTAAACCCAACTCTTGAGAAATACCAGTACTACTCTATGTCTAGAGACGAAATTGTAAAATTTAAGGACAAATGGTATGTACTGGATAGGTCAGAATTGCAGTTGACAATCCTAAGAGAAGCTCATTCTTCAAGCTTTTCTATCCATCCTGGATGCAACAAGATGTATAAGGACCTCAAATTACATTATTACTAGTCGATAATGAAATTTGGTATTACTCAATATGTGGCATTATGTCACGTATGCCAGCAAGTGAAGGTGGAACATCAAAGGTTAGGAGGAATGCTTCAACCAATGCCTATACATGAATGGAAATGGAAGCATATCACTATGGGCTTCGTCACAGGATTACCTAGGATTATGAGAGGATATGATGCAATTTGGGTGATTCTTGACAGACATACAAAAGTTTCTCATTTCCTACCTATAGCAATGACTAATAAGATGAACCAATTCGTGGGACTGTATGTTAAGGAGATTGTGCATTTACATGGAATGTCGGTCTCAATCGTGTCGGATTGGGATCCAAGGTTTACCTCCACATTTTGGAAAAGTTTGAATAAGGCCATGGGTATGGAGTTAAAATTTAGCACTGCCTTTCACCTGCAAATTGATGGACAAAGCGAGCGAACGATTCATAAATTGGAGGATATGTTGAGAGCTTGTGTGTTAGAGTTTCAAGTTGGATGGGGAAGGATACTACCATTAGTGGAATTTTCTTACAACAATAGCTTTCAAGCTACAATAGGAATGACTCCTTATGAGGCTCTGTATGGTAGAAAGTGTAGATCTCCATTGCATTGGGATGAGGTTGGATGGGCAAGGATACTACCATTAGTGGAATTTTCTTACAACAATAGTTTTCAAGCTACAATAGGAATGACTCCTTATGAGACTCTGTATGGTAGAAAGTGTAGATCTCCATTGCATTGGGATGAGGTTGGAGAAGCTGAATTTTACAAGCCAGATATAATACAACAAACCTCTAAATCCATTACGATTATTCATCAAAGGATGTTAACAGCTCAAAGTCACCAGAAAAGTTATGCAGATCTTTGTTAGAGGGAATTGGAATTTAACGAAGGAGACTTAATGTTTCTTAAAATATCACCGCTTAAAGGAGTTATACGGTTTGGGAAGAAAGGAAAGTTAAGTCCACGGTACATTGGTTCGTTTCCAGTTACAAAGAGAATAGTAAAGATGACGCATCAATTATTATTGTCAGCCTCTAATGGATGTATCTCCTCGGCAGAGTGACGGTTAAGTCACATGACCATAAGATGTATCATTTCTCTAACAAACGAAATGTAAACGTAAACAAAATGACAGAAAGGATATGTTCCTTTCCAGAAATGAAAATGGAAAACAGTATATGAATTTATGAAACTGCATAACATCAGCATACTACATATTTTATATCGCTTATTGTACCTTAGGCTCATAGGTTAAGTCTTGTGATGTAGGTATGCAAGGAAACAGGAAAAATGGGCAGTTGATGAAGGATTTGCATGCGCGGAACTTGTGGCTGGCTATGCTAAAGATAAAGAGAAAATGAAAAAGGTTTTGTAAACTTTATGAGATTTCAAAAGGAAAAATGTTTTCAAATTACACATTTTTAAAGTAAGACAAATTAGGTCGTTATAACACCCTTGATAGATACAGCTCATCCCACGTCGGGATTGAGTGACAATTAAGCCCAACATGGACTATAGGGTGCATATTTTCTTCTGTACCAGAAATCCCCAACGTTTGAACTAACAAGTGAAACATAAACAAAAAAGATATAAAAGATAGGTTTTTTCTGAGACAGACTGCATAAATATACATTGATCATTGCATTTCATTATATCCCCTACTGAGCGTTAGGCTCATAATTTATCTTGTGATGTAGGTGACGATTATGATCCTAGCGAATTACATATGGAAGGAGCATGACACGATGAACACTTGTGTTACCCGGCATGTGTTGACTTGGGAGTTATGGCTCAATAAAAGAAAAATGTGGTTATTTCAAATAGTTAATTGTGATTACTTTAAACCGTTTTAAAGTGGTAAATGTTTTGTTAACTATAAATGTTTTGTTATCGAGGTAAACTTATGTTTTTAAATCGTTATTGAATTCCACTTTTGTTTACTCTGCTTTTCCCTTCACATGTTTGTAATAATTAAGAAGCAAAAATTTGTACATGACTAACAGAAAGGATAAAGGTAAAAAGGGATGTTACAGTTTGTGTGCAGAGTGTGCAATCTGAAAGTTATTCAAATGGCGTCTGTTGATGATTTTATACCCAACGTAAGTGTACATGTTGAACAAGTAATATATTAGATAAGTCGAATGTCAAACCTAGAGAGAATTGTCACCATTATATCAATAATTACCAATTTACTTTTATTTTGACTTCATTTAAACAATTAAAAAAAAGTGATTTTATGGGAATAAAAATAACAAACTAATTAAAAACATAAAAATAAAAATGTTTTAATTTTAGTTAATTAAAATCTATGATTACAATTATTTGTCAACAATTCAACTAATTAAATTAATTATAATTTCAATTAATTAATTTGTACGAGTTAGTTAATTAAGAAACTCTATCTATATCAAGGTGCAACTGCACCCTCACACAGTTTAAATTTATCATGTTAGTTCACCAACACTACAAGGCAACACACAATGCAATTTTTATCAATGGGGCGCAGTAGCGCTCAATGTTGTTTCTCAAGAGTTTTAATTGTTTTTAGACACTAAGACTTAATATATACTTTATGTGGTGGAGTTTTACCTAGAATCACAAAACTGACATTTTTTTTTTCTGAATACCGTGTTAATCTCAAATTCAACTAACCCTTAAACTTAGTATGCAAAAAGTCAAAATAAACAATTAATTCACCAATCTATTCAAACGAAACTAAAAAAAAAAGCAAAAAATGGAAAGAAATTAGGTTGCCTCCCAATAGCACTTGGTTTGCTCAATTTATCATGGACCAAACGACCAATCTCTTTAGTCCAATCGTTGGGGATTTCCGGTACAAGAAAAAAGATACATCATGTGGTTCATGTGGCTTAGCCGTCACTCCCTCCTTATGTGGGATAAGTTGCATCTATTACGGGTGTCACCACCAAGGACCGTCACCTATTCTCCCAAACCTCCACATGTCCATTTACGTTTATTCTGCTTAATCTGTTTATTATTTGTTTTACTTTCAATGATAAGATGGACATTCCTACAGCCCAAATGAAGGTAGTCCGCTTCGGGTGATCAACCCTTGAGAATACCATACACTTAGTATGTATGAGCATCCACTAAATCATTTTCTAAAACCATGCATGAAAATCATTTTCGCATCATTTTGAAAATCATTATGCATGAATGCTCGTGAATGCATACAGTCTATCATATCATCATTGAAACATGATCATTATATACATCCTATAATCCTCAAACATGATTATTATCAATATTATTTAAAATCTAATAAATATGTCATTAAAAGAACCTAATTCTAATAAACACAGCATTATGCAACAATACATTCTCAGAACATGATCACAACCTAACTAAATAATCTAGTAAATGCATGTAACGACCAGTTCTTTATTACCTTTTAAAAATGCATTAAATTTAAAACTTTTATAAAACGACTGAAATCTTTATTAAAACCTTTTAATATGAAATCCGAGTTCTTTTCTTATAACCGAACTGTTAAAATCCTTTTACTTTGACTCATTACCAAAATCGTTATAAATAGTAGAAAACTATAGTGATAAAAAAATTTTCCTCAAAACATAGTGGAAGCGTAAATTCATTTTTTTTAAAAAATGTAGCAGAAGAGTAATTAATTCATTTAAATACAATTAATAAAGTATTACTGTATATTTTAAAAAACTCATTACTCTTTACATTAGTTAGCCTAACCAGCCACAAGTCTCACCCGTGCAAATCCTTCACTAACTGCTCCTAAATCTGTTCGTCATTTTCTCTTGTATTTGTACCTACATCGCAAGTAATAAACTACGAGCCTAAGGCTTAGTAAGTGATAATACCTAATATGCTACATACTCATGTTGTGCTCTTTAAAATTTTGCAATTTATGTTCTCATCTTTTTCTTATCTTTTACGTTTTAATCATCATTATATTTCTATTTTTTGTTATGACCTTTAGTATAGCAGCAATGGCATAATCCGAAAGCTAGCTAACCATTGGCCATTCTTTTTGTCGTTTACCTCTGATATAGCAGCAATGACATAATCCAAAAGCCTATTAATCATTGGCCGTTTTGTCCCGGCATAATCTAGGGACATTGCAAACGATATGAGCAGCAATGACATAATACAAAAGCTAGCTAGCAGCAATGGTATAATCCGAAAGTCCACTAGCGACCGTGCCCACAAAGGACTTAAACAGCCTCACATCATATCGTTGCCTTTTTCTTTTCTTTACTTTACTTTTCATTATTTATTATTCTTTTTTCTTTACTTTTTATTGCTTATTATTTGTTTATTATCCATTTCAAAACTGTGCACAAAAATCCATTTTCATATTCTTTTGAAAATTGTGATCTATGATGCTCGTGAATGTATACAAGTTCTAGCAGTTAATATGAAAACATAAATAAACATTCAACGTGCGAACGTGCTATAAAAATTGTAGACATGCTGAAAAACAGTAAACAACGAAACATGCTATTAATGACTATAAACATGTTCTAAAATAGTAAACAATGAAATATGCTATTAAAAATTGTAGACATGCTTGAAAAGCGGTAAACAACAAAACTTGTATATCCTATTCTTGCGATGTAGGGCCCGAGACCAAAGCACACACGTATCGCTTACCTCGATTGCTTAAGGCATTCACACTTAATTGCTATCTTTCTTCTTTTTAGTACCTTCACAATTAAAAACATTTCTCCATTAATATAATCAATTAATTTACTTATTAATCTCATTGTCTTTTATATTCTAATTCCTTATACGTTACTCACTAAAATCTCCTAAATGAAGTCGTTTAATTAATTACTACTTAGCTTAAATAATTAATCTCAATATTCATTTCCAATTATCATCATACCTTTGTCCAATTATTAGCTCAAATCTAAACCAATAGAGTATATTACCAAAGCTGCAACTTAACAGGTTTATATCCAAACAAAATAACACTTCCAACACCCAATTTCCAACAACATAACACTTCTAACATTTATTCCATTTCTTTACCATTTATAAATCAAGCAGAAAACATCATCCAACAACAGATTAACAATTCCCTTTTTTAGATTTTTGATAACTACAATAGATAGCAAATCCAACTTAACATAATTCTCCCTTTTATCACGACATCTTCCTCTAACAATTACTTATCATAAACAGAACATAAACATTCCAAATAAACTCACGGCCTGTAGCTCACACAACCAATACAGTGCACAAACCCATATATTAACCATCACAGAGTATTAACAGAGCATTTTCATATGTTAGAAATCATCCAACAAGTTGCTTCAACAACAATAGCTTAACAAATTCATATGTCCAACAATATGTCCATAATAATATCCTTAACGTGCTTCAAACTAATTAACAGAGAAGGAATTTGATTACCTAAAGGAGCTAGGAAGCTCAAGCTAAACCAGGAGAAATCTCAAGGGCATGGAGTTACGCAGAACACTTCACGAAAACCTCACCCACACCCACGTATCACTTGAAGAAAACATACTTCTCACAATTCTAGAACTCATAGAACACACAAAGCTCTAGGGGATTTCACTCTTCACAGAACACTCACACACTCACAAAGAGCACACACTCCAGGAAATTCCCTCATTCGCAGGGAAAAACTGAAGATGAAGAGGTTTGCAGGGAATGTTGATAAACTCAGAGTCCTTACCTGGAAGGAATGACCACTTCACCAAACGGAGAGGGAGAAGCATGGTCCAGGCGTGGGGTTCGTCCTCTCCATGTCGACTAAGTGGGTTTTAAATGATGAAACGATAAGAAAACGTATTATTTAACCCTTTTTTTTTTTTTTGTAATTTTAGGACTTTTTGAACGAGGGCATGCATCCTGGCATCGTCCACAATCATCCCAAAACTCGGGGACAGCATACAATGTGTTTTCGGAGGCGGCTCCTCGTCCGCATGTGTCCGAAATCTCAATTACACATTATTTTCGTCTGCGTCCGAAATCTCCCAAACACACTTTTTCATCAAAATTCCATACTTTACTTATCTCATAATATTCATCCCATATAAATATGTCATAACTTAACAACTTAAGCATACCTAGTACTAACATGCTGCATTTACTCAAATTCTCATAGTAAAATAGAGAGCATTGCAATAATTTTATCAAGCCATAAATAATAAAGAACAACAAAAAACTTATGTTTCCTATGCGATCTTTCAAAGTAGTAATTAAAACAAAGATTAACATTTCATCAACAGAATATGAACCCTCAATGTT
Source organism: Begonia loranthoides (assembly GCA_022433065.1). Lineage (NCBI taxonomy): Eukaryota > Viridiplantae > Streptophyta > Magnoliopsida > Cucurbitales > Begoniaceae > Begonia > Begonia loranthoides. Next base: position 10,204,083 of record CM039479.1, on the reverse strand, counting down.
GACTTCCAAATAGTGAGAAAAATAACTAACAACTATTCCCACATTGACTATTTAGCATAGTAGTAACCAACAAGAGGATGCAAGACTGAACCCAAGGTTAACAAAGCATATGCATTTTCCTCAACGTCCAAGAAACCATATTCCAAAATGTAGAACAAACTAACCAACAAAACATTAAACAAAATTCTTATTTCCTCATGGCACTAATTAGCAGTAACCAGATGTATAACAGAAATTAGATAGAACAAAGTGAAGAGCAGAACTCAAACCATCAAGCAAGCATTCCTAATCTCATGTTGTAGGCCACCACTAGCAAAACACACACACTATTCCTTACCTTCCTCGCAAATCCACTCCTGTGGAAGTTCCTCTTTGCACCAGCAGCATAGCAGCTCAGTAGAACAAACTTGCATTAGCTCAACTTTGCCTTTCAAAATTCCATAAATGCTTTAGCTTCACCCTCCACTTCTGTGTTTATAGATATTACTCATGGGAGGTGGCATATGGCAATGCAACCATCTGGATTTCACCAAGGAGGTGCCACTTAACAATGCAGCCACTTGTCCCCGTCTTTCTCTAGTGAAGTCGTGGCATTCTGCCATGTTTTCTGGCAACTGTTGGTATTCTAGTCGATCACCCTTTTCATGTGATTTATCACAAATTTCAAAATTCTGAACAGTCACAACCACGATAGACTACCTTTCCTTGATGATCGATTGCAATTTTGCCTTTCCAGAAAAGACGGTCAATCACCCCACTAGTGGACGATCGACCGCTTTCGAATTGGTTACAATATGTATAAAATTGCTTTGGAACTGGTCGATCAGCCCCTTCAACTGATCGACTGCTTCCAAAGTGGTTAAAATCTATTTTAAGCGTGATCGACTACCACCATACTTCTGATCAACCACCCTTCTATAATATCTCACCTTTACTTAATTTATCATTCTTCCTTAAGCCACAATATTACTTTTTTTTATTTAATGGAAATTTCAGTCTTCCAATTCACATGTGAAACTTCTAAAACAGATCAAGGGTACAATTTATTATTGCTAAACACATTTTCTTTGATAAAACATGTGTTACACAAAATTCTTTACACTACACACATGAATTTTCCCAATATTACATTCTCTCATCCTTAATAAAATTTTGCCCTCAAAATTCAACTAATGGCATAACTCCGGATATTTGGATTTCATGTCTTCCTTTCACTCCCATGTAGCCTCCTCGGTTGAATGATTTTGTCATAACATCTTAACTAGCGGAATCTGTTTGTGTCGAAGTTCCTTAATCCTTGAATCTAGAATTTAAACTGGTTTTTCTTCGTAACTTAAGCTTAGTTGAACTTCCACATCTTCTTAAGGTATCATTTGAATTAAATTCCCGAGGCAATGCATCAACATGGACACATGAAATACATTATGAATTCCCTCCATAGATGCTAACAATTGTAATTGATATGCCATCTTTCCTATTCTTTTTGTGATTGAAAACGGATCAATATATCTTGGACTTAGTTTTTCTTTCTTCTCAAACCGCATAACTCCTTTAAACGATGATATTTTGAGAAATACTAAATCCCCTTCACTGAACTCCAAATCCCGACGATGATGATCTGCATAGCTTTTCTAGCGACTTTGAGCAGCAAATATCCTTTGTCGAATAATAGCAATTGTTTCAGCGATCTATTGCACAATATCAGTTCCATACAATTTTGCTTCTTCTACCTCATCATAATGCAATGGAAATCGACATTTTTCTGCCATACAAGGCTTCATAAGGTGCATCTCAATTGTAGCTTAGAAGTTGTTGTTGTAAGCAAATTCTAGCAAAGGCAACATCTTTCCCCATCCGACTTGGAATTTTAACATGCAAGACCACAACATATCTTCCAAGATTTGAATTGTTTGCTTGCTTTGACCATCTGTTTGCGAATGAAAAGCAGTGCTAAACTTCAATTTAGTACCAATTGCCTTGTTTAAACCCTTTCAAAATGTAGAGGTGAATCTTAAATCCTGATCAGATACGATTGAAACTGCTAATCCATATAATCGTATAATCTCTTTGACATATAGGTCTGCGAACTGGTTCATCTTATAAGTCATCTTCACTGGCAAGAAATGAGCAACTTTTGTCAGTCTGTTGATAATTACCCAAATTGCATCATGCCCTCTCATGGTCTTAGACAATCCTATGACAAAATGCATGGTAATCTGCTCCCACTTTTATTCTGGTATAGGCAAAGGTTGCAATGTTCCTCCAAGCCTTTGATGTTCTGCCTTCACTTGTTGGCACACTTGACACATTTCCACGTATTGGGCACTATCACTCTTCATTCCTAACCACCAATAATGCAATGTGAGATCTTTGTATATTTTGTTACATCCGAGAAGAATAGAAAAGCTTGAAGTATGAGATTCTCTTAATATTTCTAAGCGTAACTGTGAACTCTTTGGCACGTACTATCTATTTTTAATGCCTGTATCTGGTTTTGAATGTTGTCTTCAGAATATTATTTGATTTAACTTTTAACTAATAATATCCCAACCAAAGATCAATCTTTGAAAAGTCACTTGCAACTGATCAAATAAATCGTCAATTCAGAGCAAAAGATATCTATTCTTGATCGTTACTTTATTCAGCTCACAGTAGTCAATACACATCCTCATTGATCCATTTTTCTTCTTTACCAATAGAACCGGCGCTCCCCAAAGTGAGAAACTAGGACGTATAAACCCTTTGCTAATTAATTCTTCAAGTTGGATTTTGTAATTCTCACAATTTAGTTGGCGCCATTCTATATGGATTTTTCAAAATAGGTTATGTACTAGGATGTAGATCAATAACAAATTCAATCTCTTTATCAGGCGGCAACCCAGGAAGATCATCTGAAAAGACTCCCACAAAAGTTCTGAACCATTGGAATTGCTTCTAACTGTGCTTTTGATGCCACCGTTATGTTCATCTCATTCACAAGAAATCTTTCGCATCCATTTTCAATAATTGGTCCGCCTTAATCACAGAAAGCACTACTAATTGGCCTTTTTCCTTGACTCTATAAAATGTGTATTGTTCACCACCAGGAGGGGCAAAGTAGTAGACTTCTCTCCTTATACAATTAATAATTGCATGATGATGGGATAACCTGTCCATAATAATATCATATCATTTCATATCCATGACAATGAGATCGTCATGAAATATACAGTTGTTTATTTTAACTGCATATGCCTTTAGAATACCACTGGTAGTCAAATAATCACCCGAGGGTAAAAGTACTCTATACTCACTTTTTACAGAACAGAGAAACAAATTACTTTCGTGCAAAATCCAGTCGCAATGAAAGAGTGAATAGCTCTAGAATCAAATAGAAGATGAGCAACTATATTATTAACATAAATTATACTTGACATGACCAGAGAAATAATTCATTTTCAAACCACAATTCAAATGAAAGAAAAGAGTAATTAACTCCTAAATCAAATAGTACATATACAGTTACTTTATAACATAATTCATACCTGACACGACTACAGGCTGATCTTCCTCTTCCTCGTTCCCATATAATGAGAAAACCCTTGGTGTTGCCTTTTTTGGTTCTCTCATCAAAGTTAGACAAACTCTAGTGACTTGCCCCGACTTTTCGTAGTTAAAACACGGTCTCGAACCTACTTTGCACTCTCCATAATGATTCTTCTTGCATTTTGGGCATTGATTAGGCTGGTCTGTTCTAACATTGGATGGAGCAGCAGCTTCAGTCATGATACGTTTGTCCCTTCTTTGTTGTTCTTCGTTTTTGGATGGCCTTTTCATCCCTTTGTTTGCAAGTGGCCCTCCTCATTGTTGTTGACTCTGATTATTCTTCAAGAATCTCTTATTTATCTCTCGATGCCTCGCCATCATTAATTCAGCATTCTCCACCTCAAGTGCCTTTGAGACAATCTTTGCATAGGGGACATCTTGAGTGCCAAAGATCTTAACACCTCTGAAGATTTCCACTTTTAATCATTGCACAAACTGATGGACTTTATGTTCATTCCTTGCTACAAGGTGTGACGCGAACCAAGATAATGGTTCAAATTTTTGGATATATTTTGATACCGTCCTGGTTTGACGTAACTATATGAATTCCACCAATTTCTTCGTTCAAATTGTGTGGTTGAAATATTTCACGTAAAATAGTTCTTTGAATTTGTCCCATGTTAGAGCTTGGACATCCTGTGCTGCCTTAATAGAGTCCTACCAGAATCTCGCATCCTGGAGCAACAGATATGCAGCACATGAAACTTTCTTAGTCTGTTTAATCTTTGCATAGTTAAACATATCTTCCAGGGACCATATCCATTCCTCGACTCCTGTGATGTCAACAACATTTCCATTAAAACTGGGAGGTTTAAGTCTTTAGAATTTCTCTCACCCGGCCTCTTCAGGAACTACTATGGGACGATGATTCCCATTACCATTATCTCTTTCTATAATCCACTCAATATATTAAAATTGTTGCTCCATTATAGCAGTTAGTCATCCAATTGCTTCATTTCTTTCGTCCTGATTACCAACATTTTCTTGGCCCATAGCATTTTCTTGCCCACCAATAGTTTCATTCCTCGCATTATCATTTTGTACATTTCCTCTTCGCTCCCCTCACCATTCTATAGTCCTACACAATTTCATATTATGAAACGATAAGTTAAACAAAACAATTTAACTAATAAAACTAAACTTACAGTCGAAGGAGTATTTCACAATAAGTCTTGCGTTACCAATAGTTTACAGAACCACATTTGACTCGGTTATGCTCTGATACCATATTTGTAACATCCCTTTTTTACCCTTATCCTTTCCGTTAGCCGTATAAAAAATTTTACTTTTTAATTATTAAAAACATGTGAAGGGAAAAGCAGAGTAAACAAAAGTGGAATTCAAAAACGATTTAAAAACATAAGTTTACCTCGATAACAAAACATACATAGTTAACAAAACATTTACAACTTAAAAGCCGTTTAAAGTAATCACCATTAACTATTTGAAATAATCACATTTTCCTTTTATTGAGCCATATCTCCCAAGTAACACATGTCGGGTAACACAAGTACTCATCGTGTCCTGCTCCTTCCATATATACTTTGCTAGGATCATAATCGTCACCTACATCACAAAATAAAACTATGAACCTAACGCCCAGTAAGAGCTAGAATAAAATGCAATGATCAATGTATGCTTATGTAGTCTGTCTCAGAAAAGAATCTATCTTTTTTGGCTTTTCGTTTACGTTTTACTTGTTAGTTCAAACATTGGAGATTTCTAGTACAGAAGCAAAAATGCACCTTATAGTTCATGTTAGGCTTAACCGTCACTCAATCCCGACGTGGGATAAGTTGTATCCATCAGGAGTGTTACCACCTAGGACTGTCACTAATCTCTCGAACCCCCACATGCTCATTTACATTTATTACATTCATTTCATTTAAAATGCAATACATGTGTATGCCATCTTTTCATATGCCTTACTCATGATGCATGTAATGTATGTACTTCAAACATTATATAAATCTCAGCAATTAACAGATTGTACAACAAGAGACATATCATTACAGATAGTAAAGTTGAGAATATAACTTGAAGTAACGTATCATGAGCCAAAGCTGAGAGCAATTTATCCATTTTAACAACTTAAGCATACCTAAGACTAACATGCTGCATTTACTCAAATTCTAAAAGTAAAACAGAGAGCATTGAAATAATTTTATTAAGCTATAAATAATAAAGAACAACAAAAAACTTTTTCCTATGCGATCTTTCAAAGCAGTAATTAAAATAAAGATTTTCATTTCATTAACGGAATATGAACCATCAATGTTGACTTCCAAATAGTGAGAGAAATAACTAACAACCACTCCCACATTGACTATTTAGCATAGCAGTAACCATTAACCAACAAGAGGATACCAGATTGAACCCAATGTTAATAGAGCATATGCTTTTTCCTCAACGTCCAAGAAACCATATTCCAAAATGCAGAACAAACTAACCAACAAAAGATTAAAGAAAATTCTTCTTTCTTCATGGCACTAATTAGCAATAACCAGATGTATAGCAGAAATTAGACAGAACAAGTGAAAAACAGAACTCAAACCATCAAGTAAGCATTCATAATCTCATGATGTAGACCACCACTAGCAAAACACACACACTATTCCTTACCTTCCTCACAAATCCACTCCTGCAGAAGTCCCTCTTTGCACTAGCAGCACAGCAGCTAAGTAGAACAACCTACAGCAGCATGAGTTTTCCTTTCAAATTCCATAAATGTTTTAGCTTCACCCTCCACTTCTGTGTTTATAGATATTACTCATGGGAGGTGGCACATGGCAATGCAACCATTTGAATTTCACCTAGGAGATGCCACTTAACAATGCAGCCACTTGTCTCCATCTTTCTCTAGTGAAGTCGTGGCATTTTGCCATGTTTTTCGGCAACTGTTGGTATTTCGGTCAATCACCCTCTTCACGTGATCGACCAGAAATTTCAAAATCCTAAACAGTCTTGACCACGATCGATTGCCTTTCCCTGATGATTGACCGCAATTTTGCCTTTTCCAGAAAAGCCTGTCAAAAGTCGAAGGTGTATACATATATATCTGTGTGTGTGTATATATATATATAATTTGAAAATTACGAAATCCAAGTGAAAGTCAATCAAAACTAATCCAAACCAAGCCTTAATTGCCTAAAATTGATCCCAAACTGAGTGCAAAATCAAAAAATATCTAAGATCAAAATGGAATAGAGTTGAATTGATCAAAAGTGAAAAGATCAGTTCAATTTTAATTCGATTGGAAACCAACTTGATTTGATTTTAGATATTAAAATTTCAAAATCCAATAAATTAGTTCAGTTCCAATTAAGGGTGGAAATTGAATTGGTCCCACTTCTATATGTTGGTGCAACCCAACATGAAAAATATTTATCCTGGACTAGCTTATGAGCCAGATATTGGTTTAAAAGTTGACTAACCATATCTTAGACCATCTGTTTTTTGTGGCCTTGAGTTTGAATATAAGTCAATGTCAAGGCTAGTTGGAGTAGGGTTGGGCAAAATGAGGGCTCAAATTGAGTGAACTAGGCTAGCTTGGGCTAACCCATTTATGAGGTTCAATTTACATGCTTGTAGGTGGTGCGAATGATGTATCATTAAAAAAATAAAATCATCATTTGGTTAATCTAGTTTTGAAGCATATAATCAAAGTCTACCAACTAGATCGATTAAATTATCACAAACTAAATCACCCAACAATAAAACTCATCTAATTAACTGAATTACTTAAACAAACACAGATTTTAGTTTGCTTGGACATTCTAGTCGTGAGTAGCTTACATGCTTGGATACCCCCCCGTTAACCCCTTGATGTTCATGGTCACTTCTTTCCTGCCCGTTCCTTCCCACTAGAACCCTGTACAGTGCCATTTCTAAGAGACGGTCCCTTTTAAGAGGGCCTTGGAAGCCCACGAAAGAGAGCCTAGCTAGAAAACAGATCGAGTTAGATGAGAGATCCATTCACCGTTGACCGCAAGGTGTTTCCTCCACAACACTGACGCATTATTGGTCTGTCACGCTCCATCGCCTGCGCTTGCCGTCACTCTATTCTAGTGGGATCACAGCGTTCGTGTTCATGTAAATTCCAAGCAATGGAGAGAGACAGAGAGCAACGTTTCCCGCAATCTCTGTTTGTCTCTCACTGCATATTCCTCGCCTCTCTGAGAATTTAAATTCCATGAAAGCTACGACGGAGAGAGTTCGAATTCTCTGAGAGGTAGAGTGTGTGGTTATTTATTGGCTCTGGATCCTTCCTAGTCTTGCAGAGTAAATGAGTTGTAGCTATTGAAGCTTCGGACCAGGCTGATCAGTTGGCTTCTCGATAATCGCATTCGCGTTCATTTGTGTGTTGAATGCTCTGCTCGGAGAAAATCTAGGTCAGGTCAGTTGCATAAGTTTAGTGATCAGACATAGATTTTTTTGATTGGTTGATTTATTTTGTTGACTAGAGCTCAATTTGGTTAGAAGCTTGCAAGATCTGATTTTCCTTTGTCTGTTCGTGGAAGGTTCATCATTTTTTCTCCTCGTTTCTAAGTTTAGCGTCATTGCTGGGAAAGATCGCTTTTGTAGAAAATTGAATGCAAGCTCTTTTGACTAGATCTATCTGAATTATATATTAGATTTTAATCCTACAATTTGGTTATTTTGGGGAACATATTTGTTCTTACGATTTCCTGTATAGATTACGAAATTTGGCGGTCAGGTTTTTATTTTTATTTTTACTTTTCTTTTGGCATCATTTATGTTAGAAGAGCGTATTTGACGTTCATAATGCTTAAACGTTCGCTGTAATAGCTGTCTTATTGTAGAGAATCGAGATAGTCAATGGAGTATTAAAGCGTTCATCATTTCTTATTCTCCTAACATAAACTCGATGGAGCGTGGTTGATCTGCACCATGAATAATGCGTATATTTTTTGTTACTTGTTAAACGTCAAAGCATTTGAGCATTCTTTGCTGGCAAATATTTGCTTTTAAACTTTTAATACTAGCTGATGTCAATATCTTCCCTGCAGATTCAATTTTTTGATACAACACTTTATGGAGGAAGACCAATGAAAAACGGAATGACAGAATGCAGCGTTTGCCATTCCAAGTTGGTTTCTCCCTCTACGAGAACTGTGTCGAGGGCATATGACCGGCATAAGAGCAGAATAACATCAAAGCAACGTGCACTAAACATCTTCTTGGTTGTTGGTGATTGTGTCTTGGTTGGTTTGCAGGTAATTGTTGTTCCTAAACTTTAAACCAGTTTTTCCCTCTTAATGGTGCAACAGAAGTCAATATCCACATGGATGGAAAAGGATGCCAATCTTTTCTTTTATTTTTTTATCAAGAAAAATTTTATGGAACATGTAGTTTAGTGTCCTATTTCATGAAATTCTCTATCGCAGGCTAAATGAATAGAGTCCAAGTATTACTGGTAAAGTTAAGTGGCAGTGGTTTTTAGTTGGGTGGATCAAATCATAAATCGACTGCTAATTTTTGCCTTTTGAGTTTTAAATTTGAGAATCTTATTATTGCAAAATTGGTGCTGCTATGGCAATGTAGCAACTGGAAAGGAATGAATCAAGAGACTTCATTGGTGGGAAGATGATAATTAGCATGATAATCCATATTCAACTTCTTTGAGACGTCGTGGCATATATTAGCGTGATGTTGATTTACATGTTTAAAGTTTGCACGATGTACAAGTTTCTAAAAGATTGGAGGGCAATGTTTTATTTTTTTATTAGAAATGAATTGAATTCAGTTTTATAAACTGTACATAAGATGGAGCCGATAAGAAATTCTCTTGATAAATATAGAACAACGATATATCTTAGGTTTTGCTATGTCCATTAATTTTAAAAAGACAAAGAAGGAAGGGTAATTTCTAAAATGGTTGGAAGTGGATACCCAATTAATTTAATCAAAGAGGAGAGTTTCAATGATGCAGCCAAATAATCCAAGGTTGGTGAAACACCTTTTTGTCCAAAGGATTTTTTTTTCTTTCTTTCATCAAAAACATAACTCCAAAAACTCAAAATGTATGAATGTGACATCCAAGGCCGCTCAAAGTTTGGAAAAAAATCAAACCAATCTCTTGACTAAACTCACATTGGATTATCATGGGGAGTCTCAGCCAGACTCACATGTGAGAATTTGGCTGTTCTTTATCTTCTCTCAAGCGGTGGAGATATTTTATGAAAAAGTTTCTTTCATGGTTATTGATTCTGACATATTTAATTTGTCCGCTCTACCAGCCTATTCTGGTTTATATGTCCAAGGTGGATGGAAAATTCATGTTCAGCCCAATCAGTGTTAATTTTTTGACTGAGACTGCAAAGGTTCTCTTTGCCATCGTCATGCTTATAATCCAGGTACATTCAATATTTTTGTGAATTATGCTAACTGTATATGAATTTGCATAGAAAATGTATCTGCTATGTCTGTTTCCATGTTCCACTCTTGTTCAAAATGGAAATTTAGTGTTTGTAATGAAGTGGCAGTAACTTGTGAATCTTTTTGAGCAATAACTTTGGTATATTAGTGTTAGTTAAATGGGCAGTTGGTTAGAGAAAGACTGGAAGAGGGATCAATAAAGTATGTATTTCAAATTCTTGGAAGTTGTAAAAGAATGTTTGATGCTATATTAAATAGATGTTGATGATTTTCAAGCGGCCATTCTTCTATTAAGTTTTCTGTTTGTTCTGCAGTCTAGGCATCAGAAAGTAGGGGAGAAACCTCTTCTCTCAATCTCTACATTTTTGCAGGTATTAGTTTCCTCCGTCATGTTATGTTCTATTAACTGATCTAATTTCCAAAGTGAGAAGCTTTTAAAAGAGTGGTATATGTTGTTTTTATGACATTGGGTATCAGATTTTTACAAATATATAAAGAATTTGCATTCATCTGAGGAAGTAATCTCTTACAAAAGGAATATAATATTTAAAGAAATATTATTGCTAGCAAAACAGCTGCCTTGTTGTTCTAGATGCTGGAATTTCTAGAGAAACATGACTTGGAGATAGGAATTAATAAAAAATATGTTTTCCTTAATGTATGCACTAGTCATGTATGTCAAATTACTGGTGTGAGATCTAAAAGGAATATGGTCCGATATTTTCTTAGTAAAAGTAAATGTTGGATGTCCAACACGTTTGCCTTTTCGTGTAACATTGCCATCAATGCAATCCATTTTACACCTTGCAAATCATAACCGCAACAAAGCTATTTGGATACAAAATCATCCAGTGAACTCAGACAAACTGTTGCTTGTGGTCTGGCTGACCTCCTATTTAGCATGACATTAGCTGCTTTGATCTGAATTTAAGTTTACCAATGGGAGTTCATGTTCTTTATGCTTATTCACATTGCTCATCTCAATAGATTTGATCCACTCGTAAAAGTTAAGCACCTCAATTTCCAATGCCATAATGCATATGGCGTCACCTGTGTGGTTATTATTTTGCAGATTTTTTATTTTTGTTGTCACTTTTGTCTCTATGATTTAAACTTGATTTTATAATCTACTTGTTTCATTCACTTTTAATGTTTCACTCATCTTTAAGTCATCTTCTTGTCTTTGACAGTGTTGGATTTCAATTGTCTTTTCTTGAGCTGTTTTATGATATCTTTCTATCCTACGGTATTGTTCCTTCACTCGTCAAGAACTGGTACTGTTCCATCTTTTTGCAGGCAGCTCGCAACAATGTCCTTCTTGCTGTACCTGCACTTCTATATGCCATTAACAACTATTTAAAGTTTACTATGCAGGTATAACTCCAATAGTGCTTTGCATCTTAAATTATATAATTAAAAATGATATACTTGTTCAATTATTCGTTGAATAACCGTGTCTCACCATGTAAAAAGGGTCTTGAATTGCATGAATGCATTCTTTTGGTCATATTTAGGGATTTATATCAGTCCATTTGGATTTGTTATCTCTTCCCAATAGTATATGTTTTACTTTGAATGACTACGGTAAGCCCTTTACACACTACTTTCAAATATGATATAAAGGTGAATATTACTGATAAAGGTGAATATAAAAGTGAATATTCCTTGTGGCAGGAAAGATCTGTTGACTATTACAGATCAAAATTCTGCCAAAATATGGATACATAGCAGCCAATGAAAAGGGAATTGCAGGGAAGTTGACGAGGAATTGCAGGGAAGTTGACTATCGTCAACTCTGTAAAATAAAAATAAAAAAACAGAATTGGAGAAGAGAAAATTGAGGGAAGAAGAATGGAGGAATGGAAATATCAACAGCAGAACATAAGGGAAGGAAATGGAATCGTTGTCAAGAAAACATTCGGGAGAGAGGTCGAAGGATGTTGGAGTCTACTTTCGATTTTTTTTTTTTTCTGATTGTGAAAAAAATTCAATGAGGACGGCAGAGATTGTCAAGGTTCAGGAAACTGCGATGGTGGACGATGCTGTGGTTTGGAGGAGAGTGAGAACATTGTGATAGAGAAAGAAAAGGATAAGATTTTAGGAAACGATTTGTTATAGAAAAGGGAAATCAAGAAAACTGAAGAGAAGAAGGAGAAATAGGAGAGAGGAGATCAAGTTACCAATGGAAATTTATGAGGGAAATGAGAAATTATATTAGTGGGTTGGTGTTGGGTTAGTTGTTTGTGGTTAGTAGTTGGTAAAAGTTAATGTTGCATGTAATGGGTTATTTATTGTGACGTTAGGGGAGGGGAAGGGACATGGAGAAATCACAAAGTGAGAAGTGGGAGAGAGCAGATCTCTCGAAAGTCTGTAGTCTTCGTTGTCTTATATTAGTGTTCTGGAGTTTATTTTCTGTCAAGTGTTCTTATTGTTCTATCGATTACAAGGCTCATATCATTGGTATCATAGCAGAATGTTACCTCTATGAAAAAGGCTAGTCGCAAGGGAGATAGTAAGGAAGGCTCGGCGGAGGACAAAGTTGGGCAGGTCCAGGAGGAGATGAGAATGGAGATGGGTTCCCTGCGTGAAGGCGTGTCCCTGGAGATGGGAGCATTACGGGCGGACGTCTCCGCCATTCTTGAGTAGTTAGCCTCTTTGTCGACAAAGTTACAGAAAGAGGATGCTCCTCTGTCGAAGGTCGTGGGAAAGAACAAGGCTGGGGAAGACGAGTCGATGGGAGAGAAAATTGGGTCTCACCGAAGCAGGGTATTCGGTGACAGAAAAGACTGGGGCAGAGTATCCGGCGATAGAGAAGACCCTCGACGAGATTGGCCGACGCAGGAAGGTCGCGCGCACACAAGGGAGGAGCAGCGACGCAACTTGTCCTCCAGCAAACCGCGACCCCAGCAACTGGAGATGCCGGTGTTCGCGAGCGGAGACCCAAACGAGTGGGTCTTCTGCATGGAGCGATTTTTCAACGTACAGGGATGGAGTGAGGCAGAAAAAATGACAACAATGCCTATGTACTTGGAGGGAGAGGCTTTAGCATATTTCTAATGGGAGGATGGCCGAAGACCATTTCGGGAATGGACGGATTTTAAATTTCAATTAGTGGACAGATTTCGATTATCTCAAGAAGGAACTTTATCTGAGCGTTTTTGGGCCCTTCGACAAGATGGATCCGTAAGGGAATATCGGCAACAATTTGAAAAATTGTCATCACCTTTTCGGGATATACCCGAACATATGTTGGAAGTCCAGTTTGTGAATGGGTTACGAATAGATATTGCAGAATTATTAGTTTTCAAACCTACCAGGCTGGGGCGAATAATGCAGACAGCACAAAGAATTAAGGATAAATTCGAGGTTCTCAGAGGAAATAAAAATATGGGGGAGTATCGCGAGTAGAAGCCTCAAAATTCGCTTAGCTCCCATTGTCAGTATTCAGCAAGAACCATGAGGGGAAGACTCAACCCCCAGCCGATAACCTTAACAAATCCAGTCGTCCAAGGTTTGGATGGGAGAGGCCAGACTGCTACAACAAAGGTGGTTCCTAAAGCTCAGTTCAGAAGATTGACAAATTCAGAATTATAGGAAAAAAGAGATAAAGGTTTGTGTTACCGTTGCGATGAGAAATATAGCATTGGGCATCGTTGTAAGTTATGAGAATTATAACTATTAATTTGTCGCGACATGGGCGACGAAGAAACCGATAGTGGAGTCATAGAAGTTGAAGGGGAGGAGGAGGCAGACTCATTACCCAGTGCCGTTGAGTTATCAATTAATTATGTGCTCGGTCTCACACCATCTAAAACTATGAAGTTATTAGGCATCATCGATGGTATGTCAATTATTATTTTAATCGATAGGGGCGAAACCCACAATTTCATTTCAACCGAACTGGTTCAAAAGTTTAATTTTAAATTGGACATAACGGGCAGTTATGAAATTTTAATGGGCATGAGGTTTTCTGTCAAACGCGAGGGAATTTGTCGGGGAGTACAATTGGAGCTGCAATGACTTGAAATTGTGGATGATTTTCTACCATTGGAATTGGGCAGTTCCGACATTATCTTAGGAATGCAATGGTTGCAATCGTTGGTGATATGCAAGTAAATTGAGCTTCATTCACAATGAAATTTATGGTGGGTAACAAACCGATAACTTTGCAAGGTGACTCAGGGCTTTGTAAGAATTTGGTATCTCTGAAGGCCCTGATGACCACCCTTAAAAAAGGGGTGAAGGAGTATTAATTGAATGTTGTAACATACAGTTGGAGGAATCCAAACCTGCACCCTAGGTGGAAATACCAAAGGCAATTCAGAATCTTTTGGATAGATATTCAGAGGTGTTTATGTCACCCACAGGGCTTCCTCTTGTCCGTTCCCATGATCACGGTATCACTTTAAACGAAGGCCAACTTCCTGTTAATGTTAGACCGTACAGGTATCCTCATATACAAAAAAACGAGATCGAACGACTAATTTTTGAAATACTAGCTGCAAGAATTATTCGACACAGTTGCAGCCCCTTTTCTAGTCCCGTTTTATTGGTCAAGAAGAAAGATGGAAGCTAGCTTTTTTGTGTGGACTATCGCGCCCTTAACAAGGTGACAATTCCAAATAAATTCCCAATTCCTGTTATTGATGAGTTATTGGATGAGTTGCATGGGGCCCAAATATTTTCCAAGCTCGACCTTAAGTCTGGGTATAATCAGATTCGGGTTTGCCCAGAAGATATTCCCAAGACTGCTTTTCGCACCTATGGGGGGCTCTACGAGTTCTTAGTCATGCCGTTCGGCCTCACGAATGCTCCATCAACGTTTCAGGCGGTAATGAATGATGTGTTCTGAAATTTCTTACGCAAATGTGTTTTGGTTTTCTTTGATGACATTTTAATATACAATGCGGATATGGACTCGCATTTACACCACTTAGAGCATGTATTGGAGACACTACAGAAGCATAACCTTTATGCTAATCGGGCTAAATGTCAATTCGCACAGCCCCAAGTAGAATATTTGGGACATGTCGTGTCGGATGAGGGGGTGGCGACCAATCAATCCAAAATCCAGGCTATGGTCCAGTGGCCTATTCCGCGCACGATCAATTCGTTGAAGGAGTGGTCAATCATGGTCTATACATATTGTAAAGTTTAAAATGAGCAGTCGATCGGTGAACGACCAGTATTTGGTAATAAATTGCTCTTGGGCTGAAGGGCGGTCGATCATGGGGAAATGGTGGTCGATCGGCTTCAAGATAGAATAAGCTATAGGTTGAACTTGTTGTTGATCAATTGAATGGTGGTCGACCAAAATGTATGAAAAGCCACCGACTCATTCAAAAATGCCATGTTCTAATTGGTTAAATCGTGATGAATCATCACACTTAAGCTTTGGTGTGAAAACACCTCTAGCTTAAAAGCTGGAGGAGGTAGTTTATACGTTCAGAAGATGAACGTTTGAGGGGAAAAAGGATGAAAGTTTGAGTGGAAAAAGGATGAAAGAATTCTCTCATCGTAAAGCTAGTGTCGGGTCTACTTAGGAGACCTACATGATAATGCATCCATTTCCTCGATAGGGGAATTGGGTGAAGGTTCTATCTAAGAGTACCAGATGATGTATCTNCTCGATAGGGGAATTGGGTGAAGGTTCTATCTAAGAGTACCAGATGATGTATCTTTTTCCTTAGACCGATGTTTTCCAATCGTTATGAAATGTTATGGACTAAAAAGGAATAAATGTAAAAAGAAAAGATATGCATGATTATATACTGTACAACATATGCATACCATATTCACATAGTGCTGGGTTTGATTAGGAGACCTACATGATCATGCATCCCTTTCCTCGATGGGGGAATTGGGTGAAGGTTCTATCTAAGAGTACCAGATGATGTATCTTTTCCCTTAGACTAATGTTCTCCAATCGTTATGGACTAAAAAGGAATAAATGTAAAAAGAAAAGATACGCATGATTATATACTGTACAATATATGCATACCATATTCATAGTTACTGTTTTAGATATTCGTTCTTACTGAACATTAGGCTCATAGCTTATGACTTGTGATGTAAGTGATGTCACTAGTGGAAAATGAAGAGGAGCAGTGGATGGAGGATTTTCATAGCAAGATATTGTGCTGGTTAAACTAAACGAAAAATGGGTCGCTACAAATATGGTATCAAAGCATAAACAATATGCCCCAAATATTCTAGTTGTTGTTGAGCAAAAAAAAACACTTAGCTCGATTAAGATAGAGACAATGGTCCCGAAAAACCACAAATGTCTACTCTAGATGTTGCAAATGTGACCTCAAATCCTCACTAAAGACCAAAATATCATCAAATAAAGCCAAAGCGAACTTGCACAGAAAAGGCCTAAAAGCATCGTTCATAATTGCCTAAAAAGTCAATGGCGCATTAATAAGGCCAAAAGGCATCACAAGAAACTCATAGTGTCATTTTTGAGTTCAAAATGCTGTCTTAGAAATTTCTTAGGAATGGACTCGTATCTGATTTATGGTCAAGTGTGGAGAAAATTTGTGCCCCGTATAGCTCATCTAATAACTCATCAATCACGGGAATGAAAAATTTATTGTGAATGGTTACTCTATTGAGAGTGCTGTAATCAACCAAAAATTGCTAGCTACTGTCCTTTTTAACTAATAATACAGGGCTAGAGAATGATTTACAACTATGTCGAATTATCTCGGCCACCAGCATCTCATGTACAAGCCTTTCAATCTTGTTTTTCTATATATGTAGATAGCAATAAGATCACACACTAATCGGAGACTAATTTTCCTTTAATACAATGACATGATCATGAGCACATACGAGTTGTAATCCCAATGGTTGTATTAAACAAAGTCTGGAAATGGCCAATGAGTCGCTGAACTTCTTCAGCTATGGATTCTAAAGATACAAAGTCATCTTCTGTTAACCGCAAGTTATAACATTCCAATAAATCCCCTTCTCCTCCCCTTTAATCACCTTCATCAATGCTTTTAGGGAAACTAAATTTTGGAAAGGCCTAGATCCCCTTGTAGACCAGTTCATAGATCTTTGGGCTTCGATTACCAAGGAATTGAGACTTTACAAATAAAGCCCGAGGATTAGTCAGTCGTATAGGCTAATTACCCACAATAAAGTTCATTGTTAACAAAGCCCAATTCACACGCATATCTTCCAAGGTCTGAAGCCACTGCATTCCTACATAATATCAGAACTTCATAGCTCTAAGGGCAAAAAATCTTCCTGAATGTCAAGCTCTTGTAACTTCAATCGAATAACCCGACAAATCCCTGAACTTTTGACCGACAACCCCTGTGCCCATTAAACTACCATAACTACTATTATTATCTAAGCCCAAATTAAAACGTGAACAAGCTCTGATGAAATGAAAATTGTAGATTGCCCCACTGTCAAATAAGTCAACCACTGATGTACCTCCTATTTCCCCGGCAACTTCATGGTCTTTGCGGAGGTTAGACCCACCACCGAATTTACCGACAATTCCACAGTTGATGGAAACCAGAAATAGATTGGGTAATTCCTCTTCCCCTCTTTTTGAAATCTCATCTTTATTTTCCTCCTCAACCACATCGTGGTAGATCAACACTTGTAGTTCTCGTAACTTACAGCGATGACTGATAATATACTTCTCATTGCGTCGATAACAAAGCCCATTCTCTCGTTTAGCTTGTAGTTCAGCGTTAATGAATCTCCTGAATTAAGTGTTCGACTTAGTAGCAACTGACTTCACTGTTGATTATCCGTGATTGTCACTGCCTTTCGTTGTTGGATAATAGGGTGGCGGATAAGAATTGGGTTTGGAGCTAGTCATAGTAACTATGGGTCCATCGGTGTAAATGAAATTTGTGTTCATCAAAGGTGGTGTTCGGGTCCTTCCAACTGCTTTACCACTGTTAAGGTTAGTTATGTTGTCATATATTCATTGAGCTGTCAGTGTAATTTGACTTAACCCAACCGGCCTGATTACCATCAACTCAACTCTCATGTCAGTGCGCAACCCATTTAAAAGGGTAAATGACAAATCAACCATCGTGGTTTGAGGTCAATGACAAGTCAACCACTATGGTATTTTTTTTTAACAAGTTAACCACTCACGTATGTTAAAATGACAAATCCAACATCACATAGACGTTTACCATTAAAATGCCAACGTCCGAACGTCGGAACGACGCGCTCTGGCGTTTTAAAGAATTCAGAACGCCCAACGCGGGGCATTATGAATTTCTGAAGAATTCAGAACGATTTTGCGGCGTCTCATTTTCGCTGTCTGTCCATTTCCGTTTTCAGACACAGCGAATTTCGCGGTCTCTTATGGCTAGAGACCACGAGAAATCGCAGTCCCTAGAGCAAGAGACCGCGAAATTCGCGGTCCCTAGAGCAACTAGGGACCGTGAAAAACTTTCCAATACTGGATTTTAATCAGCTGCTGAAATTTAAAGGCAGATTTCAGGCTGACGCTGAAAAAAACCTAGATTTTATCATAGTAGAAAAATAATACAGAGTTTCTGCAGATAAAAAAATTTAAAAACAAAGTAGAGGAAAAAAATGAAGAATTTACGATGATTTTTGTTAAATAGACATGGAAAATGGCCTGTCGGAGAAGAAACTGATGGGAAGATCCAATCGGAGGTAATGTCATGATAGACTGAAGATGAGTTAAAGTCAATGAGGCACATTTTATAGAATCTGAACAAAAAATATGAAATCCACCATGGAAGTGCTAGAGAGAGAAAGAGGAGAGAGAGAGAGAAGAATTGGAAGGTTGACCAAAAACAAACCTTGCTCTAGGGATCATGAATTTTGCGGTCCCTAGGTGCTCCAGGGACCGCGAATTTTGCGGTCCCTTGCTCCAGGGACTGCGATTTCTCGCGGTCTCTAGCCATAAGAGACCGCAAAATTCGTTGTGTCTGAAAATAGAAATGGACAGACCGCGAAGATGAGACGCCGCGAAATCGTTCTGAATTGATCTGAAATTCAGAACGCCCCGCGTTGGGCGTTCTGAATTCTTCAAAAAGTCGGAGCGCGTCGTTTCGGCGTTTGGATGTTGGCATTTTAACGGTAAACGTCTATGTGATGTTGGATTTGTCATTTTAACATACGTGAGTGGTTAACTTATTAAAAAAAATACTATAGTAGTTGACTTGTCATTGATCTCAAACCACTATAGTTGATTTGTCATTTACCTCATTTAAAAATTGAGCTTCAAGTATGTGATCTGGGTATGTCACCGAAAGGAGTGGCTAATTTCTCAAACTGCAATCGATATTCCCTCACAGTGCCTTCTTGCCTCACTGCCAAAAAACGTTCAGAAAGTGTCTCTTCATGCGAAGATCGAAATCGGTTCAGAAGTTGATTCGTCAAGGCATCCCAATTACGAAATTTTGGACGACCATCCTCCCACTGATAGTGCCTCACAGTCGAGATGCATGACGACGGCATCTAACTTTTCTGCCTCCGTCCAACAATGCAAAGCAAAAAGCGTTTGACTCGAAACACCCCATCATCTGGATCGCGGGTATAATTTCCCACCATTTCAGCGACCGGACGCTGAAAATTCGGCTCTATCACAGAGCTGCCGGATAGTAGCTCCGGATCACGGCGGCCACTGTTCTCACCCATCTCGCCGAACTTAGCCGCAAACTCATGATGGTGGCTCTAGAACCTTCCGTCATCTTCGGACTCGTCTGTCATTTTCTGTTTACTCGTAACAGGAATCCTCACACTCTCTTTACCCAACAGAGAGTTTTATGTCGCGGTCAAGACCACAAGTTTCTCCAGAACAGACGTGAAGTCCGCCCTCAACGCCTTGACTTCGTGAGCGATGCAATGCTCCAAAGTCAAATTCATGTCCGCCTTCGGCATCCCGACTTCGAGAGAGAGCTCCTCACGTAGCGAACCCACCTCCAGTTGCACCTGGCCGACCTCTTCTCGGACTTGGCTGACTCTGTCATCTCTGGCGACGTCCCTTCCGTCTCCCTTCCTTTCAGCCATTGCTATGATACCAGTGTTATGAACCTGTTACAACTCTTCCGACTGTTCAAGAGGTCGGTGTCTCTCCCCCACTATTCTTCACAATTTTCCAATAATCATGCATACTCCTGATACCCATTCATAATTCCCTCTCCCAAACAATACAATAAATTTTCATAAATGCCCACTCTCCCCCACATTAAGGAAAAACCAACAATTATAAATAAATAACTTAAATATGAAAAATTGCAGCAAAGACTCCCTGGTGGCTAGTTTCTTCTCCTCAGCCGCCTAACTTAGGTGGATAACAATGGAGGATGTTTATCATGCAATTGTTCTGAAATCTGCAAATAATGAGATGTTGGGCTTGACTGAAAAATTGAAAGGAAGTTGGGCTAAAAAAAATGTGGAGGAAGGTGGTTATTTTTACTTGGGCTGGATTCAAAAAAGAGTGAAGGAGAATTGGACCATGGAGGCAAATATGCATCATCCTATGGGTTTGGGTTTGAATTCGGATCTCCTTGTGGTATGAGTTACAAATTATTTTTCATGAACTTTGGAGAAGCCATACAATTCACGACCTTGAGGACAAAATTGATTTTAAAGGGTGGGAGTATTGTTGAGAAATATTAAGGGGGTAATTTAGAAATTAATATTAGCGTAGATTATTACAAATAGAAGGGAGGGGTGTGACATGAGGATTCTAAATATTGATGAATGAATTGTTATCCTATTTATTAAAGTTTTTTTAGTATTTGACATTGTTGCGAGGCTTGTGGTTAGTTTTAGAGTTCTTATTCTATTTCTTTTATCATTCCAGCGCTGTGATGGATCCTTATCCTCATGAGCGTCACAAGTAGATGCAGTGGCTTGATACAATTGAACTATATACTGCTCTCTGAATGAAAAAAAAAAGTAAAATTATTTGTTGCTATATGCCAAGCAGTATTTCTTGAAATATGTTTAAATAGTTGTGAAACAAGATAAATGTTGAAAGATTTAGGATTAAGTAGTGATTTAGTGCACATATATGTTGGTTGTTTATATAAGCATTTTGGGCTAAGCCATAGAACTTGACCACGGTTATTCTTTTTGCAGTTATATTTCAATCCGGCAACTGTAAAGATGTTGAGCAATCTAAAGGTATACTATAAATAAATAGCTATTTTATTTTATAACCTTCTATTTTGTACTTTGCCTATACGATAATACTTTCATTTCTGATGAATTCGATACTTATGATTTAAAGTTCCTGATAAAATAAAGCTTTTACTTGATGTATTTTTACATTCACATGTTTTTCTTTTATTGTACAATTAATTTCTACTCTTAAAAGTCTAGAGTTATCGTTCCAAAAAAAAAAATGATAAGAGATCACTTCCTTGGGACAATCTTTATTTATATTAATGAGAGGATGAAAGGACGATAAGTGATACTGTTAAGAGTGTAATAGAGCAAGAAGAATGGGTCTGTGGCAGAACGATCTAAGGGGTAACTTTGGTATTGTACCTTGCGGAGGTGGCATAGTCATCATGGTGCTAGTTCGTGGAGCATTCCTTTGGGAGGATTAGAGGGGACAAGAATAGAGAAGAAAGGCATTCTGAATATTTTTCTACAGCAAGTATTGCTTAGGGTTGTTTATTCCAAGTGTTAACTTATGATAGTTTTCGAGCCAGTGTTTCGTCGGACCTGTGGTGTTGTCGTTTACGTCGTGTGTAGTTTTATTACTTGCTTGGGGTAGTTATTTCAAGTGTTAACTCATGGTAGTTTTTGAATCAGTGTTTCGCTAGACCTGTTTTCTTTTACATTGTGTGTGGTTTTATTGGTGTCATTTCTATGGTGCATTTTGATATTCATCATATACTTTACGAGGGTTAGCATGGTTTGCTATGTGTATCACAAAAGAAAGCTTGATTGGTAATTCTGGTGTGGGCTTACATTCTTTAAAGTGTTTGCTCTCATATTATTATGTTCACTTATTTGTCTTTCTTGTTTAACAATTTAAATATTTCTAGTTTCTTATTCTCTCGTTGTTGTACTTAGATCTATATTTTCATGTACGCCAATAGGAGTATATATTAATTTTTATCATCTTCCAGTTTTGTGATTGTTATAAGAAAGGATTATAGCTTCCCGCTATGACAATGATGTTCAATTTAGTATGATCTTAAGGTTTTAAGGATGTGCAATCACAACATTTTGAATTGGTACCAAGCATGATATGAAAGACGTGCCTGCATGCTAAGGTTGTTGAAAGTAGTCATTTATGCAATGATGTTATGAACTATTATTATCTTCCATCCATCTTTCAAGTCCTCGAATGCTAGCTAAGATCAAATAAGAGTATTATGTATCGAATATATAGAAACGTCCCATTGCTGACCATGCTGGTAGAAGGACAATTCACACTTGACCACCTATACGTTTTTCTTTTGTTGTTTGACTGTGGACATGCAGGTTTTGGTAATTGCTATTTTACTGAAGATGATAATGAGGCGTCGATTTTCTGTAATGCAGGTAAGAGAGCCATATTTGTACTATCACTTTCAATTTTATAACTTGGTAATCTATATCATTTGTATTACGTGGAAAACTGATAGTCCTTGGTTCCAGTGGGAAGCACTTGCTCTATTACTTATTGGCATAAGTGTTAATCAATTGCAATCTCTACCTCAAGGATCCAATTCTGTGGGGTTTCCCTTAGCTTTAAGTGCATACATTTACACTTGCGTTTTTGTAAGTGCTCTTCTACTTTGCAATAACTCTTTGTTTTTCGGTTGTGATAAGGACTTTGCGATAACTCTTTTTAACATGCATAGATTGATTTTTTTTAGGAATGTAGTTATTTATTTAAATTTTACACCCCCTGTTTTCTCTTATCTGGTTTTATGGATATATTTTCCAGGTAACTGTGCCGTCTATGGCCTCAGTGTTCAATGAATATGCTTTGAAGAGCCAATATGATACTAGCATCTATCTCCAGGTGATGTTGGTTCTTTTCATCATTTTCAAAAATAATTTTTTCTTTCCTACAAGAATAGAAATAACGAGAACCCTAAATCTTACCATAAGCATAGCAATAATTTCAAATACCATAACATACTACCAACAGCATTTCATTTAATCTAATCTCACTCTCTCTCTCTCTCTCCCTTATATTTATAATGATTTCCCTTAAATCTTATTTTCCAAAATACCCCATTAATTTATTTCCCAACATTTACATCATTTTTCTTGCATCGATGCTATTAAAAATCGTATAAGAACCGAAAAGGGAAATACCAAATCTGACATTTGACGCTGCAAAAGTAGAATTTTATAAAGATCAAAATGTAATTGTAAATTTTGTAACCCTATGTTATAGAGTAAAACAAAATCCTAAAAAGATCCGGCCCGGAACTCTGACAATCTTCTCACCCACACAAAGTTCATAGTAGAGATCTATAATGCAGACTTTTCAACCTCCAAAAATAATTCAGAACAACTAACTCAAATAATTTCTACATTGACAAGAACTCTAATGCAAGGAACACTTGTTCAACTCTTTAATAAATCTAACTGCTCAAAGACATTGATTGACAAGAGGTGAGTTTTCGTAGTTCTGGTAGTTAGAACTGCCGGTGATTAGAGGAGATAGCTCAGTCGAAGGAAGACTGCCAAAGCTGCGACGTTCTCCCTTGGCAGTAGGTGTTCGAGGGGTGGCCGAACTTCAAGGAGATAGTTGTCGGTTCTACATCAATGGCTTACAATCCTATCTCCATGGTCGGCGACGCTTCACCTGAGACAACCCCTGTCGACAGAGCCGAATCTCCAACGAGAAGGATGGGGGCTGGAAAGGTCTTCAAAACATATAGGGTTTTTCATAAACAAGCTTATGGGTCTATTAATTTGAGTTGGGTTGAAAATTTTGGAAACAAAACATGGGCTGGCCAGAGTACAATGGAAGATGGATATCTGGAAATGGGTTGTTCTAAACTAATGATGCTAGAGGAAATTTTTCACTTGAGCTGGGCTCTGGTAAATTAGTGGAGGAAGAGCAAATGGGTTGGACAAAAAAATTAGTAGAAGATTCTTTTGAATTGGGTGGGGCTAAAATAGTGCAAGCTAAATCAGGAAACTTGATGAGCTAGGGTTTGAATGAGGTAATCTGGACTATGAAGGCAAACATGTCCTATCCTATGGGTTTGAAGTCGAATCACCCAGTGGGATGGACCGGACCGGAAAATATTTTGAATGGACTTTGGAGAAGACAGCCGATTCAGGAGCTTGAGGACAAGGTCAATTTCAAAGAGAGAGTATTGATGGGAAATTAATGGAGGGTAATTTAGGTATTGTAAGTAGATTAAATTATTATAAATGGAGGGGAGGGAGATGAAATTAAATTAGGATATACATATTATTTCAGCAAAATTATTTTCAAGAGAATTATGTTTTCTGAGTTAGTTGCATTGCATGTGGTATTTTCTAGGCTGGTGTTTTGCTGAACCTGTGACCTATTTTTTTTAGTTAGTGTGGTGATTTAATTGTATTAATCCAATAGAATCATTTACTGCACAATAAAAAAGTTATTCATGCTTCATCAAGCACAATCAAACTGAACGAACAAATTGAGGTTATTAATAGGTGGGTGGAGACTTATTTATGATGTTTTGTGGGCGATAAGCCCTCACAATGGGCTAAATGGTCGTGGGGCAAAGTATTAGTACAAATACTTCCTATCACACCTTAGCTCATTTGTCTCATTTTAAAATACTTATGGTAGGTAGGGGTGTTCACGGTTTGGTTCGGTTTTGATGTGAAATCAAACCAAACTAGTCGGTTTCGGTTTTAAAATTATAAAACCGGAATCGGTTTTAGAAAAATCAGAACCGAGTCGGTTTCGGTTTTAAAATCTTGGTTCTGGTTTCGGTTCGGTTTCGTTTTTTTCTTTATTAATTTTTTTTTCAAATATTATAATAAAAATTGTATAAAAATTATAAAAACATAATTAATAACAACAAAATTATTTCTTCCGCTTCTCTTTTCAAAACAAAATTTTGTCCAAAAAATAGTTATTAAGTCTTTTGGAGCTAAAATCACTTCAGAGACTGAGGCACGAATGACCGAATATGGAATTTCAAAAACAAAAAAACACTAAACGTATTTATGCGGTTCGGTTTTGGTTTTTCGGTTTTGAAAAACTAAAACCGGTAACCGAACCAAAACACTCAGGTTTTACAAAAGAGAACCTTATTCGATTTTTTTAATAAAAAAAACCTTATTCGGTTTTTATTTTTTGATCGGTTTCGTTTCGGTTTATCGGTTCGGTTCGGTTTTGAACACCTCTAATGGTAGGGATCCACCACCCTTGGTTCGATATGGGATCGGGAAGACCAAAGTAGATTTTGTGTGCTCCATGCTTCAGCATTGAGATGCAATTATAGATGAGCTTAACACCCATTTAGCTAAGGCACAAAGCCAAATGAAAGCTACAGCTTGTGGTAAACGAAGAGATATGACTTTTGAAGTTGGGGATCTCACCTACCTCGAACTTCAACCCTATCGACAAAAGCCCTAGCCTGGAGGAGAAACGAGAACTTGAGTCCACGGTTTTATGAGCCCTTTGCCGTGGTGGAAGAGATTGGACCGTCAGCGTATAAACTTGAACTCCCACCCGGTTCCTTGATTCACCCGGTTTTTCATGTTTCGCAATTACGTCAAGCCATTGGAAATAAACCACTCGCTCCTCCATTAACGCTACAGTTGTCGACAGACTTCAAACTGTTGGCAGAACCTGAAGCCCTCCTTAGATTTAGACAGCACCGACAAAACAACCAAACGATCGGGGAGGTGTTGATCAAATGGAAAGAACTACCAGACAATAAGGCTACGTTGGAACGAATGGACACCATTGCGATGCAATTTTCTCAATTCGATCTTTTGAACAAGGTGGCAATTTGGGTGGGCGGTATTGATAGGAATCTTCCCATCCGATTCACATATTCAAGGCGTAAGAAAGGAAGTTTCAATGATTAATTATATAATTTTATATATTTAATTACTTTTAAATTATATGTTAGTATTTAAATTATGCTGTGGTGTTTTGGTTATGTGGGTGTGTTGGTCAATATTATGGTGGTGAAAGGATTTTAAGAAGTGTATGAGAATTGGAGGGGACATTACGTAATTTTGGGTATCAGGTTCTGGAGAGATTTCACAGATCTCTTGAAAATTTTGTGTAATCGTTCCCGTTTCAATATTAAGCATTAGTATTTTTGTATTGATCAAGAGAGTGTCTATCAATTTATCATTAGGGAGTCATCTTCATTATTGTCCCATCACAGTGAAGTTTTGGAAATTTCCATGCTTTCTGTCTCAACTTTAATAAAAAAAATTATCCTTAATGCATTATCCGTTTTTGGCAGATTACCATCTGATCGCGAGTTTTTCTTTCAAATTGCAGAACCTATTTTTATACGGTTATGGCGCTATTTTCAATTTTTTGGGAATATTAGGAACTGTCGTCATCAAAGGTCAGTTGCCATTGTATTTTGATTGGGGTTGCTTTTTTGTATTTATTATTTTCAGAAAAATTTGACGGCAAGACTTATCTTTGTATGAATGAGTACTCGTAGCTGTATCTGAAGAAAAACCCTTTTAGTTAGATGAAAGGTTAACCTATTTTGTGGGGCCTCTTTCCTTTTTTGGTTGGAGTTAATATGCATTCTCTGAAGTCCATTCTTCCAGTTCTTCTGGCTAATCAAATAATTCTTGCCCAAACATGGTTCATCATCATGACCCAATTATGAACACTACGTGCAAAAAGAAAGACAACGATTAGGTTTGTTATGTAATTGTCAGTTAATCCTTTGAAAGAATAAGCATCACTTTGGAAAGTTTGAAGTTAAATTTTCATTTTTTAAAACGATCGTTGCCTCTGTTTCTCTTTTCTTTTTCCACCAATAGCATTTTTACTCTTAGTAGAAAACGGATATCCATTTGTAAACATCATACATACATTTAAAGAAGTACAGTCTGTCGTTTGTGCGGTGGCCTTCCTGACTCGTGGCTTGGTTCTCATTTTATGATAAATTTTGTTACAGAAATGAAATTGCTAACATTTGATAACCATAACGACAAATTAGGCTGTGCAAAAATCACTAGGCGTAATTTACTCTTTCAAAATATGGCTGCCATGTTCGGTGATATGGTTTATTAGATGGACGTAAAAGAAGAGGCAATTGAAATTCCAAAAAAAAAATTTGTGTTATCTGTTCTTGCGTTAATAGATACAATAATTTTCAATGGGCCTCGTGTTTTTCATTTTGCATGTGATAGGTCCTAGTAGCTTTGATATCCTCCAAGGCCATTCAAAAGCTACCATGCTGCTAATAGCTAATAATGCAGCTCAGGGAATTCTATCTTCTTTTTTCTTCAAATATGCAGGTAAATTATGGATTAAATTCTTGTATTGTTCTTTAATCTTTATCCCAATCAAAACATAATAATAAACTACATGATCATTGGCATTCTGCATATTTTAGACGTATATGTTTTTGGTGCTTCATTGTCATGGTTTTTGAGTTAGCACAGTTAATTAATGGTGCAATTTTATCCATTCAGACACAATTTTGAAGAAGTACTCATCAACAGTTGCAACAATCTTTACTGGCATAGCATCTGCTGTCTTGTTTGGTCATAAATTAACCATGAATTTCATGTTAGGAATTTCTATCGTGTTCATCTCTATGCATCAGGTAACTCTGAAACAATGAAATTTGTTTCATTGTCACTTTACTTGATGGACTGAGTATAAATGTTGCTCACCAATTCATTATCACTTTACAATGAAATTTATTCGATTATCCCCTTGTGCTTTCAGTTCGTTTCACCTCTTTCGAAAGTCAGAGATGAACAGCCAAATGGGACAATGGAATTGGTGGATGTTCATGATAATCGCAGGTATAAGCATATTATAGTAATTACCAATTCACAAATCTTTGATTGACATAATTTTTCCCCATCATGTGTGAGTATCCAGATGCACACATTGTGTTTTTTCATGTAAATATTATAAGCTTTCATGCTTAGGGTTGACCATACATCCTTGACTTTAGGTGTAACGTCTAAATGGTCAATATCACCATATTTAATGGTATTGGGTGACAACTGTGTGATGTGTGGAAAAGGAATAATTTCTGTATTTCATTTTACTTTTCAGATCAAAAGAGTCCTTTATCAATATGACTGCAGGAGCAAATGAAGAGGTTTGAATTCAAAATCAAATTTTTTTTTAGATTTTTATTTATTTATTTATTTGCTTCTTTTACTCATGATATTTGTATTGTTAATTTTATCACGAGAAATCATAATTTTCTTTCATCATTTTCAGACTAGTCATCGGGTTGGATCTGATGAGCGACAACAGCTTCTTCCCACCTAAAGTTTCTTGTAAGTGGTACCTCCTTTATACCACCCTTGGCTTCATGTACAAAGCCATCATAACAGTATGCCTACAATAATCTGGTCTCGGCATTATTTTGAGTTTGAGTGTGACTATTATTATTATTTTTTAAGTAATTTTTTTTGTTTTCAAAATTGTGCGACTTCATCGGAAATAGTCCGCCGAGAAGAGTCGGAATGTGCAGCAAGACGCCAAGCGATGACTTAGGAGGACACAATTGAACTGTGTTGCTGATCTATGTTTAATGTTTTGCAGGAACAATGTTCTCAATAAAAGAAAAGAAGATTTCTTCAAAATTTAAGTAGAACATTTGGTAAATGGGTTTTGAATGGTGGACAGGGAGCCTTGAATTTTTTGATAGCGAAGATGGAAAGAGAGAAAATAACACATCCATGTTGACGTGGCAACATTTTATAGAAATACATAGAATGTCCCTTCATCCGACAGCTGAGAGCTGTTCCTTTTTTCATTATTTTTGGACCTGTTGTTCTAGAATTGAGAAACAGAGTTTGATCTTTCATTGTTTTGTTATTTGGCAAATCAAATTTCATATAGTTTTTTGGACAAACAACATTTCTCCATCTAAGAACAGCATTTTAAGAAAGAAAGAAAGAAAGGAAGGTGGGGGAAACATGTCCTCCCCAGCAAAAATGTAAGTCAACGGATTCATCACCCACTGCCCACTACTGTTGTGCTTATTGAATCTGCCTGCACATTTC
The DNA here is from genome assembly GCA_022433065.1 of Begonia loranthoides. Lineage (NCBI taxonomy): Eukaryota > Viridiplantae > Streptophyta > Magnoliopsida > Cucurbitales > Begoniaceae > Begonia > Begonia loranthoides. The sequence continues at coordinate 10,174,932 of CM039479.1, read as the reverse complement.
CATCCTCTACCAAACTTTAACACGAAGCCATCGTGGAAGCAAATGATTCTCACTAACATTTGTCGTCCTCGATTCCCACCAAATGTCTCGTGCTTTTCAACACCAAAGTTCAACTGACCGACACATCTACAACTTCATCTCATGTACACTGATTTGCAGACAAAAACTCAAATTTAAAAGCCACAATCTGGAAGAAAATGATGGAATATAGGGAAAAACTGAGTCAAGTTTCCGGTGCGGGCGGAGGTGGCTTGAGGAGGGGTTGAAGTGCTTTGACAACAATGCTCATATTCGGCCTGAACTCAGATTCATACTGCACGCACAGGGCTGCAACGGCCGCCAACTGCATTATATCCAAAGAGAGAAATCAGTTTCTCATTTTATATTTGAAACCTCTTCTTGGCCAATTGCTTTTATAATTTGAGCTTCTAATTCTACCTTGGCAACTCCTTTAGGGGGATATTCTCCTTTCAGCTTTGGATCTACACACTGTTTAACTTTGTCTTCACTGAGCCTTGGAGTTGCCTAAATTAATGGAACATGTCAAACTATTACCAGATGAAGTCATATTACTTCACAAATGAACATTTCCCTCAAAATGGTTCCTTTTTGGCCAATTTAATAGAATTTTAAAATAAAAATAAAAATAAAGGAGGAAGAAAACTCACCCAAGTAACAAGACTCTGCTGGCCCCGAGGCATTGTATGATCAACAGGTTTCCTTCCAGTGAGAAGCTCAAGGAGAACCACTCCAAAACTATATACATCACTTTTCTGCGTCAATTGTCCAGTCATTGCATACCTGTAACAGGAAAAGAAACAATATAGACTTTATACCAAAAAAGGGCCTACACATTCAATTTCTGAAATATTACTCCGGAGCATGATAGCCAAAGGTTCCCAAAACTCGAGTAGAGTGGAGGCGAGCAGCCATGTCAGGAGCTTGATTTGAAAGGTTGAAATCTGCAACCTTTGCCTTGAAGTCCTCAAAGAGAAGCACATTGCTAGATCTTATATCTCTGTGTATAACAGAAGGTTGAGCCTTCTCATGCAAGTATTCCAGTCCTCTTGCTGCATCAACTGCAATCTTCACTCGCTGTATCCAGTCAAGCACAGGACCTGGCTGTGCCCCATGCACTCCCTTTCTGCCTACACATGCAGAGAGAAACCATATCAAGGGAGGGCTTATTTCTATAAAGAAACAAACTAGTGACCATTTTGAGTGTAAGATGGTATACCATGCAATATGTCATGTAGAGAACCCATGGTTGCAAATTCATATGCAAGTACACGGAGATTTCCTTCAACACAATAACCAAGCAACTCAACAAGATTTTCATGTTTCAATCTTGACACCATCGAAACCTGGAATCAAAGTTACTAACGGCAGATTTTAAAAATTTTAGTTAACATATGAAACAACTGATTGGCTTATAACTTCTTTCTTCAGCTATTCAGTTGTAAACTATTATGGTGTCTATATTTCTAAACACAAAACAAACCTGGGTCAAAAACTCAATATTTGAGTCAGGCTCAGATGAAACATCAAGCTTCTTTACAGCCACAGCTTTTCCACTATCTAGGCTAGCATAATATACTCTACCATAAGATCCTTCACCAATCAATGATTTGGAACCAAAATTATCTGTCTTTTCCTTAAGTTCTTCAGAAGATAATGCAGGGACTTCGATAGCTGGTGGTGCCTTCTGTACTTCAGTTTTAACCAGGGCAGATGCCTTGGAGCTCTTTGGATGACCTAAATTAAAAACAATATGAAATGTCCATCTGTTATACCAGGTTCATATATGATCTAAAAAAAAATCAACAATTTGATAAGAGTTTACTATAAAATAAGATCTTTCCCAGTGGTATGACATGATGTGCTCTTTGCACACCGTTCATTGATTTTTCCCCTACAATAACATTAGTCTACTAACTAAAATCTCACCCATATCTGCCCAAGATCCAACTTGAACAATTCCATTTTTATTTTGAAGATGATACCATTGCAATACATAAAAAAATGAAAATAATTATGATGAAAATTTTGATTTTCCAGCTCTTAAAAATACTGCAACACCCCAAGAGATTACTAAAAAGCCTAAACTTGTAAAAGCAGTTGGCCTCTTCTATGCTAAAACAGTACAGGTCCATCATTTTGTATAAATACTCCAAACAAAAGTACACAAAAATGTCTAAGCTTTAGTTTTAGGTAATCACATCAATCTTAAACCCTTTTTAACATTCATGAACTACGCCTTACCTAAGTTCCCTTTCATAATTCCATTAAAACAAATGCTCATGCATGAACACGTCAAACACGACTACTTTACAAAAAAACATAATAATAAATTTTCTTATTTCCTTCTTGCAAAAAAACGGAAGCTTAGATTCAATTTTAGCAGAAAAGATAACTGGTAAGGATACTATGCTAAGTAAAATAATGGACTATGACGATGGTAACCATGGTCTAGATTTGAGGTTACGGTTTCACAACATGCCACTAGTTTCATGGAGAAATTTTGAATACACCTTTAGTTTAAAGACCAAGTCCACCAATATGATAGTGAGGATTATAAAAACCAACAACAAAACTTCTCATATATCATTTCTCCATGAAATATTTCAAACCTTAGCATTATTCACTTCCCAGACTATTCATTTTAACTGAGTTAGTTTTTTTTTTAATATATATTCTACATATTTATCGATATGGATTGTAAAGATCATAGATAAATGAGTCCTGATAAAAGAGCTATCTACCATCAGCATAGTCTGGTGGACTTTTGAGGTACTCATTGTCATTAGATGGGTAAGGCTCATCACCATGACAATTGCAACAAAGCCACCTGCGCATCCTCGTCCTTTTCTTTATGTAAAAATTGTATTCGGCACTTATTTCCTCAAGACGTACAAGTACCCGGGAGGAGGTGCGTGTGCCTAATAAAAGGTAAACAGAAAAATGGAAGGTTGTCATCTAATTTGCAATAACGGCAATAAACGGGAAGACTGGAGCAGATGAATATAAGCAAATATTGAGAATACTTTCACTTCTCATTGTTAACCAAAAATATCGAAGTGAAAAAGTAATCATGCCAAGTGATTTAAGCATGATCCAGGAAAATAACATGACAGTTAATATTAGCGTGTTGATTTGCATAATACGCCAGAAAGATGAACAAATGTATTGAAAATGAAAGATAAAATCACAAATTCTTTTGAAAAAGGAAATAAGTATAAAAAACGATTGTTACCACTAAGCCCCGCGTACGACGTTCTTGGCCTCCCATCAATAAAAATTTTTTGAAGAACTCAGTTTTCAAAATCTCAACAACCAGCAGAAGCATGAGTTAAGAAACCAAATAAACCCAGTCAGATTTATCCCAACACAAAATATAAAGATCACACAAAATTATGATACGCCACTCACTCAACAGCCAAATTTAAAAGAGCCAATCAGGAAATCGGCCAGCGCAGACATTATTATCCAAATAGAAACCAAAATCCGATTAATGGGGTTTCTACAAATTGCAAATTACGAAAAAGAAATGACAGATGGGAATATTGAAAACAGAAAACAGACCCAGATTAAGAACTGATCTTTCGGTGCAAAAGGAAACAAAACGGAAATAGAGAGCAGGGAAGAATGAATATACCTGAAATTTGTCAGTCTTTCTGGACTTGAACTGAAAAACATCCAAAAACACAGGTGGGATAGAAAGCATAACAAGGCAGGATGACAGAGAGGCAAGGCGGAGCTGAGAGCTACACACTTTACCTTTCTTTTTTGTAAATAAATAGGTTTAGAGAGAGAAAGATGACAACTTTTCCCTCTCTCTCCTCGTTTCCTCTCTAAAATGATGTTTTTGCTCTGCTGCTACAGCTAGCAAATTTGGATTCACTTTCAAGTAATATGATAGAAAGGACTAAATGGGCGCCCTTCGATCTTCAGGATACAATACATACGAGAACAAAGATTTATGTCGGTTGCTTTGCATAAATAACAAATTAATTTTACTCTCTTCCCGTATTTATAATAAATTATTGATAATTAAAAAAATATTTCAATCAGGCCATGCACACAACATATCATATTGAATGGTTGATATCCTATTTACTTCTTACAAGGCCAGGGGACAAGAGATTGAATGAAGTTTGGGGTGGCAATGAAGCAACAATATTCATGCATAAGCTCCCATTAACAACCTTTAATGAATTGATAATTCACTCATCAATTTGAAACTTACGTCGAGCCATAATGATGCACTACGAGACCGTGCTATTATTAATTAAGCTTCCAAAATTATCAAGGAAACATTTAAGGTTAAACATAAGTGGAAGGTCCAAAGAATAATTGAAGATCTTTTCAAAATTGTCTTCGTTCTAACCTTTACCAATGGTTCGATTATTTTGAAAATTAAGACGACGTCTTTTCAATAAGCATTCTTCATGAAGATTGTAACCAACTTTCTAGGCTTTTTAATGCATGTTAGATCGTTTAATTCAGAGTCTATTTGCTATGGTAAAAGCCTAAAGAAAGCAAGTCTAATTTGAGAAGACCGGCCCGTAGGTATTGTAGAGAGATACTTTGAGAGCGGTTTAGAATTCGATTAACGTCATAGTCCATAGGAGATGAGCATGGTTGTCACCGATTAGATAAATACTTAACAAGGAAGCAAGTCCTACGCATAATAAATAAAAATCCAAATATCCTGCTTACAAGGACTTCAAACATTTAGGAAATAGAAACAATGGAGTTAATAACAAAATTGAACAACCCACCTCTCTCTAACTATGAAAATTCTGAGTCCACAGTCTGGGGAAGGGAAAATAGAAGAACTCCTCCCCTCTTTTGTATACCTCCACCTTCAATAAAAATTTACATAAATAACACAATATGGAGAGATATAGGTTGATAGAATGAGTTTGCATCATATTCTCAGACCCACAAGGGTGTTCCTTATGCTGCAACTATCGTCGGGGGTTTCTCCTTGAAACCAATCATTTTGTTTAACGCCCCGATATAGGCCTTGACACTTGAAACAACAATGTCCATTCCAGCTCCGGTTCCACTATCCCCAGATCCAAGAGTTCAGTTCAGTTAATCTAAACTTGGAAAGAATGAACCAAGAAGTGACACATTGCGATGAGTTATGTACCTAAATGTTCGGTGAATGGTTTCTCCAGTTAAAGCGTGAGTAGACGTATTGCCATTTTCTCCACGGATTACAACTCGAGTGGTGGCAATCGCGTCAATGCCTTCTGTGACGGCGCTCATGGAGTACTCGAGGAGTGTCACTGGTTCCTGAAATCAAAACCCACAGTGAACTTCTGTAACACAACCATAATCAGATTTCTATAGGCCCTCTTCTCAGACGAATGTTTATAATTGGATATCAAACAAAATAACAAGGTCAACTATAAAAGAATCAAATTACTTCTCCTTGTAAATGCTTTGCCCATAACTCTAATATAAGGTTATATTTTTTCAATTAGGAACAAAATTATACTAAAAAGAAAAAATGTTCACAAAACTGCAGAAATTCTCCAAAAGGAGAAAAGATAAAATACATGATGGAATTTTCTTCCAGCCAAAAACACGGGTAAAAGGGAAATTGCTTCTCCCAGTATCAATAACCTCTTATCATGCCATATCGCTACATGATCGAAACACTTCTTCCAAAAATATGTTATTCTTCTGCAAAATCCTTATTTGCACTAAGCAGGACGGAAAAGAAATCCGTTGTAAAAAACTGAGGAAATATGATGAGGTTCCCCCTAAGATGTGTATGACAGTTGATGAAATCCATGACAATATTAAAGGAACTAAAATGCTAACCTTGACAATGAGATCAACAGCCTTGTAAGCCGAATCTACCGGCCCAGTTCCAACAGAACAAGCAACCAACTCTCTCCCAGAGTAGTCAACAAGCTTAACAGTGGCGGTAGAAAGGCCAAGAGTTCCACAAGTGACCTGTGTTATCCAGGTCAAACTTTTACCAGTCCATATCAATTAACTCTAGTAAGTAGTAAAAATTATATCAATTGAATTTTTAAAATATATCCACGAAGGTGGGACAAGAAAGACACTCCAAAATCATCTCGTGTAACCTACAGGTCTGCCCCACTAAAAAACTCCTGACAAACAACCGTGTTTTCAGGGTTCCAATACACCAAAAACATCCAAATACAGCAAAAACAGAATATGAGTCACCGATTCACAAACTTTCTTCCTAACCAAGATAATCCATCTCCTTGGTTCTGACATCAATCTTTTCACCCCTCACCAGCATTATCAAAAACTACCAATTCAATCTCAAACCCAAGGTCAGAAGGAATACACAATTGGGCAATAAAACAAATGACTATCATCTTCCTCTTCAGCTTTTTACACATTACTATCGCTAAAAAAATAATAACCTGCAGATCATGAAGCTTCCAAACAACTTCTGGCTGAAAAACTTCATCAGACACCAATGCTCTTAGATCAGCGTCAGTAATTCTCTGGGATGTAGAAATACAATGAAAAAATATTAGAAACAAAATTCAATATTAGATCAGCATCTAAAGATGGTAGGTACTAAGATGATATAAAAATATGTAGCATCATGATATTCTGGTTTACATTACATGACAGCGCAACCTTAAGCATTCACTATAATCCATTTATAATCATTTACCACACCAGCTAAGTAAAATAGAAACAAATATTTATAAACAACAGATTCCATTGGAAAATTCACCTTCTTTTGCTCAGCAACTGCTTTGAAGCGCCAGAAAATATTCTGAAGCTGCTCATCCTCGAGCTCATAACCAAGCTGAAATTACATAACCGTCAAATTTTATTCCATTAGTACCAGTAAGGGTACTTGACAGTTGTGGAGGTTGAGAAATTATTGCATACCTCTTCAAGCCTCTTTTTCAAAGCATGACGCCCACTAGAATAAAGTAAACCCAATTACAATAAATATAAGGTAGCCCAAATAAATTTTCCAAACAATAAAAGGTGTGAATAACATGATATCATCAATAACATAATTCCACATCTAATCAGAAATAATAAATTTTACAACTTCTATCATAAGTGTGGCAACTCATCTTGTGAAGCCAAGAATGACCTAAGTGTGGGTCCGGCTCATATCAATGGAAGTGCACAATCCTTGTTGCTTGAGAAAGTGAAAAATGTATAGTTTATAAATAGGGTTCTCCTCCTTACCTAATACAACACATTTTGGGCAAACTCCAAAGCCAAAACCGTGTGAACTTTGGCCCAAATTAATAATATTGTACTAGGAGGATTAAGGTCATCATGAATGGTATCAAAGCCAAAACTCAACCGGAAATGTGGCCGATGAAGACGTCAGGCCCCAAAGGAGGAGAAGACTATAACAGTCTGTTCTGTAAAGGCAAAGATGACTCAGGTGTGGATCCGACTCTTACCAGTGGAGGTGTATAATTCCACATCGCTTGAGAGAGTGAAAAATGCATGTTTTTAAGTAGGGTTCTTCTTTCTACTTAGTAGGAGGAGTTTTGGGCTAACTCCAAAGACAAAACCGTGTAGAGTTTGACCCAAAGTGGATAATATTGTACTATAAAGACGTAGAATGTTACAATAAGGAAATCATGAGATGTCAAAACTAGTAAAGTAACAAGAAGAGCTCTTAGATAATTCTTTTCCTTTTAAGAAACATTGTATTAAAGATGGAAAAGATGAGAATCCTTATTCTTCAACTAGATACGCTAAGGTAATGCTACTTCAAAGTATGAAATTAAAGCATGAGAAATCCTCCAAAGAAGAGTATAAAAAGTATGGCTGGCTACAAATTCCTACAAATTATGAAAAAGGTCGTTGAGGATGAAAGAGGATAAGAAAATCTCTAAATGAAACAAAGAGAAACTGAAAGGAAAAATCAAAATAAGTAAATACTAGGAAAGGAGGAGAGAACAATACAAAGAATATTCCCATGATATGTAACATATAATTGCGAAAACAATTTATAACAGAAGAAATGATAGATCTAAAAATCAAACTATTTTAAATGATCGAGATCTCATTAACAAAAAAAAGAAAAAGAAAATGACAAGATTTTCCATGTTCCTATATGCATGTGTGCTACCCTTTTTTAATCCATGAATTTTTCATTGTGCTATTAAAATTAGGTTGTACAAAGATATAACGTACTACGAACTTATCAAAATATTTGCTGCATTAAATTTTTCAGATAGGAGGCAAAGTCAAGAATAAATTTGTTAAGAAGTCAACTTCGTAGAATATGGCAGATATATACTCATTTTTACTTTGACTATTTTATTTCATTTATATTTGATGCAATGCATTCAAAATGAAATAAGCCAATTGATAGTTGCAATATGAAATACACTATACCTGAGTTTCCCGAGAACAATACCAGCTTCATTGAACCGTTCGATACCAATATCTTCAGGAGATATAATTTCATAGGTACTTTTGTGTTTGAGCATTCCATCCTACAAAATCAAAAGTATGCTAGAAGTAGTCCTGATTTCATTTTCATGGCAAAAGAAATAAACTATATATCTCAGCAACTTGATGCATAATTGTGCACAATTCAACATTTATGTGATGATTGGATTCTTCTACCCATTTCAAGATTCCTTTAATAAATCGACTAGAAAATCCTGAGAGTTAGATAGAAAGAAGAGTTTTGTCATCAATTGATAGAGACAAGACCGCGCGAGTGGAAAATTTCACAAAGCAAACCTGATGGATTCCACTTTCATGAGCAAAAGCATTAGCCCCAACAATTGCTTTATGTGGTTGTACTTGCAATCCCGTGTACTCTTCTACCTAGAGAAGTAAACCACTGATTAAGAAGCTAAATCAATTGATCCAACTAGGTTGAACTTATCAAATAAACTTTCTAATAAAATAATACCATCTTGCTTGTCAAAAAGATGTGTCTAGGATTGATTCCAGTATAAAGACCTTCAAGCAAATGCTCTCCACGACACTTTAATGCCATTACAACCTATACAAACCAAAACCAATTATAGATATGAAATAAAGGGAATGTGATTCCACAAAACAGTACCTTAAAAATATTACCTGATTAAAAATATGCTAAGTGCACACCATAAGATGAATTTTTTTAGGTAATGCGCATAATCATATAACTTTGTAGAATGTTAAAGTTACAAATTAATTCACTATAGAGGGGTCATTTAAAATATAAGCCAACACATGCCGCTAAATAATTAATGACAAATAAATTGTGCCAGTCATAGTACTATCACAGTACCTTCATCCTCCATTTTCTAATTAAAAACTTCACTTTATTTATCTCCATATAAATTGGATGGTACAAGGTCTGAAACGAGAAAAACTAACAGAAAATACAAGATCTGTTGAAGTGTAACCAATATTCAATAATGTGGACAGGGAAACTGAGTAAGATAGAGATAGAGAATCAATAGCTGCTAACTCAGTTATGTAAACTCCAGGAATCTTCTACCTAAGGCGATGATATAACAGCTAATAATGTCTACCATTAAGATTCCAAGTTCAAATTAGTGACTTTATCCAAAGAGTTAAACATCAACTTATCAACTGAGAAGTTTTAGTGATTCTCAACGTGAATATTGATGAAAACACTTCATGTTTATTGAAAAAAAATAGATAATAATACTCATCTTTTTGTTACTTTTTTACTTTGTCTTGTCAAGTGTTAACAAAGAACTATCAACCACCAAAAACTACTCACCTCCTCTAACGAAGCATTACCGGCTCTTTCACCAATGCCATTAATTGTCACTTCTAGCTGCCTAGCACCTGCAGATGCACCCTGAATAAAAAAAAATAGATATTAGGACATTTGAGTAATACAAGTAATAACACAGAATAGAATATAAATAGTGAAATACTGCTATTGTGTTGGCAGTAGCGAGTCCAAGATCATTTTGACAGTGGGTTGAAATAACAACATTTTCAATGCCAGGGGTGTTGCATTTTATGTCGGCAATCAGTTGTCCAAATTCAGTTAGAATGTTATAACCCACAGTGTCAGGTATGTTGAGAGTTGTTGCTCCAGCTTTAATAACTTCACTCAAAATTTGATACAGGAAGTTCCTGTCTGATCTGATAAGGCACAAAAAATTAAAATAAATGAGTGGTGTGTTTATGACCCGGAAGAAGTTTTTAAAGCTTCACAAAGAAATCAATACACACTATGCTAATATTGTTTCCAAATTCTAATATTTTATGTGTGTTGTATTCCTTAACACCCTACAAATTTAAGCACCTTGGAGTGACAAAAAAACCATTCATAATAATTTATTTTCAAGAAACAACGACGTAAACATGAACTCAACATGTTTCCGCACCAGAATGCATGAGCTCATTATAAATTCAACAAACACCTTTCAACAAATTTAAGCACCTTGGAGTGACAAAAACCATTCACCATGATTTTGTTTTCAAGATACAACTCCGTAAACAGGAACTCAACAAGTTTCCCTACCAGAATGCATGAGCTCATTTTAGATTCAACAATAATATAATTACTAGACTGGTAATTAATGGCATGATAACAAACCAAAAAGATTTTTGTAGAAGACATCCAGAATTAAAGCAAAGACAAATATTTTACTTTCCTAAACAATTATCAGATAATTTTTAACTGGGATGCATTAAATTACCTAGGAATAATGAAAAGTATATTTTCCAACCAATAAAATTGATTCCTCTAAAACAACAAAAAATTTTGCAAAGCAATGTAATTTGTCGCGTATATCTGCTCATTCAATATGTTTCTTGTAAGTATCTATTAGTAAATAAAAAATGAAATGAGACGTAGTGCTGATTACAGACATGGAAGAGAAAAAAAATAGCAACGACTCCATGTGAAAAGTTCCAACACTTTTTTAAAAAACTTTAGTATCCTCCCAGGATCACTGCGATAATTCCAAGGTCTTCACTATGAATTGAAGGTTTAGACAAAAGGGAAGTGCGGTTAACAAATTATAGTAACCCAAAAGATTTAAAAAGTAGACATCACTATAAAATATAGAATCCTCTGAACAAAATTGTACCAAAAAAATTTCTACAACAGTGAGAGAGAAAACAATCAAAACTCACCCTTTCTTCTTTCTCTATTTTACCTGTTTTGCTCATGAATACATGTTTTTGAATTCAAAAGGGCGGAAGAAACAGTAAACAAACATCAATCTGACATCCATAAACAGAAATGCCAAAAAGGTTAATAAAGAGCGAACAAGAGAGTCAAGATCACACCTTCCTGCATCCTCAGGGCTGAATTCCACATCCTCACAGCCCAAGCTCCGGGCAAACTTTACCATACTCCTAGCAATCTCGATGATTTCATCCGTCGTCTTCTTCAACTTAAAGTCCATATGTATCTGACTAGTGGCAATAAAAGTATGAATCCGTGGTCTCTTTGCATATTTCACAGCCTCCCATGCAGTTCGAATATCTTTTTCGTTACACCTAGAGAGACCGCAAATTACCGGAACGTATCCATCCTGATCAACTGCATTGCCGACCTCCTTGGCAATAGTCTTGACGGCCTCGAAATCGTCATTGGAGGCAGCAGGAAAGCCGGCCTCAATAATGTCGACTCCGAGCTTCGAAAGCTGTCTGGCTATGTCGAGCTTCTCTTTAGACGTCAATGAAGCTCCAGGCGACTGCTCCCCATCCCGGAGAGTGGTGTCGAATATTCGAACATAGCAAGGGTCCGGAATGTGATTAGGAATATAAGGAGGGCGGCGAACTGAGGTTATAGGTCTAGAATCGGAGCAAGAAACGACGAGTTTTGAGGCAGAGGATGTGAGAGACGAAGCGAGAGTTTGGGAGTGGAAGAGCGAATGGCGAAACTGATGAGGAATGGGGAATCTGTGGTTGAAAAAGGAAGCGGAAGCTGTAGAGGTGGAGGTGGATGGTGACTGACAGAAAATTGGAGTTTTGAGCATGGACGCCATGACAGAAGGAGAGAGAGACAGAGGTTTTAGAAGCTAAGAAATGACGTTTGCCCTGTGCTGACTCTTCAATATGGCTTTAGGATCAGAACGAGAGGACTGAACTCGCGGCGGCGCACATTTCCCGTTTGTATTGTGGAAATTACAGATTTCGCCTCGAAATCACCAAAAAAAAGTTGGGAAATTAACAAATAAGTCTTAAATGACTATCGCTCCACCGTTTTTATTAACAATTTAAACATTTTATTATGAATAATCAATATTACTCTCACTATTATCATTAAATATTTTCATTTCATTTTGTGGTGGAATGATATAGTACTAAATATAAAACTTCTAGTTTGTTGTTCCTCCTCCTCAGAATGTTATACTTTTCTCCGTGGAACATCGTTACTAATAAATATTTTTCTTTGTCTGTCATTCTCTCATGTTGAGGAAAGTATACGTTCCACCAAGGAGTGTCATACTTTCCTCTACATAATGATATCATTTCTGGGCGAAAAGACATCATTTTTTAGTGGAACATCAAATGTTCTCTCTTTCATTGCTCTAGTATATATATAAATTGACATTCCGCGCTCCAGAGAGATTAGCGATTTCCTAAGTGAGCCCTGAACCCTACTCAGCGAACCTTGAACCCTTCGTACTATTAGAGCGATTTCCTTATTGTTTCATCCATTCCAATGGATTCTAGGACGAGCAAATTGACTCTCAAGCATAAAAGTGCTCCGTCGCAATCTCAACCTCAACCTCAACCAGAAATAGACTCAATACGTGATCGCAAACCAAATGCAATTGAGTTCATTTGTGCTCAGTTTCAGCACAATGCACCAGCCGCGATTGAAGCACAATCCGAGGTTGAAGCACAAGCACAAACAAACATTGAAACACAATCTCAACCTCAACCTCAATCTCAACGATGACCATAAGCTCAATTGGTCTGTTTTGAACCTGTTACAGATAGTTTCCACTCCTTGCTCTTTAGAACTACAGCAACAAACAATAGGTATGAAGCTGATATTAAACATCGTTCAATTATTGTATCTAGAAGAGGAGACTTTGATTCGTTGGCTGATTTGGGAATTGAAGAATTGGTTGAAGGGGCTGGCTTAGCCGGGTTGTGCAAATTTGGTGAAAGTTACTGTGAATAGATTGTGAAATTGTTTTATGCCAATTTGGAACTGTCCACTCAACTATTAGAGGTTCAGACTTACATGTTTGGACGGGAGTTGAGGCTAACTCTCAACAATATTAACGTGCTTCTTGGATGTTTCATGGAGGAACCAAGGGAGGAATATTACCATGTGTCTCGGGAGCCAGATTTCATTAGGCGAGAAGAAGGTCTAGCAGTGCTTAGACAGTTGCATAGTGATCGCGAGATTGCAGTGTTCCAGAAGCCAAAGTCCAATGACTTGAATGTCAAAGCCCAAGTGATCCACACCATCATGATGCACACTATTCTACCTCAGGATGGGCATCAAGACCATGTTAGCTGTATGGATCTTTATATGCTGGAGAAGGTGTTCAACAGAAAGAAAGTGAACATCGCCTATGTGATTTTAAGTCACATGTACGACGTCCTCAACAACCCAGCCAAGATTCTACCATTTAATTTGCTCATTTAGAAAATTTTTTAGCATAATGGGGTACCAGTCTCGGATGAGAATCCAAGAGAAGACCAGTGATGTCTACAATAAATTGAAAGTGGACCACATGGGGACCACCAAAGTCGGATGGGAATGGGTATGCAAGACTCCATCCAAGCCCGCCACAAAGACTCGAGTAAAAGTTTCCTAGCCTCTAGCCCCCTCAGTCGTAGGGCCTCCAGCACCCTCAGTTGTACAGCTTCTAGCCCCCTCGGTGGAAACCATCCATCCCCCTCAGAGGAATAGCCTCCATCATCGCCTCTGCAGGTGATGTCACCGCCCCTCCTCAGTCATTTCACTTTACATCTATGCTTAATGAGATTGTTGGCTAGATGCAAAGAATGGAGGAGCAAACAAAGGAGCGGCATCAAATGGTGCTAGACCATGTTCAAAGGATGGAGGACTGAGTTCAAAGGATAGAGAAGTATCATCATATGGTGTTGCACCGAATGCAAAGAATAGATGACCGAGCAAAGGAGTGTCATCATGAGTTGTTGGCTGAATTACAAAGAACGGGGCTATAAGCAGTTCCTCTTGCATCCTCTCCAATAGTCTCTCAGGCTGTAATATCCAAAACATTTGTCTACATGTTAGACTTTAATTATGTGGAATAATTCCGAATCATTAATATCATTGAAAATATTGATGTTGCTAATATTTGGAGAAATATTGAAATTATATAGTATTAATTTTTGTATGGGGTGTAAGTTGGTTATATATTTGAGAATAAATAAGGAGGATATATAATTAAATGAGATTAAGGTGATAAAAGGTGGTGTTGGTCAATCAGGAGAGAAGGCAGTCAATCATCCTCAATAGGCATCAAAATTTGATGCGGTTGATCAGCTTAAGGAGCTAGATCTACCGGTTCTAAAGGATAAATATTAAATAGAAATCTGGTAATTTTGTCGTCAATCACATGGTCGACCTTAGCCGCAAAAAATAGGAATCTGGAGGCTTGGCGGTCGATCATGGGAAGGAGGTAATCGACTGGAACACAGACTATCGGCCAAGAAATTGGTAACCGACGTCTGGATATTTGAGGAGTCACCTGGAAACCGATTTGTCGCGCCTCCTCGACGCCCTCTGAGAGTTATAGAGTGTATAAGAAAGGGAAATCATAAAAGGAAAGGTTGTTTAGTTTCTGGAGTTTTTCTCTCTCGGTATTCTTAGCTTTTCTCCTTCTAGTTTTTGGAGTTGGTGTGTTGAGGAAGAAGAGCTTTGATTGGATCAAATTCTTAAGGTTTAGCAAAAAGGAAATAAGAAATTTGTGTGTGCTTTGCCTAAAAGAGCCTACAGCACAGGTTTAGGTTTGTGTGTTATTTTTTGATGGAAATGTTCTTAGCTTTGATGGTGAAAAATTTCTTGTTTTCTTCCCCGTTAATAAATTATAGAACTTGCATGTTTCTTGTTAGTGTTTATAGAATATATTAGCCTTCTGTATTCAGTGATGAATAAAAAAGAAATGTTATGTATGTCCTTTGCTATTATTTAAATAGGAAGCTTACTGATGATATGATGTTGTGTTCATTTCATGCTACTGCAAGTTATTGAAGAGGACTTGTTGATAGAGATGTTCTGTAGAGTTTAAATATCTTATTGAGTTCGATAAAGCATGATTGTTCTGTAGATTTAATTATCAATTTCTTTTTGCGATAACATAACATATACTAGAGGCTTGATTGAGAACATTCATGTTGATATTGCTTTGTGAATCAAAATAGTAATATGTGTTAGCCTTGTTGTTAGGCTTAGTTTTATTTTGATTATGACTAAATGATATTTAACTTAATAAAATCAATAGGTTGTTATCATGTTTTTATGAATATAATTGTTAATTTTTTTATCATAATTTTTATACCCGTATTTATTGAAAAGACCCTCAAAAAAGGTATTATCAATGTACTAACATGTTTATCTAAGTCTATGTAGTGTATGCATATCATTTTGGGACTTAGAACTTTTAAAGAAATAATTAAAGAAAAAAATGAAGAAGTGTGGACGAGCTACGGACGAGAGGATGCGACCAAAATTGGAGTTTAGTCTTTCGGTCGCACTACGGTCGAGGCAGTGGTTGAGTGAAGCGACCGAATCTACACAGAGTTTTGCTTTTGGAGTTTAACGTGATTTTTTCAGATGCATTGTGGTCGAAGCATCAGACAAGGTACGCGACTGAAAAAAGCTGCCATTTTTTAGCATTTTGCAGATGAGGCACAGTTGAGCTATGCGACCAAAAAGTCAAGTTCTACACAACGGCCAGATTTTCAACGGTCAAATTTTTCAATGGATATATTGCAACGACCATAAGTGGTCAATCGAAAAGTTTTAGGTTGATAAAAAATGTGCAGTTTATAAATATGTGAAGCACTCCAAGCTCTATATAACGAACGAGAGAAGTAGTGAAGCGCTGACAAAATTTCTACTCGACTTTTCATCAAATTTGTGAGCAATTGTAATCCAATTCTCCCCACCCATAAACTTGTGAATTATTATTGGGAGAGTTCAGATCTAGTTTTTGGTTTTACTATTTCCAAATTACTTGTGCGAAATTGTAAAGGGTGATGCCCTACGAATTAGTCATATAAGGGTGATGCCCCAAAATAGTCATTGGCTCAATTGAACGCCCGTAAGTTCCATCAAAGGGTGATGGCTCGTTAATAGTCAAAGGTTGATGACTCAAAATAGTCAAAGGGTGATGCCCTTAGAATTAGTTTTTGTAACGGTTCAATTGGCACTCGTAAGCCAATTGTTTAGTGGATCTCCAAGTGGAATTTTAGAGCGCAGACGTAGGCGAGTTGCCAAACTGCGTAAAAAAATTTTGTGCACAATCTCTTTACCCTTAACTCTTTTATTTATGCATTGAACTTTATACTATATGTATTAAATCATATAGGGTGTTAGAGAAATTAATTATTGCATGAAATAATTAGATCGCTATATTCACCCCCCCCCCCCCCCCCCTATAAGCGTGAATAGGGACCAACAAGTGGTATCAGAGCGGGTATTAAAGTTTTTCATGTGTGATATTGTTGATATTGTTCATATTGTCTCAATCTTGGTTAAATTCTATTATTTGCATATTGATTTATTTTATTGGATTGTTTGGATTTCATTAATTGTATTTTTTTGGATATATAGTTTAATGACTTTCAATATGCATAACGAGAGGCCCATCCTTAGGCCTCCATTTTTTTATGGAAATAATTACTCTTATTAGAAGGCTAGGATGAAAATATATATTCAATCCATTGATTATGAAATGTGGAGAATTATGATGAATGGACCTTATATTCCGCAAAAAATTGTAAATGGATTAAGTGTACCAAAATTGGATGATGAATACAATGATGTTGATTTTTGAAAATTGAGTTTAAATGCTAGAACTATAAATCTTTTATACTGTGCTTTAAGTGTTGATGAATTTAATAGAACTCATTGTTGTGATAGTGCCTATGATATTTGGAGATTACTTGAAATTACACATGAGGGCACTAATCTAGTAAAAGAGAATAAATTGAGTATGCTAATTCATGACTATGAATTATTTAGTATTGAGAAAGATGAATCCATTGGTTTTATGTTTACACGATTTACTAACGCGACTAATAGTTTGAAAGTGCTTGGTAGAGAATATCTCAATAAAGAGTTGGTAAGAAAGATTCTTAGGTGTCTACTGGGCAAGTGGCTTCCCAAGGTGACGGCAATACAAGAGGCTCGTGATCTCAAGGTCTTGAAGATGGAGGAACTCATCGGTTCCCTAATGACACACGAGATCACCCTTTTGAGTCACGAGGAGGAGGAACAAAAGAAGAAGGGAACCTTTTCAAAGCCAATAGCTTTCAAAGCCTCCACAAGCGCCAAAGATGATTCTGAGGATGAAGAGGATGAAGAAGAAGATGATGAGCTAAAGATCCTCACCCAGAAGTTAGAAAAACTCCTCTAAAACAAGAAGGAAAAGGGCAAGAAAAGTATTGTATGCTATGGGTGTGGAAAACCTAGGCATCTATCTACCGAGTGCCCCAAGGCAAGGAGGAGACACAAAGCCTCAAAGAAGAAAACATTAAAGGCCACTTGGGTTGATAGCGAGGAGTCTTCTCCCGAAATTGAAGAAGTCTCTCGCATGTGCTTCATGTTCGAATGTAATGAGGTAACATCTTCTAGCAATTCTGACTCTGATGATGATAATGATGCTTTCATTGAATTGCTAGAAAGTTTTAATGAGATCAAAGATAAATATAAATTGTTGAAAAAAGAAAAGAATAATTTGTTCAAAAAACATGCAAACTTGACTAGATCTTTTGAGGATCAAATTATTGAATTGAAGAGCATGAATAATATTTTGAATGCTACAATTAAAACTTTTGAATTTAATGATAGTGATTTGAAGTTGAAAAATGATGATTTGAATGCTATAATGCTAAAATTCACTAAGGGTAGAAAAAATTTTAATATGCTATTTGGTAAACAAAGAGTTACGTTTGATAAAACCGAAATTGACTATGAACCCTTTGCTAAAAAGAAAAATTATACAAACTTCTTTGTTAGCCCTACCACATGTAATGCATGTAATTGTATAGGGCACAAATCATTTATCTGCCCTTTGCAATCTAATGTAAATTCTAAATCAAATTTGAATGCTAAACTTGTGTGGGTTTATAAAGAAACAAAACCTCTAACAAATGGACCCAAAAATGTTTGGGTACCAAAGAAAGCTACTTGAGTTTATTGTCGGTTGGAGGTAGTCCCAATGAGCTTAATGGATTTGGATGATGGAGTATCCAAAATAAAAAGGGGAGAAACTTCAAGAAATATGCCTCCAAATTGGTAAAAATGGCATTAAAATTCTATGGAGGTACACATTCTAGTTGATTAGATTTTATTTGATTAGACTTGTTTTTTTTGTGTGCTTGAATATTTGTGTGAGAAACAATTGATTGGTTTTGGATTCACTTTTGATTAGTTGCACAAAGATTGGATTTGTTATCTATTCTTGTTTAGACTTTTGATTTGATAAATTAGAATTCTATTTGATATCATTGTTTTTGATTTGGTATAATTGGCTTATTGTCTATTCTTCAATAATATAGTTTTTTTTTGTTCCAACAATTGGATTTCTAGATTACATATATTGAATTGTTGGATGTTCAATTTTGATAAAGTGTATATCTCCTTTGGATTGAAATTGATAAATGAAATAGGGGGAGAAAATAGAATTGTTGAGAATTGATTTAGGTTATTGATTGATTTTGAAAAGTTGAGTTTTAAGTTTGATGATTTTGCTTCTGTTAGGCTTCAACTTTGATATTTTCCATTGATTTTATTTTGATCATTAATTTAAGGGGAGAAAATAAAATTGGATGATTTAAATTATTCACCAAATATTTGAATTTGTGCATAACAATAGGGGGAAAAGTTTGTTTTTAAAAACTTGAACTCATGCATGGATTTTTGACAATTGATAACTTTTTGTATTTAAAATTGGATGGTTCTTATTTGTCTGATTCCCTCACTTTATACTTGGTGTCAATTTTAAAGGAGGAAAAAATTATGTTATTTTATTGTTGCTCTAAGGGGGAGAACAAAGTTTTTAAGGTGTATAATATCCCCAATAGTTTTCTTTTGTGATTAACATAGGGGGAAATATTTGGATAGATATTTTGATTTTAATCTTTGGTATCTTTTTTGGAAATGTGTTTTGAATTTCATTTTGAATCAACATGGGGTATCATTCTTTGAAAACTTAATTAGACTTTAATTATGGATTTACAATTTGTATCAATCTTTGAAAAATTGGTACGGTTTTAATTGTGTATAAATAAATGATATCATTAGTTTAATTCTTATTTCTTAAATTGGTATCACTCTTGAAATTATCAATTGGTTTATCATTCTTGGCTAAAAAAATTGGTATCTAATTCTTGAAAATTGAATTGAATTGGTTCTAATTCCCTCAATAATTTTATATGCTTAATGACAAAATATGGAGATATTTTTTGTTTGAATGAACCTTATTTGTGGTTGTCTGATTAGATATCTTATTTTTTTACCACAAATTGGATTTGAATGTCAAATTCCTTCCATAGTTTGTCTTGGTTAAGATATTTTTAAAGGGGGAGAATTTTTTTAAGGAGAAATAATTTTTACCCTTTGATTGTTTTAGACTCCCCTGCCCATGGATTACTTATTGATTATGACAAAAAGGAGGAGAGTTATATATATGTTGTGAATGAGGGAGAAATCTAATATGCCATATTTGATGCACATGCTTAGTTTTAGGTATAAACAACTTATTGGATTTTGTCATCATCAAAAGAGGGATGATTGTTAGCCTTTTTGTTAGGCTTAGTTTTATTTTGATGATGACTAAATGATGTTTAATTTAATGAAATTAATAAGTTGTTATTATGTTTTTATGAATATAATTGTTAATGTTTTTATCATAATATTTATACTTGTATTTATCGAAAATACCCTAAAAAAAGATATTATCAATGTACTAACATGTTTATCTAAGTCTATGTAGTGTATGCATATCATTTTTGGACTTAGAACTTTTAAAGAAATAGTTTAATGTGATTTTTCAGACGCACTGCGATTGAGGCATTAGACGAGGTATGCGACTGAAAAATATTATGTTTTGAATCTGCCATTTCGAGCATTTTGCGGACGAGGTGCAGTCGAGCTATGCGACCGAAAAGTCCAGTTCTGCATAACGTACAAATTTCCAATGGTCGAATTTTTCGACGGATATATTGCAACAACCATAAGTGGTCGATCGAAAAGTTTTAGGTCGACCGAAAATGTGCAGTTTATAAATATAAGAACCACTCCAAGCTTAATATAACGAACGAGAGAAGTAGCGAAGTGCTAGCAAAATTTCTATTTAACTTCTCATCAAATTTGTGAGCAATTGTAATCCAACTCTCCTCACCCATAATGTAATATCCCGATTTTTCATAACGGAATTAAGTAAAAATAATTGCGAAATTATTTGAGTATAATTAGATAATTGAAGATCTATTTGATGATGAGAAGTTTAATTGAGAATATTTGGTTAATCATTGAGAATTTATTTGGTGATGAATTTATTTGGGAAATTGAATTGAAGGACTTAAATTGGATGGATAATTATTAACAAGTAATATTTGGAATAAATCAAGAATTGAAATTGGACCGAATATAATTTAATTAAATGAATGAGAATTTAATTAAAAGAATTAAATTAAAAGAAATATGAATTGAAATAATTAAATTAAAATAAATTGAAATGGAATTAGAAAAGGGGGAAGATGCTGGTTTGGTTCGGTGTCCGATTCAGCCTAGTTCGCTGCTGGTTCTGTTCGATTTAGTTAAGGGATGGTTGGTTCTGTTTTTGAAGCAAAAGAAAAGGGGGAAGATTAAATTAGAATTTAGGGCTGTGATTTGTCTGCTGAAGAGAAAGAGGGATCGAGAGAGGGGGAGAAAAATCGAGAAAGGAGAAGGGGACACTGGGACCCATCGAGCGAGCTCGGGAGGACGGCGACAGAGGAGCTCGGGTCCGGCTTGTGACTCCGGGCGCGGTGAGCTGCTGGGCTTCACAATGCGGGGTGGTACGGTTTGGGTGAACGGACGGTGGCGGCTTGAAGGGCGACGGGTAGCTGAACCGCGAGGTGAGCTCTCCTTCGCAAGGGAGGAGGTGTGACGATGACGAGGGGGTCCGGTGGTCTGGCATCGTTCACAGGTGAGCTAGGGCATGGGTTCGTTCGACCGAATGAAAATCGTGATTGTGGCTGCGATTTCCTGACCGAGGTAAGCTCTCGGTTGTTTGTGTGCTGTGTAATTCGATTCGGTAATTGGGAATTTGGTGGAAGAATCTGCATGGATGAATTGGCTGCGATGAATTGAGACGAACTACTACAGGGGACTTGGTGTCCGGTCCGGTCCTGTTGGTTCCGTTGTTGAACCCAGTTTGGTGAATGGCCTTCTAGCCGAGATGAATTTTACAAGTTTCTCCCTTCCAGATAGCATCGCAGTCGGTTTGCGAATTGTGTTCTGGCAAACACAATAGATGGGAAGCACACTTTGGTTGACTCATTGGAGAAGAATGCAACAAATGACTCAGCCTCTGGAAAATCAGAAGAAAATAAGGTGGACTATCAGGTGAGTTGAATTAATGCAGAGTCTGTAAAGTAAAAGAAATTGAGGGAGTATTGTTGGGGGTGTGGTTTCGGCACTCTGGTTATTTTAAGGGAAAGGCAGTGAAGTGAGAGAAGCACTCTTGGCAGCTTTGGGTCTTCGGCAAGGAGAAGATAAATGGCAACACTCTTCTCTGGTGTTGGGTGGTGATGGATAGCCGAGTGCTTTGCAGGTAATGGTTCTTCCCTGTATTTGGACAATTTCAATGAAGTAATAGTATGTGGGATTGTGTTTTTTTTATTTGTCTTCCCTGTGATTTGTTTGGTTAATAAGATGTTTGGCTGATTTCTCTGGGCAATCTGTTAATGAATAGTTGGGCGAAAAATATCCTGTTAATTATCCATGATCATTCCGATTTTGGTCATGATGGATGCTGAAACTACTTTGTAGTCTGTTATTAGTATTGCTTTGGTGCTCTGTAAATGGAAAAGATATATTCTCTATGAAATTCTATCACGGTGGAAACTTGGTTCTCTGTTTTATTTACTGCCCGATATATGTTATGGAAAAGTGATTAAATGGTGATTGTTGTTGAAAATAAGTAGATATGGGTCAGTAATTGTCATGTGAACTTGTGCTTTGTATGTTGGATATTAGATGATAAATTGAAGAGTATAAAAAATAGGTTTTCTTTCATTGGTCTACTACTCTAAATGGATAGTAGGTTTATGGATGTTTGGCACGGTTATTGGATTTGGTTTCTCTGTGAATTATTAATACAGAAAAAAAATTTATCTGTTGATGAATATTGTTCCCTGATATAGTTGTTGCGGTGTTAATGGTTTGGAAATAATATTATGTTAAATTGGCGTTAGCAGATTTGGAAGATGGAGAATATAGATTTTACTCGGTTAATGAAAAATGACCATTTGGTAACTATTGACCGAGTGAATTAAGGATAGAATAGTTGGACATGGTTGAAGAAATTGTACTGCGTATTACGTATAAATTGGATAATATTAAGGAAAAAATGTATAAATTAGGATTACTCTTTTATTGGCTATAAAATTAATAAAAATAAATTAATGAAAAATCGTTGAGTGGTAATTAAACGAGTAATAACGGTATCAAAGTTTGGATTTATAATTGATAAATATATTAATAAATAAATGATAATTATTTTGAAGGTATTAACTAGGGGTGTTTACGGTCCGGTTCCACAGTGAATCTGCACCGAACCGGTCGGTACCGGTTTTGAATTTTCAAAACCGGTACTGGTCCCGTGAGACCCGAGTACCGAACTGGTTATTTGGTACCGGTTTCGGTTCGGTACTGGTTTGGTACTAATTTTTTTTTAATATTTAAAATTATAATAAAAATTTAAAAAAAAAAACAAATCAACCAATCCAAGTATATCTCAAATGAAAAAATGAACTGATGAATACTCTTTACAACAATGGCATAAAACAAGAAGTAACGGCAATTAAATTGTCTCTAGAAAGCCAGAAAAATAAGAGAATTCATATAGAAGTTGTTCAAATGCTTTTACTTTTTATCAAGTTGTTAAATTATCCCCACTTGTCCAACTATGAACAGAACATATCCAAGAGAGAGCAAACAGATCGACAGAGTAACAAATCACTAACAGAAATCACTAACAACTAATAAATCGACAGAGTTCAGAGTACACTACTAACAAATCCGAGAGAGAGCATAACAACAATCACTAAATCAGAACCTACAAAGAGCTAGAAAAATCAACAGAGTACACTACTAACTAGTATCAAATCGAAGACAATAAAGTACACTATGAATAGAAAACTCGAATCCAATATTAGGAATAATGACAGATCTGGCGTATAGTGAGCTCTCTCAGTCGACGGAAGGCAGAAATTGGAAGGAAGTCGGTAGACGAATGTCGTTCGGTCGCCGTTCAAAGTCAGGAGACTCTGGTGTCGGGAGAGCTGGAGGGGAGATGAATGTTGTTCGGGTTGGGAGGGCCGAAGGGAAGAGTAGAGTGTTGGGACTGAGAGGCTGAGAGACTTGGGAGGTCGGAGGGGACAACAGAGTGCTGAGAGATTGAGAGTGAGTGAGACTGAGCGAGATGAGAGGCTGAGAGACTGAGAGGCTAAGAGAATGAGAGACGTAGGGTGAGGGTGCCCTAACCCTAATAATTCAGCAGCTCTCGGTTCTCTCAATCGGTACCGGTTCTGGGGTACCAAACACCGAGAACCGGATCGATAATTTCGGTTATACTAAATTTGAACCGAAATCGGTTTGGTACCTGGCAAAACAGCACCGAACCAGTACCAAAATCGCCGGTTCCGGTTCAGTTCTTGGTACCGGTTTGATTTTGCACACCCCTAGTATTAACTGGAAAAAGGATAAAGAGCTAAACGCATTACGGACCCCAAGTAAGTTGATCTTACTGTGCTTTGGTCTTCCGACCTTACATCACAAGAGTTAGGACTTTGTTTCCTTATTGTTACTGCTTTATTGAGTATGTCTACCGCTTTGATAGAATAGGCAGATATTGAGCATGTTTTGCAAATTGTATTGCTGCTTTCTGACTGTTTATTAAAATTAGGTTCTTTTAATGATATGTTTCATAGATGAGAATGATAGAGATGTATGTATTCATGAGCATCATGCATCATAGTTTTTAAATGATACGAAAATGGTTTTTCATGTATGGTTTTGAAAAGAAAACGTAAGGATGTGAGCTGTTAGTTGGTCCTCGATCGACGTCGAGGCTAGCCAACGTAACGGTGTATATGAGGTTGTTTAAGCGTTGATGCGCATAGCTGCTAGTGCGCTACGATTGATGTCGGAGTCGATTGTTGTGCGTTGATGCGTACAACCGCTAACAGAGCTTACGGTTGATGCCGGAGCTATTTATACTGGGGTGTGGGGTCGCTGTGTATTGATGTATATAGTAGCTAACATGTGGGTCAATCGATGTCGAGTCCTTATCATATAGTGGTTACTGATTGACGTCGGAACCAAGTGCATTGATGTGCATAGTTATGATGGTTTACAGATTGATGTCGGAACTGAGTGTATTGATGTACACAGAGACTGAAAAAGAAAAGAAAAAGAAATGTCAAATGAAAACGGAAAGAAAAGGAAAAGAAACGAAAACGGAAAACGAAAAAAATTTAAAAAATGCATAGCATGTTTACTTTATTTTATATCACTTACTGAGCGTTAGACTCATTAGCTAAGTCTTGTTGATGTAGATATATGTACGAGAACAAATTTGGAGCAGTTGATGAAGGATTTGCACGCGTGAATTTTGTTGTTGGTCGAGCTAAATATTTAAATGGAAATTATTTGTAAAGGTTTTGTAATTTAATTTATTTATATTCTTTAATGCTTTAATTAATACTTCCGATGCATTTTTTCAAAGGTTTTCAAGAAACGAATTTCTAATTATTGTTTTACCAATAAAAGTATTTAATTGTTGAATTAATGAATTTAACACTCGATTTTAAAAGAAAAGTCTTACTCTGATTTTTTAAAAGAAAATTTTTAAAATTTACGTGTTTTTTAAGGTAATAAAAATCGCGTCCTTACACATAAATTTACATGTTATTATTGGGAGAGTTCGGATCTAGTTTTTGGTTTTACAATTTCTAAATTACTTGTGCGAAATTGTAAAGGGTGACGCTTTACGAATTAGTCATATAAGGGTGATGCCCCAAAATAGTCAACGGCTCGATTGAATGTCATAAGTTCAATCAAAGGGTGACGCTCTGTTAATAGTCATAGGTTGACGACTCATAATAGTCAAAGGGTGACACCTTTAGAATTAGTTTTTGTAACATTTTAATTGGCACCTGTAAGCCAATTGTTTAGTGGATCTCCAAGTGGAATCTTAGAGTGCGAATGTAGGCGAGTTGCCGAACGGCATAAACAAATCTTATGCACAATCTCTTTACCCTTAACTCTTTTATTTATGCATTGAATTTTATACTATATGTATTAAATCATGTAGGGTGTTGGAGAAATTAATTATCGCAAGAAATAATTAGAAATATGGATAATGTTGTTTTTAAAGTATGATTTCATGTTTTAATATTCCGTGTTTATTTACTCTGATATTTTTTTTCATGCGTTTTGAATAAAGTTTTAAAAAGAAAACTTTTTTTAGAAAGTCAAACAGAAACGGAATATTACAATTATGGTATCAGTACATAATTGGGTTTAATGCAGTTCTGTAGACTGTTGGTAACACAACTTGTCGTGACATACTTCTTCAACTGTAAGTGCTTTGTTAAATTGTTCTGTTAGTTTAAATTGCTTTGTTAGTAATTACATTGTTAGTCTAAATTACTTTTTTAGTTAAATTGTTTTGTTAGCTTAATATTTTATAATATAAAATCTTTGCAAATAATTAGTTTAATAAAATTCTTATCATAATATTAAAAAATAAAATAATAAAAAATAATATAAATAAATAAATAAATATTTTCTATAAAATATTAAGCTTAATGACACCTAATATAAAATTTTCTTAAAATAATTAGTTAATGCTAAATAATATAAAATTATTGTAGGATAATAGGATAGTGAGGGGAACTAGAAAAAACGTGCAAGCAAATAATATGAGAGACAAAACTGTTGGAGTCAATAATGTGAGGGACGAAGTTGCTGGTCAAGAAAATGCTATGGGACAAGAGTTTGTTGTTCAACAGGATGGTGGGAATGAAATTCTTGGTCGCTTGACTACTATTGTGGATCGGTAATTCCAATTCATGGAACGTATTATGGAGAGAGAGCGGGAATGGAAATCAACGCCAAGTGGTGGTTCCCGAGGAAGCTGGTTGGGAAAGTTTAGGAGACTTAAGCCTCCAAGTTACAATGGAAATGTTGCTGACGCCATGGGAGCAGAAGAATGAATTTGGTCTCTAGAGGACGTGTTCAAATATGCGAGAATGAGAGAGACTGAGAAAGTTACATTTGCTGTGTACCTGCTAATTCAGGACGAGAGGTTCTGGTGGGATACTATTAAGGTAGCACAAAATGCTCGAGCTCTGACGTGGAATCAATTTAAAGAGATCTTCTATGATAAGTATTTCAACCAGACAATTCGATCGAAGAAATTGGTGGAATTCATGCAGCTGCGCCAAACTGGAATTGTATATGAGTATAAAAGGAAATTTGAAGTGCTATCCCGATTTGCGTCACACCTGGTGGCAAACAATGAACACAAGGTCCTTCAGTTCGACTAGGGATTGAAAGTAGAAATTTTTAGAGGAGTCAAGATCTCTGGCACTCAGGATGTCCTATATACAATAATTGTCTCTTAGGCATTAGAGGTCGAGGATGCCGAAATGGTGGTGGCTAAACAGCGGGAAATAAATCAAAGGTTTTGGAAAATCGGTCAGAACCAACAACAAAAAGGTGGAATGATGGTGAACAAAGGGACAAAGAAGCCGTCTAATAATGAGGTACAACAAAGGAAGGACAAACGTCCCATAAATGAAGCAGTTGCTACCCCACCCAATATGAGGACATATCAGCCGAATCAATGCCCTAAGTGCAAGAAGAGTCACTTTGGGGAGTGCAATGCGGGAACTAGACAGTGTTTTACCCAACCATTAGTGGAGGATCGAAAAGGGTGGCACCTAAGGTCTTCTCTCTATATGGTAATGAAGCTCTATATGGCAAAAGTGGTGTTAGGTACGTCTTATTATTAAATCTGCTGCTTAAAATTCTTTGGAATGTAGGAATAGCTCGTAATGTTATTTCATTTTGGTTATGTTAGTGATATAGCTGCTTATGTTTTATTTGATTATGGAGCTACTCATTCCTTCATTGCGAAGGAATTTAGTACAAAAACAAATTGTTTACCTGAACTAGAAAAGAGTGAATATCGAGTACTCTTACCCTCTGGAGAATGTTTGATTGCCAGTGGAATTCAAAAGGCGTATGCAATTAGAATAAACAATCATATTTTCCATGCCGATCTGATTGTCATGGACATGAAGGGGTACCACATTATTCTGGGTATTAATTGGTTATCCCAACATCAGACAATGATAAATTATAGAAAGATAGAAGTATATTTCCTCTCCCTTGATGGTGAACAACACGTGTTTCGTGGAGTCAAGGAAAAAGGCAGATTGGCGGGGTGGACCAATTAATGAGAAATGGATGTGAAGAATTCCTCGTTAATGTGATGGACACGATGGTAGTATCAAAGGCAAAGCTGGAAGAAATCCCCATCGTTCAAGATTTTTTGGGAATTTTTCTAGACGATCCTCCAGGGTTGCCACTAGATAGAAAAATCAGGTTTGTGATCGATCTACATCCTGACACTGAGGAAAACCTGTATCGGATGGCGCCAGATGAGTTAAGAGAATTGAAACTCCAGCTTAAGGAGTTAATTAACAATGAGTTTATTCGTCCCAGCTTTTCCCCTTGGGGTGCGCCAATCCTATTTGTGAAGAGAAAGACCGATCGATGAGGATGTGTATCGATTATCGCGAGTTGAATAAAGTACAATAAAAAACAGATACCCACTACCTAGAATAGACGATTTGTTCAATGAGTTACAAGGAGCCTGTGTCTTTTCAAAGATCGATCTTTGATTAAGGTATTATTAGTTAAAAATTAAACCTGATGTTATTCCCAAGACAACATTCAGGATATGGTACGGACACTATGAGTTCCTAGTAATGTCATTTGGGTTAACCAATGCTCCAGCAGCATTTATGGACCTGATGAACCGAATCTTAAAGGAGTATCTGGATAAGTTCATCATCGTTTTCATATTTGATATTCTAATCTACCCGCGCTCAGAAGAGGAACATCGAGAACATTTGAGAATTTCTTTTTCTATATTAGCGAAACATAAATTGTATGCGAAGTTCGCCAAAAGTGAGTTTGGGCTAGATAAAGTAATTTTTCTCGCCATGTAATTTTCAAGGAAGGTATTGAAGTGGACCCAGCAAAGATCCAAGTGGTAGTTGATTGGTCACAACCGAAGAATGTGGGAGAAGTAAGAAGTTTTCTTGGGTTGGTTGGCTATTATCGACGCTTTATAAGTGGATTTTCTAAAATTGCACTGCCTTTGACTGGCCTAACAAAGAAGAATGTGTTGCTTTGGTAGACAAATGACTGTGAGAAAAGTTTTCAAGAGTTGAAACATTGATTGACTACAGCTCCTGTCTTAACCCTGCCTGTTGAATAAGGCAATTACTGTATCTATTGTGATGCCTCCAAGAATGGATTAGGTGGAGTGCTTATGTAGAATGAAAAAGTAATCGCTTACGCTTCAATATGATACAACAAACCAATAAATCAATCATGATTATGCAGATCTTCATCGAAAGGAATTATAATTTAACGAAGGGGACTTAGTGTTCCTTAAAATATCGTCGTTTAAAGGAGTTATGTATTATGCTAAGAAAGGAAAGTTAAGTCCGAGGTACGTTGGTCCGTTTCCAATTACGAAGAGGATAGGAAAAATTGCACATCAGTTACTATTGTCAGCCTCTATGGAAGGAGTTCATAACGTATTTTACGTGTCTATGTTAAAGAAATGCCTAGGGAATTCATGTAACGACCCAATTTTTCATAACCCTTATTAAAATTTGTTAAAATTAAAACTTTTATCCAACCACTAAAACCTTAAATTAAAACCTTTTTAAGATAATATTAGAGTGCGAAACTGGCCCGTTAAAACCTTTTTTGTTAGAACATAGCGGAAGCATAAATTATTTGAGTAATGAAAACTAAACAATTTAATACAATTTATTACAACCGTTTTCTCTTCTACTTTCTTTAGCCTGGCCAGCCACGAGTCCCGTGCGTGCAAATCCTTCATCTCTGCTTTTGATCTGTTCACCATTGCCTCGTATAAGTATCTACACCTACACCACAAGTAAACTGTAAGCCCAAAGGTTTAGTAAAGAAAAGGGGTTTGTGCAATATGATATGCCTCTCTTTAGTCTTTTTGGAATGGGGGCCACCCAAACCAATCCTTTCATTAAGTCGTTGGTTCTTTACTCGTACATCGAGCTGGAGATTGGAGGACCCATATGGGATGGTATAGTCTTGGTCAGCTTCTAGCTTCCTGTGGGTAGCTAGTCTCGTTCCCGATAAGGGAGGGGATAGTCTAGCTACTAGGCTAGATCTGAACTACCCATCCGCCCCCAAACTCCCTTTTTCTTTGGTTCTTTTTCCTTTTTCCTTTATTTCCTTAACGTTTTTCCTTACACAATGCATGTGAGTACCACCCGATGGTACTCCCTACTTGATTTCTATTAACATGATGCATGATGACACATTCTACAAATAACATGATGCATGGTACAATGTAACGTAACATTAACAATAATTGAATTTGCATATATATAAGAAGTAAATGACAATAATTGAATAACACATATAATGGAAGGTACACTACCATAATTGAATAGCAGAAATTGAAAGTGCATAGAAATGAAAGCAACCAATCGTTGAATAACGCATTGAAGGAAGGTAAGCAATAATTGAAGATGACAAGGATTAAAGCAAGGTACATAGCAGAACAACTATGGTAATGATAAGGGCATGCATGAACATATAGATCACAATAATAAGCAAAATGAAACTGGAACATGCTATTAATAATCATGCTAGTTACCTTAGTTAATTTCCTAGTCAATTTACATGCTTCTGAAGGATTACCTTTATTATTCTAATTAGTTATCCTAGTTAATTTACATGCTCAGGCTGAAAAGGTTAGATAAAAACATGTATTCGGAGAACAGAGTAAAGTGAAATAAAAACTATCATTATAGAAAGTAAGATAAACATATATTCACGTCAATGAAACTCTTAATCCGTTCAGGCTTAGTTCATTCTTCTTTCATCTTCTCTATTATTCCCTAATAAAGTAAAGCATCAATTGTAGAAGTTATAGTAAATGAAGTTGTAGTAAAATGTAATATACAGATTATCAACAAAGATTTAACAACTAGTATTTAACATAGTTATTTGACAACTAGTATGCTTAAGGAAGAAGATTAACATGCTCAATTACGCTAATTAACATGTTCAAGTAATAATTACAATTTAATGAACATGCTCAAAGAAAGATTACGATTATAATTCTAGTTAGTTAACCTAGTTAGTTACATGCTCAACCTACATGCTTTTGTTTTAGTCAATTAAGCATACTTAGTTATTGTTAATTAGTTAGTTATCATAATTTAGCTAACTAAACATATTAAACATGCTCAACTAGTTAATCGATTGTTGTCCTAGATAATTAACAGGCTCAAAGAAGTGATTAACACTTGTTAATTAAGCAACTAGTTAAACATGCTCAGATTAATAACTTAGTTCATTATCACAAGTTCACATGCAAATTGTTTATATGCTTAGATTAACTAAATTGGTTAACATACTCAACTGATTATCATGCTCAAGATTCTAGTTAATTATCATTTAAACAAGATCAACTTATAATAACGTATCACAAGTATTTATACAAGTTCAGAGTAAGGGTTGTTGTTATAATTATCATTTATTAAACATGCTAGGTTAAGAAAGTGGAACAAACAAATAGGAGCAGACCAATAAGGAAGGAAATATCAGCTTATAGTTAATAACTAAACAGCAAGTAAACATTCAAGAACAGCACAGAATCATTTACAGGAAATTAATAGCAGTATGTATAAAATTGCAGGAAACTAACAAACAAAGGAAATATCTACAGAGTATAAACAAAGGCAATCTACGCAATACCAACAAGGAAATCAACTCCACTCACGCACACTACTTGTGGGTAGGGCCACCATTGGCCAAGACACACCCAAGTCCTTACCTCGAAACTTTATCGCGCATTCGCACTTAATTGTTGTCCTTCTTCTCTTTTTAAATACCTTCACAATTATTAAATAATCTGTCATTAAAATCACATATTAATAACCTTACTTCTACGACCCACATCCTAAGTCCTCCAAATTAATACCTAATTACTTAACCTCTTCCATTGCTTACAACTTAACAACCATTAACCAAATTGCTGAAAAATAGTTCCTCTCAACCAATAATTTACAGATTATTATCCAGCTTCACAATTCCACTATAATGACTGCAATAATAACTTAACAGGGGCAGAACACGCTTCACGATAATTAACCAAATCATTTTTCAACAACCAACAGAGGACTAAATCCAACATAACAGCAATTACATAAATCTATTTCTTCCAATGTTATCCTCACAGTTAACAAGGCAGGTTAACAAATCCATTTAGAAATTCATACCAACTATCATCAGAACATACAAATGAGCAATATCACAGGATTAACCAAATTGATCCCCAAAACCATAATCAGTACTAATGCTGGACTTCACACCCAAGGTATAGACTTTACTTTAACAAAACAACCTTCCTTTCCAAAGAAACAAAGAGCATAAATCACGGTATCCTTTAAACATTCTACATCCACTTCCAATATAATTTCACCTAAAACCAATATAATAAATAAAGGATAGAAATGCAATGTAACACCCCTTGGCAGAAACCAATCCATTCAATAGTGCATAACACCAATTTTTCTATTTTTCTCTACAATATAATCTTCACAAAACCCATGAAAGAATGAATGAGTTTTTCTTTTCCTGAAAGATCACAAAGACCCGAGAGCTAGAAGCAACTCACCTCACGGCCATCAGACACAGCCTCTCCTCAGTTTTCTTCTCCATTTTTCTCCAGCAGCACGCAGCTCCTAGCCTTCTTCCTCCCTATCTCATCTTTGTATATCAACGCCAGAAGGGGACAGTCTCTGCCAATTCCCAGAAGGCAGAAAGCACGCCCGACCAACCACTGCCCAGCTATGCCCTACGATGTCCACTTGTCAATTTCATCCAGAGCCAGAACCAAGAGAAAGGTCGGTTCAAAATGTAAGCTGGACCATAGGCCTTCGGCCGGTCCAAATTGAACCGCCAGTTCCCTTGTCACATCGACCCGAAGCGTCGATCGCAGTTCCACCGTCGTCGCCATCGCCTTTCTGTCGACGTCGAGCCTCACTAGTCGGCCACCCAAAATAGGGCGCCAACCTGACGCCAAAACCAACCAACAAAGCCCGACCACCAAAGCCTGAAATCATGACCCGACGCCGGCAACACACCGAGCCCTAGCTCGCGATTAGCCACCCCCGTTGCTCACACATCTACCACCGCAAGGAGCCACCCAAGCTAACTCCGAGCTTTGCCGTCCGTCGTCATCCCTCACTGTCTCCATCGCTCTCTCCCCCTTTCTCTCTCTCTCTCTCTCTCTCTCTCTCTCTCTCGTTTGTTCTCTCTCTCTCTTTCGCAAATAATGGTCGAAGGCCATTTCTTTTGGCCTTCAACAAACCGTGCGTGAACCTGTTCAGCTGAACCTGTTCATGCCTTCCAATCTCCTCCTTTTAATTTTTCTTTAACCTAATTAATGAATTTATTTAATCCCCTAATTTAACCCCCCACTAATTTAACCTCTCTTTATTTGTATTCAATAAATCTTTAATTCAAAACAATCATAAGTAATCCCAAATATTGTAATTTAACTCATTAATTGATATTTATTTTAATTACAGTAATTTCCATTTAATTTTAATAACTTCTTTAAATTAAAGTCTCACGAACATTGGTAATACTCTGATAATTATCTAATAAATCCAAACATCCCTAATTACTTTCCAACTGTCCTTATTAAATTTTGATATAAAAAATTCGGAGTATTACAATTCAGTTCAATTGGAACCTCAAGAAAATATTGAAGTTCAACCTAACTTAAGTTACAAAGAAAGACTAGTTCAGACTCTGAATTCAAGGATTAAGGAATTACTACACAAAAGGATTCCACTAGTAAAAATGTTATGGCAGAATCATTCAACTGAAGAGGCTACTTGGGAGTGAAAGGAAGATATGGAGGCAAGCTATCCGAAATTATTTCACAATCTAAAATTTTGAGCACAAAATTTTATTAAGGAGGGGAGTATGTAATATCTGGAAAATTTGTCTACATATAAGACTTTAATTATGTGAAATTAAATACTTGAACATTGTGAAATTGTAATTCTGAATCATTAATATCATTGAGAATATTGATGTTGCCAATATTTGGAGAAATATTTGAATTATATAGTATTAGTTTTTATATGGGGTGTAAGGTTATATATTAGAGAATAAATAAGGAGTATATATAATTAAATGAAGAATAAGGAGATAAAAGGTGGTGATGGATGATCACGAGAGAAGGTAGTCGATCATCCTCAATGGGCATCAAAATTTGATGCCCTCAATTAGCTTGAGGAGCTTGATCGAACAGTCCTAAAGGATAGATATTAAATTGGAATCTGGTGATTTGGTGGTCGATCATACGGTCTATTATGATAGTAAAAAATTGTAATTTGGACTATTAGTGGTCGATCACGTGGTCGATCTTAGCCACGAAAAATAGGAATTAGAGGCTTGGTGATCAATCACGGTAAAGAGGTGATTGACTAGAATGCAGATCGTCGACCAAGAAATTGGTTATAGATGTCTGGATTTTTGAGGAGTCACCTAGAAACTGATGGGTCACGCCTTCTCGACACCCTCTGAGAGTTACAGAGTGTACAAGAAAGGGAAATCAGAAAAAGGAAAGGTTGTTTAGTTTCTAGAGTTTTTCTCTCTTGGTATTGTTGGCTTTTTTCCTTCTAGTTTTTGGAGTTGGTGTGCTGAGGAAGAAGGGCTTCGACTGGAGCAAATACTTAAGGTTTAGCCAAAAGGAGGTAAGAGATTTGTGTGCGCTTTGCCCGAAAGCCTACATCACAAGTTTAGGGTTGTGTTTTTTTTAATGTAAATGTTCTTTGCTTTGATGGTGAAAAACTGCTTGTTTTCTTCCCTGTTAATAAATTATATAACTTGCTTGTTTTCTGTTAGTGTTTATAGAATATATCTACCTTCTGAATTCGATGATGAATAGAAAAGAAATGTTATGTCTGTCCTTTGCTATTGTTTAAATAGGAAGCTTACTAATGGTATGATGTTGTGTTCATTTCATGCTACTGCAATTTGTTGAAGAGGACTTGTTGATTGTGAGTTCTGTTGAGTTTAAATATCTTGTTGAGTTCGATAAAGCATGATTGTTCTGTAGATTTAATTATCAATTTCTGTTTGCGATAACATAACATATACTAGAGGTTTGATTGAGAACACTCATGTTTATATTACTTTGTGAATAAAAATAGGAATATGTTGGTGATTATCCCCTGTTGATATATCTTGAGTTTATAACCTGTGAATGTTAAAGTGCTAGAATGATACCATGATAGAATACTAGCACAAGTTTGTGTGTCATGAATACCATGTTAGAATGTTAGTTTTTGCAACATGTTTAGAAACTCGATATTATGTTAATAAAATTGTTAGAAGTAAGGATGAACATGTAGATAGGTTTACTGCCTTATTGATATGTTAATTTTTGCATGCATAGGATTGATTTATAGTTGTTTTAGGATTCATGTTTCATTGGTTGTTGATTGTATTGCATTGTTTTCTTGTATTATATGAATTGTTATGTGACATTCATTCATATCATGCATCATATAGGCATGTCAGTTAGGGTTGCATATCATACATTGCATAGGATAATAATGAATCTAACGTATGTAAATAGACATTGGAGATTGAGGAGTTTAGTGACAGTGATTTTTAGGAGAACTACGAGATGATGTATCTCTTCCCACGTAAGTATTGAGTGACCTGTTCTGCCCAGGCTAGATCTCGAGGATGTATCTATCTCTCTATGGAAAATATCTCCAATCTTCTAGTTGAAAGTGAAACGTTAATTAAAGTAGAAGGGATATGTTCTCTTCTGACATATCAGACATGTGCATAGAATTAGCATACACATTTTCTTGCATTTCATTTACATCTCTTACTGGGTAATTTATCTCTCATGTTATGTAGGTAACGATTGTGATTCAAATGAAGTATATGTAGAGAACGTATGATGCGACAAAGGATTGTTTTACTTGACGCGTGATGACCTGGGGGTTATGACTCACAGATGGAATAAAAGTGTTTAAATATGTTCAAGGACTTTTGATGGTTTATTTTTAAGTGTTTGAAATAGTTTAGTTTTAAGGCGTATGGATAATTTTTTCTTAAAGTACGATTTCGTGTTTTAATATTCCGTAATTATTTATTCTGATATTTCTTTTCATGTGTTTTGAATAAAGCTTTAAAAAGAATTTTTTTAGAAAGCCAAATGGAATCAAGATGTTACACACGTAGCCCCTCCAGCATTCCCTACAGTATTCCCTTTAGAAGCATCTCTAGCCACCTTTTTAACAACCTCTTCAGCAACCAAACGCGTAGAATGCATGAAAGTTTTTTAGTTTATATATAAAGTCCATTATTTAGTTTATTTGTATACGATGTAATAACATATCTCAAATTTGCAGCACTCTTGCCCGCACACCCCAACCTTCTTGCCAAGGTGTAGCACATAGTGGCTCTCATTCCTCCATCGACAGATGAGTCAAGTGGAATAGAGCCTTCACTAAATACTTTGCGCATGGTACGTCTTTGATTTGGTTATCTATGTGTCTGTACTTACTTATTCATGTCTTATTAGTCTGACGGCTTGAAAATGTTCATTGCAGGCATGTGACTTGATGGATATTTTCACAAGATTCGTTCATGCAAAGACGAAGAAAAACCTAGATGCATGTGCATTTCTTGCAAGGGTTATTGTAGGTTATTTCATTTTCTGGCATTAAGTGTTTTGAAATAGATGCTTAGGATATTTCACTTCATG
The DNA here is from genome assembly GCA_022433065.1 of Begonia loranthoides. Lineage (NCBI taxonomy): Eukaryota > Viridiplantae > Streptophyta > Magnoliopsida > Cucurbitales > Begoniaceae > Begonia > Begonia loranthoides. The sequence continues at coordinate 10,138,411 of CM039479.1, read as the reverse complement.
TTTTCATTTTCAATTAGATTATTAGTACCACATCACTAATCTCGTCCTCCCAAGGCAAGTAGCAACAGACACAGTGAGAATTATGTTATGTTAAATTAAGTAGTTTAGAATATTTTATTTTAGTACTCATCCTTGCGTTGTGTTCTTTGTATTTAGTGTAATGCGTTGAATGAAAAGGAATACTTCAACGTTTTAATGGAAGGATCACTTATTACATTAGGGTGGATTCACGTAAGTAAACTTCTCGCTTTTGTTGTACTTCATGTTTGAATAGTTCTAATGCGTGATTTACTTTTCAAACACACCCATAACAAGTATGTTTTATGTCATTCGTTGACCTGCACACTCACTACCCTTACTAAGCGTTGCTACCAAAAGTAGTTGTGATTATTGTAGTGCAAATGGACAAAGCAATGCATATTTTTTCACTTGTATGGATTCATATTGGTTTCCACTTATGAGTTGATTTTCCTCCCCTTTCCATTTCAACCCGCACGACATATTTTGTTGTACCGGTGGGGGTTTAGGGTTGCTTCAAAGTTGTAAGGAGACTGGCTTCCACCTTCACAAAGATCTACCGAATAAGGCTCCCTTGTAATCCAAAGGTTCCAATGTATACATGGACCCAAAGTTGTCATTCACAGTCACCAATTTATGGAGGAAATCTTTCAAGAATGCGGCGCTGATGCAGTTTATTTGATGTGTAGGGATACTAATTGGGATACTGATTTCGCAATACACTGATTATGATATTCTTGTTCATAATACTTATTGTTTACTTTACATCGTTAATTGTTTGAATTGAAATTTCTTTTTGGAAAATATCATTTTTGATAATATCTTTTTGGATACCTGTTGAGAATCTCATTGCTTGATTTATTTTTTATAATGCCATAAGGGGAGAAACTAACACAAAGAAAACTCTTGCAAAATTTTCATTTTTTTAAAGAGAAAGAAAGAAATTTTGATGCAAACAAAATTATCCATTTCATTCTTCATCAACAAACAATTAACTTATATTTACATTGTTTAACATGTTCATTACAACAATTTAAGCAACATATTCATTACAACCATTTAATCTACATGTTCATTATAACAATTTAAGCAACATGTCCATTACAACCATTTAGTCTACATTTACATTACAACGATCTAATCAACATATCCATTATAATAATTTAATCAACATAAAAGTACATGTGGACCTTCACGTGTTGAGACATTGTCAGTACATGTGTAACACGTGAATGATGACATGTATGTTTTTTTGGCAAAGATTGCAACGACCTCTCAAATTTGTGGACCTTGCGTGGTAGACTCCTGCATAACATATTGCAAATAAAATTAGCATATTTAAAATAACATATGAAAATGTAAACGTAATAATGTGCTCACCTGCATCTTTAGAAATATGAAACTTATAAATGTGTCTTGCGAACTTCCTCTGTCGTCTCTGCCTCTAGATCTGCCACTACCACTTGCACTTGACTTAGCGGTGTCTGGGCTTCCACCTTGGCATGTGTTGGAATTGTGGCCCACACCGCCACACCGACCACATATCATGTTGAGATGTCTCCTAGGCAACACCGTCTGGCTTTGGAGCTCGTCAACATCCCTTATTCTTCGTTTACACTACCTTATGAGATGTCTCTTAAATGGCGGTAACATAATTGGATTAAGGTCTGTCACAGACCACATGATTTGTCCATTGACTAGGTGGACAAAATACGAGTACATCCTCATGTATGTTTCTCGATAGTTGCACTCATGCACAAATTTCTCGGGAGATCTCCTTATAAAATGCATACACTAGATTGCATGCACACACGAGATGCCACTCAACTCCCACCTATAACAGTTACAAGTACACCTTTCCAAATCGATAGAGTATGTTTTGTTACCATTGCACACCTCAAACTGGCCAGCACCTGTAAATACAAGACTCTAATTTCTGTAATACCTCGACTTCCTATAACGGAATTGAGTAAGGATAATTGAGAAATTAATTGGGTGTAATAGGATTATTTGGATGATTTTAATTATGGAATGGAAATAAGTTTAATAAACATAATAAGTTGAGGTATAATTTGTATCGATTGATTTGATAATTATTGAAGATTTATTTGATAAAAATTATTAGAATTGGTTAAATGAAGATTTTGGATTAATTAAGATGTGGAATTAAGTTGGAAAAAGTGTAAATTAAGTAAAGGGATTGATTAATTACATAAATGGATAAATTAATTGGAATTAAAATAAAAGGAATAAAATAAAAGAAAGAAAGAAATGCTGACGTTTCGATCACGAAAGGAAAAAATGAAATAAGGGACCGGTCGACTGTAGCTATCGACTGGTGCTGAGCGATCGACTGTAGCTGTCAATTGCTCCCACGCAAAATTCGGCAGATTATGTAATCCTGAGGCAAACATTTTCTAAATTCTTCCCATGCATCCCACTTTGCAGATGGAATATTATAAGAGGTGTTTGGTGAGGCATGGGGATTGTTGAGAAGCTTATATGAGATGATTATCTCTAAAGAAAAATTAGAAAGAGAGAAAGAGGCAGAGAGCAGAGAGTGCTCTTTGGAGCGCTGGAAGCTTTGTGAGAGAAAGGAATGAGACAGAGAGCGAGAGGTGAAAGGTTGCCGAGGAAGAAGAAAGAAAGAAAGAAGAAGCAAGGAAAAAAAGAGGAGAAGAAAAAGTGGTGAAGCTCTTGGGTATTCTTCAGGTATGGGGATTTCCTCCTCTGTATATGGATTTAGGGATTTTGTTAAGACTTATGCTTTGGATTTTCTAGAGATTGTTGGTAAATCGTTTGCTGTATGCTTGATAACGATTTATGCTCCCTGTTTAATTATAGATTTGATAAATGTGCTTTGTTGGGGTTGTTTTGGTTGTTAGCCTTGTGGGTGGTTATTTATTGATGAGCCATGATGTCGGTTGCTTGCAGTGAAGTGTATTCTGGTGTAGTTAAGTATTGTATTATGGCTATTTATGTTGGATGTATGCTCTCTGTTTCTTTGGGGTGGATGTTCTATCGATTGAATACTACTCTCTGTGGCTTGCTGTTTATTGGTTTTGTGAAATTGAGATATTATGCATGTCTATTGGATTAAATCCATGCACTATCAGGTTAGAGTTAAGTGTTTTTCATGTTAGATAAGTGCTCTGTCATTGGAATAATTCTCCATTGTTAGCTGTTAAGTTATAAATAATAGAATATATTATTCAGTGTATTTGGCGTATGATATTCTGTTACGAAATGAATGAGAAATTATGGTATTGAAATTGTTAAGGATAGTGAACTGTAGATATGAAGTTGGTAATATGGGATTTTAATGGTTATTTATTTAATGATTTTGAAGGTGTTTAAGAAAAAGGATAAGGTGCTAAACTCGCTATGGACCCTAGGTAAGTGATAGGAATTTGTTTTGGTCTTTGGGCCCTATGTCGCAAGAGTTAGAAACTGTATGCTGATTGTTTACTGCTTTAGTAGAATATTAGGGTTGTTTACTGCTTTATTAGAATAGTCAGATATTGAGCATGTTTCAAGAATTGTACTGCTGCTTGCTGGGTTTTTATTAGAATTAAGTTTTTTAATGATATGTTTAATAGATGTAGGTTCTTTACGTTAAAAGTTATGATATTGAGCATGTTTAGAGATTATAATAATGATATGATAGAATGTATGCATTCACGAGCATCATGCATCATGGTTTTCAAAACATTACGAAAATGGTTTTCATGCATGGTTTTGAAAAGAAAATGGAAAATGGAATGAAATATGAATAAACATAAACAGATTCGTTTTTACGTGACTTCGAATACTGAAGAGGTTGCTCTCATGTGGAAACGAATCTATGTGGGTGAGTTTCGATACTAAAGAGGTTGCTTTCACACAGTGTGCAGGTGAGTTTAGATACTAAAGAGGTTGCTCTTCCCCCACGTGGCACCTAAAATGAAAAGAAAATGAAAACAGAAAACAAAAATAGAAAATGGATTTTAAAAGAGCATAGCACATGCATTTTATAGTTTATTTTATATCACTTATTAAGCATTAGGCTCATTAGTTTATATCTTGTAATGTAGGTACATGCACGAGAACATGTGAATAGGTTAAGGAGCAGTTGATGAAGGATTTGCACGCGTGGATATTGTGGCTAGCTAAGCTAAAGGGTTTAAAAGAGAAAAAGGCTTTTGTAAAGAAAATGTAAAAGGAAATAATTGGAGAGGCTTATGGAAATAATTGCGCATGGAAACGAAAGAGTGGCAGAGCAACAAGATGTAAGTTGGGAGTAATTTCAACAATTGTGGCCACCTCAATTTGATGAGAATATTGTTGATTCAACCAGTGATGAGAAATGGATTTGAACTATGGGAGACATGTCTGCATATGCTAAGATAGGAAAAGAGGAAAGAGTAGCATGCGCCATGTTTATGCTGGTCAAGGATGTGAGATTCTGGTAGGACTCAATCACGATAACCAAGGATGTGACTACGATAACGCAGATAGAATTCAAGAGAATTTTCATGACAAGTATTTCAACTCCACAACAAGGACAAGTAAGCTGGTAAAGTTTACTCAGCTTCAATAAGAAGGAACAATTTTGTTGTATGTCCACAAGTTTGAAGTGTTGTCATGGTTTGCCTCTCATCTGATGAGAAGTAATGAGCATGAGATATATCAGTTTGTGCAAGGCCCTAAGGTAGAGATTCATAGAGGTGTTGAGATATCTGGTGTTCAAGATGTGGCCTATGCGGAGATTGTATCAAAGGCTCTTGACATCGAAGAAGCAGAAGATCTATTCTCGAAACAAGACAATTATGTTATAAGATTTCAGCCACACCTATGGGAAAAGAGGGCAAGTTCAAAGGAGTAAAGTGATCCTTTGAAGAAGGAACCCAACGAGGAAATCGATGTCCAATGTGTAAAAAGTGAAAGATGGCATGCTTAAAAAAATGATTGGTATGTACTAGGACTGGGTTGTGTATGTAGGTACATTAGAAAAGATGTGGAGTTTGTGTTGTATGCATTCTGTTGGAAGTATACTACCTTGATAAATAGTGAAGAGGACTTACATTTTGAGGATTTGAGTTTAAGTTCTGTTTTGCTAGTGGATGAAGTTTAGTTGACTTTGTTGGTCGAATAGAAATGAAGTGGTGATAGCATAAGATAAGATGGGGTTACCTAAGTCACGAAGTTTTGATAAATTGTGTTGGTTGAATAGGGACAAAATATTTAGAGAAGTAAGGCGACACAGAGAACCGAGAGATGAAAAGAATAGTGGACTAATAAAAGTGTTGGAATGTCAGATTCAATCTATGGAGCGGAGTAGAGAAATAAAGGAACGTAAAAACCAACAGCTGACGATTCCCAAAGATTTTAAGTGCAAAAATCTTCAACGACTAGAGCTGCCATGTTTTGGAGGAAAAATTTCTAATCATACAAGTGTAGGAGGTTGGATTTGAATGATGGAAGGTGTGTTTAAGTACACTAAGGTCGAAGAACAAGAGGAGGTCAAGAGAGCATTTACGTGCCAGGTCCAAGTTATGAAGTTCAGAGAAAAGTTTAAGGAAATCTTCTCTGAGAGTTATTGTGAGTGTACCATTAGGAGTAGAAAGATGATGGAGTCGCTCAACTTTGTCAAATTGAAACAGTATTAGAAGTGAATCATAAGGAGATGATGAGCATATTCAAGGAGAAAAATCGCTTCAAAGAGAAAATACTGCAACTTTGAGAGTTGAGCAGTGTCGAAGGTGTAAGAGAAATCAATTCAAAGGGTGTCTTGTTGATTAGGAACAATGTTTTGAATGTATAAGAGTCACCATTTAACTAACGATGCTCTGATTTTGGCTTAAGAAACATAAAATGGTTGCATCAAAGGTGTTTTCTATGGTGAAAGATGCAAATGAAGATGTAGTTTGGTGAGTTGAATTGGTATTTTTGGTGCATAAAGATGCTTTTGATGCAGTTAAGTTGGTCACATTGCAAAGATCTGTCAAGTTGTCGGATGAAGAGGGAGAAATTTTGGGTGAAGACTTTACATTTACAACGAATGTAAATGACGATCGGAGGATTTGGATGTAACACCCCAACTTTTTCAGTTGGACAATTATCAGGGTATTACCGAAAACGTTCTAGAGCGTTAAGTCTAGGGGTATTTCTATAATATTTTTCCCATTTACATGATATAATTAAGGGACAGGGTAATTGGGACATTAAATTGCGTATTGATACGTGTTATTTTATGACACGTAATTATGGGAAAAGTGTTATGGGGTAGGAGTTAAGTGAGAAAAATGTGAGGAAAAGCTATCTAGGGCGTTGCCAAATGCCTGCGGATGACACTGCGGACGAGTTACATCGTCCGCAAAGGCATTGAACACACGAGGAATGGGTTGGGATGACTCAGGACGTGATTTTGCGTCCTGACTGCACTATGTCACAGACTTTTGAACGAGTCCGGAAGAGTGCGGATGTGGACTAGCCGTGTCCAATTTGAATCTATCCAAATTCTTGACAATTTTCAACGACTACAGATGACTACAGACGTGGAGTAGCCTCATCTGATTTGCCTATGTCTGATTTTGGGACACTTTCAGATGCCTGCGGACGCCACATGCGGACGCCACTTCACGTCCGAACATCGTTTGTGGACGGTACGAACAGGATGGGGATACCTCTTCCCGTCTGAAGCCACGATTTAGCCAGTGAGATTTTACACTTGAGAACGAATGCAGACGAGACCAGTGTGTCCGTACTTGTCCGAAATAGCCTAGTTTAGCGTAAATTTAGGGATTTAAAATATGATTCTTTGTCGTTTAGTCATTAATTGACGACAAGAATCGACCCCTCCCCCTCCCTAGACGAGGAAGTTGCCCTCCCCATGCCAAAACCGACCTCTCCCTACCCTCCAGCTATGTTGTCCCCTCCTCTCCAGGTAATATCCTTCTCCCTCTCCCTTTCAGTTGGAATTTTTTCCCCTTTTTGCGTGCGGCTTCTCTTCCCGTGAGGAGTGCTCCCACATGAGAGAGTTCTAGTGAGTGAGGAAAATGTTAAAAATGAATGATAAAATGAATGGGCAATCAGGTCTAGTCTAGCAACTACTATGCATCTAGGAGGCTAGTTCATAATGGAATGAATGGGGAGTTGGTGGCTGGTGGGTAGTCCAGTCTAGTCTGGTAGCTAGGCACAACCCCTATCTTGATAGGAACGAGACCTAGTATTCACCCAGGAGGCTAGGCCGATCAACTATACCACCCCATATGGGTCCTCCAATCTCCCACTCGATATACAAGTAATGAATGAATTATCGTAAAGTAAATAACGAACGAATGACGTAATGAAAGGATTTGGTATGGGTGGCCCCCATCCAAAAAGGACTAAAGAGAGGCATATCATGATTGGATTTAAACCCTTTTTCCTTACTAGGCCATTTGGGTCACGTATTACTTGTGGTGTAGGTGTAGGTACTTATATGCAAAAATGATGATAACGATGAACAAATAATAAAGCAGGGATGAAGAATTTGCACGCGCGAGAGTCGTGGCTGGCCAAGCTAAAGAGGGTAAAAGAGAAACATTTGTAACTAAACTAAGTTTCATTTAAAATGTCTTTAAATTGTTTGATTCTAAATTCTCAGAATGCAGTATTTAATTGTTTAATTCCTTTTATTAAATTATTTATGCTTCTGCAAAGTTTTAAATAAATGATTTTTATAATGCTTCCACAACACTTTCACAAAAAAGGGTTTTAGTAGCGGTTTGGTTAGACGCACTATAATATGTATTTCTTCAAAAGAATTTTTAAATAAAGATGGTTTAGTGGTTTTATAAAAGTTTTAAATTTCACACATTTTAAAGGATTACGAAAAATTGGGTCATTACATTGGATGAGTGATTTCACATTTACTAAGTCATTGTCGATTGCGAAGATAGACATAGTGAAATTCTTCGGAAGTTTCAAGTAAAGGTGTAGGTAAGAAGTTGTTTCGGGTACTTCTATGTTAAGAATTGTAGTTGTTGTTTTGGTTGTTAAGTAAGGAAGTGTTTACATTAAGCTACATTTCAAGGACAAAATTTATATAAGAAGGAAGGAATGTAATATCCCGACTTCTCGTACAGGAATTAAGTAAAGATAATTAAAAAATTAATTGGGTGTAATAAGATTATTTGGATGATTTTTATTATGGAATGTAATACCCCGAAAATAAGCTTAATACACGTAATAAGTTGGGGTATAATTTGTACTGATTAATTGGATAATTATTGAAGATTTATTTGATAAAAATTATTAGAATTGGTTAAGTGGAGATTTTGGATTAATTAAGAAATGCAATTAAGTTGGAAGAAGTGTAAATTAAGTAAGGGGATTGATTAATTAAATAAATGGATAAATTAATTGGAATTAAAATAAAAAGAATAAAATAAAATAAATGAAGAAATGCTGATGTTTTGATCGCTGAAGGAAGAAATGAAATCACGTGGGACCGGTCAGCTATAGCTGTCGACCAAGTTGAGCGGTCGACTATAGCTGTCGACCGCTCCAGCACAAAATTTAGCAGATTATGTAATCCCAAGGCAAATGTTTTCTAAATTCTTCCCATGTGTCCCACCTTACAGATGGCATAATATAGGAGGTGTTAGGTGAGACATGAGGATTGTTGAGAAGGTTATATGGGATGAGTATCTCTAAAGAAAAATTAGAAGGAGAGAAAGAGGCGAAGAGCAAAGAGTGCTCTCTAGAGTGCTCTATGAGAGAAAGGAAAGAGACAGAGAGTGAGAGGAGAAATATAGAGAGTGTGAGTGAAATGTCCTCTGAAGGAGAGCCGTGACTTACGAAGGTGAAAGGCTGCCGAGGAGGAAGAGAGAACGAAGAAGCAAGGAAGAAAAGAGGAGAAGCTCTCGGGTATTCTTCAGGTATGGGGATTTCATCCTCTGTATATGGATTTAGGGGTTTTGTTAAGACTTATGCTCTGGATTTTCTGGAGATTGTTGGTAAATCATCTGCTGCATGCTTGATAACAGTTTATGCTCCCTATTTATTTAAAGATTTGATAAGTGTGCATAGTTGGGGTTGTTTTGGTTATTGGCCGTGTGGGTGGTTATTCTGTTGATGAGCCATAATGTTGGTTGCTTGTAGTGAAGTGTATTCTGATGTAGTTAAGTGATTGTATTACAACTATTTATGTTGGATGTATGCCCTCTGTTTCTTTGGGATGGATGTTCTGTTGATTGAATGCTACTCTTTATGGCTTGTTGTTTATTGGTTTTGTGAAATGAAGATATTATGCATCTCTATTGGGTTAAAGTCATGCATTGGAGGTTAAAGTTAACTGTTTTGCATGTTAGATAAGTGCTCTGTCATTGGAATAATTCTCCATTGTTGGCTGTTAAGTTATAAATAATAGAATATATTATTCAGTGTATTCGGAGTATGATATTCTGTTACGAAATGAATGAGAAATTATGGTATTGAAATTGTTAAGGATAGTGAACTGTAGATATGAAGTTGGTAATCTGGGATTTTAATGGTTATTTATTTAATGATTTTGAAGGTGTTTAAGAAGAAGGATAAGGTGTTAAACTCGCTATGGACCCCAGGTAAGTGATACACATGTGTTTTGGTCTCTGGGGCCCTACATCACAAGAGTTAGAAATTGTATGCTGATTGTTTACTGCTTTAGTAGAATATTAAAATTGTTTACTACTTTATTAAAATAGCCAGATATTGAGCATGTCTCGAGAATTGTACTGCTGCTTGCTAGGTGTTTATTAGAATTAGGTTCATTTAATGACATATTTAATAGATGCAGGTTTTTTACGTTAAAAGTTATGATATTGAGCATGTTTAGATGTTATAGTAATGATATGATAGAATGTATGCATTCACGAGTATCATGCATCATGGTTTTCAAAAGATTACAAAAATGATTTTTATGCATGGTTTTGAAAGGGGAATGAAATACAAATAAATGTAAATGGATTCATTTTTACATGAGTTCAAATACTGAAGAGGATGTTCTCACGTGGAAACGAATCCATGTGGGTGAGTTCGGATACTGAAGAGGCTTTCTCACCCAGTGTGCGGGTTAGTTCAGATACTAAAGAGGTTGCTTTTACCCCACATGCCACCTAAAACAAAATTGAAAATGAAAACAAAAAACAGAAATATAATCAGAAACAGAAAATAGAAAGCGGAATTTAAAAGAGCATAACACTTGCATTTTATAGTTTATTTTATATCACTTTCTGAGCATTAGGATTATTAATTTATATCTTGTGATGTAGGTACACGCACGAGAACAGGTGAACAGGTTAAGGAGCAGTTGAAGAAGGATTTGCACGCGCAGATCTTGTGGCTGGCTAGGCTAAAGGGTTTAGAAGAGAAAAAAGGGTTTTGTAAAGAAAATGTAAAAGATTTAGTTATTATATTTTAAATGATTTGTTTTATTCTTCCGTTGTGTTTTATAAAAAAAGTTTTAAGAAAATGACTTTACTTTTTTATCTTTAAAAGATTTCATGAAAGAAAAGTCTTTCGGTGTTTTTATAAAAGAAAAAATTTTAAATTTCATGCAATTTTAAACGTAAGAAAAACTGGGTCGTTACAATTTTGACATGCAAGTTGTAGTCTGACAAGTCAATTCTTGATCTGCGGACACAAAAGGTCCGTCCACTGAGCAATTTTTTTGTGTGTTTCTTAGCAATCATACACATTGTGTCATTTCTTATAATCTCGAATATACTAAGAATTAGTTTGTTCCGGGCTAGTAGGATGCATGTATTGAATGACTCGCTCAAGTTGTTCTGGCTTATGTCACACTTTGGGATCCAATTGAAGCCATGTTTTGATCAAAATCTTACATCTATTCCTCATAGATATGTATGTGCTAACTGCAAAAATAGCTTCCTCATCTCTCTCTCAAAGTGCACTGATGTTGTGGTCCTAGAAGCATCCCACATTGCATCAATGAACAACTTGTCTCTAAATTGTTTTTGGAAGTTTGCATATAGTGTCGGAGGCAAAAGTGAGGCTCTGTTAGCCCCGCAAACTCTCTGACAGCTGGCATCAGCCCCTACAAAAATTAACAGGCTGAGTCAAACATTCGTACACAGCACATAGCATAAACATACATTGTAAAAGCAATCAACTGTACATTTTTTCTGTTGGAAATGATTGTCCACCTGTTGCTAGACAAATTGTTTAGATCCGCAAGCAATAATTCCAAAAATAAGCTCCAAGAATTCTTACATTCTGCTTCAACCACTGTTGTAGCAATCGAATAAATTTCATCGTTCCCATCAATGCTAACAATAGCGAGTAGCTGGCTTGGACACGATCCCTTCAAGTGGCAACCATAGAAGCAAATAACAAGTCTACAATAATTCAACAACCACATACATGCAACGAAACATAGGTACATCCTTTAAAATGTTGGACTGTGTGAAAGATCAATCCTCTCTAGCAAAACACACAGCGGACTTTCATGATTAGACCTCTGAATCTCCTCACCATATGACTATATGAGCTTATATTGGTCATTGTCATCCCCTTCATTTAGTTTTCTGGCTGCATTTCTTGCCTTCTTGAAAAGCTGAATGTAATGTTCACATTAAAATCCTTCCTAGCTGTCTCAATTATGGAAGGAAAGTCTTAGTCTGCCTGAATTTTGAATTTGTCCAAGTAATGTGTTGCCACCCATTTGGCAGAGACATGGTGGATTTTCATCTTTCTTGAGCAAGTGTGAATATCCTTATAGCTCTTCATTTGAAACGTAAGTTCACTTTGCATTTTTTAGTTGTGCATTAGCCAAATGCATTCTTTCTGGCAGGCGACCCTCAACTGATGAGAGTCAGTATACGTGAATTTTATCCCATACCCATTCTTCAACACATGATACACAATTGTTTGTCGAATTTGGTTCAAAGAACTATACTTCTTGCCTGGATACATACTAGCGAAAGAACATTCCGGTTGTGGTAGTCATTGAGGCCTACTATCCTTCATGTCTTCATCACTGGATTCACACAATGAAAGGAGCTCCTCCTCATCTAGAGTTGCCGAGATGGAATGCACCACTATAGCAGCTTTGTCTCCAAATGCACAAACACCATATGCCAAGACTGTCGACATCGGCTCTACTTCCAATGGGCAGTTAGCAGATTTTGTAACGTCCCGATAATTTAAAACTATTTATCCTTATTATAAAAATCTGTCATATAAATTTTTTTGTTTAATTTATTCAACATTCGAAATTCGTTTAGAGAAATGTATAACAGAGTAAGCACTGCGAAATAGATAATATAAATTTCAAAGCATAGTTTCAAATGTTGTAGCAAAAGTCCCAAAGTTCCTTACTGCAATTGATCATAATATTCAAAATACTACTAATATCAAATTACCAAAATACCCGTTTTCCCTTAAAACACCAATATTTCCCAAACCATGTCAGATGCACCCAACAGGACAAATCGGTTGATAACATGAGGGTCATCTTGGTACGCCTCCTCCTCAACTAGTACGTCATCATCATTAAAAGTGTCACCTACATTACAGGGAAAGCAATGATCCTAGGGCCCAAAAAGAATAAGAATTAAATGCAATGCAGATGAATGCGTGATCACACGATGCATTAAAGAAGAGAACCGTATCTCTTCTAGGAGTCAAGGTGGAATACTCCCTAGGGTTATGTGGCCTAACCAGTCACTCCGACAAGGAGATATATCCATCGAGGGTGTTTCCACAAGTCGGTATCCTCACTTTTGTTGAAGACGTTGGGGGTTTCAGAACGGGGGAAAGATGAACCCTAGATTCCACGTAGCTAACTCTCTTCTCACACTGCTCTCTACATAGGAGTATCCTACCGTATGGAAAGTCACCAATTCACCTGAACCCCCACACGCCTCTTTACATATATTTGGTATGACACACAACATGTAAACAGTTTCATAATTCTTAAGATGATGCATGAATGCCACAAAATGAATTACAATATAAACATGCAAAAGAATCACAATTCAGCATAGTCATCATTATTACTACTACTAGCAAAACAATTGAAACTAAGGAACTTTTATGTTTATGCAAAACAAAGACAATATAATTTATTGTTTATTCCATTGGCAATTTATGAGCAAGAAATCAGTTTTAATTTCTTTCACAAGGATCAATTATAAATCGACTAACCCTATGCACATGAACTTTGAATTGATGAACCTAGTTTACAAACTCTTAGCATTATATGTGCATCATAATCTCATTCCAATAGAGGGTCATAGCAACAAGATTTTTTGATAACATTGATGCCAAACATAAAACAGAAAGATAGTTCACATCATTCCCATTTCAGCTTATCATGCTTCACAACAATCAGATTTGACAGCATCTAATCATGCTAGTTGATAACATATACGGTCTACATTATGAACATATCACCAAATACAAATTTTCGTGCTCCCCGCTGTTCAACCCCAAATCCATTCTTATTACTTCAAAGCAAAAATCCAAATATTGACAATTTTAGTAAAAGCATAACATATCCAAATTGTAGCAACTTCATAGCATTTCAAGTCAAACATTTCACAGCAAATCAATGTTATCCAAAAACCGTAATGTAGGGCCTCCTCTGGCCAACTACATATTCTAATTCTTACCTCCATCTTTTAGCAGCTTAACAAAATGGAACAGGAGCCAAAATCAACAATACAGCAGCCAATGTACTCCTATTGTCTTTCCAATCCCTCAAAAGTTCCTTCACAGTGGATAGACTTCACCTTAAATTCTTCAGAGCAATACAGTTGTCTAACACTCTTCACACTCACAACACTCTTCCTTTACACACAACTCAACACTTAACTCACCATAATTTCATATTTTCCAATTTCTAGAGGACTTACTACTTATAGACGGAGGGGAGAAAGGTTGTGCAGCTGCAGGGGATAAGCTTTTGCGAGGTTCAGGGCACTTCACCCACATCAATAGAAGGAGGTCAAATGAGGGATCGCCAAGTGGAAAGTATCCACTCCTCCAGGGATGAATGGACGTCGCAGCAGAAGAAAAGTTGAGAGAGATTTTGTTGTGGCAGACACGAAATCGGTAGAGAGAGAAGGAAGTTTAAATGGGTTTCTCGAGTATTTTTTATTTTTTGGACGAGATGAGTCATCCGAAATCTATTTAAAATGAGAAAGACACATTCGAAAACTCAACAAAATTGGTATAAATTTGTTTCCTCCATGTCTGCGCCTAATTTCGGACGAGATAGACGCGTCCGAAATGTCCCCAAAAATTGTACAGATTCATTTCTTCCACGTTTGCGCCATCCAAACATTGTCCAAGCTGTCTACGCCATCCGGACATAGTCCGAGCCGTCTACGCAGTCCGGACATCGTCCGAAAATGCACCTGTACAAGTTTTTCTTAAATTTCACTCTTGAGTCAATTTTCCAATATTAACCCCACGCTTCCCAAACATAACTTAATGCGTATCATCACGCAACATGGCTAAATATTCATATATATTACTTATCCAAATTTAATACATCCATAAAATAGGAAAAATATTTTTTTTTGGTATTACATCCTACCCACCTTACAAAAATTTTGTATCCAAAATTTAGCTAAACAAACAACTATGGATATTTAGCCATCATATCATCTCTCCTTTCCCATGTGGCTTCTTCATCGTTAATTTGGTTCTGCTATAATACCTTCACAAGGGGGACGTCTTTATTGCGTAGCCTCTTTACACTAGTGTCTAAGATTCTGAGCGATTTCTCTTCATAACTCAGGTTAGTACGCACTCTGATCTGGTCTCGAGGTCTCATGTGAATGGTTTCACCAAGACATTTCCGCAGCATCGATATAGGAAAGACATTATGTACTCTCGACATAGCTTCTGGTACGAGTAACTGATACGCCACAGGACCGATTCTTTCCGTGATCTCAAAAGGGCCAATGTAGCGCGGATTGAGTTTTCCTTTACGTCCAAACCTCATAACACCCTTGAATGGTGACAACTTCAAATAAACCAGATCCCCAACATTAAACTCCAAGTCTCGGCGACGATTATCTGCATAAACTTTCTAACGACTTTGGGCAGCTTGCATCCTCTGTCGGATAACATTTATAATTTTAGTAGTCTCTTGTATCATATCAGGTCCGTAATACTTATCTTCAAGGTCCGTAATACTTATCTTCACTGACTTCACTCTAGTAAAGGGGGGATATGCATTTCCTACTGTAGAGCGCTTCGTAAAGAGCCATACCAATAGTTGCCTAAAAACTATTGTTGTAAGCAAATTCCGCCAACGGGAGAATCCTTTCCCATCTAACTTGATATTCCAAAATGCAAGCACGTAACATATCTTCTAATGTTTGAATCGTCCGTTCACTCTGCCCATCAGTTTGTTAGTGAAAAGTAGTACTAAGCTTAAGTTCTATACCCATAGCCCTGCTAAGAATCTTCCAGAACATCGATGTAAATCGTGGATCTCGATTAGATGCAATGGATACGGGAACCCCATGGAGTTGAACAATCTCCTTAACATATAATTCCGTGAACCGATTCATCATATAGGTCATCTATACTGGTAAGAAATTGGCAACCTTTGTTAGTCTGTCAACAATTACCCAAATCGCATTATGTCCCTTTGATGTCCTTAGTAGTCCGGTAACAAAATCCATAATAACATGCTCTCATTTCCACTCAGGAATAGGTAGCGGTTGGAGCATACCCCCAGGTCGCTGATACTTTGCTTTCACTTGTTGACAAATGTCACAATGGGTAACGTAGTAAGCAATATTGAGCTTTATCCTTGGCCAATAATAGTGTCTTCTAAGGTCCTTGTACATTTTATTACATCTCGGGTGGATCGAAAAACTGAAAGAATGCGCCTCCTTCATTATTGCTATCTGTAATAGTGTCTCAGGCACATACCACTTGTTCTTATACTTCACAATCCCATCTACTGATAAAGAGTAGCTCTGAAACTCGGGGAGAGTCGGATCGAGGTTAAAATCTTCACACAGGGCATTCGTTGCCTGTACTTCTTTAATCCTCTCCCGAATAGAATGCTTAAGTGTCAAAGCTAATAAGACTTCTGTCAACTATTCAGAAACTAACTGCACATCTAATTCCTGCATATCTTTCTGCAATTCCGCTGGCATTTCCTTGCATATTATACTCATTAAAGCTACCTTTCGGCTTAAAGCATCCGCCACAACGTTTGCCTTTCCTGGATGATATTTAGTCTCGCAATCATAGTCCTTTATGAATTCTAGCCAGAGTCCCTGCCGCATATTTAGTTCCTTTTACGTAAAAATATATTTCAGACTCTTATGATCAGTGAAGATCTCACACCGTTGCCCGTAGAGATAGTGCCTCCAGATTTTCAATGTAAAGACCACAGGCGAGCTCGAGGTCATGTGTAGGATAATTAATTTCATGTGGCTTAAGCTGTCTCGAAGCATAAGCAATCACCTTTCCATTTTGCATCAAAACACCACCCATTCCACATCTAGATGCATCACAATATATACAGAAATTACTGTCTTCCACGGGTAAAGCCGACATTGGTGCAAATTCAAACGATGCTTCAATTCCTGGAAGTTTTCTTCACAATTATCAGACCACCAAAATCTCACATTTTTCTTGGTCAGACTGGTGAGAGGCATAGCAATCTTAGAAAACCCACTAATGAATCGTCGGTAATAACCAGCCAATCCGAGAAAACTTCGAACATCGCTCACATTCTTTGGCTGTACCCATTCAACAATTGCTTGAACCTTCGCAAGATCCACAACAATACCCTCTTCAGAAACAACGTGGCCAAGGAAACTAACCTCTTTTAACCAGAATTCACACTTGGAGAACTTTGCATAGAGCTGGTGTTGCTTCAAAATAGACAGAGCGATTCTCAAATGCGCAGTATGTTCTTCCTCTGACTTAGAATATACCAGAATAACATCAATAAAGACGATGATGAATATATCCAAATAATTCTTAAATATCCAATTCATTAGATCCATAAAAGCTGCAGGGGCATTGGTCAGCTCGAAAGACACTACGAGGAATTCGTAGTGTCCATATCTAGTCTAAAATGCCGTCTTGAGTACATCTCTCTGCTTAACTCTTAATTGATAATACCCCGAACACAGATCGATCTTCGAGAATACATAAGCACCATGCAGTTGATCAAACAAATCATCGATTCAAGGTAAAGGGCACCTGTTTTTAATAGTCACCTTGTTCAGCTCACGATAATCTACACACATTCGTAGGACCCGTCCTTCTTTTTCACAAATAAGACTGGATCTCCCCAGGGTGAGAAGCTCAGACGAATGAACCCCTTAGCAATAAACTCTCCAAGCTGAATCTTCAATTCACATAGTTTGACGGGTGCCATCCTGTACGGATTTTTCAAAATCGGTCCCGTACCAGGATGGAGATCTATAACAAACTCAATCTCCCTGGCAGGGGGCAATCCAGGAAGATCATCTAGAAAAATCTCTAAAAAGTCACATACTATCATTACGTCCTCCACCTTTGCTTCTAGCTTGACCATAGTGTTAAGAACATTTACAAGAAATCCCTTACATCTGTGTTTCATCAACTAATCCGCCTTTAGCACAGAAATAATGGCTAACTTGCCATTCTCCTTGATTCCTCGAAAAACGTGTTATTCACCTTTGAGAGGATGAAAACGAACCTCTCGCCTTGCACAATTAATAACGGTACAATTTAAAGTCAACCAATCCATGCCGAATATAATGTTGAATCCCTTTATATCCATGACAATCAGATTTGCAGGAAATTCCAGGGCCATTGATCTGGACTATATAATCTTCAAGAATACTATTTGCAGCCAAATATTCACCAGAAGGTATGAGTATCCGATACTCATTTTTAGGAATACCGGGTGTACAACTTGCCTTAGTACAAAATTGTGTCGAAATAAAAGAATGAGTGGCCCCCGTATCAAATAAAGTATACGCGACCACATTTTTAATATAAGTTGTACCTAAAGTGTTCAAAAATCATTGATTCAAGCACAGAATTTTCTAAGATTACGGGGAATCACATTAAGACTGTAAGAGACATAAGCATACAATTGGATAACAGTTGTGTACCTAATATGATAGCCGATAGCTCTTCCTCTTCATTATCTTCCCCTTGCAGCAAAAACACTTGCGGAACAACACCGCCAGCCAAAGTTGGGGAGCTCCTTGCTATGTGTCCCGGTTTTTCACATTTAAAACATCCATTAGTATTCACTCTGCACTGTCCAAGGTGACTCTTCTGACATATGGGGCACGGTTTAGGTGATGCAACAGTTGCTTCAATCATAGGGCGCTTGTCACGCTCCTGTTGTACCTCAGGTTCAGGTGGCCTTCTCATGCAACGATTTACTTGTGGAGTCCCTCGCTGTTGAAAACCTTCATTATTCCATCCAATTCGCTGATTAAACTCTTCTTGTCTGGTAGCAATCCTTTCCACGTCCTCTGCATTCGGTGCCCTAGCCACGATTTGCGAATAGGGAACACCCCGAATGCCAGTTATCCGCACGCACCTCAGAATCTCTATCTTCAATCCTTGTACAAAATGTTACACTTTGGACCCATTATCATTTACCAAGTGTGGGGCAAACCTTGAGAGTGCTTCAAACCTTCGGATATATTCAGATACAGTTCAAGCCTGACGCAGCCGGATAAACTCTGCAAACTTCTGATTCTGAACTATAAAGCTGAAATATTTTTCGTTGAACAACTCCTTAAAACCCTCCCAGGTGAGAGTCTGCACCTCTAGTGTCATCTTTATTGCATCCCACTAAAATTGTGCGTCATGGGTCAGCAAGTAAATGACACACTTAACCTTTTCACTCTCTCGAATGTCGGCGTAGGCAAACATCTTTTCGATCGAACATATCCATGTCTCAGCTGCAGTAATATCCGAAATATTTTCTTCAAAAGTTAGGGGTTTGAGTCACAAAAATAGCTCCCAGTCGGCCTCTGTAGGTACTATAGTGGCACGGAGATTCCCGTTACCATTTTCATTCCCATGCCCATTGCCATTACCACGTTCCACAAGTCTCTCAATAACTTGTGCCTATTGTGCCATGAATTGAGCCTGTCGCTCAATTACCTCTGCTATGTGGTTAAGAGCTTCATCCCGCTCATCAGGTATTGGCATGTTATTCCTTGCTCTTCGTGCCATTTTAATAATTTTTCTACATTTTAAATTAAGGACTAATAAGTTATTGGGCATAATTAAAATTTAAAATTTGAACCTTACTTACAATAGGAGGAGTGTTCCAAGACGATCCTTGTGTTATCAACAGCCTACAGAACCGATTTTGACCTGGTTGCGCTTTGATACCAACTGTAACACCCCAATAATTTAAAAATCCTTATTTTAAAAAACCGTCATATAAAATTTTTCGTTTAATTTATTCAACATTCGAAATTCGTTTAGAGAAATGTATAACAGAGTAAGCAATGCGGAATAGATAATATAAATTTCAAAACATAGTTTCAAATGTTTTAGCAAAAGTCCCAAAGTCCCTGACTACAATTGTTCATAATATTCAAAATATCACTAATATCAAATTACCAAAATACCTGTTTTCCCTTAAAACACCAATATTTCTCAAACCATGTGAGCTGCACCCTATAGGTCAAATCGATTGATAACACGAGGGGTTATCCTGGTATGCCATCTCCTCAACTGGTATGTCATCATCATTAAAAGTGTTACCTACATTACGGGGAAAACAATGATGCTAGAGCCCAGCAAGAATCAGAATTAAATGCAATGCAGATGAATGCGTGATCACACGATGCATTACAGAAGAGAACCATATCTCTTATGGGAGTCAAGGTGGAATACTCCCTAGGGTCATGTGGCCTAACCAGTTACTCCGACGAGGAGATATATCCATCGAGCGTGTTTCCACAAGCCGGTATCCTCACTTTTGTTGAAGACGTTGGGGGTTTCAAAACAGGGGAAAGATGAACTCTAGATTCCACGTAGCTAACTCTCTTCTCACACTGCTCTCTACATAAGAGTATCCTATCGTATGGAAAGTCACTAGTTCACCCGAACCCCCACACGCCTCTTTATATGTATTAGGTATGACACACAACATGTGAACAGTTTCATAATTCCTAAGATGATGCATGAATGCCACAAAATGAATTACAATATAAACATGCAAAAGAATCACAATTCAGCATAGTCATCATTATTACTACTACTAACAAAACAATTGAAACTAAGGAACTTTTATGTTTATGCAAAACAAAGACAATATAATTTATTGTTTATTCCATTGGCAATTTATGAGCAAGAAATCAGTTTTAATTCCTCTCACAAGGTTCAATTATAAATCGACTAACCCTATGCACATGAACTTTGAATTGATGAACCTAGTTTACAAACTTTTAGCATTGTATGTGCATCATAATCTCATTCCAATAGAGGGTCATAGCAACAAGATTTTTTGATAACATTGATGCCAAACATAAAACAGAAAGATAGTTCACATCATTCCCATTTCAACTTATCTGCTTCACAACAATAAGATTTGACAGCATCTAATCATGCTAGTTGATAACATATATGGTCTATATTATGAACATATCACCAAATACAAATTTTCGTGCTCCCCACTATTCAACCCCTAAATCCATGCTTATTACTTCAAAGCAAAAATCCAAATATTGACAATTTTAGTAAAAGCATAACAGATTCAAATTGTAGCAACTTCTTAGCATTTCAAGTCAAACATTTCACAGCAAATCAATGTCATCCAAAACCCGTAATGTAGGGCCTCCTCTGGCCAACTACATATTCTAATTCTTACCTCAATCTTTTAGCAGCTTAACATAATGGAACAGGAGCCAAAATCAATAACACAGCAGCCAATGTACTCCTATTGTCTTTCCAATTCCTTAAAAGTTCCTTCACGGTGGACAGACTTCACCGCAAATTCTTCAGAGCAACACAGTTGTCCAACACTCTCCCACTCACAACACTCTTCCTTTACACACAATAATTTCATATTTCCCAGTTGCCAAAGGACTTACTGCTTATAGACGGAGGGGAGAGAGGCTGTGCAACTGCAGGGGATAAGCTTTTGCAAGTTTAGGGCACTTCACCCACATCAAGAGAAGGAGGTCAAATGAGGGATTGCCAAGTGGAAAGTCTCCACTCCTCCAGGGATGAATGGACGTCGCAGCAGAAGAAAAGTGGAGAGAGATTTTGCTTGGCAGACACGAAATCGGAAGAGAGAAAAGGAAATTTAAATGGGTTTCTCGAGTATTTTCAAACTTTCGGATAAGATGAGTCGTCCAAAATCTATTTCAAACGAGAAAGACGCATCCAAAAACTCACCAAAATTGGTACAGATTCGTTTCCTCCACGTCGCGTCGTCCGCGCCCGATTTCAGACGAGATAGACACGTCAGAAATGTCCCCAAAAATTTTACAGATTCATTTCTTCCACGTCCGTGCCGTCCGGACATCGTCCGAAAACTCACCTGTACAAGTTTTTCTTAAATTTCACACTTGAGTCAATTTTCCAATATTAACCCCATGCTTCCCAAACATAACTTAACGCGTATCATCACGCAATATGACAAAATATTCATATATATTACTTATTGAAATTTAATACATCCATAAAACGAGAAAAATATTTTTTTTTTGGGTATTACAGATTTCTTATCACTCTCATACGCCATTGGTGAGGACCATTTTATAACGCTTTAACTTCACAAGGATATAGTACACTTCAGCTCTCAGAAAACTCTAGGGTCCGATAATCGCTGAGAAAATCGCTAAGGAAATCGCTCTGAGAATAGTGTGAATTTATATAAGGCAGAGGAACTCTAACGTTCCACCTAGGGATGATGTCTTTCTGCCCAAGAATGATGTCATTAGGCAGAGGAGAGTATGACGTTTCATGGCAGAACGTATACTTTCCTCCACATAATGACATCGATCCACATGGGGGAATGACAGATAAGGAGAGATTTTTATTAGTAATGACATTCCACAAAGGAAAGTTAATGTTCCGCCGCGGAACGTGTGGTATAACATGTTGGACCAATGCAGGCCTAGAGAGGAGAGAGGAGAGAGGGGAGAGGGGAGAGGGGAGAGGAGGGGGGTCCAACAAGACCGAGATGAGATAAGATCGGTCTTGTTGGAAGGACCAGACCGAGATGAGATA
>CM039479.1:9952417-10115845 GCA_022433065.1 Begonia loranthoides | reverse complement strand
ATTAAATATGCATACAATCAAGAGCATAAATAAAGAGATAAGGGATAGAGAGATGACACCAAGTTTGTTATTGTTGTTGGCAAACCAGCCTATGTTTGTGTAACGACCCGGTTATTCATTACTTTTTTAAAAATGGGTGAAATTTAAAACTTTTGTAAAATGACTAAATCTTCATTAAAACCTTTTTAAAATTAAATTAGAGTGCTCTTCTTATAACCGAACTTTTAAAACTCTTTTACTTTGACTCGTTACCAAAATCATTATAAATAGTAAAAAACTATAGTTATAAAATCTTTTCTCTAAGCATAGCAGAAGCGTAAATAACTCAGTTAAGAAATACTAAACAGCGTAAGACTGATTGATAAAATCCTTTTTCTTTAAAAACATAGCGGAAGCATAATTAATTCATTTAAAGACAATTAATAAAGTATTACTGTAATTTTTATAAAACTCGTTACTCTTTACATTAGTTAACCTAACTAGTCACAAGTCTCGCCCGTGCAAATCCTTCATCAACTGCTCCTTAATCTGTTCGTCATATTCACTCGTACTTGTACCTACATCGCAAGTCATAAACTATGAGCTTAAGGCTCAGTAAGTGATAATATCTAACATCCTACATGCTTACGTTGTGCCCTTTAAAAACATTATGCAGTTTCTGTTCTCATCTTTTTCTTATCTTCGTATCTTTTACGTTTTCATCATCATTATATTTCTATTTTTTGTTATGACCTCCGGTATAGCAGCAATGACATAATTAGAAAGCTAGCTAACCATTGGCCGTTCTTTCCGTCTTTTACCTTTGATATAGCAGTAATAGCATAATCTGAAAGCTAGTTAATCATTGGCGTTATGTTCCGGCATAATCCAGGGACATTGCAACAGATACGATTAGTAATAGCATAATCCGAAAGCTAGCTAGCAACAATGACATAATCCGAAAGCTCACTAGCAGCCATGCCCACGAAAGAATTAAACAGCCTCACATCATATCATTGTCTTTTTCTTTTCTTTACTTTTCTTTTCATTATTTATTAATTCTTTTTTCTTTACTTTTAATTGTTTATTATTCGTTCATTATCTTTTTCTAAAATAATACATAAAATCCATTTTCGTATTATTTTTTAAAATCGTGATGCATGATGCTCGTGAATACATACAATTTCTAAAAGCATAAATAAACATTTAATGTGCGATTGACAGAACGTGTTATAAAACTATAGACATGCTGTAAAACAGTAAACAACGAAACGTGCGATTAGTAGACATGCTATAAAAATGGTAAACAACGAAGCGTACTATTAAAACTGTAGACATGCTTGAAAATCAATAAGCAACGAAACATGCATATCCTAGTCATGCGATGTAGGGCCCGAATATCAAAGCACACACGTATCACTTACCTAGATTACTTAAGGCGTTCACACTTAATTGGTGTTTTTCTATTTTTTAGTACTTTCACAATTAGAAACATCTATTCATTAATAAAATCATTTAATCTACTTATTAAATTTTAACGTCTTTTTTATTCTAATTCCTTGTTACTTACTAAAATTTCGTAAAGGGAATCGTTTTCTTAATTACTACTTAGCTTAATAATTAATCTCGATTGATAACATCTAGAACTAAGTTTACTACGTAGCGAAGGCCAACGTGATTCCATTTATGAATTATAGACCCATAATTACCAACGTAACTTCATCCATAATTACCAGCCCATAAATCAATGATTAATAACAATATTCAAATCGAGTCATAAAACTACATTACCCAATTTTCACAATATATTTATTCTGATTAGTGACTCGAACCCGAACAATGGAACATATTATCCAACCGATTTCAAAATCCAGAACTAAATAAAAGAACAGTGAAGTCTAGCAACATATTGCCAAGGCCCAACAATTACCAATATAACAAGGCTGGAAAGTGCAAATAGTTCCATTATCCAAACAGAATTTTACTCATAAAATATAGACTTCGATTAACAAGAAGCACATTTATCAAACTTATGACCACAGAGAAAAATCACCAATCATCTCCCACGTTCAACAACAGCAACAGAAGAGATTTATAAACTGAGGACACAGTTCTATCTTCATAGCAATCACAGATAATTCACAGACAAAACAAACTTAGTAGCTCATTCCATTTGACAATAACCAACAGATTATTCCATCCTATAAACTCATTCAGAAATCCAAAACGACATACTATTCCATCCAACCAGATTATAAATATTTATTCCAAGTTGCCACAGTTATACTTAATCCTAAAAACAGGAACTAAAGAGCCAAAACATAATAGGAGAAGACCTCACCGTCTCGGCCAGCACCCCGACTCCAGTTCCAGAGAGCTCACCACATCAATCCTCACACTCTGTTCTTCTCAACTCCCCATTTGTTTTTCTCTAGAAGCTCACTCCCTTCTCAGCCTCTATTTTCTCTCTCGGCCATCACTCACCCGAGACCATTCCGTTCTTTCTCTCCTCCAACTTGGCATTTCAATTCCTCTAGAGAAACACCCTTATCCTGCCACTGCCATTGATATGTGTGGGTGTCCAAGCCATGCCCTGTCCTGGAGAACCATTCATGCCACACGTCCGAGTTGTCGGCTTCAACACAGCAAGAACCGACCACGGATGGGCCGGTTTGAACCCAACAGCAAGCTAGAGCCAGGCCTTTGGCCTGTCCAGCATGAACCGCCAGTCCTTTAGTCATTCCCGAGCGAAATTTCTAGCTCCGATCGTCCCTGCCAACGCCCGATTAACCGAAAGCAGAGGAGGAGGAAAATCGACTAGGCATACCTCAACTCATCGCTGGAAAACACAACCCACAGAAGCACCGATCCCGCACGCCATGCCCGATCATTCCACAGACGCAACCTGCCCATAGTTCGTCGTGCCATTCGCCGGACGTTGCCCCGCCTCGAGAGAACCCCGTCCGAACCCGAGCCCTCCATCACCATTCCTGCGCTCTCCCGTCATTCTTCTCTCGTTCGCTCACTCTCTCCCTCTTCTTGGTCCCGATCACTTTTCTCCTTCATTTCTCTCTGCACGAATGGCCAAAGGCCAAATTGAAATATGTCTTCCCCTTTCTTCTATTTGATTTCTGAACCAGGCCAATCAAAGCCACACAATTTGAACCGGCCCAAACCAACAAAATCTGAATCGGTTCACTCTATTAAACCTCCATTTTAATTTCCTTTAATCCAATCCTTCACTTAATATCCAATTAATCTCTAATTAATTACTCTCTAACATTTTAATTTAAGGTCCCTTGAAAATTCTCCTTCCACATTAATCATAATTATCATCCAATAATTTTTGTTAAATTATAATCTAACGGTTACGTTCTTTGAAATACCCTGATAATTATCCAATTAATCCCAAAATCTCCAATTATTTTTCAATTATCTTTATTAAATTTAAATAAAAAAAAGTGAGGGTATCACCGTTTGTACTTCAAGGTCCCCCCTTGAAGATCACTTAACTCAATAATCTCCCTGGTTCGGTATGATATCTCTCCATTAATTATTCCAATGACAAGTGCTTCTATATATAAAAATTGTCCAGCGGTCGACCACTCAACATTTTCGGTCAACCACTTCCTTATCGTTGCATTGTAGCCATTGTGAATCTAGTAGACCACTTCAGTGTAACTCAGGAATTGCCTTGACTCTGTCCAATTTTTGGTTGGCCGCCATTCATCCCGATCGACCGCTCTTCTGCACTTTAGCATATGTCAAGCAATCTATCATTTCTCCAGTCGATTGCATCCATGCCCTAGTCGACTGCTTCCATTACTTTGGCTCTCTGTAGCCTATCTAGCTGACCTCCCAGTCGAATTGTACTCCGTGTTTTGCACATTTTCAATCTTCTAGTTCCCAATAATTAACTTATAAGCTACATGGACTTAGACAATCATATTAGTAAATATTAACAGAGACAATCATATTAGTAAATATTAACACATTTATTAAGGGCTACTTCCAATGAAGATCAATTATAAACATACTAATAAACATATTAATCTCATACAATTCATAAACAACTTATGAACAACTAAATCACTAATCATCAACTTAGGCTAACTGTGACACCCTACGTCAAATTTCATGTTCTTTCTTAAATGTTTTCAAAATATATTCTTTTCTTTCTTTGACTTAACATGTAAAATTTCGCACAATAAAATTTAATATAAAAATTTGAGAATATAAAAGAAAATCAAAGTATACGGAAGGTACTTTTAAAATTTTGAGTAAGTTTAACGTTTAAAATCAAAACACATAAGAAAAACATACGAAATCAAGTCTAGGCAATCTTTGTCCCTTTATTGAATCCATGAAATTTAAAAACTAAACTTTTATCATCTTCTTACGCCATCCTACTCAAGTCCTAATTCATCCAGATACTTTGCAGGCTCCACGGGAAATGCATTCTCTTCCACTCCAGTTGTTATTATTCATTACCTACACCACAAGTAATACGTAAGTCTAAAAGACTTAGTGAGGAAAAGGGGAAAAATGCATATGCAATGCCTCTCTTTAGTTCACTTGGAATGAGTCTGCCCCAAACCAATCTTTCATTAAATTTCATTCATTCGTTCATTTATAACTCGTACATCGAGCCGGAAGTTGAAGGAACACGTACTAGATGGAATAGTTGACCGGTCTCTATCCTTATGTAGGCTAGATCCGAGCTACCCATCCACCCATCATTCATCATCGTTCATTTATTTTATTTTCCTCATTCATGCATGTGAGTACCATCCGTAATGGCACTCCCTACTTGTTTCTATTATCATGATGCATGAGACACATTAATATAATAGAATAAGAGCAACAAAAATAAACAACTGATAGAATCAAAGAAAGGAATTAAAACAACGAATTACAATAGCAGCATTTGTAACAATCGACTATAACTAAACATATGAAGGAATAATACTAGTGACAAATTAATTTAACAAGAACATGCTTGATTTGTATATTCACATCAAGAAGACGAATTATAAGAAATTCAAATCCTAGTATTCAAAATATGAAATTATCCAACTCGTTAATTATGCTTCCAACAATAATTAGACAAGTGAAATATTGACTTGATGAAACATGCGTGTACAACGAATTAAGAAAAAATACTTAATAGGCATGCTCAACAATTGAGAAAAAATATTAAGGTGAACATCCGACTTATCAATTTAAATCACGTAACAAATATATAACAAGTACCTAGACAGCAATTATAAAAGAAACATATTTTATTTTTCAATTTATTGAACGACGAGTTACGTGCGAATTAACTAAACATGCTGACAGTATATTAGTTATTTAAGGTGATCTATATCAGTTATTACTAAACATGCTGAGTTTATATTCAAAATTTAGTTTTCTTAATATGCTACACCAACCATTTAAAGACCTCTATTTAACAATTGATAGCTCTGAACATGTTCAGTAATTGATACAATAAGAACGTGCTTAGATCGTTTATGCTAAGAAAATGAGATGATTATATTTTCTTACCAGAACCAAAAAAAATATCAGTATTCAATAGTTAATATGGAAAGCAAAATGGGTTTAATATTCTAAGCTTTTTATAACAATTCACTCGTACTTATTAATTTCTTTTCACACTTTCAATTCACCAAATTCAAGCCAATATCCACTTCATCATTCACTCTTCTATTCATACAAATACTCAAAGTTAAAATAAAGCAGGTCACAGAAGCTATAATTAATTGGGGAAACCACATTAAGCTAGGAAAGATTACATCAATTGTAAAGCAGCACAGTACAGGGAGTACAAGTCATTATGAAAAGAATCTTTAACCTATTCATGCTCATTGATTCATCATTCCTTACTACGTTCATCATACCATTGTTCTTTGACAAACAAAACAAATACAGAAAACAGATTTTGCAGGACAAAACCAAGAATTTGAATACACACAGCAGGGGAAAAATCATTACAGAGGTGAATCAACCATTGAATTCAGAAATTGAACATCTAATCTACCACACTCACACACACTAGTGGTGGAGGGCCTCCACATGGCCACGACATGCTCAATCCTTACCTCTACTGAAGAAAGTAACAAGGACAGTAAAGGACCGAATCTGGAAATCCCACGGCTCTTCAGAGGATACCCAATTGTCCACTTCCTTCTTCTCTCTTTTATTCTCTTTCTCTCTTTCTCTTACTCTCGCTGGAAGGATTAACTGGAGGAAAAGAAATCTTCCCTTAGCTGAAAGGAAGCTCCAACAGTAGTTAAAAACAGAGGTTTACCAATGACATTCGGTGAACACCAAGCAGAGAAAAATGAGGATCGAAAATGGTGGACGTGAATCGCTGAAAAGAGGATCGTATCAGTAGGTTGGATTCGTGGCTGTCCAACTGGAGGTCCAATCCCCCAAAATTAGCAGTGTTGAGCCGCAACTGGACCCATCTGTTCGAGCTGACCTGTCGGCTTCAACCGATGAATTGAAGACCTACCCTGCTCATCGATGCACTAGCTCGCTGCCTGTTGTCACCGAACCACGCCGTCGTTGTGTGCCACCGAACGCCCAACACGGTAGCGGCTCATTGTCACCTAAATCATTCTGAACAGAGCCGCGAGATCCGACGCTCAATCGTCGCTCTAGTCCGCAAATCCACCGGCGCAACCCGCCCGAAATCGCCACTCGTCGTCGCCAGCACCGTCGTTGTCCTTCACCGTCTCCATCGCGATCCTTCTCACCGATTCTCCTCTCGCCGGACACTCTCCCTCTCCCTTCCCCATTTTTCTCCTCTTCTGAACAAAACAATTATTATTATTATTATTTTTTTGTTTCTTCTTCCTTTGATGCTAGACCAGACCCAAAATCATGAACAGATTCTGTCATTGAACCGGTTCTCACCTCCAATTTCCATTAATTCAATTTAATTTATAAAACCCTATTGTTAACTCCAATTAATACACTTTATCCAATTAATTTTTCCCCCTAATTAATTAAATTTTGCATTTAATTAAATCATTCACTGCCCAAATTCAAAATTCTCAATTTATTCCAAATTGACTACGACGTAAAATGGGAAAAAAGATAACAAGGTGTTACACTAACATAACATTTCACGAAGAAAAACAAACTAGAAGCTTTATATTAGTACTGAAGTTTCGTGGAGGATCGTATATTGTTCCGCCGTAGAATGAAATTGAAATGTTTAATGATAAACATGACAACGATGTTTATGACGTCTATTTTCCATAGTTTAGTGTTTACATTGTTAGCAAAAATTGTTTAATGGTTGTGATATGCGAATGATGAGGTTTTAGAAATGATAAGAAAGCCCACAATTTGGAGTTTCGTAGAATCTCTAGGAAAACTTCAACTACAATGAAAACAGCCCTTATCAATGAATTTCAGGGCGATATTTTGACATAACCTCAAGAGATGAGTAATGAAGTAGCCTTCAAAATTTCGTGGGCAAATTCCAAGGGATAACTGAGATATTGCCAAAATAGTGTAGGTCGATCAAAAACTGCGTTGATGAAAGATGATGGGCGGTCGATCACTATGGAGAGGTTGATCGACCGGTCAGCTTAGGAAAAAGTTGCTAACTTGGCAACTTTTTTATTCCTCCAAAGAATTCCTCCTTGATGAATCAAAAGAGAATTCTCACCAACAAGAATAGTGAGTTTGATTGCAATCTTCAAACTCATTCACTAGTTAAAATTGGCTAGAAGAATTGCAAAAATTAAAAAATCAAATAATTCTCACAACACTTGAACTTTAGTTTTACAATCACAAGGATTTCAACAATCCAAAAGAAAGAGAGAAATTAGCCAAAGCTAAAAAAGGGATTTTTATTCTTCAAAAACTAAAAACTTTTAACGAGTCTTGGGGGGTTTAAATAGCTCACATTGAAAACAATTTTACTACGAAAAGGATTAACTTATAGTTATCCCTAATCAACCCTTATCTATCTATTTGAAATTTAAAATTACTTGAATTTAAACTATCTAAAAAAACTTTAAAATAAATCAAGTTTAAACTATCGAAGAAAACTTTAAAATAACTTGAATTTAAACTAAATAAAGATTTAAATGAATTTCAACTTCATTGTAATTTGAATGAATTCAAATTCGTGGTCTTTCTTTCTCTTTTTTGGATCCCTCATCAATATACCAATTAAGCACATGTGTTGGCATCTCTTGATCCACTTCATTGAGCGTGCCTTCATCTTGAATCATAGGTTGGACTTCAAATTGAATTAAGCTTCTAATTTGGGTAGGTGAAATTGGGCCTCTTAAATAGAAACATAGCCCTCTATCTGGCGGCCCTTTGGCATAGCAAATGAAGTCCAAATTTAACGAAACACCCAATTCTAGAAACCTTGAGATGTCAACTACAATTTTATGATAAATTCCTTTTGATACAAGATCTTTAATATTGTCAAAACTGCCCAAATGTATGCAAAGGTCGGATCAACGATGCTACATTTTGCCATAAGTCTTCTAAACTTGTGATTGATCTTCCACTTGTGCTTCATCCTGAAGAACACCATAATATATTTGAATGTACATTTATCCATTTTCTCCTTTGAACACCTACAAAATAAACACTTAAATTATCATTAGAGAATCTCTATGCTTGGTTGTGAATAGAGTGAATCCGTGGCACATCAGGTTGACTTGTCATTGACCACAAATTACAACGGTTGATTTGTTAAATTTGGATAATATCCTCAAATTTAGATGAAATTGATAGAAATCTCTCTTACCAAACAATTGAATATTAAATCCAATTAGAATAAAACCCAAAAAATTTGTAGAATCAAATTAGTTAATGTTACCCATTCTAAGATTGTGATATATTAAATTAATGGAATAGATTTGAAAGCAAATCTAAAGACCCTACCAAATAAACCACACCAAATTTTTCCTAATGTGAATCTCCTAGTATGAAAATCCTTCCTCCCAAAAGCCCAAGTACTCAATTCTCTCACTGTTGTACCATACTATACTAGTAGAGAAAAACACCCTCTCTCTTCCCCCTTCCCTCCCTCCCTAGTTGTTTCTTGTTAAATTATTTTCTAATAATCTATAAATCTGGTTGATGTTAATTAAAGTGTATTGATTTAATATTATAGTGTTTAATGTGATGATTGTTAAGCATAAAAAAAATTAAGTTAATTAGGTTTTAATTCCCTCACCTTGACCTTGTTAAAATAAATAATGTATGGTTAAAAGAGATGAAATGTCATTTACGAAATTCCCTGTAAAATAAAGGGTAATAAGGTAAATTGACATATAAAGAAAATCTTCATTAAATCTCTCAAGGAGATTTGTACGTGGAAAAGGAGGGAGGAAGAAATTAATATGTTGAAAAAGGAGGGAGGAAGAGAAGTATGAAGGGACTTTACTTCCTCTTCCTCTTCTTCTATATTTCTTCATCTAGGAAGTCTTCAGAGAAGGGATAGGAAAATAAAAGTTGGCCTCCTCTCCTTTTGAAGACGCTTTTCCCTTCTTCCTGACAATCTCTCTCAGTTAATTTTCTTCTGAGGTGAGAAGAATTAAAGACAATCATATTCCTCCCTTAATCATCAAAGGGAGAACATAAAGAATAAGGTTCGAGGCGAGAAAATGTTTTCCAGATCAACGTTTATATCAACAAAGCATAGATCAAGGTACGAATATTGAGTTTTGTTTATCCGTAATCAATGGTTGAACCAAAATACGCTAAACAATTTTGGGAAATTAAAGTATTGTTCCTATGAAAGTATGAAATTAAATAAACTAACAATTTGTAACACCCTGACTTTTTAAGTTGAACAATTATCGGGGTATTACCAAGGGCATGTTAGAGCGTTAAGTCTAGTGGTATTTTCGTCATGTTTTCCTCGTATACACGATATAATTAAGGGACGAAGGGGTAAGTAAGACATTACGTTGCGTATTTATACGTGTAATTTATGTCGGGTATTCATGGGGAAATTGTTACAAGATAGGAGTTAAGTGAAGACTATGTGAGGAAAGGTTGTCTAGAGCATTTTCGGATGCCTACGGATGACACTTCGGACGCCTACGGACGACACTGCGGACGCATTATGTCATCTGCAAGTGCATTGCATAATGTCCCCGAATTTGGGATGCCTCGAGGATGAGGATTTGCGTCCTAATGTGTCTGGAAATTGACTTCCAGACGCATGTGAACGACCTTGTAGACGAGAAGCATCGTCCGCAAGAGCATTGCACATCACCCTCAGCCTGGGGATGACTCGGGATGTGTTTCTGCATCCTGACTTCACTGTGCTGTGAAGTTACGAACGAGGTCCGAACAATGTGGACGAGAGGAACTGCATCCGCATCGAATCTGTTCTAAACCTAGACAGTTTCGGACGAGTTCGGACAATTGCGGATGAGTAGTGGCCTCGTCCGATTTGCCTCTGTCTAATTTTGGGACACTTTTGAACGATGCGTGGATGCTACGTACAGATGCAATTTGGCGTCCACAAGTCACTTGCGGAAGGTACGGACAGGATGGGGACGCTTTCTCCCATCCGAAACCTTGAGTTAGCTTGTGAGATTTAGCCTTGCAAAAAAATGCGGATGAGACCTATGCGTCCGCACCCGTCCAAATTAGCCCAGACCTACAATTAAAATAGCGATAAAATGATGAAAATTGATAGATTTGCATCAATTTTCCCTACATGAGGTGACCCTCTCCCACCCTGGACGACGAAAATTGCTCTCCCTATGCCCGTAGCTAGTCTCCCCCTGCCTGGAGCCATGATTTTGTCTCCCTCATCTCCAGGTAAAACCTCCTTCCCCTGCCATCTCTCATTTGGGTCTTCACTTTTCCTTTCACTGCGTGAGCTCTCCTTCCCCCTGCGAGAGCTTCTTTGCTTTTGAGAGTGTGTGAGTTGAGTGAGTGGTGAAAGGGCTATTTTGGGTTAAGCGTGTGGAATGAGTTGTGAGCTGTGAGGGGATTGAGTGTGGAATTGAGTGAGCTGTGTGTTGCTCCCTGTTGCCATCCATGAGCTGAGGAACCGTGAGGCTAGGTGCGTAGCTGTCCCTATTAGTATTCGTCACTTAGGTAAGGGATTAGGGATGTCTTGGCCATTTGGAGACCCTACACCACAAGTGTGGGCGTGAGTTTAGTGTTCGTGTTCTTAAAATGGTTGTTAAGTATGTTGTTTGCCTTAAAATGCTTACTGCTAGTGTGGAGTAGTTGTTGTGAATTGTGTTCTGTAATTTCGGTTAAACTCTGTGATACTTCCTTTGTTGATGTGCTCTGTTTCATTGTCTGTTAAGTGATGCAAATGTATTGCTAGTAATGAAATGATAAATGAAAAATCAGTGATAAAAGGGTTAAAGCATAAAATGAGAAATGCTCACTGTCTAATTTTCTTGTGGTTTAATTCCGATGTTGTCATTCTTATGCATATATGCTTAGTCTATTACCTGCTTCTCTTACTTGTTGTTACTTAATAAGCATGTAATTAATTAGAGTAACTAATTAGCATGTTAATGGACTAACATGTTTAATTAACCTAACTATAATAATCAACTAGACCCAAGCATGTTGAACTCATTAATTAGTGTGTTTAATTAGTAGATTTATAATTAACTAATGGGTTACACATGTTTAATATAACGACCCAGTTTTTCATAACCTTTTAAAATACACGAAATTTAAAAATTTTGTAAAATAATTAAAATTCTTTATAATCAGAGTGCAAGCTGGGCCGTTAGAAACCATTTTCTTCATTTTAACATAGTAGAAGCATAAATCGTTTACAAAGAAAATCTTTTGTTTTGCTCTACTGCTACAAAATTTAAAGATATTTTAATTGCAAACTGTTTTATTTCTTACTCACTTAGCTTGGCCAATCACAAGCTCCTTCACATGCAAATCCTTCATCAACTGCTTTATTTTGTTCGTCGTTCTTCTCGTGCATACGCATGTACCTACACCACAAGTAAACTGTAAGCCCAAAGGCTTAGTAAGGAAAAGGAATATGCAATATGATCATGTCTCTATTTAGTTCACTTGGAATGGGCCCGCCCCAAACCAATCTTTCATTACGTTTCATTCATTCATTCGTTCATTATTCGTACATCGAGTTGAAAGTTGAAGGAACACGTATTAGATGGAATAGTTGACCGGTTTCTACCCTTATGTAGGTTAGATCCGGACTACCCATCCGCCCTTCAACTTCCCATCATCATTATCATCATCATCATCATCATTCGTTCATTTCATTTAACATTTTTCCTCACTCATGCATGTGAGTACCAGCCAAGGGCCCTCCCTACTTGTTTATATTATCATGAATGCATGTTAACACATTATAGAAAGAACAATAATTAAACAATGAACAGGAAGAATAGCATGAATAGTAAACAATGAATAGCAAGAATAACATTAATAGTAACAATGAACGACAATAATAATATTAATTGAAAGCAAACATAGAAACGAAATAACAGCGACATATGACAATGTTGATTCTACCAAATATAATAATAGAAATATGGCAAGATGAACAATTAATAATATGCAAATTATCTAAGCGAAATGAACACGCTTAACGATGATATGAAAGCTTAGGCATATAATCAATAATTAAACGAAAACATACTTGGAGGTTTACTAATAGAAACGTGATTAACAACGTGCTTTTATTCTAAGTAATTAAACATGCTTGGATTGGTTAATTATGCTAAACATGCTCATATAATTATTATCCTAAATAAGTTGTAAATGTGTTTAGCATTAACACCTAAGTAAAGGGAACTACAATTCCTAGCCAGAACCCAAAAATAACATCATTATAACTAGATTTCAAATTACGAAACTAAGTTATCTATGCATGCTAATTAAATCATAAGCTGGAAATCTACCTAATGAATCTCAATTGGAACATGCTCCACAATTTGACGCTAATTAAATCTAGAGCATTTATAGCTCCTTACCAGAACCAAGGAAAGCCATAAACATCACAAGGAATTTATAGCAAGTAAAAACAGTTCACAAAATAGAATTTCTAACTTATGATGTTCATAACTCATTCATGCACATCTTATCATCCTATCACTTTCCATTTATCATTCCTTCCATTGTTAGTCATTCAATTTCAACTTACTAATGATAAGTACAAAAACAACATAGTAGCAAAATCAATCAGAGAATTCACACAAAGAATGTAACAGTAATACATCTAGCACATCACTCACACACACTTGTGGTGTAGAGCCTCCACATGGCCATGACATGCCCAATTCCTTACCTCGAAGCTTTAATGCGCACTAGCATTTAGTTGTCATTCTTCGTCTTTTTGATACCTTCACAATCAAAATGTCTATCATTAATAGTCATGACTTATAACTTTCATTCTTTCCCTATCCTAATTACATAGTAGTTCTATGAACCCGTTTAACATCTACAACGAATATATATCTTATTCCAATTAAGCTAATCTAATAACTAACATACGTTCATCAAATGACTGGCTCAATACAAAACAACAAAGCATGTCATCAAAGCTTTAACTAAACATGCTTGTTTCCAAATGACGTAAAATATCCATCTTTATCAATGCTCAACAACATATATGCTTTACAATTCCAACTAACAGACAAGCTTTCAATTACTAAGCAACCTATTAACATTGAGCAACCAATTATCCCCTTCCAAAACTAACATATTATTGTTTCCAAGAGGTTATCCATCAACCCATAAAACAATCCATACATTGCAACCCTTTTCTAGTGCATAACTACACTTTCCAGATTGAAACACAACATCACAACAATATATTCCAACAATTTGTATCCAAGTTAATCCCATATCAATATTCTCTTATCTCATCAAGGCAGCGAATTTTCAATAATATCACACAGCAGATTTTCACCAACTCCACCAACAGATTATTCCATCCAACTAGATTACAATTATTTATTCTAAGTTGGTAGGGTTATACACAATCCTAAAACACTAATTAAAGGCCAAAACAGAATCCAATTAACAGAATCCAAACATCCAAAACTCCAGAATACAGAGAAGGAAGTCTCACCATGAAGACCCAAGAGTAGACCCGAACTAGCCTTCCTTCCAGCTTCACCCTTGGTCATTAGCTCCATCACGATTCAGCCAATAAACCAGACAAGCTTGTGAGTGTCGTACCTCCACTTCTCTGCCAGCCAATCCCTCCAATTAATCTAGGAAATTCACAGAGTCGGATACAAGGCTGGAAGGTTCGTTCTAGGCAACAGACGACTCAACCCAAAATCTGACCTGATGCCAAAAATCGTTGCACGCCGCCGCCAATCCAAACCTTGCCAACGTCCGACCAACAGAACACCAAGGAGAAGAAAACCCAACCAACATACCTCCATTTTGTCACTGGAATTGTCATGGTAGAGGCTCCGATCTCGAGCCCTAGCCGCGATTGGTCGCCACTCCGCTGCAGCTGCTTGCCGGACGTCGGACAGCTTTGCACCGCCGTCACAACAGCTGACCTTAGCTCGTCATCGCTTGTGACCCTCTTCTCCCTCTCTCCATTTCCTCTCTCTCGTTTCCATCTCTCAGCTCTCCTCTCTATTTCAGTTGAGAAATCGCGAAATGGCCGAGGCCATGCGAATTTCTCTCCCTTATTCCGTGTTTTTCTGAACCGAACCGCTGAACCTGCATGAACCAGTTCTCGTCCTCCTATTTTCAATTTAAAATTTTTTTTTATAGTAATTTCATTTACTTTTAATTCCTCACTTAACCCTCAATTAATTATCTTACATTTTAATTTTAATTAATCCAATTTTATTTAACCCAAATCATAATCCAATAAATTTTCTTAAATTATAATCTAATGGTTATGTCCTTGGTAATACCCCAATAATTATCCAATTTAAAAAAAGTCGGGGTGTTACATTTAATCTATTAGATCCTTTAAAATTAACTAGCATAATTAACTTAATTAGAAGTTGAGCATGTTAATTAACTAACAAAGTTAACTGAGCATGTTAATTAATTAGAGTAATTAGCAATGAGCATGCTAAGTAACTTAACTAGAATTAATTGTAGCAATTGGTTAGAATATTATAACGATTATAACTAATCGAGCATGTTCAATTAATGTAACTAACTAGAACAAGCATGTCAATTAACTAGAATGATTAACTAAACAAGCATCTTAATTAATTAACTTAAGTAGAACAATTAACACGTTCACTTACTTAAGCATGTGTAGTTAGCTAGACTTAAGCACAATTAGTTAGAGCATATTAATTACTAGAATAATTAGCACATTTAACTAACTAACTAGCAGGTTAACTGACTATTAATCTTGAGCATGAAATGAACTAGGATCACCAAGTAGATTAATATTAATATGTTATGTTTCACCTTTCTTTGTTATTGTCTTCTTGGTATTGCTTATAATTATCCTTAACATGTTAATTCTATTGAACCTAAGCATGATTAGCTAACTAGGATAAAAGCATGAAATCAACTCTGAGTATACTAATAATATTATGTTTTACTTTCATATGCACGACGCTTGTTGATCCGTTATATAATGGCTTCCTTCATATACTGTACTTTATTTGGGTGTCCCATTTTTATTACTTGTCCTTGTGTTCGCTTCCAATTTCTGTCATTCATTATATGCGCAATTTCAATTTCAGTTACTTTTATTTCAATGTGCACTTCAATTATTATGAATGTTATGTTGTGAAGCATCATACATCATGTTAGGTTGAGAATGTATGGTCATGCATCATGTTAATAGAAACCATAGGAAGTGACACCTTGGTAGTAGTACGCAAACATGCATAAGTGAGGTAAAATGTTAAGAAAAAAAAAAGAAGAAAAGGGAATTGGGAGTGGATGGGTAGTGGATGTAGTTTGCACTCTAGTCGTAGCCCCTCCCTCATAGGGTATGAGAGTTCTAGACTGCAAATAAAATGTTAGATCTGAGCACTATGCCATTGCAGAAGAAAAACCTCCCAATTCCAGCTCGAGATATGAGTAAGGAATAAATGGAGTAAAGTAAGAGTAAAGTAATAAACAAACAGACTTAATGAAAGGAATGGTTTGGGAGGCCCCCATTCCAAAATGGACTAAAGAGTGGCATTCATGTGGGATTAACCATTTTTCCTTATTAAGCCTTTGAGCTTATAGTTGCTAATGGTGTAGGTGTAGGTATTGTACGTGAAACCAATGCACAGATTAGGAGTATCGAAAAGAAGAACAAACAATAAAAAGCAGGGGATGATGGATTTGCACGCGCGAGGGAGTTCGGGTCTGGCCAAGCATAAAGAGGGTAAAAGATAGTTAGTCGTAATTTAATTAAATTTTCTAAATTATAATTAAAGGATGTTTAATTGATAGTTTCATTTATTAAACGCAGTATTTCAATTGTTTAGTATTTCTTCCTTAAGTGATTTAATTACGCTTCCGCAATGTTTTAAACGAGTTTTCATAACGCTTCTGCATAGTTCTATTAATGGGGTTTTCATGTTGAGTTTATGAACGGTTGGTAGCAGTCCAGTTTAGGCGCACTCTGCTTTGTTTTTAAAAGTTTCAAATTTTCTCGTATTTTAAAGGATTTACGAAAAATCAGGTCGTTACACAATTGGTACCAAAGCACGGTAATTAACGTTTTGATTTGCCATGAACAAGAATTTAATGAGTTTCATTACTTCATAATTATTTTGCATAAACGTTTCTGAAAAAAAGTTGAAAGTTGCTTGATAATGATTCTGAACATAAAGGTTCTTTTGCAATTGTTCCGAACATAAAGGTTAATTTTGTTGTATAATCATTTATGCATAATAGTTGTTGCGTTTCTTTGTTGCATAATTATGTATAATTGTTATGCACAATTTTCTGCATAATTGATTCTACAAAAAGATTAATTGCTACTAGATTGTTTAAGATTCTGCATGGTTGTTAAGTTTTGTTAAAATAAAAGAAAATGGCCAAAGACATAATGGAGAGTCGAACCTAGTTCTAGGAGAAGGCAACCAAGTGGGTGACCACTTGGATTATGAATCTTTTTATGACAATTTATTTATATATAAATATATGTTATATGCATATTAATTTTGAGATGCAGAAAAGAAAACATAGGGTTTGAACCCAGGCCCTCCAACACAATGAACCATGCGGGTGGCCACTTGGACTAACCTATTTTCAATTATTACAAATTCATTCTTTATATATTTACTGTTCTCGTAAGAATTGAATCTGTAATTTTAAGTGTCCATTTAAGAAGATAGTGACATAAAAATAAAAGTTAAAATAAATAAAATAAAGGAAAATTGACTCAATTAAATATTGATGTATAGAAACTTAGTAGTCACCAAAGTGACCTAGTTTGAAATGATCAATATTCAATTGTGTAATTTATTCATTTAATTAAGGTGATGTTATTAAAAGGAAATTAGTAATTGAAAAACTAATAGGTCACCCAAAGGTGGACCAATGTTTATAATTAATAATATTTAAGTGACACATTCACATATTTGATTAATATATTTAAATATCCAAAGATATTAAATATATTGCATTAAATATGCTCATGAGTCTATTAAAGTGTAAATAATAACATCAATGATTGTTTTATTTTTTAAGGATTACCCAAAGGTGAACTTAAATAAATAAATTATAGTTATCTGAATTCGAATAAATTAATGAATGAGCATGTGTTATATTTTGCAGCTTCTAAGAATTTATTCACCTCTGGCAATTTGTTACTTAAGTTCAATGGTCTGAACTATGTTGATTGGTCTGAACAAATCCAATTTCAACTGGATGTATTAGATTTAAATCGAGCATTGGTTTGTGATAGACTACCAGCCATTAATGAGACCAGTACGAAAGCTGACAAGTCATATAGAGAGACTTGGGAGCAGTCTAATCGGTTGTGTTTAAGCTTCATATAAATGACAATGGCTGAAAATGTTAAGCCATCAATGTCAAAGACGAATAATGCAAAGGAATTCATGTCGAAAATAAAAGAATATTCTCAATCTGACATTACGGATAAGTCTATTGTAGGGAATCTGATGAGTGAGTTAACGACGAAGAAATTTAATTAGTCTCAACCCATTCATGATCATGTAACAAATATGGCCAATTTGGCAGCTCGACTGAAAACGTTGGGTATGGATGTAAGTGAATCATTCTTGGTTCAATTTATCATCAACTCATTTCCTCTTGAATTTGGTCAGTTCCAGGTGAATTATAACACCATTAAAGAAAAATGGAACTTTCAAGAAATTAAGGCCATATTAATTCAAGAAGAAGGAAGGTTGAAGAAATTAAAGAATCATACCACTCATTTAACATTGCAGAAGAATTCCAGTAGTAGCAAAGGAAAGCCGGGAAAGTCGAGTAAAAAGAACAAACAGAAAGGGAAAGGCCAATTAAAGATTAAAGATGGTCAAACCTGAAAGAGCTTAAATGCTATTTCTATAACAAAGCTGGACACATCAAAAAGGATTGTCCAAAAAGAAAAGTTTGGTTCGAAAAGAAAGGTACACTATTTGTTTCAGTATGTTTGGAATCAAATATCATAGAAGTGACTAATAAAACTTTGTGGTTAGATTCTGTAGCTACTACTCATGTATCTAATGTTACACAGGGATTTCTTTCGATCCAGCCCATAAACAGGAATGGTAAATTCCTGTATATGGGAAACAAAATGAAAGCACAAATAAAAGAAATTGGGACATATAGATTGATCTTAGATATTGGATATCGTCTGGATCTAGAAGAGTGTCTCTACGTTCCTGAATGTGCTAGGAATTTAATTTCTGTTGCAAAGTTGGATTATATGGGATTTAACATTGAGATTAATAATGGTGTGTTTCTTTGTACAAACAAAAATACTGTTATGGTTCTGGTATTTTGAAAGATGGTTTGTATTGTTTCAATCTTGATGCTAAATATTTTGAATCTCTGTTTAATGTTAATCATGTGATTGGAACTAAATGTAATGCAACAAATGAAAGTTCTGCTTCATTATGGCATAAACGTTTAGGTCATATATCTAAAGAAAGGATGTTGAGG
Organism: Begonia loranthoides; assembly: GCA_022433065.1. Taxonomy (NCBI): domain Eukaryota; kingdom Viridiplantae; phylum Streptophyta; class Magnoliopsida; order Cucurbitales; family Begoniaceae; genus Begonia; species Begonia loranthoides. The sequence goes on along the minus strand of CM039479.1, from coordinate 10,096,786 downwards.
TTAATGCAAAGTGACATTTTACATCAATTAGATTTAAATGATTGGGACGTATGTATAGATTGCATTAAAGGAAATCAAACTAAACACACATCAAAGTATCCTACCACAAGAAGAAGCAAACTTTTAGAATTGATACACACTAATATATGTGGTCCATTCGACACTCCTTCATGGAGTGGTGAAAAATATTTTATCACATTTATCGATGACTTCTCACGTTATGGTTATTTGTATCTACTACATGAAAAGTCTCAAGCGATGAATGTTATAGAAATATTCATCAATGAGGTGAAAAGGTAGTTAGATAGAAAAGTAAAGGTAGTGAGGTCTGATAGAGGTGGTGAATATTATAGAAAATTTGATGAAACTGGACAAAACATAGGTCCATTTGCAAAGTTTCTCGAAAGTTGAGGCATTTGTCCACAGTATACAATGTCGGAACACCACAACAAAATGGTGTAGCTGAAAGACGGAATCATACTCTTATCGAAATGGTTAGGAGTATGATGAATCAAAGTGATGTACCTTTATCGTTGTGGATGCACAGTTTAAAGACAGCTGCATATCTACTGAATAGGGTTCCTAGTAAGGCAGTTCCTAAGACACCTTATGAACTGTGGATGAGAAGGAAACCTAGTTTGAGACATATCTATATTTGGGGTTGTCCGGCAGAAGTAAGGATATATAATCCACATGAAAAGAAGCTCGATGCAAGAACCATCAGTGGTTATTTCATCGACTATCCAGAAAAGACAAAAGGGTACATATTTTACTGTCCAAAGAATAGAACAAGAATAGTTGAATTTGGAAATGCTCGATTCATTGAGAATGGCGAGTTCAGTGAGAGTGATGAATCACGAAATGTGAATATTCAAGAGAATCGGGTGGAGGAAACAACACCTAGTACTTCTCATCAAGTTGTCATTCCTTTTGTTGTTGTTAACCTAAGTGTGTTAGGCATATTTATATTTTGATGATGAGCAATTTAACTAAAGTGTAAAAGTTGTTTATTCATTGAATTAATAATTATCTTTTTTTTATGTTTAAATTGGAAATACCCTTGATCAAGGGTATTGGGATTGTTTAATATGTTCTTCTAAGTCTATGTAGTGATATGTAAGATTTGTATGACTTAAAGGATGCGTCTCGTGCAAGATTGAAGTGTCAAGTACACATGCGAACGCAGTTTGGTGAAGTGCGGATGGCGTGGAGGCATCCGGATTCAGCGTCCTCAGTGCAAACTATGTTAGAGCAGACGTTGCGGACGCTACGGACGCCATTTCGAGTCGTCCGATTTGAATCTGCCATTTTGAAGATTCATGCGGACAAGTCACACGGACGAGGCGGACGCCATCCGCCTCCCTTTAGCGAAGCGGACGGGAGAAGAAGCTAACTAAATGGCCACGGATGCCACGGACGCCAATCCGTGATGTCCTATATGAATCTGTCTTTCAGAGCTTGACGCGGATGATTCACGCGGACGATGCAGACGCTGGGTTTTGCATCCGATTTGCCTCTGTCCATTTGGTGATCAACGCGAACAAATCATGCGGACGGTGCGGACGGGAGAATGACGTCCACAAGTACGCAGATTTCTCCAACGGCTATTTTCCAACGTTTGACTGTGGACGATCCTAAAGGTGTTGAGGACGTCCGCATTGGGAAAGTTTATAAATAGAAGGACTTCGAAGAAGGAAGTAACCGAAGCGATATTAAGCAAAGCTCTGCCAAATTTCTGACTCAACATTTGTATACGTATTTGAGTGATAAAACATCCTCCAAAGTGCTTGTGTGAGATCATTAAATTTTTGGAAGGATTGTTGTATTTGTGAGAGCTCAACATTTTCCGAGAGAAAATTAAGTTATTGTAAAGGTTTGATTGACACCCGTGCAAGTTCAATCAATTGTAACCGAACGTGGTTAGTTGAATACATCTTCAAGGGAGAACCTTGAAGCGCGGACGTAGGCATGCTTTGCCGAATCGTGTTAACAACTCGGTGTCAAGATTTCTAACTCTATCTCCTATATTATTTGTCTTATTGTGATTGCTTTGTGATTGAATTGACATTAGTTAGAAAAATTATTATCGCACGAAATTTAGTAAATAACCTAATTTCACCCCCCTTTTAGGTTAATTTCGATCCTTCAATTGGTATCAGAGCAGGTTAGAACCACTTATTAATTGTAAATTAGGTGAATTTATATTTTTGATAATATGGCATCCAACTCAAATAGTGCAAACATGGAAGGACAAGCAACAAATAGACCACCTTTCTTTAATGGTGATAATTATCCACATTGGAAAGCTAGGATGATGATATTTATTCAAGCTATAGATTTTGAGATGTGGAGAATAGTCAAAAATGGTCCTTATGTTCCGTCTAAAGTTGTAAATGGGGTAAAAGTACCAAAGGAATTAGATGAAATAGATGAAACGGAAGGTCGTAAAGTTAGTTTAAATGCTAGAGCTGTTAATCAATTATATTGTGCTCTAAATGCTAGTGAATTTAATAGAATACAAAGTTGCAATAGTGCTTATGAAATTTGGAAAAGACTTGAGGTAACTTATGAGGGCACTAATCAAGATAAGAAAGATAAATTAACTATGACTGCACATGATTATGAGATGTTTAAGATGGATAAGGGTGAAACTATTGCTCAAATGTTTACTCGATTTACTAACCTCACTAATAGTTTGAAAGCTCTTGGTAAGGAATGTTCAGATGAAGATATGTGCAGCAAACTTCTCTGGTGTCTTCCAACGGAATGGGATCCAAAGGTTACTGCGGTGCTTGAATCTAAGGATCTATCAACTATGTCATTAGAGGAGCTCATCGGTTCTCTAATGACACATGAGATTAGATTGAGAGCAAGCGAAAAAGAAAAGGAGTTGGAGAAAGAGAATCCCAAAAAGAAGTCCATAGCTCTTAAAGCCTCCTCAAGCAAAGAAGGTGAAGACTCGAAGGGAACGGAGCTTGATAAGGATGATGAGGATGAAGAGCTGGCCTTGATAAACTGGAAGATGAGGATACTTCAAAGAAGAAAATACCAATGAAAGAATAAGTACAAAGGAGATAGACCTCATAACAAAAAGCCTCCAATTTGCTACGGATGTGGAAAGACCGGGCATGTAAAGACGGATTGCTATCTTGAAAAAGATAAGAAGAAGAACCAAAAAGAGTCCAAGAAGAAAGCGCTCAAAGCCACATGGGACGATGATAGCGATAAGGAACCGTCAACCGAAGGAGAAGAAGTTGCCAACATGTGCTTTATGGCAAACGATGCTGAGGTAAGTGACTCTTCTTCTAATAAATATAATGTAGACTCTAGTGATGAGAGTAATAATGAAGAAGATGATGCATTTGATGAATTGTTTAGAGAATTTGATATTTTGACTAACAAGTATAAAAGGTTAAAGAAGGAAAATGAATTGTTAGTGAAGAAGCAAGCAAGGAATGAAAAAGTAGATGTAAATGAAAATGCTAGTTTAAAATTGAATAATGATGACTTAAACAAGCATATTAAGGTTATTGAAGAAGAGAATAATATGCTTAAGGAGGAAAATGAGAAACTAAATAAAATTGTATGGAAATTCGCAAATGGTAGTAAGAACTTAAATATGATTCTAAGTAAGCAAAAATTGACATTTGATAAAGCCGGATTGGGATATCAACCTTTCCAAAAGAAAAAGAGTTATAAGAATTTCTTTGTTAAATCAACTACTTGTTTCACTTGCAATGCTATAGGTCATAAGTCATTTGATTGTCCATCAAAGAATATTGGAAATCAAAAGATTGTTAAGTATGTGTGGGTTCCGAAAGGAACCAAATTTAACCCTTTAGGACCCAAAATGGTTTGGGTACCAAAGAAATTATCTTGATTTACTTTTTGTAGGTTAAAGCACCTCCCGCTAAGGATCAATGGTACTTGGACAGCGGTTGTTCAAGACATATGACGGGAGATTTTTCAAGATTCACCTCCATCAAGGACAAGAAAGGAAATGTGACATTTGGAGGAAATCAAAAAGAAAAAATAAGAGGTATTGGCAATATAGGTAATGTTTCCAACCCTATTATTGAAGATGCTTTACTTGTTGATGGGTTGAAGCATAATCTATTGAGTATTAGTCAATTATGTGATAAAGGATATAAAGTTATTTTTGAATCTAAGTCTTGCATGATCATTGATGATTCAAATGGCAAAGTTTTATTTACGGGTTATAGACACGAAAATATCTATGCTATTGATTTATCTAGTATTTCTAGTGATGTTGAAAAATGTTTTAGAACTAGTGATTCTTTAAATTAAAGGACTTGGCATAGGAGATTAGGACATGTAGACATGGATACCTTAGCTAGAATATCGAAAAACAATCTAGTTAGGGGTCTTCCAAAAATCGTGTTTGAAAAGGATAGAGTTTGTGAAGCTTGCCAAAAAGGGAAGCAAACAAAAAGCTCTTTCTCTTCCAAACAATATATCTCTACTTCCAAGCCTCTTTAATTGCTTCACATGGATCTTTTTGGTCCATCTAAAGTTTCAATCTTAGGAGGAAAACATTACGCATTTGTAATTGTGGATGATTTTTGACGTTACACTTGGGTTTTCTTTTTGAGAACAAAAGATGAAACTTTTGAAGTATTCTCTAGTTTTAGGAAGAAAGTTCAAAATGAGAAGGAACTTACCATTATCACTATAAGGAGTGATCATGGTGGAGAGTTCGAAAATGAACAATTTAATGCCTTGTGTCAAAAACATGGCATTGAACATAACTTCTCTTCTCCTAGAACCCCTCAACAAAATGGAGTTGTTGAGAGGAAAAATAGATCCCTCCAAGAGCTTGCTAGGACTATATTGAATGAGAATGATCTTCCCAAATATATTTTGGCGGAAGCCATTGCCATGGCATGTCATGTTCTCAATCGTGTATCTATCCGTCCTACTCTAGATAAGACTCCTTATGAACTTTCGAATTGTAGGATTCTTAATGTTAGTTACTTCAAAGTTTTTGGGTGCAAATGTTTTATTCTCAATACTAAGGACAATCTAGGTAAGTTCGATTCCAAGACGGATACGAGAATTTTTCTTGGATACTCTTCAACTAGCAAAGCATATAGGGTCTTCAACAAAAGGACATTAGTGGTGGAAGAATCCATGCATGTCACTTTTGATGAATCCACTCCTACCTCTAGTGTTGAGAGATCAACTCAAGATTTAGAGGATAATCTTAAAAATCTCTCTCTAAGTGATAAGGGAAAAGAGATTCTTGAAAGTTCTCCTCAAGAATCCCAAGAACAATCCATAGAGGGAACCTCAAGAGTTGAAAACCATAATGACTTACCAAGGGATTGGAGATATGCCAAAAGTCATCCTATGGTGGATATTCTAGGTGATCCTAACCTAGGAGTAAGAACTAGAGTCTCTCTTAGAAATGAATGTGCTAATTCAGCATTTATCTCTCATGTTGAACCCAAAAACTTTGTTGAGGCCGAAACCGATGAAAATTGGATATTTGCTATGCAAGAAGAATTGAACCAATTTGAGAAGAACAATGTATGGGAGCTTGTTCCTAGGCCTAAAGATCAATCTATTATTGGAACAAAATGGGTTTTCAAAAATAAGCTAGATGAGAGTGGGGTAGTTGTTAGAAACAAAGCTAGATTAGTTGCACAAGGTTATAAGCAAGAAGAAGAAATTGATTTTGAAGAAACCTTTGCACCGGTCGCTAGGTTAGAGTCGGTAAGAATGCTTTTGGCTTTTGCTTGTTATAAGGATTTCACTCTTTATCAAATGGATGTAAAGAGTGCATTCCTAAATGGTTTTATTGAAGAAGAAGTCTATGTTGAGCAACCTTTAGGATTTGAAGTTTATGATAAGCTTGATTATGTATATAAACTTCATAAGGCTCTATATGGACTTAAGCAAGCACCAAGAGCTTGGTATGATAGATTAAGCAAATTTTTTAAAAAGAGAGATTTCAAAATAGGAAAAGTAGATTCCACTCTTTTTTGTCAAGCACAATGATAAAGATATTATGATTGTGCAAATCTATGTTGATAATATTATTTTTGGTTCCACCAATGGCACACTTTATGATGAATTTGCAAATTTAATGCAAAGTGAGTTTGAAATGAGTATGATGGGCGAATTGAAACAAAACTTGGTTGCACTTTCTATCGCCGAAAGTGAATATATTGCAGCCGGGAGTTGTTGTGTACAATTACTTTGGATGAAGCAAACTTTGAAAGATTATAGACAATTGTTTAAGAATATTCCAATTATGTGCGACAACACAAGTGCAATCAACATTTCAAAAAATTCGATTCTTCACTCCAGGACCAAACACATAGAGATTAGGCATCACTTCATTCGTGATCATGTCAATAAGGGTGATGTGTCTCTAGAATTTGTTTCCTCGGACAATCAACTTGCCGATATTTTCACCAAACCTTTGGATGAAAAGACATTTTGTGGGATTCGAATTCGTCTTGGTTTGATCTCTATTGATAAAATAGCTTCAATTCCATCTAAATAATCATTTTTATCATTCTAGCCAGTTGGATTGTTGATCTCTATGATAAGCATCGAGTTAGATTATTAAAGTGCTCCAAAATCTTAAGAATTACTCTGTACGGACGCCATAAATGGCATCCTTACCGTCCACCTACTCGAAATTTCAAGTCTACCTCATTTCTGGTGAGTTGCGGATGAGCCAGACGCCAATAAATGTCGTCCGCTGTGTCCGCAAACGCATTTTAAAAACAGACTGTGGACTTCCGAAACCCTAACTCTGCATCCTCGTCCCGGTTTCTCATCTCCCCGCGACCTCCGATGCCTCTCCATCCCTCATTTCGGTATTTCTCTCCTATTTTCAACTTCCGTTGTCATTGTTTATCAATTTATCATCATTTGTTCTTATTTGTCTAGAATTTCCTTAGGGTTCCACTTACTTTTTATCTAAAATTTCACAATGTCTAGTCGTACTCCTAGGAAACGCACTTTTCTTCAAACTTTCGAAAATACTCGAGTTTATAGGTCTCGATTATTCATCAATGACGAATGTAAGAAACGTTATGATGATGATTTCAAAAATCGTTCCCTGATTCCTTCTAGTAAAATTGATTTCGAGCGTTTATCTAGTCTTGATTTAGCGGATACGTATACCTATATGGGTTTACGTAAGTTATTTTCTCTCGATGGTCCATTTGTTGAAAAGACAATACACATGTTTTATGCAAATTTGTCATACACTGACCGTCCTCTAGTTGTGAAGAGGTTTCTTTATGGGCGAGAGATTGAGATCACTCCTCATCTCCTTAATGTATTCCTTGAGTGTCCCAAGGTCTTTTTTCGGCAGGATATTACAATGCTCACACTCCTTCTTCTTTTCACAAGAAGGAAGAGGGCGATATTCTCTTGCGTCAAATTCTTCGTGATCCGAATAACGATTATCATGTTAAGCCCAAGTCGAAGCATCTCAACATTAGGGCACGTGTTATTCATCATTCCCTTCAGTACAATGTTCTTCCTCGTGCCGGTCACCGAGATCATGTTAGCTACATGGATCTCTATGTTCTTCAGCGTATGTATTCTAACACTCCTTTCAATTTAGGATATATCATCTCGGATCAATTGGCTGACATGGCTGATACTGTCTCGTGTTCACTTCTATTCAATTTACTCCTTATGAACTTGTTTAAAGAGATGGACATTCCTATGCCTTCGTCCTCCAAATTTTGTGAACTTCGCCGGTCTGACATCTATTCTCCACAAACCTTGGGACGGATGGGAATCATTCGGGCTCCAAATGATGAGTGGATTGCTCGTCAAGACAATGTTCCAGTTCCTCCTCACTCTCTAGACTCTCCTCCTCCACGACCCTCGGAACCATATCTCTATCTACCAACTACTGAGCTCGGTCCGTCATCTGATCATGAGGCTGGTCCATCATTCCACGCCGAGGCTGGTACTTCTACTTTTAGCACTCAATATGCATCCCTTGCTGATTTTGCATGCCTAGAGGAGTATATGCTTCTGATGATGACTCGTTTTGACTCTGTGGATCGTCACCTTGGGTCTGTGGATCGTCATCTTGACTCTATGGATAAGCGTTTGGATGACATTTCACGTAGCCTCTGGTCCACTGGCATTCCATCTCCGATTGCTCCTCCTGCTGCTCCTGTGTCTTCTGCTACACCTACGCTTGATTTAGACGACGAGGACATTTCGGATGCATAGATTAGGATTTTATGTTTTCTCATGTATTTTGTTATTTGCTTAGGAAAGTAAAACATTTTGGTTGTAATGCCTAGTCTTTGCATTTCTTAATTGTATTTCCTATTTGACTTCATTATGTGTTATATAGTCTTTTGAATATTATGAATGAACTTGTCAAGATTTATATGAGTGTTTCATTTTCTGAATATTCTGGATCATTTTAGGATCGATAAATTGTGTTTACAGATTAATTTTGGCATTGAGGGGGAGCTTCATAAATAAATAGAACCATGTAAATTTTTTTAGATCTATAACTTGTTAATTCCTATCTCCGGTTCCTAACTTGTTAATTATTACCCCATGTTCCCTTTTTCGCTGTTTTGTGATAACACATAGGGGGAGAATCTTAAATTCAGGGGGAGAAGCTTAACTTCCATAGCTTTATTTGATTTAGGGGGAGATTTTTTTTCAATATTTTGATGAACTTAACTTTCTTAGCCTTTCTTTTTGCTTATGACAAAAGGAAGGAGAATATTTTAGTTGTGTTTGTTTCAACTCCCTTAATGTTAGGGGAGTTTGAGGATAGCATGTTGTTGCATGAACTTAATTCGAATGATAAATTGCATAAATGAATCTGGTAAATATAAAATGCAATATTTGATGCACATGCTTAGTTTTTTTATATAAACAACTTAATATGTTTTGTCATCATCAAAAATGGGGAGATTGTTAGCCTAAGTGTGTTAGGCATATTTATATTTTGATGATGAGCAATTTAACTAAAGTGTAAAAGTTGTTTATTCATTGAATTAATAATTATCTTTTTTCTATGTTTAAATTGGAAATACCCTTGATCAAGGGTATTGGGATTGTTTAATATGTTCTTCCAAGTCTATGCAGTGATATGGAAGATTTGTATGACTTAGAGGATGCGTCTCGTGCAAGATTAAAGTGTCAAGTACACATGCGGATGCAGTTTGATGAAGTGCAGATGGCGTGGAGGCGTCCAGATTCAGCATCCTCAGTGCAAACTATGTTAGAGCGGACATTGCGGACGCTACGAATGCCATTTCGAGTCGTCCAATTTGAATCTGCCATTTTGAAGATTCATGCGGACGAGTCACACGGACGAGGCGGACGCCATTTTGCGTCCACGTCCCTTCAGCGAAGTGGACGGGAGAAGAAGCTAACTGAATGGCCACGGATGCCACGGACGCCAATCCGTGACGTCCTATATGAATCTATCTTTCAGAGCTCGACGCGGACAATTCACGCGGACGATGCGGACGCTGGGTTTTGCATCCGATTTGCCTCTGTCCATTTTGGTGATCAACGCGGATGATTCATGCGGACGGTGCAGACGGGAGAATGGCATCCCCCAAGTACGCAGATTTCTCCAACGGCTATTTTCCAACGTTCGACTGTGGACGATCCTAAAGGTGTTGAGGACGTCCGCATTGGGAAAGTTTATAAATAGAAGGACTTCGAAGAAGGAAGTAACCGAAGCGATATTAAGCGAAGCTCTGCCAAATTTCTGACTCAACATTTGTATACGAATTTGAGTGATAAAACATCCTCCAAAGTGCTTGTGTGAGATCATTAAATTTTTGGAAGAATTGTTGTCTTTGTGAGAGCGCAACATTTTCCGAGAGAAAATTAAGTTATTGCAAAGGTTCGATTGACACCCGTGCAAGTTCAATCAATTGTAACCGGACGTGGTTAGTTGAATACATCTTCAAGGGAGGACCTTGAAGCGCAGACGTAGGCGTGCTTTGCCGAACCACGTTAACAACTCGGTGTCAAGATTTCTAACTCTATCTCCTATATTATTTGTCTTATTGTGATTGCTTTGTGATTAAATTGACATTAGTTAGAAAAATTATTATCGCACGAAATTTAGTAAATAACCTAATTCACCCCCCCCCCCCCCCCCCCCTTTAGGTTAATTTCGATCCTTCAGGTGTATCACAGTCAAACAACATACCAGAACGACATATGAATATTCAAACCAATCAAAGTGAACGTGTCAATTATGAGCATATTAATGATGATCAAGTCATAAGTGAACCATCACAAGAACCAAATTTACGAAGGTCTGTAAGGCAAAGGAGATCAGCAATTTCTGATGATTATGTGATTTATTCACTTAAAAAGGAATGTGACTTGAGTAACGACAAAGATCCATATTCATTTAAACAAGTCATGGAATGTAATAATTCCGAAAAATGGTTAAATGCTATGAAAGAGTTGCAATCGATGGATGACATAAAGTCTAGGAACTTGTATAGTTACCTGAAAGGAAGAAACGTGTTGGTTGTAAATGGATTTTCAAAACCAAACGTGACTCGAAAGATAATATCGAAAGGTATAAGGCCAAACTTGTCGCCAAAGGTTACACTCAGAAAGATGCCATTGACTATAAAGAGACTTTCTCTCCAGTCTTAAAGGACTCTTTAAGGATCGTTATGGCTTTGGTAGCTCATTATGATTTAGAGTTTCACCAAATGGATGTAAAAACCGTCTTTCTTAACGGTGACTTAGAGCAAGAAGTGTATATGGATCAACCGAAAGGATTTTCATTTCCTGGAAATGAAAAGTTAGTGTGTAAATTGAATAAATCAATATATGGATTAAAACAAGCTTCCATACAATAGTATATTAAGTTTAACAATATCATTACGTCGTATGGTTTTATAGAGAACAACGTTGATCGATATATTTATATGAAGGTCAATGGGAACAAATTTAGTGTCTTGGTATTGTATGTTAACGATATTCTTCTTATTGCAAATGATAAAGGAATGTTACATGATATAAAGGCTTTTCTCTCTAAGAATTTTGAAATGAAAAATATGGGTGAGGCAGCCTATGTAATTAGAATAGAAATATTTTGTGATAGACAGCAAGGTTTGCTAGGATTGTCTCAGAAAGGATATATCGATAAAATTCTAGAAAGATTCAGAATGGATAAGTGTTCCGCCAGTGTTGCTCCAATTCAGAAATGGGACAAGTTTAATCAAATACAATGTCCAAAAAATGATTTGGAACGTAAGGAAATGGAATCTATTCTATATGCATCAGTAGTAGGAAGCTTAATGTATGCAATGACATGTACTCGGCTAGACATCAGTTTTGTAGTAGGGATGTTGGGCCGATATCAAAGTAACCCAGGAATGGATCACTAGAAAGCTGCAAAGACAATCCTTCGGTATTTACAATGAACAAAAGACTACATGCTCACTTACAAAAAAGCAAATCATCTTGAGGTGATTGGATATTCGGATTCAGATTATGCCAGATGTGTAGACTCAACGAACGTCCCTCGTCCCACAATGGATGTCCCTCGACTTAAGACAGAAGTCCCTCGTCCTACAACGGATGTGCCTCGACTTAAAAGGATGTCCCTTGTCCCACAAAGGACGTCCCTTGACTTAAGACTAGCGTCCCTCCATATACAACGGACGTCCCTTGACCAACAACAGACATCCTTTAGCCCACAACAAACGTCCTTCCACTTACGACGCCATTTAGCATTAAGGGACATCCGTGGATGATAGTCTTATGACCTGGAGGCAGGCCCAACAGAAACGCCGGATTGAATGGCCAAATCATCGAAGAGGACACGACTGCCCAGCACAAGGCTAGGTTGAATGGAGGAAGATTTAAATACAATCCACAGTCGTAACCCACACAAGATGGCCCACAGTCCCCATAGTGATTACAAGTGATAATAGTGTAGTAATATAAATTAAATCCAAACTAGGCATACAAATTCCAAATATCCAAAATAAATCCAAAATGTTATACAAATATCCTAACAATATTCTTACCAAGAGGTAAAATTAAAACTCATGGAAACAAAAAGAAGTAAATGAAGCTTTCCGACACGAACACCCACAATTCTAAACATTCTTGTCTTTACGTGGAGGAGAGAGTCGTTGGTATAACATCCCATTTCCGTTTATAGATTTGTCGTAAAATTTTGAACATTTTAAAGTCTCATTTAAAACATATTTTATTGAAATATATCATAGTACGTTACGCGAAATAAAACATTAAATCTTCTTACAAAATTAACATAATTAAAATACTTAAAATCCATGACAATATCTTATGCATTTTAAAAAAACAACTTTATTTATTAGAGCCATAACCCCCGAGGTCGTTTCATGCATAGTAACACATGCTCGCATCATGTCATGCTCCTTCGACGTTCACTTCAGTTAGTTCATCATTCATACCTACATCACAGGAGGAATAATGAGGATATTGCCCAGTAAGGAATATAAAATGCAATGCAACATTAACCTTAATGACAACTCTACATGATTAAGTTTGATACCTTTGTAAGATGAATGAGAGCAATCTCTTCAGTCTCCAAACTCACTACTTGAATTCGTTTTTACATGAGAGTAACCTCTTTTGTTTCCAAACTCAGTAAAAATGGATCCACCTACATTTAAATTCATTATCGTTTTTGAGTGAGAGCAACCTCTTAAGTCTCTGAACTCACCATTCGTTAAGTAAGAGCAACCTCTTCAGTTTCTGAACTTACTCAAACGAGATGTTTCTACGTGTGAACAACCTTTTAAGTCTCCGAACCCACATAGAAACACCGTTATTATCTTCATTATTATTAACCCATGAAATGCATGCCATTCTACTAACATAGCTATATGAATGTCACACGAAATAGTTCATATATTGCAAATAATGCTATAAACAACTAACAATCAATAACTACACTTTATCTATGATTTAATATTAAGCGTGTTTTCCATTTTATTGCTCGACATGCTATTTTGACTAAAATACAAATTATTTTAAGATCTATGAACTTAGACGATTGCAAGGGAGCAACTTACATAAAGAAACAATAACAACTACTATATTTCTTGTACTATAATTTTTACTACTCATTTTATTTTAACGTTCATGCTATTAATCCATTGTTTTATTGAATGCATAAAGTAATCAACTTATTTTCCTATTACTTTTACATTACTCATAATATTGACAAACGTAGAAAAACTATTACAGGGACAATCTCAAACAATTAATTTCATTAACAAGGTACCTAAATGAATATCTTCTATAACGACCCAGATTTTCATACATCCTTGAAAATGCGTGAAAATTTGAAATTTTTTTTTGAAACCAAATCAGAGCGCGCCTAAAATCAGATCGCTACCAACCGTTCATAAAACTCATTATAAAATCTAGTTAATAAAACTATGCAGAAGCGTTATGAAAATTGTCTATTCAAAACCTTGTGGAAATCAATAGTCTAAGGAATAAATACCAACTGATTTAAATACTACTTTTTATACAACTTACTACTTAATTTAATTACGACTTTGAAAACTTAACTTAATTAAAAATCATTTCTCTTTTACCCTTTTTATGTGTCTAGCCAGCCACAATCTTCCTCACGCATGCAAATCCATCATCCGCTGCCTTTATTGTCTGATTGTTATCTTTCACTACTCCTAGTCCGTGCATTCCTCATAGCATACTAGTAGCTACATCTACACCACAAGCAACTATAAATCCGAAGGCTTAGTAAGGAAAAAGGGAAATGCAACATGAATACCACTCTTTAGTCCTTTCGGAATGGGGGCCACCCAAACCGATCCTTTCATTAGGTCATTAATCCGTTTATTACTTTACTTCTTCTTTCTTTGATCCCTTGGGACCCATTATTCTATTATTTCATTATTCCATAGTTCCATACTTGTACTTCGAGCAGGAATTGAGAGGTTTTTCTCGTGCAATGGCATAGTGGTCGGGCCTAGCCTTTTTTCTTGCATCTAGAACTCTTATACCCTATTAGGGGGGCTACACCTAGATAACAGACTAGATCCACTACCCATCCACTCCCAATTCCCTTATTCTTCTTTACGTTTCTTAACATTTTACCTCACTTATGCATGCTTGCGTACCACGCCGTGGTACTCCCTATTAGTCTCTATTAACATAATGCATGCTCATACATTCTCAACCTATCATGATGCATGATAATTCACTACATAACATTCATCATAATTGAAGTGCGCATTGAATAAGAGTAACTAGAATTGAAAGCGCGTATAACAAAAGTAAGGCATGGAAATAACTATGCATAGTATAAAACAATTACAACATTGAATTGAACAACGAATGCATACAAGTGTGGTAAACATGTAAGCAATTTACCTAAATTATCCTGCTTAGTAAGTAACTATATTTATCACGTTATTTATTTATTCTAGGTGATTTACATGCTCATCTTTCGGTAATTCCTAGTTAGTCATTCTAACTAATTTCCTTAGTTAATTATCATGCTCTTTATAAATTTCCATTTAAGCAAATTAATATGCATCTTAGTTAAGTTACTTAGCATGCTTATTGTTAATTATCCTAATTAATTTACACATTCTAATTAGTTACTTGTTCATGCTTATACCATTATTGTTATCCTAGCTAATTACATGCTCAACTAGTTGGTTAATTATCATGATTAAAATTCAATTATCAATTAAACCACTCATTAATTGACATGCTCTGATTTCTTAATTAACTCGCTTAACTAATCGATTAACATGTTCGGTTGATTAATATAAATGATCTAGTCAACTATCCCAATCAGTTACATGCTTGCATGCTTTTACCATAGATGATTTACACATGCTTTTATGCTAGTTAGTAAATTGAACAATTACCATTCACATGCTTCTACGTTACTTATTCTAGGTGATTTAGCTTTTGTTGTTGATTGATTTAAACATACTAATCTAATTAATCATGACAATGAATTGTTATTCTAATTAACTACATACTTAGATTAGCTAATCATTAACATGCTTGGGTTTTTGATTTAACAGCTAATTAAGTAATTAAACAAATAAATCAACATTCTCACACCAAACATACATGTAAGAAAATAAACAACATTAGTAAAGGAAATCTTGGTTCGTTCATACTCATCTCATCCTCACCCATTTCTCTCTTCATTTTCTCATTCTCTATTTCTTAGCAATGACTAACAATATCATTTAGAAATCACAGAAATCACACCATTATCAAAGAATATCATCAAGGGAATATCCTAAAAATCTACAACATACTAAAAGGATCACAAAACATTCTAATTCTACAAAGCAAAACTATCAACTACCAACACTAACATTAGCATTTCAAGGCAAACAACATACTAGCAGTAAACAAAGCAATTAATAGACTTAACAACTAACATACACTTAACTAACAACTAACGTACATTAAGCATTTACTCACAGTAAGCATTTCACTAGTAGTGACACTAAACTCACAACATTTAACTAACTCCCACACCCATACTTGTGGTGTAGGGCCTCAATGGCCAACACACCCTTAATCCTTACCACTTTGACGGTTTCAACTCATGGACAGCTCTCCCCTTCCCGCGAACAACAGCTCACCAGCCATGGATTCCTCTCCCAGATCATAGTAGCTCACCCAACTCACACATAGCACTCACGTAACACTTAGCACACACAATTTCTCTCTCACTCACCTCACTCTCCTTCTCGGCCACCCTCAGCTCACAGGGAGCTCTCTGGACTCCCCTCTCTCTGAAGAAGACAATGAATTGAAGAAGAAAGTAAATGAAGATTTACATGGAAGGAAGAGGGAACCATCGTACGTGCAGGGCAATGGTTTGAGAAGTAGCTGGAGACGTCGAGAGAGGCGAAGGTTTGACATTTGCACCACTCCCATACTTCATGATGTCGGCCTCCGCGGGACATGCTGCAAAAAAGGAGGAAGCCGATTCTGCGTGGAGAACCAGCGGGCTGGACCATGGCCTTCTGCCGGTCCAGCACGAACAGTCAGACAGCCCCCAACAACCAGAGTCAAAAATGCTACCAATCTCTCTGCTGCGTGAACGCCATTTGTCGCCGTAGATCCGATGCCGCCCGCGTGACGCCCGTCATCCCTTCGTCGTTGCCAACCCGTCGCCGTAGCCAATTGGCCATCTCCAGTCACTGAAAACGACGTCCGACATCCCTGTCGAAATCCCGAATCTGCACCGTGTTAGTCTCGCAAAGCCCGACGCTAGAAATTTCCCACGCTAGAGCCTCCTCTCTCATCGCTCATCGCTCACCGGTGTTACACGCCCGTCCCTGTTGCCTCCCGTCTCACCCATCTCTCCCCTATCTCCTGGTCTCTCTCGCCCACTCAGGCATTGCCCAGAATAGAATGGCCATAATCCATTCTGTTAACCAAGGTGTTGGACCGATTCTGCTGAACCGGTTTAGCCCCCAACCAATTCCTCCCCTTAAATTTTTCCCTTTTAAATCTCACTAAACCCTCCCTTAAATTTAAATTTATCAAATTTAATTTAATTTATTAAAATACCTCATTATTAATTTAATTTATCAAATTAAATTAATATACCCCATTTATCATTTTTAACCCTATCCTATTCGCTGAATCGATCTATTTCAGACGTTTGCGGACGCAATGGTCTCGTCTGCATTCGTCTGAAAGACTAAAGTCCTAAGGCTAAAATGGAACTTCGAACGAGGTGTGGCGTCCTCGTCCTTGGCCATACCGTCCAAAACCCGGATTCGGACGCCGATCCACATCCTCAGGTTGCATCCGCGTGTCGTTCGAATTGTCCCTAAAATCAGACATAGGCAAATCGGACAAGACCCTAACTTGTCTGCAGCCATCCCACTCGTCCGAAACTGCCCAGATTTAGAATAGATTCGATGCGGAGGCCATTCTTCTCGTCCGCATCGTCTAGAACCTCGTCCGAAACGTCACAGCATAGTGAAGTCAGGACAATATCTTGCGTCCCCAGACTCGTCCCAAACGTTGGGGACTCAATGCAATTCACTTGCGGACGACATAACGCGTCCGAAGTGTCGTCCGCAGGCGTCCAAAAACACCCTGGACAACTTTTCTCACCTTTTTCTCCACTTAACTCCTATCCCATGACATTTCCCCCATAAATACATGTCATAAGATGACATGTATAGATACGCCATGTAATGTTCTCATAACTCCAACACTTCACTTACATCGCGCATACGAGGGAAACGTTAGCGGAATTACCCCTAACTTAATGCTCCAGAACGTTCGTGGTAATACCCCGATGGTTATCCAACTTAAATTATCGGGGTGTTACATCTTCGCACAAAGAACGTCTAAACAAAACTCGTAATAACACTTACTAATATTAACTACAATTTCATGTAGAACAAAACCCACTTTTTACGTTATATCTTCAGTTTATATCATCTAAATCAAAACAACATAGATCTATCATTATCTACATCTTTGGAAATCAAAACCAAAACAAATAGCTTGGACAAGAAGACTAAAAATGAAGACAGAACCATAAGAATAACGACAAGAATATTAGCAAACCATTCTCTTCTCTTTAACTTGTATATAACAGAACTTGAAAAAATATGGAGAACAACTAACAACGTATTCATCAAACAATTTCTACTCCTGTGATGTAGGTCCTTACGAACAAATCACATGCGATATTCCTTACCTTGTACAGCGTCTCCCATCTCTAAAGCGGATCATTGAAGCTCTTATTCGTCATCAGTATATCTCACAAGATCGTTTCATCCATGTCTGATAGCATGTTTCTTCCAAATTGGTGACATAATAGGGAGCATAATATATCCCAAGCTTCACCTCAGTTTCTCAAATCTTCGCCTTGTAACTCCTCCAATTTTTTACAAAACTATCTCTCACTCATGAAAATGCTCTGTGAATAACTTTCTTTCCTTCCTCTTCCCTATTCTTCACCGTACTTATTTATAAGCCACTGTAGGTGACTCTTCAGCACTTAAACGAAGGTAAAAGGTTACCAAAACGTATCATAAATCATCCATAATCATCCAGGCGTTCAGACGACGAATCATCACATCAGTTATGCATTCCAGAAAAAATTTTAATTGTAGTCGATCGATTTCCCTTCATTGCCGATTGATCAGTCATCAGCCAAGCGTCCGCCAATTTCTACCAGAATAAATTACTTTTTGTGTCGATCGATTAACATCGGTCGATCGACCGCTCCGATCAGCTGCTAATTCCAATTGAGCATTATACTAAATCTTCTCCAGCTCATGTTTGTTCACATTATTTTCTTAACGTGACACCCCTATACATATATACATATGAACATCTATATTATCTACCTCCACATTTCCACCTCCAACTATCCGTAAACTTATTCCTTAATATGTTTCTCTTGTCCAATATCTTCAAGTCGTCCATTTCATCTCCTTTAAAATCATCACATAAGTCTTGTGCTTAGCTCAACTAAAATTTGGGATATTACAGTTGGGATGAGTGACTAACTCAATAGGAAACTTATACTAAATGCAATGCGCATGTAAAACATTTTTTTACCTATTTTTCATCAAAACTATGATCTTGGGAAAACATGCATACCTTTCAAAACATTTCAAAATCCTTTATATCTTTTAAGGAAAACCGGCCTATGAGATATCGATGAAAACATGGTTGCATACATAGATAACTATAAACAAAATACCCTCGTCATATTAGTTTATCCTGAAAATAGTCATTAGTGACAAAGGAGGATCACTCAAGGACTCCTCTGATCAAAATCACAGAAATGCGGTGGTCGTTTCCAAGCAACACCTCATGAGCCTGGAGGAAGAAAAGTGATAGCGATCTGAGGACTCGACGCGAAGGCTCCACGACGACACAACGCGTATATAATAAATGACCACTCTGATCAGGTTTAGGGATTCGACACCCAAGGAGCGCATCAACACCACCATATTCCTATCTTTTCACACAACGTGCAAACAACCATCTTCACACAGTAGAAGATGCATCAAGGATAGCCTTGTGATACTTTGACACTAAGACCATCCAATGTATTAAGAGGATTCATCCTCCCGTATCAAAACCATAGCATACCATGAAATGTCATGTACATAATGGAAAAGTGTAAAACTCACTCACGCGCTCACACACACACACACACACATGCACACACATATGCACACATATATATACACACACGTAGTATAAGAATTGTCATGTTGTCGAACAGTTTCCATTGAGTTTTCATTTGTGGCAACCCATAAAATATAGTTTTGGAAAACAATGCAATGCAGATCAACTAAGTATAAAACCCCTACCTCAATGATGGTCTTGCTTCTTGTCCGAAGGAGTAGCAAATTCAGATAAAGGCTTGTAGTCTGCAAATTCGTCTAAGCCTACTCCATGAAATAGAAATTTTTCATTAAGTCAGAACAAACAGGAGAAATGGAAAGGTCCTAAACCGAGATTAGGACCCAACCGGAGAACTTGGAAGAATATCGAGGAGGGAATGGTGTGTAGCCTAATAGACATTAAGCTTAATTGTTTTGATGATGAATGATTAGTCTGATTATAAGTTGTTTATCATTTGTATATATTGAATTTGTTATCATTATATTTATATTTGATCTTCATTGAAAATATCCTCTAACAAGGATATTTATATTTGCTAACTTGTGTGTTTAAGTCCTTGTAGTTAAAGGGTTGATCATTTGAACTTACAAGCTTCAAAAAGTGCAAAACACATAGTAGCGGTTGACCTTAGTCGAATGACGGTCGAATCAAAATCTTACAGAGAACAACAAATTTCTGGATTTGACGAAGGCAGTTGACCAGAGAAGGAATCACAGTCGAATAACAATATTACAGATTGCTCTGGATTTTGAAGTAGTGGAAAGCAGTAGACCAGAGTGAAGGACGCGGTTGACCAAAAATTGAACAGTGCCGAACCATTTTTTGAGTTGCACTAGAACGATCGACTGAAGGAGACATAAGTCCATCGGTGCAGACAACTAGAGCAGAAAATGGTCAACCAAAAGCATAGTTATGAATCGGTCTATCAGAATAGTTGGGTGGCCGACTGCTTGGCAGTTTTTTATAAAAAGAGAAAAAGAGGCACTCTGAATTGAAGAATCAAGGGAAGAGAAAATATACCGAAGTGATGCCAAAATCATTTCACGATAGTGCTTAGGCATAACTCTCTCATCCCTTAACTTGAGAGTTTATATTTTTTAGAGTTAGACATCCAAATTGTAATCTTCCAATTCTTATCTCATTGTACTTAACCAACGATAAAAGGGTGACGCCCGTGAACAATCAATTGTAAAGGCTTGATTGACGCCCATAAAGTTCAATCGGCAATAACTAAGGAAGTTATTTGATTAAGGAATCATCAAGGAAGAGCCTTGAATCACAGACGTAGGTAAGGTTGGTCAAGCCGCTCAAACGCGTTTGCATCTTCTCTCCCTTAACTCCCTACTTTTATGTTTGTTTTAATTGCATATTATTGATAATATAATTAACAAGAATAAAATTTATAATCACACGAAAAAAAGTTAAATGCCCTTTCTTAATAAAACCCTAGACTCATTTTTCATTTAATTTATTTTTATTATACCAACAAATTAGGGAAAACAACTATTCCACAATTTACAAAGAACCCAAATTTTTGTTCCTTTGATCCATTGACTATAATTTATACGTAAAATTTATTCTTTTAAATTCACTGCTTTTATATCTTATGGGATGTCCATTGACGTTGAGAGACGACGTCGTTTAGTATTGAGAGACGTTTCTATTGACGGAAAACATGATACAAAATTTGCGTTGTTCTTTTTCCATAATTTGAGGGTTTAGTTGTTCATGAAATTTCTTCAGGGTTTGACATATTGCTAATCTCAAATTCAGGGTTTATTTTGTTAATTTCACAAAAATTTATAATAAATTAAATTTTAATTTATTTTATTATTTTAGTTAATTTCTTTATAGGATTAAATATGTGTAATTATAATAAAAATAATTAAATAATTTTTAGATATTTAAATAAATAATTAACGATTTATTGATATTAATATTATAATTCAATCACATTAATAGAAGATTCATCAAGTAGGTGAAATTGACAATAATTAATATTTGATGATTAATGAAAGTTATTAATGATCTTTTGAAATAAAATAAATTATATATATATATTAATCAAATGCCGAGAGGTTTCATTTGTCCAGCTTGGGAATATATAAAATTATGTGCCATAAAAACCATGGAATAATAGTGACAACTGACTAGGTATGTTTTTGGGTAAATGACAAATCAACCATCGTGGTTTGAAATCAATGACAAGTTAATCACTATAGTATTTTTTTTAACAAGTTAACCACTCACGTATGTTAAAATAACAAATCCAACATCACGTAGACGTTTAACGTTAAAATGCCAACGTCCGAACGCCAGAACGATGCGCTTCGGCGTTTTGAAGAATTCAGAACGCCTAACGCGGGGCCTTCTGAATTTCTGAAGAATTCAAAACAATTTCACGGCATCTCATCTTCGTCCATTTCTGTTTTCAGACACTGCGAATTTTGCGGTCTCTTATGGCTAGAGACTGTGAGAAAAAATCGCGGTCCTTAGAGCAACTAGGGACCGCAAAATTCGCAATCCCTAGAGCAACGAAGATGAGACGCCGCGAAATCGTTTATAATTATTTTAATGAAGAAATTTAAGTTTTTAAAGAAAGCATTTTAGGTGTAAAAAAATTGTGTTTATTTGTTGGATTTGGATTCTTGACAATAATCAATTTTAATCCATGACACAAAACTCGTACTAGGTCGTGACAATATGAACTCTTTTTTTACTACGTTCATAATTAAATTTAAAATTTCTGACTATAATATCATAATAAACTAATAATGACATGAACGAATATAATCAACGGGATTAGTCCATTTAGTTCAATATGATTGAGATACGTGTCTATTCAAGAACATAATTATTTCTGAAAACAGAAATGGACAGACCACGAAGATGAGACGCCGCGAAATCGTTCTGAATTCTTTAGAAATTCAAAACTCCCTGCGTTGGGCATTCTGAATTCTTCAGAAATTCAGAACGCCTCGCGTTGGGCGTTCTGAATTCTTCAAAACGCCGGAGCTCGTCGTTCCAGCGTTCGGACGTTGGCATTTTAACGTTAAACGTCTACGTGATGTGGGATTTGTCATTTTAACATACGTGAGTGGTTAACTTGTTAAAAAAAAATACCATAGTAGTTAACTTGTCATTGATTTCAAACCACAATGGTTGATTTATCATTTACCCTGTGTTTTTTCAGAGGTTGAATATTTAATTAAGCATCATTAAAAAAATAGCATTGTTCTGACTGTCACCGTCGAATGTTGACTGAAATGATCAAAAATCATATCCAAGTTTTGAGTACCCAACAAACGAATTGAGAGAGTTGAAATTCGCATGCCATCCACTTAAAAAACGCCATTTAGCTACCATTAACAATATTCTTGTTATTCAGGGAGGAGCTTGTAAATAGTCATTCAACATAAGCATTACTTGTTTTTGTTTACAACTAATAATTTATTGTAAAATAACTATATAATCTAGAGTCTGAGTAGACCAATCTTACACACCATAGTTAACTTCATTCCGAGTCTGATGATGGGTGGCACCAGGACTATACCTTGCCAGAAAAACGTGAAATATGATGTTGAAATACTTGAAACCTTGCCAATGCTCCCATTATTTGGCTTCTCCACCACCCCCATACTGCGTAGAGTTTCCATTCCAAAAGACATTTCCTCTGTTGGGCCGTTCATCGTCTTCATCTTGTTTCAGTGTGTGGATATTGCTACCAAATCGGGACGTTGAAGGTCGACTACTCCTGCTATCATTTTTTCCAGACTCAGAGCTGCGTGGGGTAGGTGAGGAGTAATAGCTATCAGAAATGCCACTCCTATGTGTTGTATTAGGACCTATGATAGCAAACACAGAAAAAATGAGAGTTTTTCTATGAAAAGATTCTGTCACAAGAACATTGCACGAGAGGGATAGTTAAAATCTACAGTTATCTCGTTCAGCAAATAAGAACAAGCAAAAAACAGACAAAGGATGGTCGTAACAACAGATAAATATAATCACAGAGATTTATGAGAAGTTAAAAGTTGGTGGGGGAAAACGGCGTTTATTTCTTTTGTGCTGTATTGACGGTAATATTACATTTGCACTATAATGTTATATTATAACGTATCTTTCATGCGTTATTTATTTATTAGACGAGTGATTTATTTTATAACTAAATGAATGATATGTCAAAGTGTGATGTGTTAGCATTACTTTTTCTTTATAAATTTTGTACATCAAAATTATTTTCTTATTGACCAAGGAAAAAGAGAAAAGAAACTCACTATATTGCCACATGCCCCTTTGCGTTTCTTGTTCGGAATTCAATGAGGAAGAGCCACCACCAAGATACGAGAAAGGATTTGCATAAGATAAAATCCGTTTAACAAATGCAAAATACCCCTCATTTTCAGCTGAATCAACGTTATAAGTAGAAGCAGTTGGGTTAGAGGAAGAAAATCCTTGCTTGCCATCACTTGTCGGCTTCTTATGAGGAACTGCAACCAACGCTTGCCTATTACATAGACCCAACTCAGATAGCGATTTGCTTAAGTCTGCAGGAATACCAAAAAACAAAGGGAAATTTAATAATAGTAGCCCCTAAATTCTCTCTTAGAAATAAACAAACAACCCATATTCTGAACCACTATTCTTCCACATAATATATTGATAAGAATAGTTCGTAAAGAATGATTATATGCACGCCTACAAGTAGTTTTTACTATTCAGGACATTTGAAGTTCCATATTTCTAATCAGGAATAGCAGCTAAGAGAGTCTCTATGGTATGGTCATATGATTATGAATGAGAAATAAGTGAGCATTATCAATAAGAATTAGGAGATAACCATATTCTCCAGGAATTAAGTTGCCCTTAGAAAAGGAGACAGCCGGACAAAGAAAGTACATTCCAATCATACTTATGTTTGCCAAGGCATGGTCTAAAATCAAAACCGGGCATGAGATAACCACATTGACAAGGAAGCTAATTTTTTTTGGATCATAAAGAATTATAGTGAGTAAATAAAAATCATTAGGGTGTTTTCTAGCGCATAATTAGATGAAAGAATACCCGCAGTCACCCATCCAAAACAAAATTGGACAGCAGAAAGTATACACGCAGTCACCCATCCAACTACCACTTTATATGATCCATTGTATACAAATTCAATCACATAATTAGAGGAAGGAGAGACAATAATTATTCAAGAAATATCATCTGTAAGATCATTTATGATACTGCAATCCATATAAATTTAGTCCACTGCACTTATGATTATCCAAACAGGTACCTTGATTGTTGAAAACCTTCCGAGGGTAAGAGATGGCTAAATCATAGGAGCGAAAGTCACTTGCTTGATTGTTATCAATATATTCTTTGACCATTTGCAAGGTGTTTGTCAAGGAAAACTGTTCTTGAAGGCTAACACCATTCAGCAACCGAATGTTTAAATGAACATCATTTGACTTATTAAGCCGGGTACCAGTAAATATCTCATTCTCCTTATCCCCTACTGCTTCAGTCCCCTTATCCTGTGACTTTATATCCTCAACAGAAATTGGTGCTGAGCCTCCTGGTTCACACGTATCATTAACAGAACAACCATTTAAATCATAAGTGGGAACCTGATGATTATCTCCAGAATTGTCTGAATGGCCCACATGAGTATCATGATCAAGATCTTTGGCTGCTTCAGTAGGCGAGAAATCCTCATTCTCGCCTTTCTTGAGCTCATTGGTATCAAAAGTTTCTGACTCCTTATCGATCACAATGTTTTTCTAATGCAAATACAACAAAAAGAATTATACACTGAAAACAAGTACATCAAAATTCATAATGTTCAAGTGTAATACCTCAACCCTTTTTTCAGGAATTTTTCCATTGTCTTCATTTTCAGAAACCACCATCAATTTATTTACTGGAATTCGAAGATTATTCTCTGCAGAAGACAAAGCTGCACTGGAGGACATTCTTAAATTAGACGATGTAGAAGTTGAAGTCCCTGTAGTAGAATCAGAAACAACTTCAGATTTCTTTGAAGCTAATGCTGCCGTCAAGAAAGTTGCTGTTGTTTCCTGCACTTATTCAATTGCTAATAAATATGCTTACAAGAGTATAACAAACAAAACAAGTATCCACTAACAAGAGAAAAAATGGAATGCAAGTCTTACTTAGCACACATGTTGAGTTATTCTATTTACTAATGATGTTTTTGATAGGTAATAAAAATATGTAACAAGATTTTGGCAAAAGAAGGTACAAAGGTTGCTAGTGGTCACCCAGATTTGTTTGTTTTCTAAGTAAACTTCAATTTTTTTGTGATCTTAGAATTGAAGAACGAGAAAATTGTAGAGATATTTTTTCCATATACGGATTTGGTGCTAAGAAATATTTACAACTAAAAGAATCTTTACAATAATTCATGGATATTCAAATACCATAGGGGGTCTGTAAAGATACTTTCAACAAACTTAACAGTATGGAGCTACTTGGAAAGGAATCACTAACATCTGTTGTCAGTAAAAGCAATCAAGAACGTAATTGCATCTCCCATTATAATACATACATTGTTTTTCTGAAAAAACAGTAAAACAATCAACAGCTTAATTGGATCTCTCATCCTAATGTGTATACTGTGATAAAGCCTTTCCCATAGTTAAAGAAATCATATACGATCTTATATACAGGAAAATTAAAAAAATAGATTATAATATTTTTATTTAAGAAATAAATACTTAGCTCATTAACTGAAATACGATATTTAAAACATTTATTGGTTTATCGGGAAATAGAGAACCTGAATCCCGAGCTCCTCAAGGAACAAACAAATTTGTAACAACAAACAAATACATATGGCCTCGAGAAATTAACTTCGGCTTCCATTGAGGTACAGAAAACATTAAGGAAACTTCTAGTTACAACAGTGTTAAGTCCCTGCACTCTGTAGAATAATTACAACGCTCATCCAATTGTAAACTCCAAACAGTAACCACAAAGCACAAGTAACAGTCTTTCGAGAGATTTGTACTCTCCCACACAAAATTCCTAAAAAATCTAAAAGTGACCCTCTAATTCACCCCCCACAATAATAAACCACAACACCACAAAACATTCATAATAAATAATCTGTAAAAACATAAATAATGATAAACATATCTTTATTGCTCTTTTCCAGTCATCTTCCTCCGTGCATACATAAAATGCATCGGTGGATCCTTATTAAACAGCTCTACTATCTTTGTTTCTTTCTTAGTCAATAAAATTCTAGTGTCTTGCCAACTTATATTGGTGAATATATTAATAACAGCTCATACAGAGAAGTTTGATAAAGGACACAGAATGAGGTTTTCAACAATGAATTCTTCATTTTAGTTAATGATGTCTTTTCTATTTGGGCATAAAAGAATAGAATGACACACCTGGATATGAAGATTCAACCATGCCTTCTCTAAACTGGATGCCAACACCTCGGCATCGACAAATCCCTCTAATATTCAAAAATGAAAACAGTTTACTTCAATGCATAAATGCAGTTTAAATTTTTTATATCTAAAAAAGATTTCAAATTTCAATGAATTTCTCATACCATGTTGCCAAACTTGCACACCGTTGTATCCCACAGCCGTAATAGAAGGAATGGATTTCTGTGGGTCTGTGTAAGGTTGATGCAAGGAGAAATTCATCTTATTGTTTATCAATGACTTCACTATATTTGTTATATAGATATCTTAATTTAAAAAATGGTAAAGTACAATTTAAACTCTAACGTTTAGGGTTATTTACAGATTAGACTTAAAACTATTTGTTGCTATCTTTTGTCAACAATTTGAAACTTATCATCAACTTATTTGTTAAATCCATTACGTACATATTACGTTTTCTTTGTAACGAGGTGTTTTAACCCAGTTTCTAACTCTTTCAACAATTTTGACTTAATTAAACTCATAGGAAAGAGGAGATGATAGAGTTCGAAATCGAGTTCAAAACTCATCAGATGGGTTAGAAATAGGATTAAAACAATTGATTAAATGAAAAATAGTAGTATACATGTGCTAACAGCTGAAAGGTAGAAGTTTCTTATGTAAAAAAAAAAAGTATTTGTAAATGATCTAAAATGTTACGACTTAAATTGCATTTTACCCTTTTAAAAAATATCTTTATAAGACTTGGGCACCACGAGAATATAACTTAAAATGCATTTTTAATCTAAATATCATTTTTTATAGATAAAAAAACTGCTAATAAATTGCTAGTCCCTCTTACTAAAAATTACTAAGTGCGTCAGCTTGAATGGTGCAACATATACATTGTGACATAGAGTCAAACAATGCTAAGATATATTTTTCTTTTATTTTGAAAAAGTTTCAATATCAATTTTAGGTAAAAAAAAATGTGTGTACTTCATGATCTATGGATATCAGTTCCATTGAGTCTGAGCCACTGAATAATTTCCGCCCTATGTCAAGTAACATAAAAATTTCTTTATAAAGCCTCAATTATTCACATAAACACATGAAAATTTCATTGGTTTAGTTTTCTAAGGTAGTAAATAAAATTGAATGAAATACACAACAATTGGTCGGACTACAGTTATAGAGGGATACATATAGCAGAAAACTGAGTTGCATCAGTGCTTTCGGCAGGAAGATGCAATAAAATACAGTATTTTGACACAGATTCAGTTACCTGCAGTGAATAAAATGTAAAAAGCAAATAAAGCTTGATATAGAGGAATGACATCAAACATACATGCTAGAGTTGATAGAACTCCAAGCTGTCACATGTAAAAGTAACTAATTCTGTGGAAAAAACAATATCGAATGAGACAAAACCATACCTTTAAGCTTCTCCAAGTAGATCTTTCCATAGTACTTGTATCTGCATCATCACCTGATAATCATTTTAAGGGGGAAAAAGTGAATATCAACGAAGATATTTTCATAGTACTTCAAAATTTATTTGAGTAAAATGCTTGAAAGATGCATGCTTGTTGCAAGGCACTGCCACTCATAAAAGATTGTATCATTCTTACTTTAAGAAGAATCCACCTAAATATACAGGATATCAATTTAAATTATTACAACCCAGTAATTTGATACCAGCCATAGTGCACTGAGAACATTTGCACCATTAATACAGATGATTTCTTATAAACAAAAAATGCATGGGTACAGTGAGTATTTTCACCGAAATTTCATGGTCATATAAATATATTAAGTTTCACTACTTCACTGGACAAAGGTCAAATATTTTTATCCTCCATAGGCATACCTGCCAAATAGACTACAAACAATTTCCTTTGCTTTTTTGCCTCGGTAATTGCTTCAATTATAGAGCCCTTGAATGTCATATGAGACAATGAAGACTCCATCTCCATTGATGAATTCGAAAATCACTGGACAAAAGGTTAACGTTAAGATCCCGACTTTAAAATAAGATATATAAAGAGAAGTAATTACTAATTTACTTAGCGGAGCTAATCGAACTAGACAGATCACTATTTAATAAAAAATGTTAAAATCGATCGTCTTCACAGAGTTCATATACTAATATGGGATGGGCAAACTAAAAAATTTTCCGACAGATTCCTCATTGCACATGGAAATACTCAGCCGATTGAACCACAAAAAATTTCGAACATCTAATAAAGCAAATACCACTCACAAGCAAACCAAAAAAAACTCAAAAAAAAAAAAGCCGATGCAATATTCTTCGCTAGTTTTTTTTTTTCTGGTGCAAGTAAAAAGGAAAATCAGACCTTGATTTGACCGTCGGCGATCAACAACACCAAACGCGATTCTGCAATCTACGAGGGAGAAGTTACTCGCCAATACCGAGTTTCTGGCGAACGAAAGAGGATATGTGTCATTGTTTGTCAAATAGAATTAATCCTTGAAATATGAAAAAAAAAATAATAACGTAAACTTTATAACCACAATTATGTAAATATAAACATTTCTCAATATTAAATGACGTTATTTTGTAACATCAATGGATATTCTTTAGCATTCACAGACGCCCTTCAATGCTAAACGACGCCGTAAGTAAAGAGACGTCCGTTGTAGGCTGAGAAATGTCCACTATTGGGTAAGAGATGTTCGTCATAAGTCAATGGAGGTTTGTCTTAAGTCGAGAGAAGTCTGTTGTGGAATGAGAGACGTCGTCGTAAGTGGAGGGAGTCTCCTCCCATTTAAAAAAGCATGTGTTTTGCACATGATCACCTTCAACATAATGTCCGCCACCACATTTGAAAGATTGTCCAACTCTATTATGTTTGTTCATCCTCGTTGAGTGACATCTGTCTCTTGATTTAAAGGGAATGACCCTTCGTCCACCAGCGTCTCTCCTCTCATCCTGGACTTTCATTCTAGCTGAAGGACGTTAGTCTCTTTATCTAGCGCCCAACAAGAACGTCCATCGACCTTACGATGACCACAAGGATGCCCCTCTCATGGTTCAACCTTGGACGTCCCTTATCGTTAAAGAATGTCTGTTGTTGATCATTTGATGTCCCTGTTGCACGTTCCTTGACGTTAATGTGATTGCGATGTTTGTCTCGACTTTTTTTGATGTTAACGTGATTGCGAGATTTGTGTCATTTTTTTTCATAGTTTGAGGTTTTAGTTGTCCGTAAAATTTCTTTTAAAGTTTGGTGTGTTGCTGATCCCAAAGTCTAGAGTTTTTCTTGTTAATTTCCTTTAAATATTAATATGACGAAAAACCTTGAGAAATAATTTAAGGTAATTACTATAAAAAAAAAACTTAAACTTTGGAATCAGTGACAAACTAAACCTTAAATTAAGTTTACTAACAACTAAAATTCTGAATTATGGAAAATGGACCACACAAATCTCGCAGTCACATTTTTCGTTAAAAGACGTCTCTTGGACATCCGCGACACCTGCGAAAGTCCAATTTGTTGAGAAAAAGAACTCAAATACACAGCGGAATAAAAAAAAATTCTCTCTTTGTGCAATCAAATAGGTAAAGCAAACCAACAAAAATAACGAGATCAGCAACACCAATTTTTAGCGTGAAAAACCCTCAAAAGTGTGAGAGTAAAAAACCATGGGACACGCAGGCCACTTAATCGAATCTTCCACTATAATAGAAATAATGGGTATACTAAAGTTCTCTCTAGCTCAACAAACTAGAAGCATACAATATTCATTAAGATTAAAACAACAATCTTGGAAGATAACAAAACATAAGAGTGGATAAATCTAAGGTTATCAAACTACTGTCCCATTTTTACCCCAACAGACCTTCTTAGCAATTCAGACGACGATCACCACCGTTCAAAATATACTCCTTGATATTGCAAACCTACAGTTCAAATTTCAAGGTGATCCAACGGTTGAATAATGAAAAAACTGAATTTTGATTCCAACTGCTCTGAAAAATCTAAAAGTTTTTTATCTTCTATCTTCTGTCTCACTCTCACTCTCTTGTTATCACTCTAGGGTTTCATTAGCCATACAACCCCCTTTTATACTCAGCCCAAAAAATATGGGCTGACCCCAACAAATCTCCCCCTCGGCTCATATATCGGGCTCTAGCACACTCGCTTTCTGCTTGCAAGTTTTAAGTTTCTCTTTACGTAAAGTTTTTGTCATCATGTCAGATTCATTCTCACTAGTATGAATCTTCTCAAGCTGTAGCATCTTCAATTTCAACACTTCACAAATCCAATGATATCTCACATCAATATGTTTCGTACGTGAGTAAAAAGTGAAATTCTTGCTAGGATAAATTGTACTCTAGCTGTCACAGTACAAAATCAATTTATCTTGTTCATGACCCAATTCTTGTAGAAGCATTTTCATCCACAAGACTTCTTTACAAGCTTCTATAATTGCAATATACTTAGCCTTTGTAGTAGATAAAGCAACACAATCTTGTAGTTTAGATTGCCATGAAACAGCTTCTCCTGTAAAAGTAACCAAATACCATGATGTAGACTTCCTTGAGTCCATGTCACCAGCCATATCTGCATCTGTGAAACCATCCAACACAGGCTTAGCATTTCAAAAGCACAAACACACCTTGGAAGGACCTCTGAGATACCTAAGAATCCATTTTATTGCTGCCCAATGCTCTTTCCTTGAGTTAGAAAGAAAACGACTAACAACACTAACTGCATGAGCAATATCTAGTCTTGTACATACCATGACATAAAATGACTGAATCCTTATTAAACCTTTCAATTGAAATCAAAGTTCTTTTCTTAAAATTCGATCGTTAAAACATCATACTTAAAACTTGTTATGAAAATCATTTAAGCTGAGGAAAACTATAGTTACAAAAATCTTTTCTCGAAACATAACGGAAGCGTAACTCGTTCACTTTAAAAAGACAATAAACAAACGATTACTTTACATTTGTAAAACTCTTTTCTCTCTTGCTTTCCTTAGCCTAACCAGCCACAAGTTCCGCCCGTGCAAATCCTTCATCAACTGCTCCCTCACTTGTTCATCATTTTCTCGTACGTGTACTTACACCACAAGTAAACTGTGAGCCTAAAGGCCTAGTAAGGAGTTGAGTTATGCAGTATGCTTTATGCCTCTATTTAGTTCTTTTTGGAATGGGTACCGCCCCAAACAAATCTTTTCTTTACGTTGGTTCTTTCATTCATTCATTCATTACTCGTATGTCGAGCGGGAGATTGGAGGAATCCATGTGTGATGGTATAGTCTTGGTCGACTTCTAACTTCCTGTGTGTAGCTATTCTCGTTCCCGACAAGGGAGGGGTGTAAGCCTAGCTACCAGACTAGATCCGAACTACCCATCCTCCCCCCAATCACAAAATTACCGTCAGAAAGTTTCTTCACGAAAACGCAATGCTCAGAAGAAGTCATACTATACCCATTCACTTCCATAAAAGCGTTGAATTTTTTGTACCACTGTCTTGGCGCTTGTTTAAGGCCGTAGAAACTCTTTCTCAATTTGCAGACAAGATCTTCTTTCCCTTCAACTCTAAAGTCTTTGAGCTGCTCCGTATAGATTTCTTCCTCTAAATCTCCATGGAGGAAAGCTATCTTCACATCAAGTTGTTCCACCTTCAAATCAAAACTAGTGACAAGTTCCAAAACAACTCGGATGGAACTCATCTTCAAGACAGGCGAGAAAATCTTATCAAAATCAACACCTTTTGTCTGACTGAATCCTTTCACAAACATTCTTGCCTTATACCTTGGCTATAAGCTATTTTCGTCTGACTTCAATTTGAACACCCACTTGTTTTTCAAAGCCCTCTTTTCCTTCGGTACTTTCACCAAGTCATAAGTGTTGTTCTCATGCAAGGACTTCATCTCATCTTGCATTGCATACAACCACTCATTTTTCTTCTCATGCGAAAGAATTCATGATAAGTTTTTGGATCTCCTCCTTCAGTGAGCAACATATAATCACTAGTAGAATATCTTTTAGAAGGTTCTCTGTCTTTGGTGGATCTTCTCAGCTGAGGCTCAACTGATGGCTCTATTGGGTTCTCTTCAACTGATTCATCATTAACTGGAAGAGGATCATCTGTCTGTGTATCTCTGTTATCATTAATAGGAACTATAGGTGGATAAACCATACCTGAATCAACTTGCTCTTCCCTACTAGACTCTGGCTTCTTTGTCTTATCAAAGTCTGCAATAGTTTGATCTTCCAAAAAAATTGCATCTCTACTTCTGATAACTTTCTTGTTGATCGAATCCCAAAATCTGTACCCAGACTCCTCATGACTATACCCAATGAAAATGCACTGCCTCATTTTACTATCAAGTTTAGATCTCTCATCTCTAGGCATATGCACAAATGCCCTGCAGCCAAAAACTCTTAAGTGCTCATATGAAATATTTTTTCCTAACCACACCTTCTGAGGTATATCATGATTCAAAGGAACTGAAGGTGAAAGATTTATTAAGTCAACCGCCAATCTCATTGCCTCGCCCCAAAAGGACTTCGGCAACTTTGCTTGAGAGACTATACAACGAATCTTGTCATTAATCATGCGGTTCATCCTCTCTACAACTCTATTCTGTTGGGGCGTTTTTGGCTCTGTTTTCTTAAACTTGATCCCATGAGTTCTGCAGTACTCCTCAAATGGCCCTCTGTATATACCACCATTATCTGAGCGAACACATTTCAATTTCTTCTCAGTTTATCTCTCAACTGACACCTGGAAAAGCTCAAAGATACCTAAAGCTTGATCTTTAGTTTCAAAGCATAAGCCCACGCCTTTCTAGAATGATCATCAATAAAGGTAATATAATAACGAGCACCACCAAAGACTCATAGTATCCATAGAACAAATATCAGTCTGTGCCAAATCTAATACATTTGGTCTTCTAGACGGAGGCAAGGTTTTAAAAGATACCCTATGTTGTTTACCAGCTAAACAATGAGTGCATATCTCTAGCTCTGTAGACTTTAAACCAGGAATTATCTATTTCTGAGAAAGCTTCCACTTATCATTCTTACTCATGTGTTCAAGCCTCATATGTCATAATTGAGTAGATGAATCATAAACCGCATTCACTTCTCCCCCGTAAGACGTAGTCTGCACCAAATAAAGAAAATTGTGTTTATTTCATCTAACAACCACCAATGACCCCTTAGTGAGCTTCCACTTACTTTCACCAAAGTGGCTATGATATCCCTCGTCATCAAGTATACCAGTGGAGATCAAATTTGGAAGAATATCAGGAACATGCCTCAGATTCTTCAAATGCAATCGACATTCGTCATCAGAATTCATGTAGACCACTCAAGCCTACTATCCTGCACTCTGCATTGTTCCCCATCTTCACATGACCAAACTCACCAACACTGTAGGTAGAAAATACATCATGCTGAGTAGCAACATGTTATGAAGTACCAGAATCTACTACCCAACGGGATCCTGACATGTGAGGTTAATACTGCTATCATCGCAAATAATAGTCACATCACCATCTACAACTGCTGTTGTATTGGCATCATCTATTTTCCCTTCGTCTTTCTGATTGTGTTTTTATTCTCTCAACTATATTCTACACTGAGATTTCTTATGCCCTAGCTTGTCACAATGGAAACATCTGAAGTCATTCTTTGTCTAAGACTTCCCTCATGATCTGTCATTACTATCATGGCTCTTCTGATTTTTACTCTTGCTTCTACCTCGTCTCTCTAAAACGAGCACCTGACTCTGTGCAGTTAGCCCTTGCTTTTTTCTTCTATTTTCTTCATTCAACATGCTTTCTTTTACCATCTTTTAACTGAGAACACCATCTAGAGCGGAATTGCTAAGAGAAACAACAAGAGTTTCCAACTATCAAGCAATAAACTAATCAAACACAAAACATGTATCTCATCATCTAGCTTTATGTCAAGTGCTACCAACTGATTCAGAATTCCCTGAAAAATATTCAAATGATCAGAAACTGGAGTTCCATATGTGTATTGAAGATACATCAATTTCCTGAAAAGAAAAGCTTTATTCTACACATTATTCTTTTCGTACAACTCTCTTAGAGTCTCCCAAACCTTGTTGGCGTTTGTCTCATTGGCAACATACTGATAAACATTATTATCGACCCACTGTCAAATTTTACCAACTGCTTTCCTGTTCAACTTGGCCCAATCTTTTTCAGACATCTCGTTTGGTTTGCCCTCATTTCGCAAAAGTATGTCTTCGTAATCTAGACAGCATAATAGATCTTCCATTCGCGACTTTCATATCGAGTAATTGGTAGCTGTGAGCTTAATCATCATGTTGCTACTATTACTAGACTCCTCCATTTGACAAGCATAAGAATAACCACAAAACAATGTGATGCTCTAATACCAGTTGTTGAGAAAAAGAATCCAAATACATAGCGAAATAAAAATACTTTTTTTCCTCTCTTTGTGCAATCAAATAGGCAAAGAAAACCAACAAAAATAACGAGATCAACAACACCAATTTTTAGTGTGAAAAACCCTCAAAAGTGTGAGAGTAAAAAATCACAGGACTCGTAGGCCACTTAATCGAACCTTCCACTATAATAGAAATAATGGATACACCAAAGTTCTCTCTAGCTTAACAAACTAGAGGCATACAATATTCATCAAGATTAAAACAACAATATTGGAAGATAACAAAACGTAAGAGAGGATAAATCTAGGGTTACCAAATTGCAGTCCCATTTGTACCCCAACAGACCACCTTAAAAAGCTCAGACAATGATATCCACCGTTCAGAATATACTCCTTGATGTCGCGAACGTATAATTCACATTTCAAAGTGATCCAACGGTTAAATATTGAGCAAACTGAATTCGATTCTAGCTACTCTGAAAAATTCGAAAGTTCCTTCTCTTCTATCTTCTCTCTCACTCTCACTTTCACTCTCTTATTATCACTTTAGGGTTTCACTAGCCATAAACCCCCTTTTATACTCAGCCCAAAAAATATGGACCGAGCCCAACACAATTATACCCCTTTACATGAACACGAACATTTGTATTTGTAAGATGCATCAGCTTATACCCATTTACACAGAAGTGGATTCATCCTATATGCGAACGTATTCCTTTCCGCTGTGGATATCCGCTTCATTGTTTACAGATATCCAATTCTTCCCTAATTAATGTGAACCGCCTTTGTGTCCATCTTTCTCTCCACAGACGCCCGCCTTTTCTATTTGTTTCTGCTTCCTCATTAAATAGTGTGTGTCGTGCGCGTGATTCTTTATGTCCGTTGCAGACACGTTTCTTTCCGCTTCATTGTTCACAGATATTCGCTCCCTCCCTAATTAACGTTAGCCTCTCACGTGTCCATCATTCTCTCCACATATGTCCCATTCTCCATTCATTTATGCTTCCTTATTAAATCATGTGGGGTGTGCATTTGTTTCCTCATATTCGTTGCAGATATCTGCTTACATTGTTCGCTAATCACAATCCACCACATATCTCATTTCTCAAATTCTACCTTACATCCATAGACATCAACGCTTCCGCTATGGATATTGCTCACATTGTCCACTAATCACAATATCCATCATGTCTTGTCTTTTTTGCGGGCAAATATCATTTTGTGAATACCAATGCTTCTGCTACATGTATTCGATCACTCCGCATACACCTTCTCAGGATTTTTTTTTAGTTAATTACCTAATAATTTATTTAATTTTAATTTCATTATCTAGTCTTCGATATTGAAGGCCCTATTACTTGATTATAATATTATAAAGTGAACTAAATAAATATAAATGATATTTCAAATTTTTATAAGCAATTATATTAGAAAAGGAAGATATAGATTTTGGATACGTGCCAACTTTACAATCCATATTGTCAAATAGAAAATTATTTCTCTTAAAAAGGAAAATGTCGACAAATTTGAGCATTTATAAGCATTCAACTCTAATTGTTTTTTCAGAAAAATTGAGTAGCCCATTCACATATATTATAAAATCAAGTCGTAGATTCTAATATTACACTTGAATTTACATTCTTGCATATTTATTTATTAGTAAAATAATTTTGATAAATTACAAGTAATTAAAACAACAAATCACTTGCATCATCTCATAATCTAAAATTAAAAAAATAATCATGACAAAATTCAAACATTAAATCATGCAAAATTATACAATAATTAATTGAACCGCATTATTTCCTAAAACTCCAACCTCTCTCTTCAAACCACTCAGCATTTCTCGATTCTAATCATCCTTGGGATTGTCTTTGTATGCATTCGGCTAAATCAGCCTCAATCCTCTACCAAATTATATGTAGTCACCAAAAATCCAATGGGAAATGCCATTGTTGATTGACCGTATGTTACGTAGAGTTTAATGGCTCCTGTTTTGAATGTTCTCACCAGCATCTGAGATGATGATGATGATGATGATGAACATAAAACCAGAGGATGGAACTATGAATCTGACACGTGTCTCTGCCCCATCCACCTGAAACAAGAATGATGATTAATGGAGAGTTTATAGGAAAAATACTGATCATTAGGGGGGGAACGGTCAAACCATGCATTAGGGGATCTACCTTCAATGGGCTACATTCAGAGCCATGGGTGGTGTGCTGGTTCGAAATCCCAGGCCAAGGTAATGGCTTTTTGGAGATGATGATGATGCTTTTGCCCATTCCTAAACAATGCCAATCCGCTCAATTTCCAGAGGAATAAAAAAAGACATTACTAAAAACAACACGCACCTGGTCGAGAAATCTACCATCCATTTTGTAGCAAATCTGCAGGCCGGCAGGAACTCCTCCGCAGTTAATAACCCCCACACATACAATACACTTGCCGATCAAGTAAATAATTTGGGTTTTCACGATTCATGTGATCGCAGCCAAACTCTCTTCCATTTGTCACAAATCTTCATGTGAGCGCATGCTTTTCCACTCTCTCAGTTAAACCACGTTGAAAACAACATTATCATTCCCCAAGTGCAATCATCAACCATGCAACGCTGGAAGAACATGTATTTCATCAAGGGTATCTGTTCTTCTTCAAACAAAACAAAATCTGGTTCGTTTAGTCCCAAAGTCAAATCAACCCGCCCATATATGGTTGGTTAATCATATTGACCATGAATGGAAAACAACAGCACAAGGCCGAAAAGCTGATTGTTGATGGTGATACCTGTTCTTCTTAAACCCATTGAATATCCTGCTCGATTCAGGAAACAAATACTAATTATCACAAAAGAGAGAGAGAAAGAGGGAGATCCTTTAAGAAAATAAATAATGTGTTAATGGCAATTTAAGCTTAACGCACATTAACATTATACTATAATTGAATGGCAAACAAAAAACATGACCAAGATGTAAATCTTAAAAAGTAGAAAGGAGACAACTTGGGTAGAATTATAATCGAGTAGATCCCAATAGTTTCAAAATATGAAAACTTGACATTTATTTGAAAGAACATTCAACCAAGCCGAGTTCAAAAATCTTTCCTTTCTCCTCTTAGGATAGATATTATTACTGTGACCAATAAACAGATCAGTTCTAAGACTGGGGGTATCTTACCAACTTTAAGAAAGTTAGGAGCTCACAAAAACTAGACACTAATTATCAGCAAAGCGACGATAGTGGTTGTATAATGCATCATAAATTTAGGGAGGAGTTAAGGCACAAACCGTCTGACATATGATTTCTGAAAGCTCAAATGCTTGCTCCCACCTATTAACTCGGAAAAGTCCTTTAATAAGATGGACAAATGTACCAACTTCAGGAACAGCCCCGCGCCTAGTCATGTCAGAATACAACTCAAAGGCCTCATCCACCTTACTTGCTTGGGAGAGGCTTTCAATCAACGACATACACAAATACTTGTCAGCAGGTGCAACAAGTGGGGCCAATTTAATCTCAGAGTACAGCTCCAGAGCCATTTCCAGTCGTCCTGCCTTAACAAAATTATCAATCAAAACTCTGTATAGAGGAATAATTGGAACTGAATTGTCGTTGTTCATTTCCTCTAAAAGACCAATAGAAGCAATGAACTCTCTACTAAAACCTTCTATGACCTTACAGTAGCCTGCTACATATTTTGGCCAATACGTCTGTTTCATTTCATCCAGAAGTTCATGAGCATCGTCCAAGCGGCCAGCAGCACAAAGATGCTTGATCATAACACTGTATGTGATAAAATTTGGAGCACAGCCCTTGGAACCCATTTCTACGAAGAGCTTGAAGCATCTGTCAAATTTACCTGCTTTTCCAAATCCATCGATGATCGCAGTGTATGTCACTACATTAGGATTACACCCCTTTTCTTCCATCATCAACTTGAGCTTATAAGCTTCGTCTATCTTTCCAACTTTACAGAGGCCATCAATCATCTCTGTGTAGATAACAACATTTGGAGCACATGAATTTTCAAGCATTTTCGACAAAACTTTCAACACAAGATCTAGGCGTTTATCCTTGAACAATCTGTCAATCAAAGAGCTATAAGTATAAACATTAGGAAAATATCCACGCTCACTCATTTTAGCAAACACCGTCTGTGCTTCTTCTAAGTTCCCAGCCTTGCAAAAACCATCGATAAGTGCATCATATATGATATGGTTAGGCTCACAACCTTCAACCAGCATCACATTCAGCAGATCATGGGCGTGTTTAGTTTTGTATGCCTTACACAAACCATCTATCAAAGCTCCATATGTAACGACATTCGGTTCATCCAAATTATTAGTATTAGAATTAAAATACATATCTACTCCAGGAGCATTGACACTACCCCTCATTCTTTCATAAATTTGGCAAGCTTTTTCTGTGTCTCCAGTTTTACAGAACCCATCAATCAAAGCCGTATATGTTACAACATTTGGAATGCAACCTTCAGATAACATCTTCTCGAAAAGCTCGTTAGCAATGGAAACTTTTCTTCCTTTGAGGTATGCATGGATAAGAGAAGTATAAGTCACCACATTAGGGGCACAGCCATCTCTCACCATTTCATCCAACCAACTACGAGCTTGTTCTACAAGACCAGCTTTACAAAAATTATCAATTAAAATTGTATACGTATAGACATCAGGAACAACCCTATTTTTTTTCATTTCTCCGAACAACAAAAACGCCTTCTCTACTTGTGAGGCATTACATAGAAAACCAATCACGTTAGAATATGAACTCATATCAGGTATGAAGCCATTTCCTATCATTTCACGAATAATATTGTAAGCGTTCTCAAATTTCCCTGCACCACAAAGATGTTGAGCAAATTTGATGACATTGACCTTATTTAACACTAGCCCGGCACTAACCATCTCAGCATAAGCTTTCTCTGCCAACACTAATGCATCTGAGCTGGGAGATTCCTCACTGCCACAAATTGTGCCAATGAAGATATTGTAAACCACATAGCCTGGTTTGCATCCACATTTAGCCATTTTCCTGATCAACTTATAGCCGTAAGAGTATTCACCTGATTTGCAATAGGCATGAACAAGAGAATTAAATATACTATAGCTCGGATAACAACCTTCTATGATCATCATACTAAGAATTCTCTTACACCTACCGAGCTGTTTTTTCCTCAAACATCCAGAAAGCAATATTCGATATGTCACAACATTAGGAAGGCAAGAACTAGATCGCATTCTATCCAAAAACTCCATAGCTACTTCAAAGAGTGAAGCTTCACACAACCCAGATATCATCTTAGTATAAAGGTTTGTATTTGGAACAATATCTTCCTTCTCAATTAATGCAAGTGCATCCCTCCATTTCCCTACTTTGCATAAAGAATATGCAAAAGAACTTACAGTTAAGTCATCCATACTTAATCCTGAATCTGACATCTCCCTATGAATCAAATAGGCAGTGTCCAACCGATCAGCTAAGAGAAACACATGAATCAAGGCATTGTAAGTCGATCGAGTAGGTTTATATCCAAAATCCTTAAGCCTCCCCAACTCTTCCAATGCCATATTCCACATTCCATTCCGACAATACTTTCTAATCAAAACATTGAGCAACTTCCCAAGAACTTCTTTATCATGTTCCTTCCTTTCTTGTAAGAAAGTTTCGGGCATTTTATCATTATTACTACGTTCTAATGACTCCAATAATGCATTATACACTCGATGAGTGTGACTGTAACCTATTTGTCTACTCGCCCACATAAAAAATTTTATCACCAGCTCGGGAATGTTTACAAGATTTAAAACTTCAACTACCAAATTTTCATTCAGCTTGTCCCTAAATTGCCTGAGAAATTTTTGGGTTTTGTCGCCGAACCCATCTTCATTTTTCTGAATAGCATCCGAAATTGAAATGGCGTCGTTTGAACTCATTCCACGCTTAATACTCTGCGATGAAGACCCGCCATTAGCATTAGAATGAAGCAATGAATCCCGCAGAAAGCCAACT
Source organism: Begonia loranthoides (assembly GCA_022433065.1). NCBI lineage: Eukaryota > Viridiplantae > Streptophyta > Magnoliopsida > Cucurbitales > Begoniaceae > Begonia > Begonia loranthoides. The sequence continues at coordinate 10,055,750 of CM039479.1, read as the reverse complement.
TCATCGGCTGTAAAAACATCAACGCGCGAACTTTCAGAAGCAACCGAGTCCTCTGGATCAACCACTCCTTCAAGATCATCAGGCGAGGACGAAGTGGCATATTTGGAGATGACGCCAGGATTTCTGCACGAAATCGCAAAACTTCTGCTGGAAATTTTGAACGAAAATGGGAATATCGTCGATGAATTTCTGGGAAAGAATGTATAGCATTTGAGAGGTTTAATGGAAGAAATCGAATAAAAGAGAAGGGCTTTGAAGCCTCTTCTGCTCATCATTCCAAAATAAATTAGATTTAGTTGACATAGCGTGCGTCGAGCATAGGGTTTAAGGAGGGTTTACTGGGGAAGAAGAAGAAATAAAAAAGACACGAAATTGATTCAACCAGACCCTCGAAAAAATCGATTTTTCAACTCAAAGCTTACACTTCATTCGAACGAAGAATATAGCGCCGCCACGCGCCGTCTAAAAACATCGAGCTCCGACCATATTTCAACGAAGCCCTCTACTTTCGGATAATGCCTTCCCTCGGCGATCAAAATTTCACTTCCTCGTTTGGATTATGGAACTACAGAGTACGGTGCGCCACTCAGTCTGGGCCGGACTGACACTCCTGATATTATTTAGGGAAATTAACAACACAGACCATCTAATTCAAGATCAACAATAAGTTAAATCTTTGAGAATTTTTTTTAATAATTAAAATTTTAAATTATGAAAAATTAACATCGTCAACTTCGCAATCAATTTTTCCATCTAAATCCATCAAACTTAACTCCTCAGTTAACTTGAAAAATTTTTCCCTCAATCTCGATCTCGTTCGTCTGCGCTAATCTTTAAAATCGATGTAAGTTCTTCCATAAAAATGAATTTCAGAGTCGAAGATTCAAAAATTTCGAACTTTCTGACTGTAAAACGACGATTTTTGAAGAAGAGTCGTTCGTTTTAGGTTAAAATACGATTTTTAACATGTAACGGACGTCCGTTATACGCTGATGGACGTCCGTCGTAGGTTAAAGGACTCATTTTTATCTAAATGGACGTCCATCCAGCCATATTACATTTAATATTAATAAAAAAAATTCAAATTACTGTTTTAACCTTATAAAGAAAATGTCAGTAATATTTTTTAGGGACAAAAGGGTAATTGGACAGACAAATGGCAGACAGCTGTACTCAACTTGTCTGTTCAATTACCCTTTTGTCCCTAAAAAATATTACTGACATTTTCTTTATAGGGTTAAAACAGTAATTTGAATTTTTTTATTAATATTAAATGTAATATGGCTGGATGGACGTCCATTTAGGTAAAAATGCATCTTTTAACCTACGACGGACGTCCATCAGCGTATAACGGACGTCCGTTATATGTTAAAAATCGTATTTTAACCTAAAACGAACTACTCTCCTTCAAAAATCGTCGTTTTACAGTAAGAAAGTTCGAAATTTTTGAATCTTCGACTCTGAAATTCATTTTTATGGAAGAACTTACATCGATTTTAAAGATTAGCGCCGACGAACGAGATCGAGATTGAGGGAAAAATTTTTCAACTTAACTGAGGAGTTAAGTTTGACGGATTTGGACGGAAAAAGTTGACTGCGAGGTTGACGGTGTTAATTTTTCATAGTTCAGGGTTTTAGTTGTTAAAAAAAATTCTCAAGGGTTTGACTTGTCATTGACCTCGAACTAGAGGGTCTGTGGTGTTAATTTCCCTATTATTTATTAAATCAGATTCAATTTAATTAACACAAATATTTGTGTGAATGTATAATTGACTACTGGGTTATTTTCATCTAATACCTCTAACTTTAGGCACCTTGTTATTCAGCACCTTATAGTTTTTTTGTTTTTATTCAACACCTTAAACTAACCACCGTTTTCAAGTTACACCTTCTGTTTCTCTTCCGTTACTTTTTTTTATCGCCTCTCGGTTCACCATTTTCATTGTCTAGTCGTCGGTTGAATATGGAGTTACTGGATGCATCTGCCATTGGAGAGCAGAAAGATCGAGAAGAAGAGGAACGTGGGTTTCTTCCACTTCCGCTGCAAGTGAGAGGCAAGAAACAACAACGAAAATTTTACAAAAAAAATATCAAAAATCTCTCTCTCTCGGGTTTGAACATGGAGTGACGGAATTTACAGAGTGATCCAAGAACTGCAACTCCTATTTATTACAAATCTCCAAAGCAAAATCTAGACGCATCTGAGCTGTGCCATTACTGCAACTACTAGAAAGTGGAGCTGTAACAGTAATTGCCATTGAAGATGATGAAGAAGAACAAGCTCCAGACTCAACTGGGCCATTTTCTCCAATAGCATGAATTACACATTAAATTGCAAACCGGATGCGGAATCAGAAATGGGTCTTTGCTGAAAATTGAAAATTGGAGAAGAACTAGATGGTACTGCCCAGAACTGTGTCTGGTTGCTTGCTCTGTCGGAAACCATGAAGAAAGATCCAGAAGGGCCACCTCCATTGACGGAGCTCGACCAAATTGGAACGAGACCGCATACTCCATTAGTACTACCGGAGTACGCCATTAGGGCTACATGAGCTAGCCCCGGAGAAACTGAAACTGAAGCTTGGTCTCCTGGATTTATGGTGTTGGAGCTGGACCGTCGTCGTCTTGGATCACTCTGTAAATTTCGTCACTCCATTTTTGAGATTTTTGTTGTGAAATTTTCATTGTTGTTTCTTGCCTCTCACTTGCAGCGGAAGTGGAAGAAACCCACATTCCTCTTCTTCTCAATCTTTATGCTCTTCAATGGCAGATGCATCCAGTAACTCCATATTCAACCGACGATTGGACAATGAAAATGGTGAACCGAGAGGCGATGAAAAAAAGTAACGAAAGAGAAACAGAAGGTGTAACTTGAAAACGGTGGTTAGTTTAAGGTGTTGAATAAAAAAAAAACCAATAAGGTGATGGATAAGAATGTGCTCAAAGTTGAAGGTATTAGATGAAAATAACCCTTGACTATTTTATACCAAAATTTAAAGGCAATTGACTATTTGGACTTTGTACATAAAAACAAGAGGGGGTCAACCATCGTATTTTTTGATCAATGATAAGTCAACCACTAATATATTTTTGTTAACAAATTAACTACTAAACTATGAGAAAAGGCCCCTCAAACATCACTATTATGTTTATCATTAAACGTATTGACTTCAGTCCAGGGCGGATCATTTACTGTTTCGCCGCATATCGTTATTTTTGAAAATAACGTTATTGTAATATCCTGGAATTTAATAGGGATTAAAAATAATGGTAATTATGAATTTTTGGAGATTTTGGACGATTTTCTCATGGGATGTAATACCAGATTTTCTATGACGAAATTAAGTAAGGATAATTAAGAAATTAATTAGAGTATAATTGGATTATTCAGAGAATTTTATTATGGAATGTATTACTCCGAAAATAAGTTTATGAAAAATAATAGCTGGAGTATAATTATATCGATTATTTGGATAATTATTGAGGATTTAATGAAAGGAAATTATTAGAAAAGGTGAAGTGAGAAATTTGGTTAAGGTTTATTGGGGGTAAATAAAATGGAGAGTAATTAATAAAAGGGGTAATTGAAATAAAATAAAAGTAATAGAATGAATATTAAATTTTAATGGAATGTCGACGTTTGGTGAAGGGGAAATAGGTGCTTGGCATTTTGGTCAAACTACGGTCAATACCGCGGTCGAAAGAACTCGATCGAAATGTACTCCAAACTGTAAATTGGATTCGCGGTCTCTAGTTTTGGTCGAGCAATATTCCTCGACCGAAAAATGAAAATTAAGTGAAGAATGAAAAATAAGAGGTTGAACCAGTTCATCTTGAATCAGTCCAGTTTGAAGACAAATGAGACAAAAGTCGTTGTGGTTGGTTTTTGAAGAAAAGAGAAAGGGAAAATTTAAATGATTGGACGATTTAAAATAAAAGAAAATGGGGATTAAATGAAAAGGGAGAGATGAGGGGTTGAACTGGTTCGGTTCATGCAAGTTCGACCCAGTTCTTGGCTGAAGAGAAAGAGTTGTTTTTTTTAAAAGAAAAACAAAAGAGGGATACGGTTTACTGAAGAAAAGAGACGAGAGGGAGAGAGAGGCCAAGAGAGGTGATGAGGGACCGTGAGCAAGAGAGCGAGAGACAACGAGAGGGAGGCGATGGCGACGGCTCGGGAGCGCAAGGAGGCTCGAGTTTGGTTGACTCTTCTTCGCGATGAGCTGCTATGCGTGGACGTGGACCGTGTGGAGGCTAGGGCACAAATTGGGCAAATCCCGCAAGATGATTTGGAGCTGCGGTGTTCGCCGTGCCAAACTGTGGTGAGTGTTTTAGTTGATTTGTGGTCTGTATGTTGATTATGCAACTGGAAATTGGAATGGATGATTTGCAGGGACGAATTGGAGAAGGGCAGGGGAGCGACAGTTCACGGGGAAACGACTGGGGTGGTCTGTTCGACATTGGACCGAATCGGTCTATTATTGGTCCTTGTCTGGCAGGTTTTCTTCAGCAGCTTCTCCTGAGAAGATGACAAACTTTCCACATGGAGATTAAGCAATGGACCACCCTCCTTGAAGTGGGGAATTTTCCCATCAACCTTGCGTCTCTGTGAAGCATTCTCTGCCTATATAAGTGTGGTAGTGGATGGGTATGCAGGGGGAAGCACTTCGGGTGTTTGGAATTGTTCGAAAGTCAAAAATAAAAATGATAGAACTCCCTCTCTGGAGCTGTGAGCTGAGTGAAGAAGAACTAGAGATGGAGTGATGGCCAAATGGATGATGGTGGTGAGGGGTTGAGGAGGGCGTGGCGCTCTGGTGTTCCTTCTCGGGTCTTCAGGTGTATTCTGGTATTAACAGGAAAAAGGATAAAAAAGTTAACGTGCTAAGGACAACGAGAAAATTCTTCAAATGTAAGAAATAGGATGTGGTGGCTAGTGGAGGCCCTGCATCATGAGACTATTTTATTTATGCAATGTATACTTTGAGGTTTGTTATGAAATAGATATGAAATGTCATTCATGCATCATTATATGGCTTATGAAAATGTGACATATGCATGACAAGATCAATGAAAGATAAATGAAACGAATGAATAAAGGACAAAGGGGCATTTGGAGGTTTGGGAGAGAGGGTGACGATGGTAGGTGGGAATAGCCCTGATGGAATTCTCCACTCACGTAGAGGTTGGAGTTGGTTAGTCCACACAGATCAACAGATGTATCCCTGCTCTTAGTCCTCAAATGTCGATCGTAGGTGGGAACACCCCTAATGGAATTCTCCACCCATGTAAAGATGGAGTCGGTTAGTCCACACTGACCAGCAAATGTAAAGAGAAAAAGGATGGTCGTAGGTGGAAACACCCCTAATGGAATTCTCCACCTAGGAAAATGATGGAGTCGGTTAGTCCACACCGACCAAGAAATGATAAAGGAAATGATGAAAGGAAAAAGAAAGAAAAGATAGGTTCTTATCTGGAAAACGACTGCATATGCATAAATATTTTTATTTTATTTCTTGCTGAGCATTAGACTCATTTTCTTATCCATGATGTAGGTGATTATAATGATGTGAATACGGTGGTGGTAGTGGTGGCATTGCCAGTTGAAATCTTGAGTTATCAACCGGATTCGACATGATGTGTTATGGCTAAAATAAAATAAAAAAGTTGTTTTAAATAATTGTTTTATTTCGGTAAATGTTTCATAAAATAAATGGACTTTTATTAAATAATGTTTTGAAAATATTCCGCTGATTTACTCTGATATGTTTTTATTGAACATGTTTTAAAAAGAAAAATTTTTATGACTAAAATCATAAAGAAATAAAAGGTTTTAAAAACGCGGGGCATTACAGTTGGTATCAAAGCATAACCAGGTCAAACTCGGTTCTGTAGATTGTTGATAACACAAGACTAATCAGGAAATGCTCCTTCGACTGTAAGTAAGATTATTTAAATTATGTTGTTAGTTTAAATTAACTTGCTAATAGAAACGGTTAAATGAAATTTACTTCACTCGTTTAGTTAGCTAAAAAAAAAATAATATTTTTACTCCCTAATATTAAAGAAATTATTAATCACCCATACACAATAAAATTACAAAAGAAATTTCCTAACACTCTTACGAAATATAAAAGAATAAAATAACGAAATAGATTGACGAAAGAAATTATAAATTTTCTAATACTTTCGTACACTAAATTTACAAAAAGATAAATTTAAATAATTTTCATAAAAACTCCTAGAGTAAGAACACTCATAAGGAAGAATGAAAGAACAGACTATCCTACATCATATGAAAGTGGGTTTAGAGAAAAAGTGATAGTACTGAATTTGGATGGAGATACTCCTTCCTTTGGATTAAGTGTAATGATAAATTGTACTTGAACCACTTGGACTTTATATAAGCTTTGGAAGAATAAAGAAACATGAGAGAACTCACCCAAATTTTTATAGAAAAATAACACCTACATAAACTAGATTAAGTAAACAATTGGACGAGGTTGCTTAATTTGTAAATGATTGGATGATGGAAGAATTGTCATGGACAGAAAGAACATTTGAGGATTCCAGACTACGTTAGATTTTAAGGACATACTTGGTCTGACTCAAAGAAGTTTTGTGGAAAGATCGCTTCCCCTAGCATAAATAATGAAGAAGGTAGTGAGCAAAAAAATTGTGGGAAGATTTAAAAATGTTGTTGAACATTACTAAGAGTGTTTTGGATCCATTAACAATAAAATTAGTAAATGTTAGACCAAATAAATTTAAGACAAGTATATAAAAGAATGTTGAACAAATTAATTTTAAAGACAAAGAGACATTAAACAAAATAATAAATCTTGGTCAAATATTGGTTCAACCGTAATAAGGAGACCATCAATCGGTTGACCGATTTGAAGGAGACGAAGATTTTGACACCAAATGAAACTTATGGAAGAGGGTTGAACATGGAAATGGCTGAGTGGTTAGAAGAAGTCAATGGAGAAGTTAATACCAACCTAACCAGTGAAAAGAAATGGAGAAAATTAGGAAAGACATGTCTACATATGCTAAAAGAAGAGAAAATGAAAGAATAGCATGTGTCATGTTCATACTGATCAATGACACAAGATTTTGGTAAGATGACCAAATACGTGGATGGAATAACGTAAGATAGGATTTAAGAGAATGTACTGCATAGCAAGGATCTAAAAGATAAATTTTGGAAGCGCCAAAAATAAATCTATGAAAAGAGAAAAGGAAATAGGATGTTGGATTTTAGAAATTGTGGAGAGATTAAAAAAAAATTGAATTTTGAGTTTGAATAAAACAACCATACAGAGGATAGAAAATCTAATGAGTTGAGTATTACCTCTAAATTGGATTTCAAATCGCTTCCTGTAAACTAATTGATTTTGGAAACTGTTAAAGCTAAAGATTTTGGCTTATGGATTCAAGGGATATGATATGTGCTGAATTAAATTGAAGAACAAAGAATCTGTCCAAGAATTTTGATGGCATGCTGCATGTTCATGCATTGATAGCATTAAGAATTAACTTTGATTGGAAGTAAGAATTATATGATTGAGAATGATTCAGTTTGTTGAAATTGGAAACCTGTCATATATAAGGATTAACTGAAATGTATTAAAACAAAAGTTTGATGGTTTGCTTGATCGGTACTCTGAGAGAATATGGAAATAGATTCGATCGATATTCTAAATCTGTTGCTAATGCATTCAATTGGTAAGGGAAACAAGATGGAATAAGTATCCGAGAAATGGAATGATCAGTAAACTAATGAAAGTATTGGAACATTAGGAATGAATTTGAAAATTTAAAATAACAGAGAAACTAACGGTTGACAGATCTCAAAGATTTTAAGTGCAAAATGCTTTATGACTAAAACCATCATCAATTGAAGGAGATATTGTAATTCCATAAACTCGGATGGAGGAATACGAATGATAAAGATTATTTTGAAGTACACTAAGGACAATGAACAAGAGAAAAGTTAGGAGAAAGTTATGAAATTCACAATGAAATTTAGGAAGAGTAAAGTGAAAATAGTAATGGCAATACAATTTCCAATAGCTGATGGAAGGTTAACCTGAGGTAAAAAGATCAATGACACTATTCATTAAATGGTAAGTTAAAAAGGAAATAAGAAACGCATTCATGGAGACATCACTTCAAAGAGAAAATGATGGATATTCGAGATCTTAGCGGCATCGAATGCGTATAAGAAATCGTTTTATAAGATGTTGGAGAAATGTTTTAAATAAAATATGAATTAAAGATTGTCCGGTTTTGTTTAAAGGAACAAAAAGTGGTGAAACGACAAATATTTTCTATCAAAGAAAAAAATATTATGGGGTAAACGTATCTTGTGGTATCGTATGCGAAACAATAATTTGGTATATAAGGATGCTAAAGATATAAAGTAAACATAGTTACGAAAGTTTTCCCTTGGATGTAATGAAAATTAGGTAAGGAAGATAAATAGATGAATTTAAGAAATGTTTCTGATACAAATAATGTTGGTCATGTTGCAAAATTTGATACGCTGTATTTGTTGGGAAAGAAGAAATTTGGACAAATGTTTTTCTCTAATGGTAACTGTTAATAACGATCGGAGAATCTGGATGTATGATTAGGCATTCTGCTAACTCATTAAGAGTTGCGAAAGCAAAATTGAAGGAATTCTTTAGAAGTTTGTGGAGAAGTAAGACATAAAGAGACGTTTTGGTGTTTTATGCTACAGGCGTTAATGGTTAAGTGCGTACATTGAGCAAATTTCGAGGAAGAAATTTATATAAGGAGGGAGAATTGTAATATCCTGGAATTTAATCGGGGTTAAAAATAATGGTAATTATGAATTTTTAGAGATTTTGGATGATTTTCACATGGGATGTAATACCAAATTTCTGTGACGGAATTAAGTAAGGATAATTGAGAAATTAATTGGAGTATAATTGGATAATTCGGAGAATTTTATTATGGAATGTAGTACTCTAAAAATAAGTTAATGAAAAATAATAGCTGGGGTATAATTGTATCGATTATTTAGATAATTATTGAGAATTTAACCAACACTTCCATTGCAGGTATTCGTCCGCCTATCATGATTCACCACACATCTTTTTGCAGATTCCACCTCATGCACAATCACCTTGTAACGACTTGTTTTTCAGACCCAAATTTTCGTAAATCCCTTAAAATGCGTGGAAATTTGAAATTTCTTTTTAAAACCATTCAGAGCGCGCCTAAGTCTGGATCGCTACCAACCGTTCGTAAAACTCGTTATAAAAGCCTCATTTATTAAAACTTATGTGGAAGCGTTAAATCAAAACCATTAATGTAAAACGTTGCAGAAGTGTAATTACAATTTAAGTGAAGAAAACTAAACATTTAAATACAATTTGTTACTACTTAATTTAATTAAATCTATTCCTCATTTTACCATCTTTATGCCTGGCCAACCACGAACTCCCCCGCGCATGCAAATCCATCATCCCTGCTTTGATGTTATCCGTTTGTCTTTTCTTTTTGCTACTCTTAGTCTGTGTGTTCCTCATAGCATATTAGTACCTACATCTACACCACAGCAACTGTAAGCCTGAAGGCTTAGTAAGAAAAAAGGGAAATGCATGAAATGTCTCTCTTTAGTCCTTTTGGAATGGGGGCCACCCAAACCAATTTTTCTTACGTTCTTTCTTTCGTTCGTTCATTCTTCGTTCTTTCATTCATTCTTCCTGTCGTTCATTCTTTATTTCTTCATTCATTACTCGTACTTCGAGCTGGAATTGGGAGGTCTTTCTCATATAATGGCATAGTGGTCGAATCTAGCATTTTTCCTCGCATCTAGAACTCCCGTACCCTATGAAGGAAGGGGTACGCCTAGATAGCAGGCTAGATCCGCTACCCATCTACTCCTAATTCCCTTATTCTTCTTTACTTTTTCTTAACCTTTTACCTCACTCATGCATGTTTGCATACCACCCCGTGGCACTCCTTATTCATTTCTATTATCATGATGCATGCTTATACATTCTCAACCTATCATGATGCATGATGCTTCATTACATAACATTCATAATAATTGAAGTGCATATTACAAGAAGGTAACTGGAAATTAACGTAACGAACAGTAAAGAATGGTAATGAAGCATACAATGAATTACAATCAACTAATGTGCTCAAATTAATAAAACAATATAATTTGGAGAAAGAATCGAAAGCATACTATCGATTAACATGTAATTTATCCTAGTCCATTTACATGCTTCCTATATTTATTAGGCTAGATGATTATCCTACTTAACAATCTATAACATGCTACCAAGGAGACAATAACAGAGTCACTTACAAAACACACATTCACATGAGGCCTTTAACTCATTCTCTTTACTTCATTCTCTTTTAACTCATTCTCTTTTCGCCTTCTTTGTCCTTCTATGTTCTAAAAAGAAATCGCAGTAAAAGACAATATAATGAAATCACAACAAAGGGTAACATTTGGAATAAAATCAAGGGAAGACTAGCATGGAATTGTTATCCTAATTAATTACATGCTCAAGCAATTACTTTAATTTCTCATGCTAGATCATTATCCTGCTCAAGTTAACGAATTATCTTAGTTGATTTACATGTCACTAATTGATTAACATACTTAGTTAGTTACATGCTCAAGCTATTAAATTACTTTAGTCAATTAATTAACATGCTCTTACGATGGTTACAACTTGAATTCTATTTGCTTAACATGCTAGTTAATTTACATACTTCGCTAGTTAACTATCTTGGTTGACATGCTCACAAACATACTAGAATTAGGAAAATCAAACAACTAATTGATGACAGAACAGACTATAAAAGTTATCAGCATTAGTCGTTTAACAACAAAATAAAATTCTTACCTCTATCTCATTCTTTCTCTTAGTTCATACTTCTCTATTTCTCAATAACCATTATTAACAACTAGAGAGCAGTAAAGATAAACAATTGATTGACTTATTTAGTTACTCACATTTATCAACATGCTTTTCTAATTAATTTGACAGTCAACTAATCATGCTCAAAGAATTAAAACAACAACTACGCAACATATAAATATCCAATCATCATGTATCTAATTTTCAGAGTTTACTTTACACAATCTTTTACCTACTATGCTTTCATTTAAATCATCATTTTTCTATCTAAGCATTTTACAAATTTCTGCATGCTAACAACAATGAAAATCATCACAACACTTAACTAAACATTACAGAACTATTGAAGGACATATACAGGAAATTTATTGAGGGAAAAGTATCATCTAACTAACACTACTTCATACTAACAGTAAGTATTCAAGACAAATCAACCTACTTACCATTTACACTAACAAAACGTTAAGCATTTCTCATCCGTTAGTTAACATCCATCATCCTTAGGCCTTAACTTCCATCATTCCTTCAACACATTATCTATTCATTCAACTAAGCATTTTTATCACATAATAGGAAATAAAACAAGGCTCAAGAATAAAAGGAAACATCACATATTTCACATTATAAATCCCTACACTACAACAACTAACAACAACCATAAAACACACACACCCATGCTTGTGGTGTAGGGCCTCAATGGCCAAGACACCCCATTTTTCTTACCACTTTGATGATTTCAACTCACGGACAACACTCTTCACTCGCGGACAGTGACGCTCCCAGCCACGATTACTCTCCCAATTCACAGCAGCTCACCTAACTCACACATAACAGTCACGTAACACTTAGTGCACACAGTTCTCCCTCACTCACAGCTCACTCTCTCTCTCTGGAAAACTCTTTGGACTCCTCCCTCGGTAGAAAAGAAATGACTAGAGAGGGAAGGAAATTGAAGATTTACCTGGAAAGAAGACCAGCACCCGTATGTGTAGGGGGATGGTCTGAGGAGTAGCTGGAGACGTAGGGAGAAGCGTTTGCACCATCCCCACACTCCAAGTTGTCGGCCTCCCATGGAACACGCTATAGAAAAGGAGGAAGTCGGTTCTGCGTGGAGAACCAGTGGGCTGGACCATGGCCTTCGGCAGGTCCAGCATGAACCGTCAGACCGCCCCCAATGACCCGAGCCAGAAATGCGGCCAATCCCCCTCGTGACGCCAACGCCATTCATTGCCATCGGTCCGATGCTGCCCGCGTGACGCTCGTTGTCTCTTCGTCGTCGCCAACCCGTCGCCGTCGCCAATTGGTCATCGCCGGCCACCAAAAACGACGGCCCGACATCCCTATTGAAATCCAGAAGCCGCACCGCGTAAATCCCATGAAGCCCGTCGCCTCAATATCGCCGTACGCCGGAGCCTCGCCCACACCGCTGCCTCCCATCGCTCGTCGCTCGTCGCTCGCTGGTCGTCGCTCGTCGTTCTTCTCCCATCTCTCCCTGTCTCCCTCTCTGTTCGTCTCTCTTCTCGTTCTGGTCCGCGAACAACACAAAGAATGGTCTTTGGCCATTCTATGTTGTTTAACGCATAGGACCGGTTTAGCCCCTAAAATACCCAATACCCCCTTTTTAAAATTCAACACTTACACTTCTAATTTATTCAATTTATCCTTAATTTTATAATTTCCCCCAATGGATTTAATTTATCAAATCAAATCCATTTTATTTTCTTAATATTAAAATACCCAATTTATCATTTTTAACCCTATTCTATTTGCTGACGCGAGCTATTTCGGAAGCGTGCGGACGCAGTGGTCTCATCCGCATTCGTCCGAAAGACTAAAGTCCTAAGGCTAAAATGGAACTTCGGACGAGGTGTGACGTCCTCGTCCTTGGCCATACCGTCCAAAACCCTGATTCAGACGCTAATCCGCGTCCTCACGTGGCGTCCGCGCGTCGTCGAACTGCGCCTAAAATCGGACAGAGGCAAATCAGACAGAGGCAAATTGGACGATACCCTAACTCATTTGCAGCCGTCCCAACTCGTCCGAAACTGTCCAGATGTAAAACAAATTCGATGCGGACGCCATTCTTCTCGTCCTCATCGTTCGGAACCTTGTCTGAAATGTCATAGCATAGTGAAGTCAGGACGATATCTCGCGTCCCCAGACTTGTTCCAAACGTTGGGGACTCAATGCAATGCACTTGCGGACAACATAACGCGTCTGAAGTGTCATCCGCAGGCGTCCGAAAACACCTTGGACAGCCTTTCTCACCTTTTTCCCCACTTAACTCCTATCCCATAACATTACCCCCATAAATACATGTCATAAGATGACACGTATAGATACACCATGTAATGTCTTCATAACTCCAACACTTCACTTACATCGCGTATACGAGGGAAACGTTAGCGGAATTACCCTAAACTTAACGCTCCAGAACATTTGTGGTAATACCCCAATGGTTATCCAACTTAAAATATCGGGGTGTTACACATAACCTTTTTTGAAACATGTTTGATACATGTTATCAAAATTATAAAGTAGCGGAAGACTTTTCTTTCAAAATAAATATAAAAAGATCAATCTTGCTTTCTCCATAAATATTAAACATGTCTTTCTAGTTTTCATCATAAAAATATTCATTCTATAATTCTTTTTAAAACCTTTTACAAAAATATACAATCTTGAGCTATAACCCACCAGTCAAGTCACCGAACAACGCAAACACTCAACTCAGCTATCCTCGATCAACTGCAGTCTCCCTATTGTCAATCCATATCTATATCCTTCAGGCTAATGTCCTCACTTACATCACAAGATTTATCTATGAGTCTCATGCTCAATAAGAGATATGATAATGACAATGATATGCTCGTGTTATGCAACTTTGTAAAACATGCATTTTCTGTCTTAGTCTTTCTTTTCAGTCATATAACAGACCAGCCATTGGGTTACATTAGTCCGAGGGACGTCATTTGGTCCATCTTTTATGAGACAGTCAACTCAAATCTCCTAACCCAGAACATCTATTTATGTTAATATAGTTCATTTTTCAGTTTACCAGTTAAAATCATATGCATATAAATTATTTTTTTTTGTTTCTTAGAAAATATTTTCATGATGCATGAAAGATGCTTATGAACATGTCAATGCATATCATCAATCTAAATATACCATATCCTATCACATTCTACCATTTATCATAACATATCAATATTAAGCAACCAACATTTTAATCATTTAAATGATCAATAGTAACCTCATATATCCCCTAACATAACAATCATATGATAGCATATTATTTATTAAATCATATCACAATATTATCCTTATACACATAGCATATCAAATAATGTCATAATCTTATTCTAACATCTTGTGATGTAGGCCAAGGAGGCCTAAGACACACTATATCTCTTACCTGCTGATCTTCTTACGGTTACAATGATTCTACTCAATTATCTCTTTAACTTAAAGCACCTAAAACATGTTAAACTTCCATTAGCATTCATTCAACCACTTGTAACTTAAAATGTGTATATGTAACACCCCGACTTTTTAAGTTGGACAATTATTGGGGTATTACCAAGGACGTAGTCAAGCGTTAAGTCGAAGGGTAATCCCGGTAACTTTTTCCCTGTATACGTGATGTAATCAAGTGTTGGGGTGATTGGGACATTACGTTGCGTATTATACGTGTCATTTTATTATGTGTGTTTATGGGAAAATTGTTATGGGATAGGAGTTAAGTCGGTGAAATGTGAGGAAAGGCTGTCCAGGGCGTTTACAAATGCCTACGGACGACACAGTGAACACATTATGTCGTTCGCAAGTGCATTGCATAATGTCCGCAACACTTGGGATGCCTCAAGGATGAGGATTTGTGTCCTAATGTGTCTGGGAATCGACTTCCGGATGCATGAGGACGACCTTGTGGACGAGAGTCGTCCGCAAGAGCATTGCACATCACCCTCAGCCTGGGGATGACTCGAGACGTGATTCTGCGTCCTGACTGCACTGTGTAGTGAAGTTGCGAACGAGGTCTGGACGAGAGGAACTGCGTCAGCATCAAATCTATTCTAAACCTGGACAGTTTTGGACGAGTCCAGACGGCTGCGGACGAGTTGAGGCCTCGTCTGATTTGCCTCTGTCCGATTTTAGGATACTTTCTGATGATACGCAAACGTCAGGCGTGAACTCGATTTGGTGTCCGAACCCTGCCTACGGATGGTACAGACAGGATGGGGACACATTCTCCCATCTGAAGCCTCGTTTTAGCCTGCGATATTTTAGCTTGCGATATTTTAACCTTGCAGACGAATGCGGACAAGACCTATGTGTAACGACCCGAATTTTATTCACTTTAAAATCACGTAAAATTTAAAACTTTTTCCTTTTAAAATCAGAGTGAGACTTTTCTTTATAGAAACCGATCATTAAAACTCTTTACTTAAAACATTTTGCAAAAGAAGTAATAAAATTCTTTTTATAAAACGCAGCGGAATTAAAACAAAACATTAAAGAATATTAAATAATATACAAACCCTTTTTTACAAATAAATTCCCATTTAAAACCTTAGCCCTGCCAGCCACAAGATCCATCCGTGCAAATACTCCATCAACGGCTACAATCTGTTCTCGTACATATACCTACATTATGGGGAAAACAATGAACCTAATGCCTAGCAAGAATCAGAATTAATGCGATGCAAATGATGCGTGACCACACAATGCATTACAGAAGAGAGCCGTATCTCTTCTGGGAGTCAGGGTGGAATACTCCCAGGGTCATGTGGCTGAACCATTTCACTCTGATGGGGAGATATATCCATCGGGGGTGTTCCACATGCCGGTATCCTCACTTTTGTTAAAGATGTTGGGGGTTTCAGAATGGGGTAAAGGTGAACCCAGCTTCCATGTAGTTAACTCTCATCTCGCTGCTCCCTATGTGGGAGTATACTACTGTAATACCCCGAAAATATATTCTCCCCGTTTATCGATGTATTAAATTTGAATAATTAATATATATGCATATTTCTTTATGTTGCGTGATGACACGCGTTAAATTATGCATGGAAAGTATAGGGTTAATGTTAAAAATTTATCTAAGTATGAAAAGTTAAGGAAATGGGTATTTGAGGGTTTTCAGACAGGGTCCAAAACTTGATTCGGATGGCGCGGATGAGGCGGATGTTGAAGCAATGAGTCTGTACACGTTTTGTCGGGTTTTTGGATGACTCTGCCTCGTCCGAAAATGGACGCGGACGGCGCAGACGTTATTGATTTTAATCTATACTCAATTCTGTGCTATTTCGGATGCATTGGTCTTGTCCAAAATCTGGAGCAAACGAAGCGGACGTTGTCAATTTGAATATGTACCGATTTTTATGTATTTTTGGACACGTTGGTCTCGTCCGAAAAAGATTTCGGACGCCTTATATCGTCCGAAAAGTCAGAAAAATTTGTGAAACCCATTTTAAAATCATCTCTCTCTTTCAATTTTTGGCAGAAATCATAAACTCTCTCTCCTCCTGCCCTCCCCTGCAACCCGTCTCTTCTCTCCCTGTAAGATGGAAGCTTTCCACGTGGCGTTGAGTGGTTGGACCACCTCCTTCTTGGTTGGAGCAATTCACGGTCAGTTTATCCTGCAGCTACTCCCTGTAGCTACTTAGCTCTCTCTCTCTCTCTCTCTCTCTCTCTCTCTCTTTCCTTCCGTCTATATAGGTAAGCTTCCTGCTGAGTACTCTGGTCTAGCGAATTGTGAGGTGTGTGAAGGTGTCGCTCTGCTAAGAAGAAAATTTGATGAGTGGTGTGAGTTGTATTGATAGCTGCTGAACTATTGCTATTGGATTTCCACCGTGAAGTTGAAAGGTAAGATTTGAATTATGGGAAGTTATTGACTTAGCTGTGAATCCCTAGCCAAGGTTTAGTTGTGAAAAGATGAATTAACCATTTGTGTTGTTTTGCTTAGGGAAGTTTGGAGGTTAGGAAACTAAGGAACTTATATTGGCTGCTGTTTACTGGCACTTTGCTGCTATATTGCTTGTGTTTAATTACTGGACAAGTTGAGGTAGGGATTTAGAATTTTTGTTGGCCAAAGGATGGCCCTCATTACGGGTTGTTTATGGATGTTGTTGAAATTGCTGTGGAGTGATGACTTAAGATGACAAGCTCTATTGAAATGTTAAATTGGATGTGTCATGTTCTTAATGCTGAGTTTAGTTGTGTAATAAATGTATGCTTTTAATAGTGGACCATGTGTAAGGAAAGCAGAAGAAAGTTGACTGATATAAATTGTATTGCTTTACATTGACCATGAACTGAACTGCTTATAAGTGATTGTGTTTTCTTGGTTACAAGTGAAAAACATGGCTGTCAATATTGAGTGTAGAATTATAAGTTGCCTTTAATACCTTATTTGACTTTCCATGATCCGTTGAACAGTTAAAATTGGTAGGCTGCTATGCTTTAACTATCGGATGCTAGAATTTGTTTTAAAAGATAAGTATGAATTTTGGAAACCAGAATCTCTATCATTTATGAATTGTAACTTGAGAAATAGAAACGGGCGTCAATTGTGAAATATGACCTATCTTGGGTGATCTACAAGATTTGAATTCGATATCAAATGTGTTAATTTGGATTATCCTCTTGAGTCGAATCTGGAATGTTGGATGCTCATTTGTGCGTGTCTAACAATTAAACCCCCTGGACTAAATGTAGGAATTAAGAGATGATAATGAAATTAGCATATTGTTTTTAAACTACGTTGTTCTCAGTTGTCTTTAAATTACATTGTTTTTAGTTGTCATTATTCTTCTTGTATCTTGTTTCTGTGATTGTTCTGTGGCATTCATTCATCACTCTAGGGTTTATGAAATTGTCACACATTGTATGTCATCCCTAATATACGTAAATAGGCATGTGGGGGTTCGGGTGAATTGTGACTTTCCATACGGTAGATTCCTCCCACGTAGGGAGTGGTAGGTTTAGAAGTTAGCTACGTGGATTCTAGGGTTCACAATTACCCCATTTTGAATCCCCCAACGTCTTCAACAAAAGTGAGGATACCTGCTTGTGGTAACACCCCCGATGGATATATCTCCTCGTCGGAGTGACTGGTTAAGCCACATGACTTTAGAGAGTATTCCACCTTAACTTTCAGAAGAGAAACAGTTCTCTTCTTTAATGCATTATATGTCCATGCATCATTCGCATTGCATTAATTTTAATTCTTGCTGGGCGTTAGGCTCATTGTTTTCCCCATAATATAAGTGATTCTTTTAATGAAGAATATGTATCGATTGAGGAAGAAGCGTTCCAGGATGATTCCTCGTGTCATCAGCCGATTTGACCTACTGGGCGCGAATCACATGTTTTGAGAGTTGGTATTTTGAGTGAGGGGCATTTTGGTAGTTTTCTATTATTGGTGTTTTGAATGATTTATATCATTGTAATCGGGACTTTGGTAACTTTTGCTAAGAATGCTTGAAAACTATGTTCTAAATTCCTATTATTATTTCGCAAAGCTAATTGTGATTTCGGTTTCTTTTAAAATGAGTTTCAATTGTTAAATAAATTAAGCGAAAAATTTTATGACGTATTTCTAAAAACGAGAAAAATATTTTTAAATTAACGGGGCGTTACAACTACCGTATGGAAGTGTCACCGATCACTCAAACCCCCACACGCATTTACATATATTAGGATGACATACATAATGTGAGCAGTTTCATAAGTTTTAAGGTGATGCATGAATGCCACAAATAAATCACAGAAATAATGCGTGAAAGAAACACAATTACTGCAAGTATAATTCACAGATAGAATTTCAATTTAAAACTACACCGCTATTATCAATTCATCTTATTGACTAGTTTAAGTGTAAAACAAGACATTACAAGTTTGAGGCATTCTTATTTCATTCAGGGCAAGAAAGAGTACATCCATATCCAAATCGGGAATAGGGTTCAATGTTATCTCTACTCAACTATCCTATGCAGATTTTTCCCAGATTAATTCAACTAGTAGTTCACTATGCGTGTTCTAAAGTCAATACTGCAAGAATAATCATGAGAACAGCTTACAATATCACGACATGTAATTCATGAGTAATAGATAGCAACAATTTAAGGTTCCAAAGTTTGACCCAAACGTAAACTTCCAAGCATGACTTAACAGCGCCCAATCTGAAACTTTTTGGAATATTCAATACTATCATTCACGGCTACTTATTTCTGGCAGCAGTTAAGAATATACCAAATTCATCATTTAACAGTTCATGATCCCTATCCAGTTCATAACACCACATTGACAATATATATTCAGTTCAACAATCCAAACTTCTCTCATGACAACAGTTTAAAGCAGTTGATATATCAGTAGTACGGTGGTAGTTCAACTCAATCCTTGCTTCACATTAGTTTCTATATTGCTCTTCACTACCCACATTAAACAATAACAAGACATCAATAGTATACACAACACTTAATACGATGGTAATTCACAATTTCACTCAGAATCAGTAGAGATTTATCAACACAACCAGAACCCGTAATGTAGGGCCATCCTTTGACCAACAAAATTCTAGATTCTTACCTCAAATATCCAACAGCAAAATCACAGCAAAACAGTAAGTACAGTAGCAAAATATTAGCAATTAGCAGCAAATGTTTATCTCAAATCCTTTCAATCTCCCAATAGTTCCTTCACGGTACAACACTAAAATGAATTCCAATACTCATAATCAACTCATCCTAACTATTGAAAGTTGACCATTAAATCAAAACCTCTACTTACCTTCACAGTGGACAGGCTTCACCTCAACCCTCCCCCCCACAATTATATCACACTACACTCACCAACTCACCAAGTCTTCCAAACACAAGACACTCCTTACCGGTTTTCCAAACATAAGACAATCCTTACCGAACAACACAACACTCTCAGTAAATTATCCCAGAGTAAAGAACCTAGGAGCTTACCTCTTATAGATGTAGACGGAAGGGAGAGAAGGACTGAGAGGGGTAAGCCTCTGCAAGGTTCAGGGCATTTCACCCATATCAAGAGGAGGAGGTCCAATAGGGTTTCTCCCCGTGGAAAGCCTTCCACATCTACAGGGAAGAGCTGGACGTTGCAGGTGTAGGCTGGAGAAGAGATTCTTGCTGATTGCAGCAAGAAATCGGAAGAAAGAGAAGATTTATAAATGGGTTTCTCAAATTTTTCTGATGATTCAGACGAGCCGAGGCGTCTGCAACGTCCGAATTTCCACAGAATTTGTACAGATTCAAATTGAACGCGAGCCTTCTTCTATCGCAATCGTCCGCTACCATTCGAATTGTCCCAGAATTGTACAGATTCAATGTGGACGTGAACCTTGTTCGTCCGCTATCGTCCGCAATCTTCTGGAAGTCCTTCACAGAACAAGTTTAGGATGCAGAACATTGTCCCCAATATCGTCCCAAAGTACAACATATTTGCGGATGAGACACGCCGTCCGGAGTGTCGTCCGCAAGCGTTCGAAACTCACTGTACACACTTTTCCTTAACTTTTCTCCACTTAACTTATTTTCAAATATTAACCATATACTTTTCAAGCACAATTTAACCCCTACCGTTGCATAACATGATATAATATTCATATATATTAATTTTCTGAATTTAATACATTAACAAAAAGGGGGAAAAATATTTGGGGTATTACACTATGCTTCCGCACTCGTCCGAAATAGCCCAGCTCAGCGGAAAATTAGGGATTTAAAATCGGGAAGCTTGTCGTTTAGCCCATAAATGCCCTTTGTCGTCTCCCTCCCGCTGGCGACGCCTCCCCCTGCCTTAGGCCATCTCCCTCCTTTCCCCTACGTTTGCCTGGAGCCATCATTGTGTCTCCCTCCTCTTCTAGGTAATAGCCTCCTCTCTCCCTTCATTATGAATTTCTTCCTTCCTGCGATGAACTCTCCTCCCCTGCGAGAGCTCTACTTGCTTGAGTGTGTGAGTTGAGTGAGTTGTGAGTTAGCCATTGGGTTAAGTGTGTGAATGTGAGTGAAGTGAGGTGAGTTAGGAAGTTAGAGTTGTGAGCTGAAGAGGTGAGCTGCTGAGAGCTGGGTGAGGAACCGTGAGCCATGAGCTGAAAAGGGAGCTGGGAGTCCTGCTATCCCTGTTGAGTGTCTTCAAATAGGTAAGGAATTAGGGGTGTTTTGGCCATGTGGAGGCCCTACACTGCAAGTCGTGTGTGTGAGTTACGTTGAGTTCACTGTAAATTTCTTTATACTTGTTAGCTAAATAGGCTGATAAGGATAATGCTAGCTGCTAGTTGATTTTAGATAATAGTTCCCTGGATGACTTTTGCTTGTTGATTTCCTTGTGGTATATATTTCTTGTGTTGATGACAGTGTAGGTTTGTGAGTGTTCTGTAGTAATTCCTTGGTAGCTCTTACTGCTGTTGGTTTTCTTTATTGATTTATTATGTTCTATCGTTTGTTATGCGATTCAAGTACTCTGCTGATCAATGTTACTGTTGCTAATGTTTAAGGGAGATAAAAGGTTAAAGTGTGAAAGGGGGAATGCTTAGTGTCTATTTTAAATGATGCTTAGTGTAAATCTTAAGTGTTATAATTCCTTTATTTATGCTGTTGGTGTTGTTCTGTCACTAGTTCGCCATTACTTCCTAAAGCCAACATGTTTATTTCCAATCAAATTAGTTAATTGTTAATCATTTAGTTAAGCATGTTAACCAACGAGAATAACATTAACATGTAATTAACTAGAGTGACTTAACTAGTTAGCATGTTTATGAATCAACTAAAATAATTAACTACACTCAAAATGTTAATGGATTTAGATAATAACGGTAGATCACTTTTAGATAATAACGGTAGATAATTTAATCGTACTTCAATTGAGCATGTAAATGATTAGAATAATAACTTATGGACATGTTAATTAACTAAGATTAGCATGCTTAGTCAATTAATTACAAAAGCATGTAAATGGTAATAGTTTAATGAACTAACCAGAATATCCTATCAATTAACTATAATAAAAACATGTTTAATTAACTAGCTATGCATGCTTAATTTATTAAACCATTAAAAGCAGGTTTAGGAAATTATAATAAATGCATGTTCAATCCTTATTCTTTCTTAAGCATGAAATGAACTAGGGTCACTAACTAGAATAATATTCGCATGTCAATCAAATTAGATATGCCATGTAATTAGCATATAATTAGTTAGAATAACTAACTGGTTTAATAGTTGGAATTGTCTTGAGCATGTATAACTCACTAGGATAACTAATCAGAATAATCCCCTAGAATACTAAATGTAGGAAACATGTAAATTGATTAGGAAGTTAACTAAGATATCTAATTAGAATAATAAATATAATTAATCCTTGAACATGTAAATTAATTAGGAAAACCAACTAGATTAATACTCGTAACTCAAAGTGAGCATGATAGTTAATTAGGATATCTAATTAGCATGATAAATGTAATTATTTCTTAAGCATGATAGTTTAAATAAATTACTTGCATGTTCACCGTACTTGTACCCATTCGCTGTTCAATTCAATATTTTACTTGTTTCCCATTATGCGCTTTTAATTATAATCGTTCTCTAATGTGCGCTCTCAATTATTGCTATTCTTTAGATGCGCTTTCCATTACAATTACCTTTTTTTTATGCGCACTTTAATTCTTATGAATGTTATGTCATGTCATCATGCATCACGATAGGTTAATAATGTATGTTCATGCATCATGTTAATAGAAAAGAATAGGACGCATGCATTGAGTGAGGAAAATGTTAAAAACGAATGATAGAATAATAGGGTGGACGGGTCTAGTCTGGCAGCTAGTATGCACACAGGAGGCTAGTGTAGTCTGACAGCTAGTATGCACACAGGAGACTAGTTTATAGGCTGGCAAATAGGGATCCAAATTTGAATCCATTAAAAGATATCAAGTTAAAGATCATGGAAATTTTTCAAATCGGTCTAGAATCATAACAAAAGATCCACTTTTTTAGGAGATCTAGATCGTATCTAGAAGATCTAGATCCACTTATTTAGATTATCTTTTATTTAATTTTATAATTTATGCTTTTAAATTGGCTATATATAAAGCCACCTAGTTTTATGTTTTTAGACAGTTGGAGATTAATAAAAACAATAGCTTTTGCTAAACCCGAAATTGGAGTGATTCCTTTTTCAAATCATTTGGTGAGTTACATCCAAAGAACTCTTTGGTGAGTTATATCCAAAGAACTCCTCGTGTGAGTCATATCACGAGAGCCCTATCACAAAGATTACTTTTCTAAAAAGTAATCATTTTTCTTCATTTATCTTTTTCTTTCTTTAAACCCCTTTCGTGGTCACATCAAATAGTATGCACACAGGAGGTTAGTTGTAGTCTGGCATCAAGGATGCACTCAGGAGACTAGCTTGACGAATGAATGAATGGCTAATAGGAAGTAATAATCGAATGAATGGCTTAACGAAAAAGACTAAAGAGTGGCATTCATGTTGCATTACCCTTGTTCCTTACTAAGCCTTTGGGTTTGCAGTTGCTTGTGGTGTAGGTGTAGGTAATTGTACGTGAGACCAATGGACAGACTAGGAGTAGCGAAATGAAAAGAAGAACGAACAATAAAAAATAGGGATGATGGATTTGCACGCGTTAGGGAGTTCATGGTTGGCTAGGCATAAAGAGGGTAAAAGAGAAGTAGTTTTAATTAAGTTAAGTTTTTTAAGTTGAATTTAACTTAAGTTTCATGTAAATTGTATTTAATTTGTTTAGTCATTTCATTTAAATGATTTATGCTTCCGCAACGTTTTAAATAAAAGATTTTTATAACGCTTCTGCATAGTTCATTATTGGGGTTTTTATAACGAGTTTTACGAACGGTTGGTAGCGATCCAGTTTAGGCGCGCTATGACTAGTTTTAAAGAGAAATTTCAAAAATTTCACGCATTTTACAGAATTTACGAAAAACCGGGTTGTTATAGTATAACTCCTAATATAAACCACAAAATTCCTTAATTCCAAAAACCAAATTTCACTAACATCGTGTATATTAACACAACCATTTAGCTTAAACAACTCTTCAAGCATATTAGATCAAAACTTAATCTAATATGCTCCAATTTTTAGTTTCTCATCACAATTTTTGTCCAACTTTGACAATTCATAACTCATAATATACTTAATCAATTCCACTAATTCTAAAGCCAATATTTTACTTTAGGTGTCTAATATGATATAGTGGAATGATTTTAAATTTGAAACTCATTAAGATAGCCATTAACTTTTAAGTACCAAAACTAAATTGTTTTTGCCAGTATCACCATATATGCACAAACATGCCTTTTGTAAAGATTTCTTCTCATGCATAACAATTAACATGCTTTTCTAACATTTCCATATGTTCTTAAAACATAGATATAGGTCATTATTCAATTTCAAACTTCTATAAAAAAAACCTCTTAACATTCACTTCACAATATCCATTATTATCAAGCCATAAAATTAACCAAAATTTTAAAATTCTCTTAACCTTAAAAGAAATTCATCTTACCTTTAGATAATAGAGAGAGTAGCAGTCTTCTTGAGGAATTCTTCATCACCAAAATGAAACTCTCGGTTTGAAGCTTCTCCCTAAAAAACAACTCTTCCTTAACATATCTTGTCCAAGTAGGAGGTGTCATCCCAAGTTGTTAAGGTGTCACGAAAAGAAGAAACTCTCATGCTTAATCAACATTATTTCCCATCTTAGAACATGACACCTAGGTGAGCTTTCACGTTTCTTGTCGACCACACATAAACTTTAGTCGACCGCACAATAACTCAATGCTACAATATTTTTGACTTTTTCCTTATATCGATCCACCACTCCTAAGTTTCAGTCGACCACTCCCTTACTCTTCAAAGAAAAACCTTAACCAGACCTTCCTTCATGGATGCCAAGCCTTTTGCGGAAAGTCATTTTTACACTGTTGTGGATGACCGCAACCTCTTGTCCGGTCAACTGCATTTCAACTTGAGTCAAAAATGTTACAATCTGCCTTTAGTCTAGTCTATAGCAGCCTTAACCTGGTTGATTGCACAATGACTCGAAAGCTTCCAAATATATTTCCAAGGTCATCTGCGCTTCTGTTGATACTTTGAATTGCCTTGGATCTTGGTTGACCCCACTCTCAATGCCAGACGACTGCAAAACTACTAGAGACCAACAAATTCCTTATTGTCTTTGGACTAAACAACCACATCCTCAACACTGATTGACCACAATACAACTCGAGAGCTTTGAAATGTGTAATTCAGACGTTTGTGCCTTCTGGCAGATACATGAATTTGCATTGCCTCGGTCGACTGCATTCTAACCCAGGTCGACCACGATTGGACTCGAGAGCCATTCTAATGAATATTTATGTATTAAATCTCAAAGCTTACTTTATTATCAATTAATCCATAACAATACACAACTTCCACTATTACAACTCAACCAAATTAACACCTAATCATTGAACATCCTCATTGTACAATTTTGTAATTAATATAATAAAATTCTGGGTGTTACACACCTATCCTTCTACAACTAAGTATTCACAGATCCATCACATGTGCAACTGCATGCTCATCTAAAACTAAGTAACTGCAACCGTGGTGGATATCTACTACAGATATCCGCTTTACAGTTAAATTCTGCAGATACCAACACTTCTGCACCCAAGAAATGTCCAAAACATGGACGTCTGAACTTAGTTATGGACGCCCGCAACACCTCAATCTTCATACATAAACCCTTAGGATTTCATTTTATTTCTATAGCTAAATTCCAACCACACTTAAACCTTTACGCAAAGATTCTTCATTCCATGAATATCAAACTTTATAAAATAAACATATGAAATCAATACTAATTTATCAAAACAAACTTAATATCACTTATATTGTAACATATTATACAAATTCCCCGAGTATTACATTCCTCCACCATAATAAAAGTTTTGTCCTCAAAATTTGTATTTTGGATATTTCTCCCCCATGTCTTATTATCTTATCCATGTTGTATATTATAAATCGAATCTCGATGTTCTGCTATAGCATGAGCATCACTGTCGGGTTCCATAAGAGCGAAAGCTCTTGGTGAAACTTTCTTATTTTCACCAGGCATCAATGGACAATTTCTAATAAAATGGTCAAATTCCTTGCATTTAAAACATTGCGCGATATTGGCCTTACATTCCCCATAATGAGTTTTCTTGCATTTGGGACATTGGTTAACTTGAGGTGTCTTAGCATTTGCTTTAACAATTGATGTTTCTCTTTGGATATGTTTTTTATCACCCTGTTGTTCCCCATCCTCAAATGGTCTCTTAAAACTTCCACTATTATGCTACCATGTTTCCCTTGGTTGAGGTTGAATTTTCTTAAAAGAATTTCTTAGTAGACTTCCTTTGCTGTAAAAATGGAATCTCCACGTCAAGAGCCTTGGCTAGATAGCAGAATATGGTACCCCATGCAGTCCATATATTTTCACATCCTTATAAATCTCTAATTTGAGGCGTTGCAAAAATTGAAGCACTTTATGTTCATTAGTGTTTACTAAGTGGGAAGCAAAATGAGACATTGATTCAAACCAGTGAATGCACTCAGTCACTAATCCAGTTTGGCATAACTAAAAAAACACTATTAGTTTTCTCATTCTCATAGTTCAGTCAATGTATTTATCATAGAAAATTTCTTTAAACTCTTACCATGACATGGTTTTCACATCATACATTGTCTTTTTGGAGTCTCACTAAAACCACGCATCCTTGACTAGCATGTACACAACACATAAAACCTTCTCTTTATCCTCTATCTAGGCATACTCAAATATGTTTTCTAAAGCCTGAATCACTCTTCGGCACTTGTTTGATCTAAAATGTTTCCTTCAAAACTTGGTATTTTTAGTCGTCAAAATGTTTCACAACTTAAATCCTTTCGCATAGCAAATTGTGAATTTCTCTGCTCTTCCTTGTCCCTACTTCTTTCTAGATACTAGAATTGACATTCCACCAGTTCAATCAGTTAGTTAATAGTTTCATCTCTTGAATCCATGGTCTTTCTTGATTCTCTTACTATGTCATTCTTAACCAATTAAATCAATACAAAAATTAACTTAACATAAAAATATACTTACAATTAATGAAGTATTTCCATAGTGAGGCTTACGATACTAAGTAGTTTAACATAACCTGATAGCATATTTGTCACGCCCTGTAGTGTAAATCTTTTTAAATATACTATTATATTAAGTGGAAACCAATAATATTTTGATATAAAGAAATATAAATGTAGCAGAAGACTTTACGTAGAAAATCATTTTTGTAAAAAAAAAATGTGTTAACAAGGTAATAATAATTTTTCTTGTTTAACTTTTTCTTTTCTTATTTTACACTTTGTAATACCTCGATTTCCCGTAAATAAATTTAGTAAGGGTAAATAAGAAATTAATTGGGTGTAAATTTGAATAAGCGATTATTTGAATAATTATTGAAGATTTATTAGATAGAATTATTAGAAGTGGTTATGTCACAACTCAGAGGCGGGCTAGACAGAAACGCTAGGCCAAATGACCCAATCCATAGAGGGGACTCAGTCGCCCAACCCAAGACTTGTTAAATTATTACAGAAGACTTGTATAAATATCCAGCCGTAGCCCATTTATGATGGCCACAGTCCATATAGTGATTGCAAGAATAATTAATAATGTGGAATTAATAAACTTTAAAATCCAAATAAATACTGTGCATACAATCAAATTTTTTTAGAAAACCAAATTAAGTAGATTACAATCATCCAACAGTTTGCTTACTAGGAAATAAATATTCAACTAAGAAAATGAAATAAAATAAATAACAACAGAGTCTTTAACTAAAACCCTAATCTAGGAAAAAATAGTCGAAGGGGTGAGTGACTAGCTCAGTAGGGAACTTATACTAAATGCTAAGTGCGTGTAAAACTTGTTTTACTGTTTTCAAGAAAACCATGAATTACGAAAAATATGCACGTTTTTCAAAACATCTGAATATCTTTTTTATCTCAAGAAAATCCTGCCCAAAATCCTCCGACGAGATATTAAGAAAACATGATTGTATACATAAACAACTATAAGTTTATAATACTCTCGTCATATTTTATACCGAAATCGTGGTCTGTAAAAAAGCAAGGTCACTCAAAGACTCCTCCGAACAATTTCACAGAAAGGTGGCCATCAACGCGGGTAACACCTCATGAGCCTGGAGGAAGACAAATGACGGCGGTCCGTAGACTTAGCCAATCACCCTGGTTGTTGGCGAGCACGCTTCGTGACGACACGCCCGTAACATACACCCTGATCAAATTTAGGGATTCAAAACCCAAGTAAGCGCCATCACTTTCCTAATCTCATCTTTCACACAGCGTGCAAACAAAACATCTCCACACAGTAGGAAATGTACTTGGGATAGCCTCCTAATACTTTGATACCAAAACTGTCCAAAGTATCAGGAGGATTCATCACTCCCAAAACCGTATCCAATAGGTCACACCATGAAATCAAATGCACAAAAGTAAACATGTAAAACTTTTGTACATACATAATATAAAAATTTGACGTGCTGTTGAACAGTCCCCATCAAGTTTTTCATATGTGGTATCCCACAAAATAAGATTTTGAAAACTATGCAATACAGTGCAAAACAACTTAGTATAAAAGCCCTACCTGGTTTGCGGTCCTTCCTCATACACAAAGGAGTAGCAATCTCAGTTACTGCTCAAAGTCCACAAACTTGTTCGAATCTAAAACATATCAGATATGGGAAAATCTCATAAATACATCTCGATGATTGAGTGCGAGGATCCTATACCAGAATTAAGATTAACGCCTATCAACACTCTATTTATCATTTTTCTCTTAAACAGTGAGCAACATCTCCTTAAACAGCGAGCAACATCTCCTTAAATAGCTTTTACATCACTCAGCATATTCTCAGATTACTAGGAAGTGTCATCTATCAACTCTTAGCAAATAAAAAATGAGCATAACACAACTATAACCAGCGGCACATAAATCCACATTCCTATCAAAACAACAACAAAACAAAACCTTTCTCGTCAACCAGCTATAAGCCCAATCCTCATTATCCTATCAGAGAAACCCAATAAATTCCTATCAAAACAGCAACAAAACAAAACCCTTCTCGTCAACCAGCTATAAGCCCAATCCTCATTAACCTATCAGAGAAACCCAATAACGTGCTTCCAAACCATAACTGAAATATAAAAAGGAAATTCAAGAAACTAAGTTCCCATTCTAGAACATGAATCCTAAATTTTAGCTATCAAAACAGTAACCAAAACATGAATAAGTAATCAGCTTAGCATCCATTTTTCATGGCGTCCAAAACAACGGGTAACTACACAGAACAATATTTTCAACCAGAATCCAAACAGAATCCAGCATCAACACCTTACCATTAAACCCATTATTATTCTGTAGAAAAAGACTGGTAAAGTAGAGTATGATATTCGACTATGTCTAGTAAGCAACAACTGAAATGAAGGAACCCAACCAAATCAATAGAGCAATTATCAATTCGGCAGAAACCCATAAAAAAATCCTCAGTAAAAACTGAAATGAAGCAGAGGCGAAATGCATAGTATCCTTACCTTAAGTGTGCCGAGGAAGAGCCCCCAATGTCAGCTCGTGTTATGGGTGTAGCCAGCTGTGGGCTACGTGGTGTTTATCCTACCGTCCAAGTGTCACTAATCCAAGGAGAGAGAATGCTAAACATAAAATAGGGCAGAAGCTGGGTGTCGATGAAGTGAATCTGTCTTGTTTCTATTTCCTTTCTCTGCAACTCCTCGTCTCCTTCTTCCCTTCGACCTTTTCCTCTTCTTCTTTTTTGTCTATAATCTGGACTTTTGAATGGAATATCACTTTCCTTAAGCTGTTTTCCTTCTCTTTGGTCGACATTCTGTCAAGTTGTGGTCCAACCACAACAAATGGTATCAGAGCCAACCGATCAGCTGAACATGGCGGAAACTAGAGCAAAATCACATGATGAAAGGTTGAAGAAACTGGAATCAGAGAATGCCGTCAAGTTTGATGCTATAATGGCAGCATTGAATCAACTGTTACAGTGGCAAGCAGAGGAGAGGCAAAACCAACCTTGTGTTCCAAAGTACAGCAACACGGACGGTGAAACAAATGTTGAAGAACTGGAGGTTGTTGCTCCAGATCTCTCATCCACAAAAACAGTAGTTGAAGAAAGGGAGATTATCAGTGACAAATCTAGCGAGGAGAACACCTTCACCAGTGATGGATATTCAAGGGGAACAACCACGGCAAGTCTAAATACACTAAATGGGTATGGTCCTCTTACAGAGTTTACAATCCCAGTAGAAATATATAATTCAATTTTAGAAAATGATTTGGTTGCTCAAAATGTGGATTTGAGACTCTCTGCATTGGAGGATGGTGGACGGAATTCCAAGTCTGGCTTGGATTTTGAAGAATATTTCAAAGCCAATCTTGATTTGTATTATGGAGAAAACTTTGAGAACAATGTTACTAGTTTAATTGATTACAAGTTGCTATTTGATACTGGTGGAGAGACATTCTTCGATAGTTTGCATGATAGTCAATTTGTAGCTGAAAATTCTCATTCGAAAATTTATTCAGTTCCTTTCCACAACAGAATCTCCGTTCAGATGAATGCAGGCGTTGATGATGCTCATGGAGTTTCCATTTTTTGCATTCCGAGGGAGATCAGGCCATAATCTCTGGCGCTCTAAGAATATCAAGTTCTTCTATGGCTGCTGCAATCAGTTTTCAAAAGCAGAAGCCATCACACATCCAAACGGATATTTACTGATAGCAACTAGTGGAGGTTTGAATCAACAAGAAATTGAGATTACAGATGCTGTAGTTGCTGCTCGTATATTAAATGACACTCTTGTTGTTCCCAAGTGGGATAAAAAATCTTTCTGGAAAGATTCCAATGACTTCTCAGAAATCTTTGATGTTGATTGGTTTATATCATTCCTATCAAAAGATGTTAAAGTCATTAAGCAGCTACCAAAAAGGGGAGGAAAAACTTGGACCACCCATTCAATGCGTGTTCCAAGAAAATGTAGTGAAAGATGTTATCAGAATCGTGTAATGCCAGTTCTTACTAAGTTTGATTACAGACTCGCACACAGGCTAGAGACTGATTTGTAGAAATTGAGATGCAGGGTCAACTATCATGCTTTACAGTTCACTAATCCAATAAATAAAATGGTCTTAATGGGTACTGATTTAAGAAAGAAGATTCAAGGTTTTTTTTTGGGAGGGAGAAAGATGGATATTGTTTGCTGTTGTTTGTCAGACTCCTGGAAAGGGAGCTTCCCAAGAACTAATGTTTTGTGGCTGCTCTACTTGATAGACGAGTTCCTTGCTATTGTGGCTTATGGCTCATTGTTTTCTCCAGCTGGTATAGTGAAAGCTCTGCCAGTTGAACATGTGGAAGAAGAAGAACATGTTGCTTCTTCTCCATACCAACTCTTGCTATTTCCCAAATTGTGGAAGAAGAAGCAGGTGAGCTCATCAAAGAAGTCTAGGTGAACCAAAATGCAGGGAGAGAAGCAACAAGATGCAGCCTTATCCTTTTTACACACAAGGCAGTTTTTTTTTGCATATTTGGCTTGCATTGGGTCCCAGGTTCATATCCTTGGGGACAAGAATATTTTTAAGGGGGAGGATTGTCATGGGTGTAGCCAGCTAGCAGTGGGCAAATCGGGTTCGGTTCCGGTTCTGGGCCGGTCGGAACCGAACAATCGGTTCTCGGTTCCGAGAACTCGGGACCGAACCTGGAACCGATGGGTTCCGGAACCGACCTCGGTTCTCGGTTCCGGAACCGGCGGTTCTTGGTTCCAAGGACATATTAACTTTTTTTTCCATTTCGCTTCTCTTTTTTTAATATCTATGCAAAATCTAAAAATAAGCATAAAATCGCAAAATCTAAAGGCACTAAAATCACTTCCATAAAAAGGGCATTTCACAAGCATGAACAATAAGCAGGTAATAAAAGAACCAACATTGAAATAAGTTAGGGATAAGTTGATCTTTTCTGGTTTATTACCAATAATATCACATATAAAGTTAATTCATTAAACTAAATGCTATGCAGTTGAAGAGATCACCTTTGAGACTAGACTAGTAATAATTGGTCAGGCCAAGAGATCATCTCCTTCTTCGTCATCTTTCTCGTAACCATTAATTGCTGAAAAGAACAGTTATATGATTCATTCAACATTAAAAAGTTTCACGAAATATAGAAAAGTATTTATCAAATGAACGCACCTTCATCAATAGTTTCGTAGTCATTTGTTGGTTGCGACGTATGTAAATGACTATGGGTACGATTACGAATCCAGCTTTGTGTGCAAATTATAGCTTCAACTGTTTCCGGTAGGAGGGCAGTACGTGATGAATCAATAACACGACCCCCACAGCTAAAAGCTGACTCAGAAGGGATAGTAGAAATTGGAATGCTGAATATATCTTTGGCAATTCTGCTTAACACTGGATACTTATGTGTCATTAATTTCCACCACCTTAATAAGTCAAAATTAGGTGCAAACTTCTCAGCTCGCTCACTCAAATATTCCTCCAACTCTGAATTTGCAAACCTCTCCATTGAATTATCATAGAATTGTGCATAAACCATGTCAACCTCATTTGAGGGATTTGCAATATTAATATCATTAAGAATCTCCAGCTCATTAGCCGAATCACCTTTATACTGTAAATATAATCGTTCTAAAACATACTCCGTTGCTTTCACATATTGATCAGCTTTATCGGGTCCCATTAGAATTGAGATA
Source organism: Begonia loranthoides (assembly GCA_022433065.1). Taxonomy (NCBI): domain Eukaryota; kingdom Viridiplantae; phylum Streptophyta; class Magnoliopsida; order Cucurbitales; family Begoniaceae; genus Begonia; species Begonia loranthoides. Next base: position 10,022,945 of record CM039479.1, on the reverse strand, counting down.
CAATGTTTTAGAAACTTTGTTTTGCCTCTGGGGTCAAGAAGGACTGCCACGAATAAAAATGTGTTCATCTTATCGAAATGTCCCCAATACTTTTTCAACTTTGTTATCATTCCAAAAGCCATGCTCATCAACGATACATTGTCACTGTTGGCATACTCATCAATGATCATATTCAAATTGCAAGCTTCCGTGACATATTGGTGAGCTGTAATAGACAAAGATTTCGAAACTTTTATAGTGCTATCGTAAAAGGCCTTTAGAAACTTCACAAATAGTCGAATGTTATTCCAATCTGTACATGTAGGATGACCTTCCTCTTGCATTGCTGTTGCGTAAGTATTATCACATTCTTTCATTTTATCAAACGCTAAAGCATACTTTTCGGCATTATCGAGCATTAAATATGTGGAGTTCCATCTAGTCGGCACATCAAGAGTTATATTGCCTTTAAATGTAATCTTTACACTATCGATGCAGGACTTGAAGAGCCTAAGTCTTTGAGGAGAAGATTTAACGACTTCACTGTATTTCTGACTCGAACAATGGAATTGTGATGCTCCTTAAGCCCATCAGAAACAATCAAGTTCAAAATATGGGCAAAACATCTAACATGCATATGCTCTCCATTTAAAACCAACCCATCCCAATTTCTTACAGTTCGAACTAAGAAAGAAATAGCAACATCATTGGATGAGGCATTGTCAACTGTTACTGTCAAAACTTTATCAATCTCCCAGCCAAGTAAGCATTTCTCCATTAAGCTACTGATTGTCTCTCCTTTATGGTCAAAGATCTCACAAAAGTTTATTATCTTCTTCTGAAAGTTCATTTCCTCGTCAATCCAATGGGCGGTTATCACCATATAACACTTATTTTGTGCCGACGTCCAAGTGTCTGTAGTCAAACATACTCGTTGATTACTTTCCTTGAAGTATGCTTTCAACTTCTCTTTTTCTTTCTTGTACATCTTCTCTATATCTCTGCTAATAGTTCGACGAGAAGGCATAACAAAATCATTCCTAAAAAATTGAAGTAATTCTCTGAAGCCTCCCCATTCGACCATTCTCATCGGTAATTCATCTTTGATTATCATTCGGGCTATACATTCCCTTGCACCCATATGACTGAATGTTGGCTTATTGGAGCTGGAGCATTGTCCCTCTTCTTTTTTTGTAAATGGCAACTTCCGTTGATTGCTATCTGAATTTGTCACGTGCTTTTTGCAAACTTTTACATGTTTCCACAAACTAGATGTTCCATTCTTTTTTGTATTCGCCGCAAGGATTTGCTGACAATACTTGCATTGTGCTTTACTATTATCTGGATCATCACCTTCAATGTGGACGAAATGCTCCCAAACATCAGAACTCCTTGTGCGTTTTTTTGAAACATTTTGTGTCATTTCCGCCATTTTGTATGTATCCTGAAAAATCAACGAGCAACAAGTGATCAACATTAAACAACGAAAAAAACAATGTCACTATAAAAGACTGTCCATTTGTGATCAACTATAAAAGATTGTCAATTTGCAACATTAAACAGATTGTCAATTTGCAAACCAGATTGTACAAACGGTACAAACGGCAAAAACATGGCAAAACATTCATCAAACGGCAAAAACATGGCAAAACCAGATTCTAACCAAAATTACTCTCCATGGCAACATTCATCAGATAAATTACGCTACAGCTACTGGATAGTGAGAAAAAATTGTACTTTAATCTCGGATTGAAAGGAGCAGAGCAACCAACTAGACCAGAATCGGGGGAGAAATCAAACTATATTCGAAGTGGTCGACTGGTCATCGCAAATCTCGGTCGCACAGCTTCACAGTCGTCGCGTCGTCACTGGTTCGCACTGCCCGACACCCGTCGCAGTTTCGCAGAGTTCGTCGCCTCTTCGCAGTGCTCCTCGCAGTTTCGCATTCATCGTCTCACCTCGCAGTCGTCGTCGCAGCTTCGATCGGCCGATTGAGTGGTCGTCGCAGATTGGATTCGCCGATCGTTGTTCTCGGTTCCAGTCTCCAGCTCCAGCAGCCTGAAGAGGGGGGGTCGGGGGAGGGGATTTACTTCCTAGGTTTACATTTTTTTTAATTTCATCGGTTCTCGGTTCTTGACATATGGAACCGAGAACCGAACCCTATTTCTAATCAGGAATCGAGAACCGATGACCTTTAGCGATTAGAACCAGAATCGCGAACTGAATCGAGAACCGAACTCGGTTCCAGTTCGGTTCTCGGTTCGGTTCGGTTCGGTTCCTGCCCAGTCCTATTCCAAAGTACGTATACATTAATATACATGTTTTTGTCCAAATAACTTATTCTAAATTCAAAGCTCATTCTGAACATCACATAGCAACGACTTCTGGCTCAATTTAATTCTCTACTTCCATTTCCCCAATTAATTTTTTGTCAAAAAATTTTCAAATCTACCGGTTTGACTAATTGATCAAATTTTCACACGTAGCCATTATGCGACAATTCTAGTCAACTTTTCAACGTTATGACCGATTTTAACGCGAAAAATTTATACGTGGAATTAATTCTCTTGAAAATTCTTGAGTTTTACATCTTAACCTCTTTAAAAGAAATTTCGTCCTGAAATGTAAAATAAAATTCATCAGACATCAGAAAAGATAAGGGTACTGCCTCATCATGTTAGTTTCGATTTACCACGTGACTTCTCTCTTAGTGTGATTTCTCCATAACACATAAACCAAGAGAATCCCCTTGTGACGAAGGACCCGAGCCCTCTGGCAAGGATCCATCCAGGTTCCTCTTCATATGATATGTCTTCCTGGATGGGGACGTCAGTCTAGGAGATGACATTAGATGGATCTGGCGTATATTTCCTTAGCTGAGATATGTGAAAGACATTATGAACATATGCAAGATGGGGAGGTAGATCAAGTTTATAAGCCACATTGTCAATCCTCCCAATAATCTGAAACGAGCCAATATAACTCGGAGATAATTTTCCCTTCACCTTGAATCAACTGATACCCCTCCTCAGGCGTACCTTAAGGAAAACAAATTCTCCTGCATCAAGCTCAACCTCGCACCTTTTCAAGTCGGCATAGCTCTTCTGCCTATTCTACACGGTCTTGAATCTATCCCGAATTATCCGAACTTTATCCGTGGTCTCTTGGATCATTTCCATCCCAAAGGAAACTCTCTCTTCTGCCGTGGCGCCAAACAAAGTGGAGAATGACACGACCTCCCATACAATGCCTCGTATGGAAAGACTCCAATGCTAGTCTGATAGCTATTGTTGTACACATATTCGACCAAAGGCAAGTGATTTATCCAACTGTCACTGAAATCCAAGATACAAACTCGTAACATATCCTCCGAAATTTGGAGAGTTCGTTCTGATTGCCCATCGGTCTGAGGATGATGTGCAGTGCTGAGATTTAGCTCTGTACACAAGGCTTTCTACAGAGCTCTCCAAAACTTGGATGTGAACCTAGGTTCACGATCCGAAATGATGCTAGTGGGAACATCATGAAGACAAACGATATTCTCAATGTACAACCAGCTCAACTTTGACAAAGGAATATCCGTCCTGATCAGGATGAAGTGGGCAGACTTGGTCAAATGATCCATAATAACCCACACTGCATCCAAATTTTGAGGAGTTCTGGGTAGACCAATGACAAAATCCATCTTAATCTTATCCTATTTCCACTTGGGAATAGGCAAGGGTTGCGATAATCCCGTCAGCCTCTGATGCTTAGCCTTTACCTGCTGACAGGTCAGGCACCTAGCCACAAAGTCTGCCACTTTACTCTTCATACCCATCCACCAATACTGTCGTTTCAGGTCTTAGTACATCTTTGTACTCCCGGGGTGGATAGCGAATCTAGATCGGTGAGCTTCAGCAATAATAGTCTGCATCATCCTGGATATCGGGGACTACCACCTTGCCCTGATAAAGTATAGTTCCCTTAATGTTGACATCTAAACCATCAAATTGTTCGCCTTTCCCGAATGATACTCTAAGGTGAAATCATAATCCTCAAAATACTCCATTCACTTATGTTGTCTCAAATTTAGGTCTCGTTGAGTAAAGAGATACTTCAGACTCTTATGATCATAGTACACTTGGAAATTCACGTCGTACAAATAGCTTTTCCAAATCTTCAAAGCAAAAATTATAGCGGCCAACTCTAAATCGTTGGTTAGATAATTCTGCTCGTGGGGCTTCAACTACCATGATGCATAAGCAACTACTTCCCTTGCTGCATAAGTATGCATCCAAGGCCAACTTCTGATGCGTCAGTGTATACTGCATAGGGCAGCTCATTATTAGGCACTGTCAGAATAGGTGCACTTGTTAATCGGTTTTTCAATTCTTCAAAGGCATTCTTACACTTGTTATTCCACTCGAATCGTACCCCTTTCTTGGTTAACTAAGTCTACGGAGTGACCAATGAGGGAAAACTCTCGAAAAACAATCGATAGTAACCAGTAAGACCAATGAAATTATGGATCTTGGTCACATTCTTCAAAGGCTGTCACTTCATAACTACCTCAATCTTTGCTAGATCAACCAAAATACCATCACGTGAAGCTACATGTCCTAAAAATTTGATCTCTGACATCTAGAAGTCACATTCGCTCCACTTAGCTTATAATCGTTGATCCCTTAGAGTCTGCAACAAGACTCCGAGATGTTTCTTATGCTCACTTCTAGATTTTGAATACACCAGAACGTTGTCTATGAAAACTACAACGAACTGATCCAAATACGGCCTAAAGACTCGGTTCATTAGATCCATAAATGTTGTTAGAGCATCGGTCAAACCGAAAGGTAGGAACAGAAATTCAAAATTTCCATACCTCGTTCGGAAAGCTGTTTTCGGGATATCTTCTTCATGGATTCTCATATGATGATACTCAGACCTTAAGTCAATCTTAGAAAAATACCGTGAACCACCATCTGATCAAACAAACTCGATTCAATCTCTAGTAATCGATACAAAGCCTCAAAGTCCCATCAGCTTTCTTTGCAAATAACACGGGAGCACCCTGATATGCCCCAAAACCCGAGCCATGAGGCTTCTTGTTTAACAAATAAGTTGTTATTTTGTAGGTTGGAATAATCTAAAGAACCTTGAAGATGAACCAAAGCATGAGGATAAAGAGGCTCTAAAGCTTGCACTTACTTGGAAGCAAAATTATAGAAGAAAGGGTAGATGTTAAGTCTGCCTACAATCTGTCCACGGTGGAGTATTTGACATTTTTATAGACTCGAATGATGTCAAATGAAAAAGCATTTTTCATACGGTTTGTTACTGACGTCTATAGCTTTGAAAGAGGTATTTGGAGTTATATTTGGGGTTTGTTTGATATGTCAAACGTTCTATTTATAGAGACCAAAAACCAACCTTGGACCTGTTTTGTGATTTATTGTTTGGGGTCACTTTTGTCATTTTATTTTAGGGCATTTTTGTAATGTTTTTTGAATATTCATTTGGGAGGTATTTAGCCTTCCCTAATGAAGAGGGAAGGACTTTTGAAGAAATTAAAAACCCTAGCTCATTCCTTGGTGTGAAGACTAGTGGAAGCTTTCCCTCTCCACTCAGCCATTTCAACCTCTACATCAACTCGGCCCTTCTTGTTGTTTCTTGGACGAGTTGATCATTGCTACCTCTTCCAAGCCATTCCCTTCTCGTGGTGGTTCATTGTTATGTGGAGGTAGAAGAAGCAACATCCCTTTGGAGAGTGTCTTCTGATTTGGTAAGGCCGAGCAAGTTGCCCCCTCTCCCATTGGAGGTGTCCGGACTCCTTCGAGTTTTTCTTATTTTTTATTATTGCAAATACTGAAAGTGGATATTGTGATATTGAAGTTCTTGCTGTTAACTTTCAAAACTCTGGATTTGGGGCTGATTTGATTGAAGTTTCTTATTGGAAAGTTGTGTTTTTGGAAAGGTTATAGTCAATCCAAGAATCTATTTTGCGCTAACCAGATTCCGACTTGAGATTGTGACTTGGATTTGATCTACTTTCGTTCGTTAGATTGCGTTCAAAATTGGTAGCGTTCATTCTGATATTGTTAAGGGTTTCTCCTCTGAAATCGGTGGTAAAAGGACGTATGCTCGTGGAGATCTCGTTGCTTGATTCCAGGTCGCCAGAACTGTCCCGGAAACCCTAATTCCGTGAGCTGTATTTATTTTATCATAACTGATTGTTCTGTTCGAATTAAAGGCTGAAATTTTGATATGTGTATTCTGAAATTGTTATTATAAGTCCCTCCAAATTTCAACTCTTGATTCCATACGGTTGTGAAGTTATGTTTGTTTGACGATTGGTGGACAGATTATTGTGGGACAGTTTAACCGATTGCAATATTGGCACTCTTTGAGTCTTGGATCATATCATTTGGTATCAGAGCCTTGCTCCTATTTTTATACTCTGATTATTTAAGGAAATTTATCATTCTTAAAAATGACCAGAGGCCCAACTTTGTCAAGAAGTTACCTTACAGCAGAAGAGGAGTTTTTAGTTTCTATTCCTTCCTTCAGTGGTTTAGAATGGATCGAAGACTCTTTAGATTGGGAAGAGGAGTTGGAAGAAATTTTTTTAATTCATAAATTTTAGGATCATAGAAAGGTTAAAATTGCTTCTTTGAGACTTAAAGGAAAAGCTAGCCTTTGGTGGAGAAGATTAAATTCTGAGGGAAGAGAAGAGGGCAAAGAAGTTTAAAGTTCGTGGATATGGATGAAGAGATTTTTGAGAAGCAAATATGCTACAAACCGTACGAAGGTAGTCTCGTCTTCTCCACAACCAATTTGATCCAAGAAGAGTGTTTCAAAAAGGCAGCAATCCCAAGAGTTGAATTTCAAGCGCTCTTTGCAACATATAGCTCAACAACTTGACAGCTCTCAACTTTAATAAAGTCTGCAAACTCTCAACCTATGCAACCAATTGATCATAAAGCAATAGTTGAAGAACATGTGTGGATTGAAGAAAAGAAGAATGATAACTCTTTGGTATTGGATGATGTTAAAGAAGACTTTGAAGAAGTTGTATTTCCACTTGAAGGTCCAGTTCTTGAAATTGAATCTCGTATGGAAAAGGAAGTCAGTTTTGAAGAGTTGATTAACCCGAGTTGCTCCAACCAAACTCTTTCTGTTTTAAAAACAATCAAAGAACCACTTCATGAGGAGGAATGTTAAGATATCTCTTTGGTAGCCACCGTTGAGAAGAAGAAGTGTTGGACACTGAGATTGAGTTCCAGCATGCTGATCAACTATTCGAGATAAGTTCAGAGTTACAAACAACCACAGAAAAAGAAGAAGAACATAGAGAAAATATTGTTTTTCTCAATCCGAGAGTAGACTTGGACTTCATCCACTCACCTTCACTCATTGATACTGAATTAAAGTGTGCAACATGCGAAACTCCTCTAGTGATGGAAAGAAGGGAACCATTAGTTTTGACTAGACTTTGAAGGGAGATTGAAGAAAGAAAAATGTCGAATCAAATTTGTAGATTGTATACGCGGTGGGAGGAGAATTTGGATTTTTGTCCTTACATTCGACACCATAAGAAGAACACGGTAGAAAATGCTACTTTACTTATATTTGGAAGCGAGCTACTAGACTATCATCCATATGCGATCGAGCACAAGAACAAGAAGACGATAATATTGACCGGTGCACTAAAATCAAGGTATTCTCTCTTGTTCGAGTTAAATGCTAAACTTTTTGGATTTTATTGGATTAAAAGGCTGCATATCGATGATAAAGGCTCTGGTCCTTGGAATGTTTTATATATTAAAGAGCTTAAGGATGGGTATGACCCCATGGAAGACATTTTCTTGAAAGATGGCAATCCTAGGATACTAACGAGCGGACTTCTAAAATCCACCATATTTGTAGTTCAAGGTGGGGATCTAACTCGCTACTTTGGAGAAAAGAAGATTTGTGAGACTTGGTGGAAATTTTTCTTTTGGTATCACAAGCATGAAGAAAGTGCATGGAAACAACGCCTTAAGGGCCGAAAAGGAAGGATAGACTATCTAGATATGATCATTGAAGGCTTTGTTATTATTCTTTTATATGGACACTCTGATAGGAATGAGTTGACTCATGATGTCAACAAATGTTTTCCATTTGATCCAGGCGGAAGGCATGATGAAAGAAGATAATGTTGAATATTCCCTAGATTTGAGGACAAATCCTTTTCAACCCCGGGAGTATGATGTGCCCCAAAACCCGAGCCATGAGGCTTCTTGTTTAACTAATAAGTTGTTATTTTGTAGGTTGGAATAAACTAAAGAACCTTGAAGATGAACCCAAAGCATGAGGATAAAGAGGCTCCAAAGCTTGCACTTACTTGGAAGCAAAATTATAGAAGAAAGGGTAGACGTTACAAGTCTGCCTACAATCTGACCAGGGTGGAGTATTTGACGTTTTTATAGACACGAATGATGTCAAATGAAAAAGCGTTCTTCATACGGTTTGTTACCGACATCTATAGCTTTCGAAAGAGGTATTTGGAGTTATATTTGGGGTTTGTTTGTTATGTCAAACGTTCCATTTACAGAGACCAAAAACCAACCTCAGACCTGTTTTGTGATTTATTGTTTGGGATCACTTTTGTCATTTCATTTTAGGGCATTTTTTGTAATTTCTTTTGAATATTCATTTGGGAGATATTTAGCCTTCCCTAATGAAGAGGGAAAGGACTTTTGAAGAAATTAAAAACCCTAGCTCATTCCTTGGTGTGAAGACCCGTGGAAGCTCTCCCTCTCCACTCGGCTATTTCAACCTCTACATCAACTCGGCCCTTCTTGTTGTTTCTTGGACGAGTTGATCATTGCTACCTCTTCCAAGCCATTCCCTTCTCGTGATGGTTCATTGTGGTGTGGAGGTAGAAGAAGCAACATCCCCTTGGAGAGTGTCTTCCGATTTGGTAAGGCTGAGCAAGTCGCCCCCTCTCCCATTGGGGGTGCGCGGACTCCTTGGAGTTTTTCTTATTTTTTATTATCGCTAATACTGAAAGTGGATCTTGTGATATTGAAGTTCTTGCTGTTAACTTTCGAAACTCTGGATTTGGGGCTAATTTGATTGAAGTTTCTTATTGGAAAGTTGTGTTTTTGGAAAGGTTATAGTCAATCCGAGAATCTGTTTTGCGCTAACCAGATTCCGACTTGAGATTGTGACTTGGATTTGATCTACTTTCGTGCGTTAGATTGCGCTCAAAATTGGTAGCGTTCATTATGATATTGTTAAGGGTTTCTCCTTCAAAATTGGTGCTAAAAGGACGTATGCTCATAGAGATCTCGTTGCTTGATTCTGAGTCGCCAAAACTGTCCCAAAAACCCTAATTCTGTGAGATGTATTCATTTTATCATAACTGATTGTTCTGTTCGAATTAGAGGCTGAAATTCTGATGTGTATTTTGAAATTGTTATTATAAGTCCCTCCAAATTTCAACTCCTGAATCCATACGGTTGTGAAGTTATGTTCGTTTGAAGATTATCACACCCTAAGGGGACACACTCTCCCAGATGAATCCACTTTATCTCAACTCTTTCAATTGTTTGCTCATTTCACTCAACTCTGCTGGAGCCATCCTATATGCCGTAGTTGAAACTCATGTAGCGCTTGGAACTAAATCAATGCAGAACTTAATCTCTCGGTTCGAAGGCAACCATGCAACTCATTAGGAAACACATCATAAAACTCTCTCACTACCAAGATATCCATATCCTGACTAAAGGTCTCGCCTTCACCGTCAATCGACCAGAGATTCCCATACTAGTCCAATCCACTCGCTCAACCAAACAAACTCGCAAGATATTGTTAGTTGTCACCATACTGGGGCCACCTCAGTAGACAACACCTTGTCCATCCTTCGCAATAACTGGATCCTTTTTCTGATAACTATCTACAATCACTCGGTACTTCCTTAGTCAATCCATACCCAAAATCACCTCAACTTGACTCATTAGTAACATAACCAAGTTCGCAGAAAACTTGCAATCATCGATCACAACACAGATTGCTCTACACATAGATGCTACTTAGATCTGGACACCCAGAGGAGTACTGAGCATCAACGTAGATTCTATCTCATCCATAGACCGCTAACCCTGGGTCAACTCATGAAAGGCTCTATTCATAAACTCATATGTCTACGGCTACTGTACTACGACCTGATGTACATTTTAACTAGACCTTAAGGCGTTCCACCAAGTGGATGCCAACTTCGCTTGGTAATGAGTGATAATCCTCACTCGGAACTCTTTCAGAATTTGGAGTGCATAAATATTTTTTTCAATTTTCTGAAGTCAATTCTCCACTCTCATTGGGTTTGCCCCACCCTCAAACATGGGCAGATTCAAATAAGCAAACTCCCGAAAATACGTTATCCTTCTCATACCGAGTTTCTGTGCAGAACTATTACTGGTCAAGTTCCGTAAAACCTCCAATATTGTTTCAATGGGATCAGAACCACCCTCTTGCGGTTAGCCACAGAATGTCCTTCTCGACGACATTTTCAAATTCAGGAAAGTGGAACACACTTGGTTAGAAACTCTCTATGCATATTAAACTTTGTCCAAATTTTTCTTAAGCAATCACTATTTGGAAATCGTGGAACCTTGAGCTCTGATACAAAAAATTTCTGTCATGACCTGGAGGTGGGCCGGACAAAAACGTTGGGCCAAACGACCCAGTCCATGGAGGGGACCCTGTGACGACCCGTTTTTCTTACCTTATGAAAAAGCGTGAAATTTAAAACTTTTCTTCTATCAATAGCGGAAACCTTTGTAAATATATCAGAGTTTTTTTTCTAAAAGTCAGACCGTCAAAACCCTTCATTATACTCGTTATGAAAATCGTTATGGTTATAAAATTGTTTCTCAAAACATAGCGGAACCGTAAATAACTAATTTAAGAAATACTAGACAAAGTATTACATATTAATTACAAAACACTTTCTTTTACTTTCCTTAGCCTAGCCAGCCACGAGTCCCGCGCGTGCAAATTCTTCATCCCTGCTTCTTGATCTATTCATCGTTTTGTCGTACATGTACCTACACCATAAGTAACACGTGAGCCTAAATGCCTAGTAAGGAATTGGAGTTATGCAGTATGCTATGCCTCTCTTTAGTTCTTTTTGGAATGACTACCGTCCCAAACCCATCTTTTCATTACGTTCGGTCGTTCATTCTTTACTCGTACTTCAAGCAGGAGATTGGAGGAACCCAAGTGTGATGATATAGTTTGGTCGGCTTCTAACCTCCTGTGTGTAGCTAGTTCCGTTCCCGACAAGGTAGGGGTGTAGCCTAGCTACCAGACTAGATCCGAACTACCCATCTGCCCCCAACTCCCCATCATATTATTCTTTCATTCATTTCATTTATCATTTTTCTCACATAATGCATATGAGTACCACCCCAAGGTGACACTACCTAATTGTTTATATTATCATGATGCATGTTGATACAATATAACAATAACAATAATTGAGTAGCGCATATAAAGGAAAGTAATGATAATTGAACAGCGCATATAAAGGAATGACAATAATTAAAAGTACATAAAAGGGAACAATTATAGCAATGAATTAAAACGGCGAATGACATGCTTGAATATATAGATCACAACAATAAAGAAACGGTAGAAACTGAGATGTGACATTAAATGACAATGAGTTATTCAATTTAATTAGGCATGGTAACAATATCAGCTAGACGTGGAATTGAAAATTACTGGGAAACACACTTTAACTATTGACTGAAAACATACTTAGTAAATAGCTACGGAAATATAGTTCGTAACTAACTACGAAAATATGCTTAGTAAATAACTATGGAAACATGCTCAGTAAATAACTAACGGAGACATGCTTATAGGAACATGCTACATAAATTACAAATGACTAATTGCATAATTTGATTCTAAGCAACTGGACTAAGGATAGTGTACGTTCAAGTAAAGCATGGTTTAATGGCCTAACTTCAACTGAGTTAACAACTAGGTTCATTGTTACAATTATTATTCTAGTTAATTACACATGTTCAAGATTAGAAAACAATAGCTTCTATTTAACACAGAGAGATTTAAACAATAGTAATGACAGGACAGTATATTTATCGAGTCTATCATGACAGTAAGCAAGGAAATAAACAACACATTTACAGAACAAAATCGTCATAAGTGAAGGAAATCATAGCTCACTCATACTTATCATTCTATACTAGGGTAAACATTAGAAGGAAATCACAGATACTTATCATTCTATACTAGGTTAAGCATTTGAAGGAAATCATAGCTCATTCATACTTATCATTCTATAATAGGGTAAACATTCATCACTTCTCTAAGCATTTCATTTCAATATTTGCTGTAATGAAATTGCAGGAAATTAACAGCAGAGTAAGGAGATTGCAGGAAATTAACAGCAAAGTACTTAGCACAACTCATGCACACTACTTGAGGGTAAGGCCTCCACAGGCCAAGACTCTACCCAATCGTTACCCTTGTTGAATAATTCAATCACGGACAGTAAAAATCCCAGCTCCTAGCTCAACCCTTAGCTTACATCCTCAGCTTACAGAGCCTCGTATTACTTTGAAGAAGTCACACTAACTCATAGACACTCACAATTTGACTGGAAGATTTCACTCACTCCCAGGGGAAGTTCTCTCTCTCTTTCGCAGAAAGCTCTTTCTCGCAGGGGGAAAACTGGACTTGAAGAATGCAGAGAGGGATGACTTAAATCGTAAAGCCATACCTGGACAGAGGCAAACGTACACCAACTAGAGAGGGGAGGCATGCGTCGACGTCATGGAGGGAGTCGTCCTGGTGTGGGCTTCGTCTCCTTGTCTCTTGAGTGAGTAATAAATAACAAAACGCCAAGAAGCTCTATTATTAAATCCCTAATTTTTTGCAGGTTTGGGACATTTTGGACGAGAGGAGTCATCTGGGCCTCATCCACGTGCATCTGAAATCACCATTCTTCCTGACATAACTACGTTTTTGGACGAAGGATGGCGTCCTTACCTTTGTCCACGTTTGTCCAAATCTGCCATTCGGACGGAGGAAGTCGTCTAAATCAAGCGCCCGCGTGTGTCCAAAACTGTCCATAAATTTGACAAATTCAAAGTCACGGCGTCTGGATGCATCCGCGTTCGTCCGCATGCGTCCAAAATTGCCCAGAAATTGGACAGATTCAAAACTTAGCCATTCTCCATCGTACACATTTGTCCAGTCCCGTGCGAAAAGTCGAGTTTGAAGATAGGAGACGAATTTGGATGATGCACATGGTCCTGCATTGTCCCGAAACGTTGGGGCGACGTTTCATACCTTTTTCGGATGACATTCCTTGTCCTTGTGTCGTCCGCTATCGCTCGAATTCGTCACATTTTAGCTTCTCTTCACATTTTCATACATAATTTTTATCCCATAATATTTTTCCTATAAATATACGTCATAATTTAACACGTATCAATACACAATGTAATATATTAATTATCTCGAAATTTGATTCCATCGCATATACGGGAAAAACATTATCAGGGTATTACAGACCCGGTCGCCCAACCCAAGACTTGTTAAATTATTGCAGAAGACTTATATAAATACCCAGTTGTAACCCACTTTTGATGGGCCACGATCCATATAGTGATTGAGAAAATAATTAATAATGTGGAATTAATAAACTTTAAAATCCAAATAAATACTGTAAATACAATCTAAGTTTCTCAGAAAACCAAATTAAGTAGATTACAGTCATCCAAAAGTTTGCTTACCAAGAAAATAAAGGTTCAACTAAGAAAATGAAATAAAATATATAGCAACAGAGTCTTCAATCAAACCCTAACTTGAGAAAAAATAGTCGAAGGGGTGAGTGACTAGCTCAATAGGAAACTTATACTATATGCTAAGCGCGTGTAAAATTTGTTTTACTATTTTTGTGAAAACCATGAGTTTTGAAAAATATGCACGTTTTTCAAAACATTTGAAAATCATTTTTATCTCAAGGAAATATGGCCCAAAGTCCTCTGACGAGATATTAAGAAAACATAGTTGTATACATAGACAACTATAAGTTTAAAATACTCTTGTCGTGTTCTATACCGAAATTGTGGTCCGTGAAAAAGGAAGGTCACTTAAGGACTCCTCCGAACAATTTCACAGAAAGGTGACCATTAATGCAGGCAACACCTCATGAGCCTAGAGGAAGACAAATGACGGCGGTCCGTAGACCCAACCCATCACCCGAGTTGTTAGCGAGAACGCTCCGATGACACGCCCGTCATATACACCCTGATCAGGTTTAGGGATTCAAAACCCAAGAAAGCGTCATCACCTTCTTAATCTCATCTTTCACACAGCGCGCAAACAAAATATCTCCATGTAGCAGGAGATGTACCGAGGATAGCCCCCTGATACTTTGATAACGAAACCGTTCAAAGTATCAGAAGGATTCATCACTTCCGAAACCGTATCCAATATGTCACACCATGAAATCAAATGACCAAAAGTAAATGTGTAAAACTTTCGTACGTAACGTGATGTCCAACAATCTCCGTCAGGTTTTTCATATGTGGTATCCCACAAAATATGATTTTGAAAACTATGCAATGCAGTGCAAAACAACTCATTATAAAACCCTTACCTGGTTTACGGTTCTTCCTCGTATACGAAGGAGCAGCAATCTCAATTACCAGCTCGAAGTCCACAAACTTGTCCGAACCTAAAACATATCAGATATGGGAAAATCTCATAAATACATTTCGATGATTGAGTGAGAGGATCTTAGACCAGAATTAAGCTTAACGCCTATCAACACTCTATTTATCATTTTTATGGAACTTCAATCCACTAATTAACAGATCCTCAACATCATTCTCTTAAACAGTGAGCAACATCTTCTTAAATAGCTTTCACATCACTCAACATATTCTCAGATTACCGGGCAGTGTCATCTATCAACTCTTACCAAATAAAAAATGAGCATAACACAACTACAACAAGCGGCACATAAATCCACATTCCTATCAAAACACCAACAAAACAGAACCCTTCTCATCAACCAGCTATAAGCCCAATCCTCATTATCCTATCAGAGAAACCCAATAACGTGCTTCCAAACCATAACTGAAATATAAAAAGGAAATTCAAGAATCTGAGTTCCTATTCTAGAGCATGAATCCAAAATTTTAGGTATCAAAACAGTAACCAAAACATGAATCAGTTATCAGCTTAGCATCCATTTTTCATGGCGTCCAAAACAATGGGTAACTAAACATAACCATATTTTCAACCAGAATCCAAACAGAATCCAGCATCAACACCTTAACATTAAACCCATTATTATTTTGTAGAAAAAGAAGGTGGTAAAGCAGAACATGATATTCTACTTTGTCTAGTAAGCAACAACTGAAATGAAGGAACCCAACCAAATCAACAGAGCAATTATCAATTCAGCAGAAACCCATAAAAAATCCTCAATAAAAACCGAAATGAAGCAGAGGTGGAATGCATAGTATCCTCACCTTAAGTGTGCCAAGGAAGAGCCCCCACTGTTAGGTCGCTTCTTTGGAATGCTCCCGGTTAAGCCTTCACAGTCACCCGCAACCGACAGCCCCGAGTCGTTCGCACCTCGCCAAAGGAATTGCGGATGCGGTGGCTCCCGCCTTTGCATTTCCCTTCTCGCGAAGCCCTCTTTCTTCTCCTCAAACTCACCCGCGGCTGAAGGTGAAATGGCGAAGAAAATGCCCTTACTTTTTCTTCTCCAATGTCTGTTGCGGGACTTCTCATTCTCCCCTTTCACTTTTTCTCCGCTTAAATTTCTTTTCTTTTATTTATAATTAGCAGTGGGCAAATCGGGTTCGGTTCCGGTTCTGGGCCGGTCGGAACCGAACAATCGGTTCTCGGTTCCGAGAACTCGGGATCGAACCTGGAACCGATGGGTTCCGGAACCGAAACCGGAACCGACCTCGGTTCTATGTTCCGGAACCGGCGGTTCTCGGTTCCAAGGACATATTAACTTTTTTTTCCATTTCGCTTCTCTTTTTTTAATATCTATGCAAAATCTAAAAATAAGCATAAAATCGCAAAATCTAAAGGCACTAAAATCACTTCCATAAAAAGGGCATTTCACAAGCATGAACAATAAGCAGGTAATAAAAGAACCAACATTGAAATAAGTTAGGGATAAGTTGATCTTTTCTGGTTTATTACCAATAATATCACATATAAAGTTAATTCATTAAACTAAATGCTATGCAGTTGAAGAGATCACCTTTGAGACTAGACTAGTAATAATTGGTCAGGCCAAGAGATCATCTCCTTCTTCGTCATCTTTCTCGTAACCATTAATTGCTGAAAAGAACAGTTATATGATTCATTCAACATTAAAAAGTTTCACGAAATATAGAAAAGTATTTATCAAATGAACGCACCTTCATCAATAGTTTCGTAGTCATTTGTTGGTTGCGACGTATGTAAATGACTATGGGTACGATTACGAATCCAGCTTTGTGTGCAAATTATAGCTTCAACTGTTTCCGGTAGGAGGGCAGTACGTGATGAATCAATAACACGACCCCCACAGCTAAAAGCTGACTCAGAAGGGATAGTAGAAATTGGAATGCTGAATATATCTTTGGCAATTCTGCTTAACACTGGATACTTATGTGTCATTAATTTCCACCACCTTAATAAGTCAAAATTAGGTGCAAACTTCTCAGCTCGCTCACTCAAATATTCCTCCAACTCTGAATTTGCAAACCTCTCCATTGAATTATCATAGAATTGTGCATAAACCATGTCAACCTCATTTGAGGGATTTGCAATATTAATATCATTAAGAATCTCCAGCTCATTAGCCGAATCACCTTTATACTGTAAATATAATCGTTCTAAAACATACTCCGTTGCTTTCACATATTGATCAGCTTTATCGGGTCCCATTAGAATTGAGATACAATGTTTTAGAAACTTTGTTTTGCCTCTGGGGTCAAGAAGGACTGCCACGAATAAAAATGTGTTCATCTTATCGAAATGTCCCCAATACTTTTTCAACTTTGTTATCATTCCAAAAGCCATGCTCATCAACGATACATTGTCACTGTTGGCATACTCATCAATGATCATATTCAAATTGCAAGCTTCCGTGACATATTGGTGAGCTGTAATAGACAAAGATTTCGAAACTTTTATAGTGCTATCGTAAAAGGCCTTTAGAAACTTCACAAATAGTCGAATGTTATTCCAATCTGTACATGTAGGATGACCTTCCTCTTGCATTGCTGTTGCGTAAGTATTATCACATTCTTTCATTTTATCAAACGCTAAAGCATACTTTTCGGCATTATCGAGCATTAAATATGTGGAGTTCCATCTAGTCGGCACATCAAGAGTTATATTGCCTTTAAATGTAATCTTTACACTATCGATGCAGGACTTGAAGAGCCTAAGTCTTTGAGGAGAAGATTTAACGACTTCACTGTATTTCTGACTCGAACAATGGAATTGTGATGCTCCTTAAGCCCATCAGAAACGATCAAGTTCAAAATATGGGCAAAACATCTAACATGCATATGCTCTCCATTTAAAACCAACCCATCCCAATTTCTTACAGTTCGAACTAAGAAAGAAATAGCAACATCATTGGATGAGGCATTGTCAACTGTTACTGTCAAAACTTTATCAATCTCCCAGCCAAGTAAGCATTTCTCCATTAAGCTACTGATTGTCTCTCCTTTATGGTCAAAGATCTCACAAAAGTTTATTATCTTCTTCTGAAAGTTCATTTCCTCGTCAATCCAATGGGCGGTTATCACCATATAACACTTATTTTGTGCCGACGTCCAAGTGTCTGTAGTCAAACATACTCGTTGATTACTTTCCTTGAAGTATGCTTTCAACTTCTCTTTTTTTTTCTTGTACATCTTCTCTATATCTCTGCTAATAGTTCGACGAGAAGGCATAACAAAATCATTCCTAAAAAATTGAAGTAATTCTCTGAAGCCTTCCCATTCGACCATTCTCATCGGTAATTCATCTTTGATTATCATTCGGGCTATACATTCCCTTGCACCCATATGACTGAATGTTGGCTTATTGGAGCTGGAGCATTGTCCCTCTTCTTTTTTTGTAAATGGCAACTTCCGTTGATTGCTATCTGAATTTGTCACGTGCTTTTTGCAAACTTTTACATGTTTCCACAAACTAGATGTTCCATTCTTTTTTGTATTCGCAGCAAGGATTTGCTGACAATACTTGCATTGTGCTTTACTATTGTCTGGATCATCACCTTCAATGTGGACGAAATGCTCCCAAACATCAGAACTCCTTGTGCGTTTTTTTGAAACATTTTGTGTCATTTCCGCCATTTTGTATGTATCCTGAAAAATCAACGAGCAACAAGTGATCAACATTAAACAACGAAAAAAACAATGTCACTATAAAAGACTGTCAATTTGTGATCAACTATAAAAGATTGTCAATTTGCAACATTAAACAGATTGTCAATTTGCAAACCAGATTGTACAAACGGTACAAACGGCAAAAACATGGCAAAACATTCATCAAACGGCAAAAACATGGCAAAACATTCATCAAATGGCAAAAACATGGCAAAACCAGATTCTAACCAAAATTACTCTCCATGGCAACATTCATCAGATAAATTACGCTACAGCTACTGGATAGTGAGAAAAAATTGTACTTTAATCTCGGATTGAAAGGAGCAGAGCAACCAACTAGACCAGAATCGGGGGAGAAATCAAACTATATTCGAAGTGGTCGACTGGTCGTCGCAAATCTCGGTCGCACAGCTTCACAATCATCGCGTCGTCACTGGTTCGCACTGCCCGACGCCCGTCGCAGTTTCGCAGAGTTCGTCGCCTCTTCGCAGTGCTCCTCGTAGTTTCGCATTCGTCGTCTCACCTCGCAGTCGTCGTCGCAGCTTCGATCGGTCGATTGAGTGGTCGTCGCAGATTGGATTCGCCGATCGCTGTTCTCGGTTCCAGTCTCCAGCTCCAGCAGCCTGAAGAGGGGGGCTCGGGGGAGGGGATTTACTTCCTAGGTTTACATTTTTTTTAATTTCATCGGTTCTCGGTTCTTGACATATGGAACCGAGAACCGAACCCTATTTCTAATCAGGAACCGAGAACCGATGACCTTTAGCGATTAGAACCAGAACCGCGAACCGAACCGAGAATCGAACTCGGTTCCAGTTCTGTTCTCGGTTCGGTTCGGTTCCTGCCCAGTCCTATTTATAATCCTTCCTTCCTTTTTGTCTTTACATGTAACCCTTTTTTTTTTTTTTTTTTAATCTCCACCTGTTTTTTATTTCTTTATTCTACTACACTTACTATTTCCAAAGTATGTATTTGTTAATATACGTGTTTTGTACCAAATAATTTATTCTAAATTCCAGCTCATTTCGAGCATCACATAACAACGACTTCTTGCTCAATTTAATTCTCTACTTCTATTTTCTCAATTAATCTTTCGTTCGAAAATTTTCAATTCTACCGATTTGACTAATTGATCAAATTTTCACACGTAGGCGCTACGTAATAATTTGGGTAAACTTTTCAACGTTATGACCGATTTAACACAAAAATTTACACATGTAATTAATTCTCTAGAAAATTTCTTGGGTTTTACAGGTAAAGTGAGAATATTTGGTAGAATTATTTGAAAAATTAATTTAGGAAACATAATCGAATAATTTTAATTGGACCTGTAATCGTCGTCAAAGGACATTTGAAATGAGTTGGAAATTGGAATTTGGTCAATCAATATATGACACATATGTTTGGTACATATATGTATAATTATATTTTAATTAAATAAGTTAAAGTAAAGTAAAAATGAAGAAATAAATAAAAGAAGAATTTAGAATAAATTAAAGGGGAATTATTAGAATTGAATTGAAATATTTAAAGGAAGTAAATTATAATAAGATGAATTGATTAAATGGAAGAAATGAACAGGAGTTAAAATAAAATATGATAAATTGATAATTAAGGGAGAGAGAACCTCTTCTGTAAACCGAACTGTTGCAGGCTCGGTTGAGGAAAGAGGGGAAAGAAATAGAGTGGCCAGCGGCCATTTGAGAAAAGAGAAAAGAGGGAGATGAAAGGGGAGAGAAGGCTTGGGTGAACCACTGGGCGAGCTTCTCCACGATGGCAAAGTGCGTTGGGCAGGTCAGCGTCGCCAGTCTTGGGCAGGCTCTGGGACATCGCTGCCTGGCCGATGCACCATGGGGATGGGCGTGGAGAAAATGACTGAACCCACAAGACGATTTGGAACGAGCTCCCGTGAGTTCGGAATTGGCAGTGCTAGGCTGAAGTAAGTCAAGACATTAGCTTTTTGTTATGTAATTTCTTATCCCTAGTGTTCTATTGATTGGGCGATTTTGGCATTTTTGGTGTGGCGTGAATGACGGGCGTGGACGCAATGGCAGGGGTGAGCTGCGACTTGTGCGTTTCACGCTAAATCGGACTGGAGTGATTTTTCTTCAGGAGCTCCTCCGACGATCTTCACGTGATTCTCTAGAGATGATAAGACACTCTCCACATGGTGGGGATGAATTGGACCTCCTCCTTTGGCATGGGCGATTGTCCATTACCCATCACCTTCCCATGAAGCTCCTTCTTGTCTATAAATTGTGGGCAGTAAGTGATGTGTTCTGTCATTTTTTTACAGCGTGAATCAGAGGCAGTGCAGAAGCTACTGTCTTGGATTGTTTGAGAACCATGGGCTGCCACAGTGTAGAAGGAAAATCTTGAGGAAACAAATAGGGTGTAGTTGGCCAGTGGAGGGCCTATATCACGAAATTTTGTTAGTGTTAATTTCTGTTTTGGTTGTTACTGCAAATTTTGGATTTCTATCTTGATTTCTTGCTGATAATTGCAATTATACTGATGTTAAGAGAAAAAATTGTTAATAATAGTTGGATGGAAGAAATTGGAAGGGTGCTACCTGTGAGGTCGTGAAATGAATTGTTTTAGGTGTTACTGCCATTGTTGTTAGACCACATATGGGTTGTTGTTGTCCTTTTTCTTAAATTGGTTTTGAAATGGAGAATATGGATAGGAATTAAAGTTATTTATTGCTTATGTTCACATGTTGATGAACTGCCCATTGCTTTTGGTTGAAACATGAGGAATTGATATATTTACTGATTAAATCATTCACTACCTCTTTGATGG
Source organism: Begonia loranthoides (assembly GCA_022433065.1). Classification (NCBI taxonomy): domain Eukaryota; kingdom Viridiplantae; phylum Streptophyta; class Magnoliopsida; order Cucurbitales; family Begoniaceae; genus Begonia; species Begonia loranthoides. The sequence goes on along the minus strand of CM039479.1, from coordinate 10,001,751 downwards.
AAAAACTATTTGCTGTAGAACATGTTGGTGTGTTCCTAAGAATTAAAGGAGATAGATTGTGGGGCTTAGGTTTGACCTGAGAGGCTAGCAGTCTGTGTAAGAATCCGATAAATGCCCCTTGGCTTCATAAATAGCTGCCTGTTAACACTTGCATGGATTATTTTAGTTACCGCTTTCCAATATAATTGCTTGCACAATTTATTTTAATTGTTACTTTTTAATATAATTGCTTGCATAATTTAATAGCCACTTTCCAATATAATTGATCTCTGCCTTGGTTCTACAAAATATTGATAGAATGCTATATATGTGATTTGTTTAATAGGTCTCCTAATGCATTTTTTTTGGGATTGTTCTCAATAAATCACTGATAAATTGTTAGATTATAGAAGGGATTGTTTTAACTTGAGTCATGCTATTGTATTACTGTCAACTGCTATGTTTCCCCTTTTGTGCATTATATATATATGAATTGAACTGTACATGACATCCATGCATCATGATTAGGGCTTATAAAATTGTTGACATATGCATGACATGCATAATAAATGTAAATAGGCGTGTGGAGATTCGGGAGATTTGGTGATGGTCCATCGGTGGCGACACCATAGGATGTATCTCCTCATCGGAGCAATGGTTAGCCACATGGACCATAGGATGTATCCTCTTCTCTTGTACTGGAAATCCCCAACACTTAGAAACAAAAGAGAATGATGACGGTCTTCAGTGGTGACACCATAGGATGTATCTCCTTTTTGGAGTAACGGTTAGCCACATGACCATAAGATGTATTCTTTCTCTCAATATAACAGAAAAGATAGGTTCTTTTCTGAAACACATTGCACGAGCATGAGCATGAGCATGAGCATGAGCATGAGCATGAGCATTGCATTTCATACTATTTCTTGCTGAGCGTTAGACTCATTGTTTTACCCAGGATGTAGGTATGTATGAGAAACAAGAGAACAAGTCAAGGACAGTTGATGAAGGATTTGCACGGGCGGATCTTATGGCTGGCTAGGCTAAGGAGATTTAAGGAAAAAGGGTTTTTTAAGTAAACAATTAAAAGATTTTGTAAATGTTTTAAATTGCAAAGGTTTATTTATTGTAATTTTAAATGTTTTGTTCAAAAGGCTTCCGCTGCTATTTGAAAAAGGATTGTATGAAACAAAAAGTCTTTAGCTGTATTTATAAAAGAAAATGTTTTAAATTTCATGCGATGTTAAACATAAGAAAAATTGGGCGTTACACACACATCAACTTTTTTGAACAAAATATATGTAGTTTGTAAAAACTATTTCAAACCACAATCAAAATTGTCCTTACAACAAGCTTCCACCCATGAGATACTTCATCAATTTCTCTTTTCTTTCACTAGGATTGATAGTAGCAAAGAATCTCACCTACATCATATGATTAAACTTTGAGCCTAATGCATAGTAAGTAATGCATGGATAAACATGATATGCAATTTCATAAATACATTCATTGTTCTATTTGATCTTTTGTTTTTATTTTCTTTTCTTTCTTACTTTCTTTATTGTTTAGGAGAAAGTAGGCATGATTATAGGACGAACACCACTTATGTCACACACCTTCGGGAGATTGTTCTGACATTAATCGAGACCTCCATTAGATGTCTCATTCATCATGCACAACGATCTCACAACCTTTGTCAAGGTCACGGTGAATGATAACCTGGCGGCTTTTGTTGAGATTCTAGCACGTTACGACCCCACAACCTTTGTCAAGGCCTCTTCATTACCAGACTAACAGAGCTTATCCACCATAGGTCCAACTTTTGGGACAGTCTTTCCTTTATCCATTTTACATTAAGTTCTGTTTTAATCTTTCTTACATGAAAACATATGCATAAAAATAATTTTTGTTCATTTCTTGAGAACATGATGCATGAAAATAAATGCAATATTTCACATATCTCAACATATCATCTCACAACATACTATTAATTAGACATCATTGGAAATAATATAATACATGCTAACATCTTGTGATATAGGCCAAAAAGCCAAACACATACAATATTACTTACTAGAAAACCTTAATATGCTGTTATAGGTTTTCTCAGTTTTTCATCTTCCAACTTTTTTCCAAGAGTACAGAGTAGATGGCTGCTTCAATCATCTTTTTACCTTCAGCCCTCATATAAATTAAATATAATTCTATTAAGTATAAGGTGGAAATATCATGAGTTATTTGTTAAGCTAAGGTATCAAACTTCCAAATGAGTATCTCATCCAAATCAGTAAAGAAAATGTTTATTCATTCCATAAAATTATGTGACCTCACTATTAAAATCGATAACCTTTCAATTTCCTGGTCGCCAGCACATCTGTTGCAGAAACCTATATATCCGCTATGGATATCTTTCTCACACTCATTTCCTAAATCTCTACATGAGAGTTTCATGCAATAAAATAAAAGTTCGGACACCAGGTTCTTAAGAAGAACTTAAATCTTGGACGTCCACATGCTTGTAGAAACCTATGTTTTTGCTACAGATATCTGCTTCACACATAATTTTTTGTGGGCACTCACTTATATGTGGCTACATGTCCTTCATGAAACAAATTATCCATGGACACCCAAGCTTCCGCAGATACCCATACTGCCGCGAATACCAACACTTTCACAGACACATCATTAATCAAATATCCATACACACTTATTCATATACGAATGTCAATGCTTCTATTGCGGATATCCACTATATTTTTTGCCAATCATAATCCACCATGTTTACATATTTCTTCATAGACCAACCTCATTTTGTGGATTCTACCTCATATCTATAGACACCAAAGCTTCCGCTGCGAATATCCGCTCATATTGTCTGCTAATCACAATCATAACATATTTCCATGGACTCCTCCTCATGCTCAATCACCCTATCATGACCCAAAGGCTAGCCTAATAGAGTTGTCGGGTCAGGCGACTCGATTCTTAGAGAGAACCCGGTTACTCAGCCCAAGGGGTAAAAGAAGTTAAGTCTTAACATGAAACTAAGCTCAAACCCAAATCACATGGATTAGGGTCCACTAAGTGATCAACTAGAGGCATGATAGCATAAATAAAGAAACGTATTGTGCATAAATTAAATCAAACAACAACAAAACTATAAACCCCAAATGTACCCAATACGAAGGGATTGAAGCGACGAATATCCACCCCTCCTCGGAAAGATCGGTACACCTGCCAAAGAGGTACCGACGACGCTCCATGACCGTACTGATCTTGTAATGACCCAGTATTTCTTTCCTTAAAAATCGTGTAAATTTTAAAACTTTTCTTTTCCATTTATATAACATTAGTGGAAGTCTCTCTTTAAAACCTTTTAAATTAAAATCAGAGTCATTTTCTTGAAAACGTGATCGCTAAAACATCTTTTACTTAAAACTCGTTTACTTAAGTCTTTATTAACAGCGGAAGACTTTATTTATAAAATCTTTTTTCTTAAAATGTAGCGGAAGTATAAAAGATTCATTTAAAAGATAATAATTAAACTGTTTACATTAAATTTACATAACTCTTTTCTTTTTAATCCATTAGCCTAGCCAGCCACAATACTTGCTCATGAAAATCTTTCATCAACTGTTCCTTAATATGTTCATCATTCTCTCGTGCATGAATCTACATCGCAAATCATAAACTATGAGCCTAACGCTCAGTAAGTGATAGAACTTAAAAGCTAGATGCACATGCTATGCCACTTTAAATCTGTATGCGGTTTCTATTCTCATCTTTCTTTTTTATCTTTTATCTTTTACGTTTTAATCTTTATCTTTCTGTTTTTTGTTATGACGAGACACCTCTGGTATAGTAGCAATGACATAATCCGAAAGTCTGCTAACCATTGGCCAATCTGTCCTGGCATAATCCAGGGACCTTGCACCTGATATGAGCAGCAATGGCATAATCCGAAAGCTAGCTAGCAGCAATGGCATAATCCGAAAGTCCGCTAGCGACCGTGCCTACTAAGGACTAAAACGGCCTCACATCATATTGTTGCCTTTTCTTTACTTTACTTTACTATTTATTATTTATCATTCGTTGATCATCTATTTCACTTTCTATGGTAAAATGGATATTCTTACAGCCCAAATGATGGTAGTTTGCTTTGGGTGATCAGCCCTCAAGAACACTGTACACTTAGTATATGTGAGCATCCCTTAAACCATTCTTTAAAACCATGCATGAAAATCCATTTTCGTATTCTTTTGAAAACCATGATACATGATGCTCGTGAATGCATGCAACCTCTATCATATCATTAAGAGAATCTAATAACACAATCAACATACAATTCATAGAACATACTTCATAAAATGGTAGACATGCTAATTAAAATTGTAGATGTGCTGAGAAAACAGTAGACATGCTGTAAAAACTATAGACATGCTTTAAAGCTGTAGACATGATATTAAAATTGTAAACGAACTATTAAAACATTAGATAAGCTCGATATCTATTAAAGCAGTAAACAACGAAACTTGCATATCCTACTCTTGCGATGTAGGGCCCTAAGGACCAAAGCACACACACATATCACTTACCTACGATCCTTAGAGTGTTTAGTTCTTTATCATTTTCCCGTTAATACCTTCAAAATAAATAACATTTATTTGTCGATATATCTCAACTTTGATATCGTTATTTCTCATTTATTCATTTAATAATACATTTCACCTTTTTGTCCAATTATTTTCATCGACTAATGTAACCAATATTTATTCATTAATAACTAACCACTGAATTTCCATAAACCTTAACGCTTAACAAATCTCATTAGTCAACTTAATTACTTAGTAACCTCGCAATAACAATTCCAATATCTTAAATTCCCATTCATGTAGTGAAATTGCTTATTCCAAAATAATACCTAATTATTTAATAATTTTCATAGCTTACAACTTAACAACCAACAGAGTGCAGAATAGACAATACAAGCATTTCCAATAACAACGCATAATCCCACCATTTAAACCACTTTTTCATCACATATACCAACCAGTAATTAACATAGGGATATTCGTAACATACATCATCCCAAAATAGAGGGCCTTTACAATTATGCTACTACTCCAAATTAAACCCACCAATTTATCAAAGCAGCAACCAACAGAGTATTTATCCAATCCAGAAGGCATTATTTATCAACATAACACCAACCAAAATATTAACCCAATAATGACATATAATCTGTAAGGAAAATAGGAAGCACAACCCAGCCGTGACCACCAACAAAATCAAAGTATCCATTATATAAACAGAATTCATTTTCCAACATATTCACCTACCAAATTTCATCAATAGAGCAACAGAGAATATCTCACCCAAATATTCATCAGCTGAAACATCAATAATTGCAAAACATAAGTCTGCATTGTCTATCTAGCAGTAACCCAAAAGATATAGAACATAACATCAATTCAACCCCATTTAACAAAGCAGATCTTCTCTACACTAACAATTTATAACATAAAACTTAACCAAAACTGACATCTTCCTTACTCGAAGACAGGAGCAGACCCAAGAGTGCTACTGCCAACTTCTTCCTCTTTTCCCACTCAATTCTCTCTATAAATAAAACAACACTTCACACTCACATCGGCTCTGTAGAAAATACAGAATACCTCACCTATTACCATTCTTTTATAGCTGAGGAGAAGACTTCCAGTGATGCAAGGCAAGAGGATAATTACCCACTTCAAAGAGGGTGGTCCAATGCTCAAACTCCACGTGGAAAGCTTGTTACCAGTCATGGGAGAGGGAGAAATTATCGAGCCAGCCAGAAGGAAGTAAACCGGTTCAACTGTGGAACCAACAGAAAGGACCCGAACATCATAGCCGTAACAATTGTTCGACATAATTCCCCTGCCCATTCAATTCGCATCCAATAATTTACAGCAATAAATCCAAGCAATTTGTCCAAGCAATCAAAACACCAAAATACAATGCATAAACCAGTCGAGACCTTTACCTCGGTCGGAAATCGTAGCCCCAAATCGCGATTACAATCGAACCGGACGAACTCTTGCCCTAGCCCCACACGGTTCATGCCCATGGTACGCCGAGCCGAGACTAGCAGCCCACACATGTTCGGACCACCACGTACGTCGGTGAAGCTCAGCACCGGCACTGTCCCTTTTGTCATCTCCCTCTCTCAATCTCCTCCCTCTTTCTCTCTCTATCTCTCTCCCCTCCCACGGTCTCCTCTCACGGGTTTCCCCTTTCATCCCTCTCAATTTTCTTTCCTTCAAAGTAAAATAAAAACCAATCATAACTTATCTCTAATCGAACCGAACCAGCGAACCAAGCCAAACCGGTTCACTATCATCCCTTCCCCAATGGAATTTTCCTTTATTTTAATTCCTTCTAATTCCATTTAATTTTTCTTTTTAATTCAAATCTTCTTTTACTCAATTAAATGCTCTTTTAATAATTTAACTAAATCCTTCATTTAATTAAATTATCCTCAACCAATTTCAATTCTCAATTTATTTAAAATATTTCATGACGATGATTATTGGTCTAATTTAATTTCTTCGATTCAGTCTCTCAAATTAATTTCTCATTTATCCTTGCTTTATTATGTAATGAAAAATTGGGGTATTACAATCCTTCCTCTTTATACAAATTTCTTTCTCGAAATTTGCTCAACGTAACTTCTCTTATCATACTTTTTACACGAAACGTCCAAAAGATTACATCACTCTTACTTCTGTAGAGCACAAGAACATAGCAGGAATTCTATCTCACATCTAAGTTATCAAATTGCCAACTTTATTTGTCGTAAAAGAAAAGCCTTCGTCCAAATTTCTTTCCTCTCATAAGATAATTCGTGTCAAATCATTGTAACATGAATAACTTTATTGCCTTTTTAAGATCCTTATACTCTAAAATATCGTGCTTAGTCACGAAATTCCACCTTCATTCGCCTTATTCACAATGGAACATACTCATGAGTCAACCATTTCCTGTTTCTTAAGCTATAACCTGCCAATCCTTGACAAAAGAGCTACTTTCATTTCACTTAAAACATCACTTCGAACTCATAAAACATCTTTCGAAATGATTTCCTTCATTACTTTCTCATTATTCTTTTTGAATTTCATGACTTGAAACTTAACACATGTAACTTTCTCTTAACTTTCTCTTGCTCTTTGACCTCAGCGTGCTCAAACATGCTCTTCATCATCCAAATCCATCCTTCTGAGCTTGTTGGAACATAGACTACTCCGTAAATTGTGGCAGCATTAGTCGTTGACGCCATTAGCACTCAAAACCTCTAGAAACTATCTGTCATTTGTTTCTTCATTTTTCTAAGTCGCTTCTTCGCTCCTTAATTTGAGTAGGATGCTTCCACACTCCTGTCAGTCTAGTATTTATTTCACCTCTTAGATCCTCGTTCCGTCTCGCTTCCTTCCATATCCAGATCTGTATCCGTATCTATATCTGTATCCATTTCCATTTTCGTTTCTATATCCGTATCCGTATTCATTTCTGTTTCTGTATCCATTTTCGTTTCTGTATCTGTTTCCGTAGCTGAATAGTTCAACCAACCTACGGGTCCTTAATGTTCTTCCTTCCCACAACAATTCTATCCTCTATCTAGTCCTTTGCAACTTAGGTGACCCCTATTTAATTATTTATTTAATTTGTTTGATGCAAAATTTGCTTTTCATCTATCTTCTTTCTAATTTATAAAAATTTGGGAAGAGTCTCCCCCATTTCTTTACCCCCCCCAAAGCTACATTCATACACCCTGCAATCAAGATCCCAAGCAGTTCTAGTATGATCCATTATTTATCATACCCATTATTCAACTTTATTAAAAGGAACACAATGGTCATATCAAATATGTTCATTCAAATACAACACTATTTAATTTGCATTACATTTCCACATTCATTACACTCACTACCAACCAAACGCAAACATTACAAATGATATGCCATCCCTTCATTCCTTACATCTTTGGACAGTCTTTGGCAATATGGTCAGTCTCCCCATATTTAAAGCATTGACGAGACTTAGCCAAGCATTCTCCCTCATGACTTTTCCTGCACTTTGGGCATCAATCCCCTTATTGGCTTCCTTCTTCAAAGTACAGCTTTATTCCCTTGGATGTGGCCCCTTCTTCCCGTGAATGTGGCTGAAACTTTACAACAGGCTCATTTTGTCTTAAGATCTGATTTTCACTTCTTCAATGTCAAGAGCTTTTGATACAATCTATGAGTAGGCCACATCTTGTGTTCCCAATATCACAACACCTTCATGAATCTCTGTCTTAAGTCCTTGTACAAAGTGGTGTACCTTGTGCTCATTACTACTCACTAGATGCAGGCAAACCGCGACAATGCCTCAAACTTGTGCACGTACTCTGAAAATGATCCTTCCTGCCGTAGTTGAGTAAATTCTACCAACTTCTTTGTCCTTGTTGTGCGATTGAAATACTTTTCGTAGAAAATCTTCTTGAACTCTGTCCACATCATTGCATCCATGTCCTTCGTTACTTTGATTGAGTTCCACCAAAATCTCTCATCCTTGACCAGCATATACATGGCACATTATACCCTTTCCTCTTCCTTTATCTTAGCATAGGCAAACACGTCTTCCATGGTCCTTTTCCATTCCTCAGCATTGTCTGGATCAGTAATATTCCAATCAAACTGAGGTGGTCATAACCACTGAAACTTCTCCCAACTTACATCCGGCTGCCCAACCACTCGTTGTTCAGCAACTCGTTCATTTCCATGCGCAATTATTTCCATAAGCCTCCCTAAGTTTTTAGACTGTCGTTCTTGTTGGTGAGATTGCCATTCCAGTTGGTGAGATTGTCATTCAACTAACTCAGTCAACCAATTGATGGTCTCCACCACACCATTCACAACTCTTTCCTGACCAATGGTCTCTTCTGTATTATTCTCCACTCTTCTTGGTCCAATTCTTCCTCGCCCAACTCTTCCTCGTCTTCTGGCCATGATACCTTTCATCGCAGGATAAAATAAATTTTAACTTAGAAAAATAAATCTAGTAACTTACTTACAATTGATGGAGTATCTCCACGTAGAAGCTTGTGCTGGTAGGCAATATATAGAACCAATTTTAAAACTCTGGGTGCTCTAATACCAACTGTAACGACTCGATTTTTCTTTCCTTAAAAATCGTATCAAATTTAAAACTTTTCTTTTCCATTTATAAAACATTAGCGGAAGTCTTTCTTTAAAACCTTTTAAATTAAAAGCAAAGTTCTTTTCTTAAAAACCCGATCGTTAAAACATCTTTTACTTAAATCTTTATTAACAGCAGAATACTTTATTTATAAAATCATTTTTCTTAAAATGTAGCGGAAGCATAAAAGATTTATTTAAAAGATAATGATTAAACTGTTTACATTAAATTTACAAAACTCTTTTCTCTTTAATCCATTAGTCTAGTTAGCCACAAGACTCACCTGTGCAAATCTTTCATCAACTGCCCCTTAATCTGTTCATCATTCTCTCGTGCATGTACCTACATCGCAAGTCATAAACTATGAGCCTAGCGCTTAGTAAGTCATAGAACTTAAATGTTAGATGCACATGCTATGCCACTTTAAATCTGTATGTGTTTTCTATTCTCATCTTTCTTTTTTATCTTTTATCTTTTACGTTTTAATTGTTATCTTTCTATTTTCTGTTCTGACACGACACCTCTGGTATAGTAGCAATGGCATAATCTGAAAGTCTGCTAACCATTGGCCGATCTGTCCCGGCATAATCCAGGGACCTTGCACCCGATATGAGCAGCAAAGGCATAATCCGAAACTAGCTAGCGACAATGGCATAATCTGAAAGTCCGCTAGCGACCGTGCCCACTAAGGTCTAAAACGGCCTCACAACATACCATTGCCTTTTCTTTACTTTACTTTACTTTTTATTATTTATCATTCGTTTATCATCTGTTTCACTTTTCATGGTAAAATTGATATTCCTACAGCCCAAATGATGGTAGTACGCTTTGGATGATCAGCCCTCGAGAACACTCTACACTTAGTATGTGTGAGCATCCCTTAAACCATTCATTAAGACTATGCATGAAAATCTTTTTTCGTATTCTTTTGAAAACCATGATGCAAGATGCTCGTGAATGCATGCAACTTCTATCATATCATGAAGAGAATCTAATAACACAATAAACATGTAATTCACAGAACATACTTTTTAAAATGGCAGACATGGTAATTAAAATTGTAGATATGTTGAGAAAGCAATGGACATGCTGTAAAAAATGTGGACATGCTTTAAAGCTGTAGACATGGTATTAAAACTGTAAACGTACTATTAAAACAGTAGACATGGTCGATATATATTAAAGTAGTAAACAACGAAACATGCATATCCTACTCTTGCGATGTAGGGCCTTAAGGGCCAAAGCACATACATATCACTTACCTGTGGTCCTTAGCGCATTTAGTTCTTCATCTTTTTCCCGTTAATACCTTCAAAATAATTAATATTTATTTATCAATATATTTACCAATCATCCCAACTTTGATATCGTTATTTCTCGTTTATTCATTTAATAACACATTTCACCTTTTCGTTCAATTATTTTCTTCAACTAATTTAACCAATATTAATCATTAACTACTGAATTTCCATAACTCTTAATGCTTAACAAATCTCATTAGTCAACTTAATTACTTAGCAACCTCGCAATAACAATTCCAATATCTTAAATTCCCATTTATGAATTGCTTAGTCCAAAATAATACCTAATTACTTAACAATTTTCATTGCTTACAACTTAACAACCAACCGCGTGCAAAGTAGACAATATAAGCATTTCCAATAACAATGCATAATCCCACCATTTAAACCACTTTTTCATCACATATACCAAGCAGTAATTAACACAGGGATATTCGTAACATAAATCATCCCAAAATAGAGGGCCTTTACAATTATACTACTACTACAAATTAAACCCACCAATTTATCCAAGCAGCAACCAACAAAGTATTTATCCAATCCACAGGGCATTATTTATCAACGGAACACCAACCAAAATATTAACCCAGCAATGACCCATAATCTGTAAGTAAAACAGAAAGCACAACCACGCCGTGACCACCAACAAAATTAGAGTATCCATTATATAAACAGAATTCATTTTCCAACATATTCACCTACCAAATTTCAACAACAGAGCAACAAAGAATATCTCACCCAAATATTCATCAGCCAAACATCAATAATTGCAGAACATAAATCTCCATTGTCTATCCAGCAGTAACCCAAAAGATACAGAACATTACGGCAATTCAACCCCATTAAACAGAGCAGATCTTCTCTACACTAGCAATTTATAACATAAAATTTAACCCAAATTGACATCTTCCTTACCCGAAGACAGGATCAGACCTGAGAGTAATGTTGCCAACTTCTTCCTCTTTTCCCACTCAATTCTCTTTGTAAATAAAACAACACTTCACACTCACATTGGCTCTGTAAAAAATACAGAATACCTCAACTGCTGCCATTCTTTTATAGCTGAGGAGAAGACTTCCAGTGAGGCAAGGCAGGACGATAATTACCCACTTCAAGGAGGGTAGTCCAATGCTCAAACTCCACGTGGAAAGCTTGCTACTAGTCATGGGAGAGGGAGAAATTATCGGGCCAGCTAGAAGGAAGTAAATCGGTTCAACTGTGGAACCAACAGAAAGGACCCGAACATCATAGCCACAACAATTGTTCGATTGAATTCCCCTGCCCATTCAATTTGCGTCAAATAATTCGTAGCAACAAATCCAAACAATTTGTCCAAGCAATCAGAACACCAAAATACAATGCATAAACTAGTCGAGACCTTTACCTCGGTCAAAAATCCTAGCCCCAAATCGCAATTATAATCGGACTGAAAGAACTCGTGCCCTAGCCCCACGGTACGCCGTACTGACGACCAGTAGCCTGCACACGTTCGGACCACCATGCACGCCAGTGAAGGCCAGCACCAGTGTTGCCCCTTCCATCATCTCCTGCTCTCGGTCTCCTCCCTCTTTCTCTTTCTCTCTCGCCTCGTATGGTCTCCTCTCACGGGTTCCCCCTTTCATGCCTCTCAATTTTCTTTTCTTCAAAGTAAAATAAAAACCAATCATAACTTATCTCTAGCCGAACTGAACCAGCGAACTGGGCCAAACCGGTTCACTATCATCCCTTCTCCAATTGATTTTTCCTTTATTTTAATTCCTTTTAACTCCATTTAATTTTTCTTTTTAATTCAAATCTTCTTTTACTCAATTAAATGCTCTTTTAATAATTTAACTAAATCTTTCATTAAATTAAATTATCTTCAACCCAATTTCAATTCCCGATTTATTTCGAGTATTTCATGATGATAATTATCAGTCCAATTTAATTTCTTCGATTCAGTCTCCTAAATTAATTTCTCATTTATCCTTACTTAATTATGTAATGGAAAATCGAGGTATTACATATATGATACACCGAGCCTACACCCTAACTTGGAAAAAATAGAGTCTAAAAAGTGAGTGACAAACTTAGTAGGAAAGTTGATACTAAATGCAATGCATGCTAAAAATAATTTTCTCGTCTTTTTTTTAAAAAACCATTTCATGCTTCTCTTTTATCATACATGGGTTTTAAAACATTAAAAAACCTCTTTATCATTTTCTCAAACTAGTCAGTAGCCCTCGATGCGGCCTCATCAAAAGCCACTGTATACATAGACAACTATATTGCAAAATATGTCTACATCATTTTCAACAACCAAAACTAGGGTCCGTGAAAAAGGAGGGTCACACAAAGACCCCTCCGAAACATACCACAGAAAGATGGCCTAGAATGGCCAAGCCTCATGAGCCTGGAGGAAACAATGACGGTGGTCTGAAGACCCATCTCGTTACCAGGGTTGCCGATAACTAATTGCTTCTCCACTAGCTACCTCTAAGTTCTAAATTGATGAGGGTTGCCGATGAGCAGAGCTACGAGCCATCACACCACTCGTCAAATAGAACGGTACTAGGATAGGCAAAAACCAACGACAAAACAACCCCCCAATCTATGTGACTAACACCCTGATCAGGTTCTAAGGCTTAAAATCCAAGGAAGCATCATCACCTTCCCATCTCCATTTCAACTTTCAGGGCTCGAAACCCAAGGACATGTCACCAATGCCCCATCCCTATTTCGCACGACAAACAATCAACCTTCATGTAGCAGAAGGTTTCTCGAAATAGCCTCGTGATGCTTCAGTGCTAGAGTGCCTAAAACATCAAGAGGTTTTATCCTGCCAACATATATGCACAAATATCAAACCATCATAAGTGCGCAGAGTAGCAAACAATATACCATGCACGATAAAGTAAACGTGACAAAAACATACATATACATAAAAACAAACGTGTTGTCGAAATAGGCCCCATTAGATTTTCAGGGTGTGGTATCCCACAAAGTATGAGTTTTGAAAACATGATGCAATGCAATGTAGAAAGTATAAAAATCCCTACCTCGATGAGACACGCTTACCAACTTGCTAGCTCCACATGCTATCGTAAGCAAAGGTCGAACCACTAACATCTGTAGGACCTATAACAAGGCCGATGTTAACATCCCGATAATCATACAATAAAGATCCTAAACCAGAAACCAACCCAGACCTGAAGGATCAACACAAGACTTCCTGACTCATACAAGGAATGACAGGCTCTCTACACCTTGAGCAGAGAATCTACACGATTAAGAACAAGGTATGGCTAGTAAAGCCAAATGGTGTTCGCTAACCTAACTTCGAGAAACAAGCAGTGTAGTGGACACAACCACGGTTGACTTGGCACTCAACAGACAACCAAGAAGTCCCACTGGTTGACAAGAAACAATGACAAGAGATAGAACACAACACACTCGACCTGATCCACTCAACGACCAAGAAGACATAACCGAAGCCCTTCGAACCCACCTATAGTTGACAAGGCATCATAGTGATCAACAGAGACCACTCAGGAGTCATCGAGGAAAAGTGAAGATCAACCGGAACCTTGCAGCCTCGACTAGACTCAACAACAGTCAATAGAGACCATTTAGTGTCGATGAGACACATTAATGGTCAATCAAAATCTCACAGCGGTCAATACAACATGCCCACAACCAACCATGACTAAAAAGGCAAGGAGATTCATCTAAAGTCAATAAAGTATGACTTTAGTGGAAAGTCAGCTCGAAAACCACAAGCCAAACTGAGCCTCAAACCTTGTCAATAGATAAGAATTTTCCAACAATGAGTCTCAAAGATAGGTGGAAGGGCCCTATGTAACACCTCGACTTTTTAAGTTGGACTATTATTGGGGTATTACAGAAGGCGTATTAAGAGCGTTAAGTCTAAGGGTATTTTCCACCCATATATGCGATGTAATTGAGAAGATAGGGTAGTTAGGATATTTCATTCACATGGTTACGTGTTATTTATTACATGTAATAGGGGGGAGTGTTACGGGATAGAAGTTAGGCAAGAAAATGTGAGGAAAGTGCTGACTGTGCACTTTGGGACGACTCGGGACGCCATTTTCACGTCCTCAAAGTTGCCCCCTTCCTTTAATAAGGCTTTGGACGAGATTACGGACCCAGCCAAGTACTTACGGACACCAATGGTCACGTCTGAATGGAATCTATCCAGACCTGGACACTTCCGGACGATGGCACGGATGGTGCAGATGATGAATATTGCGTACGCATCGAATCTATACGCCTCGGGACACTTTGAACGAATGGTGTGGACGATGCAGACAAGGGCAGGATGCGTCCGCATTAAATCTGTCCCATTTTAGGGATAATTCAGACGACACAGAAGACACGTGCCGATGCCATATTGCATCCGCAAGTCGCCTGTGGATGGTACGGATGTTAAGACGTGGACGCCGTTTCTCGGCCTAAGTCCTTCTAGCCTGCGTGATTATGCTCCTGTGGACGAATGCAGACGTGAAGATTCCATCCGCACGCGTCCGAATCATAGCAGATTAGCGACATAACTGATTTAAAATTAGGAGGAGAACGACATATAACCAATATAATGTGACCTCCTTGACATGAAATCTCCTCCCAGACCCCATGCAGCTGACATCCTGCCTTTCCACACGTGTGGTTATCTCCTCCTTTGGGTATAAGTCACCTTCCCCTTCTCCTTCTCCCATTCTTCCCCATTTGCTATGTGTGTGAAGCGTTCTAGAGGGTGAGAGGGAGAGCTGCGATTTAGTGAGCCTGTGAGAGTGGAGGAGAGTTGAGTTTGATGTGAGGTAAGCTAATTGGTGAGTTAATGTAGTCCTGCTGAATAGCGACCTGTGGCTGGAACTGCCCAGGACCTGGAGCTGCTCCCTGTCGTTCGTGAGAGATGCTGGAGCTACTGTCCACCGTAGAGTTGGTTGTCCCTGTTGTGTTCTTTATATGGTAAGGAATGGGTAGTGTCTGGCCGTCTAAGCTCTATCCACGAGTATGTGTATGTGAGTTGTGGAGTCTGTATGTTTTCTCTGATACTCTGCATGTTTATATGCTTGTTTGTTGTAGGTTAGCTCTCTGTAGTTTTCTGTTAGTTCGTTTCCATAGTTAGTGTTTGCTATATTGGTGTATTGGAATGTTCACTGTTGACGTTGATAGTGTAGAATGCATATTATATTGCTTTGTGATTAGAATTTGTAGGTTGTCTCTGCTATTGGTTTTCCTGCTTCCTATGCTTAATACTCTGTACGTTCCATACTTGGTTGTTCACATGTAAATAATCTTGGTTGATGTTAGTACATAATTCCTTGACTGTTTGTATGGATGTAGGCTATGGTTGCTCTGACATTTCCCTTATTGTTAGTTTTATTGCCTTGTTATTAGTTTATTGATTAGCTCTATGTTAGTCTTGTTATTAGTTGTTGATTGTCTCGTAGATATAAATTGGTTGTGAATTGATCAATCGATTAGGTTTATATTAACTTAATCAATACACACGTTTAAATCATCTAGGTTAATAATCGTATTTAAATTCTATTCTTTGATTGTTAACCCTTTCCTTACTAAGCATTTTTAGGCTTACAATTTACTCGTGGTGTAGGTACCCGTAGGCGAAGATAGCTTTAGATTAGAAACAGTGGATGATGAATTTACACGCGCGAGCTTGAGGTTGGCCAGGCTGCGTGAAAAGTAAAGATAATTGTGTTGTAATTTAAGTTAATTAAGTTTTTCCTAAATTATAACTAAATGGCGAGTTACTTCTTTCAATATTTATGCTTCCGCATACGTATTATTTCCGCAACATTTTAAGCGTTTTTTAACAGTCCGGCTTGCACTCTGATATTTCTTAAATGTAAGCTTCAAATTTTTAACGCTTTTTTACGAGGGATTTACAAAGAAAATCTAAGTCGTTACAATTGGTATCGGAGCGATGGTTTTAAAAACGATTTTGTACGCTGCTCTGGTAATCGTTTCTAAAACCGAATTTCTCGCTTGCTTTAAAACGATTTTCGTAAAAGTCGAACTGGTAATGTAGCTTGCCTGCCATTACAAGCCTAGACATGGAAATCATTCATTGACAGTAAGTACGTTAATTTAATCGCTTGTACTTTAATTTAATCGTTTTACTTGTTTTCTTTAGCACGCATATCTATTTTGATGATGACGCTAGAGTTAAAGAATGTGTTAGTAGAATGATGATAAGAGATTAGACGATACTGGAATTGTTGGGATGTCTTGTGCAGGATATTTAGCTTTGGGGGAGTCTAAAAACAAGGGAGACTTTGCCCAAATTTGACGCTAGAGTTAAAGAATGAGTTAGTAGAATGATGATAAGAGATTAGACGATACTAGAATTGTTGGGATGTCTTATGCAAGATATTTAGCTTTGGGGGAGTCTAAAAACAAGGGAGGCTCTGCCCAATTTTTTAGAAAAATAGGAACGGGAGAATAAGTGGAAGGAATGAGGGATTAAACGGTTTCAGACAGTTAAACAGAGTCAGATAGTAAACGAGAGCACTTAGGTAGAAGTATGCATAATGTCTAGCACAGACGACGAACGAATCATAAGCAATGAGAGTGATTAAGAAATGACAAAAAGTGAATAAAAGCGAACCCCTAACAAAGATTTCTATGGTCCCATAGCTTAGCCCAGCACAGGAACTAGAAAAGTAAGTTAAAGAAAAGAAAATTGCAACAATATGACGATAAAGATTTCTGTGGTTCGGTAGCTTAGACTGGCACAGGAACGAGAAAAGAAAAGTAAAGGAAAGAAAATGAAAGTGAGCTAAAGAAAGGAATAACCAATGGTTAGCAGGCTTCGGTCAGAGGATACCAATATTGTTGTACCGAAGGTCATGAACGGAAAAGAGAAATGTAACAATGATTTGAAACGTAAAAGATAAAAGTGTAAGAAAAGACGAGAGGTTACAATGGATAGAATGTAAAGGGTAAAAAAAGAGATAAGCAGGGTATAAGTGGATGGGTCACAGGGACCAGTGGATGCGTTTCAGGATGGGCGAGATCTGCCCATCACTGGGAGATCTTGATGGCGGGATACGCCAAAGGGGACATATTTCCTTAGTAGTGAGAACCATGCAAGTGGACGCGTTTCAGGATGGGCGAGATCCACCTATCGCTGGGAAAAAGGCCTTGAGGGCGAGATACGCCAAAGGGAACAATATCTACTCGTGTTTGAGGACCATGCCTATTACCTTGCGAAAATTAATGACTAATAGGAATTTCCCTAGCCAAGTAACTGACCATTGAGCCCTGACCTTTGGGAAGGAATAGAGAGAGTGTTGTTGAGCCTAGACAAACAACCCGAGCACATAAAGACTGAAGTAGAAACGGATACGGAAACAGTATGAGGATGGAAACCGAAATGAAAACTGAAATAGAAATTGAAATGGAAATCAAAACAGAAATTGAAACAAAAAAGGCAACGGAAATAGAAACAGAAACGAAAACGGAAATGGAAACGGAAACGGAAATGAGTTTCCAGAAATGGAAATGGATACAAATACGAATACAGATATGGATACAGAAATAGATACAAATACAGAGACAAAAACAGATACAGATACGGATACAGAAACGAAAATGAATATGGATACAGAAATGCGTACGGTCAGGATACCGAGGTAGAAATGGGAACGGAAACATAACCTGAAATGAAAATGGGAATGGAGACTGAAACAAAAACAAAGTTTCCAGAGCTATTTCTGGGAATGGATACTGGAACGGGAACAAAAAATTGGTATTCACACACAGACTGGGAAGCACAAACGGGTTAGAAACCTAAGAGGAGTAAATCGGTAATAGAGTAGCGCAGCAGAAGCATGGAAGAGTGAGTTCAATAGTTGGATCGACTTCGGTGCGAAGAGATGAGTTTGAATCTTGCCAAGCCGATCTATTAGCTAGAGTTAGGCAAACATCAATCTGAGAGTGGTTGGTATTAAGCCAAAGCCTAAAGTCAACTAGAACACCAATTGGGTAGCTAGTAAAAGGTTTGGATGGGTAGATAGTGATTGTTAAGGGGCAAATTTTGGGGACGAAATTTATTTTAAGGGGGAAAGTATGGAACACCCCGACTTTTTAAGTTGTACAATTATTGGGGTATTACAAAAGGCGTATTAAGTTTGTTAAGTCTAAGGGTATTTTCCACCCGTACATGCGATGTAATTGAGAAGATAGGGTAGTTAGGATATTTCATTCGCATGGTTACGTGTTATTTATTACATGTAATAGGGGGAGTGTTACGAGATAGAAGTTAGGCGAGAAAATGTGAGGAAAGTGCTGACTGTGCACTTTTGGACGACTCGGGATGCCATTTTCACGTCCTCAAAGTCGTCCTATTCCTATAATAAGGCTTCAAACGAGATTGCGGATGCAGCAAAGTGCTTGCGGATGCCAATGGTCGCGTCCGAATGGAATCTGTACAGACCTGGACACTTCCGAACGATGGCGCGGAAGGTGCGGACGACTAATGTTGCGTCCACATTGAATCTGTACACCTTGGGACACATTCAGATGGATGGTATGGATGATGTGGACGAGAGCAGGATGCGTCCGCATCAAATCTGTCTCATTTTAGGGACAATTCGGACGATGCAAACAACACGTGCGGACGCCATATCGCATCTACAAGTCGACTGCGGACAGTACAGACGTTAAGATGGGGATGCCATTTCCCGTCCTAAGTCCTTTTAGCCCGCATGATTATTCTCTTGCGGACGAATGCAGACATGAAGATTCCGTCTGCACTCATTTGAATCATAGCAGATTAGCGACATAACTGATTTAAAATCAGGAGGAGAACGATGTAGAACCAATAGAACGAAACCTCCCCGACACGAAATCTCCTCCTAGACCCCACATGGCCGTCACTCTGCCTTCCCACACGTGTAGTTGTCTCCCCCTTCGGGTATAAGTCAACTTCCCCTTCTCCTTCTCCCATTCTTCCCCATTTGTTGTGAGTGTGAAGCGTTCCAGAGGGTGAGAGGGAGAGCTACGATTTAGTGAGCCTGAGAGAGTGGAGGAGAGTTGAGTGTGATGTGAGGTAAGCTAATGGGTGAGTTGCTGCTGTCCTGCTAAACCGTGAGCTGTGGCTGGAACTGTCCAGGAGCTGGAGCTGCTCCCTGCCGTTCATGAGAGCAGTTGGAGCTGTTATCCACTGTGGAGTTGGTTGTCCCTGTTGTGTTCTTTGTATGGTAAGGAATGGGTAGTGTCTGGCCGTCTAACCCCTACCCAAGAGTATGTGTGTGTGAGTTGTGGAGTCTGTATGTTTTCTCTAATACTCTGCATGTTTATATGCTTGTTTGTTGTAGGTTAGCTCTCTGTAGTTTTTTGTTGGTTGGTTTCCATAGTGTTTGCTATATTGGTGATATTGGAATGCTCACTGTTGACGTTGATAGTGTAGAACGCATATTATATTGCTCTGTGAGTAGAATTTGTAGGTTGTCTCTGCTATTGGTTTTCCTACTTCCTATGCTTAATACTCTGTACGTTCCATGCTTGGTTGTTCACATGTAAACAATCTTGGTTGATGTTAGTACATAATTCCTTGACTGTTTGTATGGATGTAGGCTATGGTTGCTCTGACATTTCCCTTATTGTTAGTTTTATTGCCTTATTAGTTTCTTGATTAGCTCTATGTTAGTCTTGTTATTAGTTGTTGGTTGTCTCGTAGATATAAATTGGTTGTGAATTGACCAATCGATTAGGTTTATATTAACTTAATCAATACGCACGTTTAAATAATCTAGGTTAATAATCATATTTAAATTCTATTCTTTGATTGTTAACCCTTTTCTTACTAAGCCTTTTTAGGCTTACAGTTTACTCGTGGTGTAGGTACCCGCAGGTGAAGATAGCGTTAGATTAGAAGCAGTGGATGATAGATTTACACGTGCGAGCTTAAGGTTGGCCAGGCTGCGTGGAAAGTAAAGATAATTGTGTTGTAATTTATGTTAATTAAGTTGTTCCTAAATTATAACTAAATGGTGAGTTATTTCTTTCAATATTTACGCTTCCGCATACGTATTATTTCCGCAACGTTTTAAGCGTTTTCTAATACCCCGGCTTGCACTATGATATTTCTTAAATGTAAGCTTCGAATTTTTAACGCATTTTTACGAGGGATTTACGAAGAAAATCTGGGTCGTTACACCCTATGCCAAGTCTACGAATCCAACTGAGGAACAAATAACTCATCCATGACAAAACAGGACAGAAATCCCTTTTCTGATTTATCAGCGGTCGATCAGTGTCACACTAGTCGATCACCGGTTGACCATTTGAGCCCACTGGTTGATCATAGATCGATTAGTGAAGCACCAGTCAATCAGCGACCGACTGGTGTCACCCACTAGTCGATAGGCCATTGAAGCACCAGTCGATCACCGATCGACCGGTGACACCACTGTTCGATCCCAAAATCGACTACAGTCCCACTTTGGTATATTGCGATCGACCAGAGTTCCTCCCGATCGTTCGCTAGTTGATCGGGAATTGTTGGAAACAACAATTTTTTTACTTTTCTACCCGATTCTCGACTCCTAACAACCAATAACTCTACATAGACTCCAAATAAACCAATATCAACCAGAAATTTCCCCAAGATTCAAAGTTTCAAGCTCAAATCTGAGGCCAAATGAAACCCTAAATTCAAATTGGGAAAACGAGGAGAAAAACTTACCGAAATGCAAACCGCCTTCACAAAAAGTGGACTACATGACAATGCGAACCCAAAATCATCGTTAGAAGTCGAAACCACTCCGACTGGCTCCCTCTCTCTCTCTACCTTTCCTGCCCATGGTGAAGAAGGAAGAAAAAGAAGATGTCTTCTTCTTCTTCTTTTTCCTTTTTTATAAAATAAATTTAATTGAATAAAAAAAATAATTTATAATATATATTATAAATTTATTTAATCAATTCCAAATTCGATTCAAAATCTGATTCATTTAAAACGTCAACCGAAAATACTTTCTTAGTCAAAATAATTTACCAAAAACATTTTCAAAAATAAATTCTAGTTTGAAAAAACCCAATTTGACCGTTTGACTAAAAAATGAAAACGGGGCCACTAACGACAAAACGGGTCAACTCTTCAACACTTGACTAAAAATTCGCAAAACATTTACGCGTGACATTTCAAAATCATTTAAAAAGCTCAGATTTTACACACCCATCCTTTCGCAACTAAGTATCCGCAGATCCATCAAGTGCGCGACCACTTGGTCATTCGAAACCAAGTAATTTCGACCACTGCAAATATCCGCTTTACACTTAAATTATACAAATACCAACATTTTTCGCTATAATGCCCATGATGTAAATTCTAATTCTTGGAATTTTTTCAAAAATCCATTTAAATCATCCTTTAAAACAATACAACAAAAGTCTTAAAAGAAATCTTTGCTCGACCGTATGCATGCCTATAGAGGGGAGGGGGAGGGATGAATTAGGCTATCTAAACTTTTTTGTGCGATATATTTATCTATAAATCCTACTTGATTTATCATATATAGAATAATAAGGAGTTTAAGGGATAGAGAAAATGCAAACCGAATTTGTTCACGCGATTTGGTAACTCCAGCCTACGTCCGCCCTCCAAGTTTCCCACTTGGAGATCCTTAATCACCCAACCTCTTGACTTAGTGATGATTGACTTCATGGGTGTCAATGAAACATTTACAATGACTCTTTCCAAGGGCGTCACCACCCTTTTCACTTGACTATTACGAGGTGTCACCCTTTTGATCACAGTTTCAAAATAGAAATGAAAATTACAACAAAGATTTCCTAACTCTTGAAATGTAAATTCTCAAGTGAGAGATTTAGAGAGTTAGGATTTGCACTCAATTGTTGAGAGAACTCGAGTATAAATTTTGGCAGCGTTTCAGTATGGTTCTCTCTCTTCTTTTTCTTCAATTTAGAGTGCCACTGTTTATAAAACTACTCAATCGATTGACCACCTCCATTTTGGTCGACCGCCATTCGATCGTTGGAAACTAGCCGTTGCGTTATGCAGATTGACTGCTCGACTGCCTTCTTCACTCCAGTCGAGTGCTTCTTCATATTTAAGAAGCTTTGTTCGACTCTATCCATTTTTAGGTCAATCAAACCTTCAGCTGCTCGACCACTTCCTCGATCGCAAAAATATCAAGCTCACCGTCCATTTCCCAATCGACCGCTTTTCAGTTGGTCGACCGCTTTTTCAGCATTTTCAACAGATGAGTAATTTGTCTTTATGACCAGTCGACCACCTTCATTTTAGTCGATCGCCTCTACTATTTTTTAGCAAAATGGTTGACCTTCTTTATGCTTTAGTCGACCTCTTCTTCACGTTTCGCTTTTATTAAATCCTTTAAGTTCCAATGATCAATACATAAGCTACATGGATTTAGGTAAACATATTAGAACATATAAATACCCTTGTTAAGGGGTATTTCCAATAAAGATCAATATAGATATAAGGATAAAAACTAAACCAATGGGGAGGACTAAAAATAAATTCATAAAAAATTTCTCCCTCTTTGTCATTATTCGACACATTAAACCATTAAAGAAAAAATTCATCACATACAAATATCATTTACATCAAAACATTCAATAAATTTTCTCCCCCTTTATCAATGTACAGTATCAAATCAATGAGGATATCCAAAACATCAAACCAAATAATTCAATCAATTTAAACTTCCCCCTTTAGCATTAAACATACATAGTAGTTGGGGGCCATTTATCAAAACAAGTTAAAACAAATCAATTACACTTCTCCCCTTTAGAATACCAAGTGTTGGGAAAAGGATCTAGCCAATACCATGAAAAATAATTCAATTTATACCAATTGTACGAATGAAAACAAATCATCAATGATAACAAGAATTATTCAAGTTAAAACTACTTCTCCCCCTATTTCAATATTCAAATTAAAAACAATGGGGATCTACTAAGACATTAGATTCAAACACCAACAATAATTCAATATACATAATTTAAGATTCAAATTGTTAGATTAAAAATAAATTGAAGGATTTAAAAAAATATAAGCCAATAATAACAAAAATAACGTGCAACCAATAGAATCAACATAAAGTACAAACTTTTAACCAATAGGCATACTACCAATTCAAATCAAATCAAGAGTTTATGCAATTCATATAAGCATTTACATCAACCACTTATGCATACTCTTGATTCACAAATGAAAAACACCTAAGTGCTTTTCTTAGGCACCCAAATCTTTTTGGGTCCTTTAATTCTAAGAATTGTTCCTTTAGGGACCCACACCAATTTAGAATTAGCCTTTTTTATCATTCAATTTTAGTGGGTAGCCGTAAGATTTATCTCCTATACAATTGTAAGCATTACAAGTAATAGAACCAACAAAAAAGTTCTCATAATTTTTCTTCTTTGTAAAGGGTTGATAACCAATTCTGGTTTTATCAAATGTAACCCTTTACTTTCCTAAAAGCATGTTCAAATTATTGCTACCATTAGGGAATTTAAGCACAAAAGAGTTCAAATCAATATTTTTTACTTCAATTCACTAACATCAAACTCAAGAGATTTAATAGTAGCACGAGAAGTCTCATACATGCTTTTCAATTCAACAATTTGATTTTCAAGAGATTTAACCAACTCAACATGCTTTTCAATCAAATTGTCATTCTCCTTTTTTAACAAATTATACTTACGTTTAAGCACATTGAATTTATCAAATAATTCATTAAAAGCATCAAAAAATTCATTATTATCATCATTATTATTATCTAAATCACTAGATGAATTGTGTACCTTATCCTCTTTGGCCATTAAGCAAAAATTTGATACCTCTTCAATTTCGAAAGAGGAATCTTCATCGTTATCACCCAATATGGCCATAAACGCTTTCTTCTTTGAGGATCTTAATTTCCTATTTGTGTTGGGGCATTCGGTTGAGGTATGTTTAGGTTTCTTGCATCAAAAGCAAATAATCACCTTCTTCCCTTTCAACTTCTTTCGATGAAGATACTTGTTGAATTTTCGGGTTATGAATTTCATATCGTCATCATCTTCATCTTCTTCCTCAGAATCCACTGGAGTGCTTGAGGAGGCTTTGAAGGCTATGTTCCTAGGTTTGAAGATTTCCTTCTCTTTTTGCTCCTCTTTCTCGTTGCTCATCAACGTGATCTCATGTATCATTAGGAAACCGATAAGTTCCACCATCTTTAGAACCTTGAGATCATAAGTATCTTGGATTGTTGTGACCTTAGGTTGCCATGTCCTTGGTAAGCACCTAAGAATTTTTCTAACCATCTATTTGTTGGGATAAATTCTACCAAGGACATTAAACCATTAGTAGGATTTGTAAACTGAGTAAACATACAACTAATAGTTTCATTTTATCCATTGAAAATAATTCATACTCATGAATAAACATGCTCAATTTACTTTCTTTTACTTGATTAATGCCTTCATGCATAATTTCAAGCAATTTCCAAATCTCATAGGCCCTATCACATGCTTGTACCCTGTTAAACTTATCCATACTTAAAGCGCAATATATCATATTGATTCCCTTAGCATTCATGCTCAATTTTCGTTTATCTATATCATTGAGCTCAATAGATGATTTCACAATATAAGGACCATTCTCAACAATGTCCCATAAATTATAATCTAATGATTGAATATATATTCTCATCTCAGATTTCGAACAAGTATAATCATTGCCATCAAAATACAGAAGCCTAATCAACAATTGTCCTTCAACTTGCATATTGAAGGCTTTTGCAATTTATACAATCAATGAATTCAAACAATTTATCCAAGCAAATTTCAATAAGACAAATAGTCCAATAGATGCAAATTTATCTAGGTAAGCACAATATCACACAAAAAGTTTTGATAACCTCGCTCTGATACCACTTGTTGGACCGTATGCACGTCTATAGAAGGAGGGTGAATTGGGCGATCTAAACTTTTTCGTGCGATATATTTATCTCTAAATCCTATGTGGTTTATCACATATAAAATATACAATCAATTAAGTATAATATAGAGTTTAAGGGATAGAGAAAATGCAAAACGAATTTGTTCACGCCATTCAGCAACTCTGGCCTACGTCTGCACTCCAAGTTTTCCACTTGGAGATCCTTAATCACCTAACTTCCTTAGTTAGTGATGATTGACTTCATGGGTGTCAACCAAATCTCTACAATAACTATTTCTAAGGTCGTCATCTTTTTTTATTGCGGTTTACAAATAGAAATAAAAATTACAACAAAGATTTCCTAACTCTCAAAATGTAAATTCTCAAGTGAGGGATTGAGAGAGTTAGGATTTGCTCTAGCAGCGTTTCGGTATAGTTCTCTCTCTTTTTTTTTCTTCAATTCGAAGTGCCACTATTTATAAAAATGCTTAATCGGTCGATCACCTCCATTTTGGTCGGCCACTATTCAACTGTTGGAAACTAGTCATTGCATTATGCAGATTTACTGGTCGACCACCTTTTTCACTCCGATTGATCGCCTCTTCACATTTTAGAAGTTTCGCTCGACTTTTTCCATTTTGCAGTTGATCATACCTTCAGAGGCTCGATTGCTTCCTCGACCGCAGAAATATCGAGCTCACTCTCCATTTCCCAGTCGACTGCTTTCTAACTAGTCGACCACTTTTCCAGCATTTTTAACAGATGAGTAATCTGTCTTTAGGACCAGTCGACCACCTTCATTTTGATCAACCACCTTCATTTTGGTTGACCGCCTCTATTGTTTTTCAACAAAAAAGTCAACCTTCTTTATGCTTTATTCGACCTCTTCTTCACGTTTCACCTTTATTAAATCCTCTAAGTCCCAATGATCAATACATGTAATACCCCAGATTTTCATTGTACTAATCATAAGATTAAGTGAGGATAATTAGAGCTACATTGGATGTTAATGGTATTGGTTTGGATGATTTGGATATGTTGTATTATGGTTGGTGGAGGAGTAGTGAATTAAGTGTTTATGTGATGTTTATTTAGAGGAGTGGTCGATCACTTGAAGGAATGATCAAACAGAAGTGTTCAAATTAAAGAAGTGGAGCTCTCTATTGATGGGCCAGTTGATCATATGGATGAGTGGTCGATCATGGTCATTCAGAGTCAAAATGAGGATATGTAGCGGTTGATCGATGATCGACCGGATGCTTCACGGATTGTGAAGTTTATGGGTTAGTGATTGATCATTTTAAGAGGGGCAGTCGGTCTTGGTCATCACAGATTGTAATGTTGTGTTTTATGGTCAATTGGCTGAGTGTTGATGATCAACCAGTATTCTGAAAAAGGATGCATAGTCTATTTTCAAGTGGTTTGGAGGTCGATCATTCAAGGGGTTGATCGACCAGTAAGTTGAAGAGTTGCTTGAATTATGTTGTGATGTTGTTTTTTAATTGGACAAGGGAGTGGATTACTCAGCATTTGTTGGATGTATATGTGCCATCTCCTGCTTGAGGTTGGTTGTTAAAGGAGTTTAGTTATATTTAAAGGGGGAGTTGCATGAAGAGAAAAGAGGGAAAAAGCTGGAGAAGAAAGGGTGAAAATTTTAGAAGAAGGATAGAGAGGGAAACATGAGAAAGAGAAGAGGAAGAAGGGAAGAAGGGAAGAGAAGGCTATGAAGGCAATTTAAGAAAGGGCAAACTTAAGGGGAGTTGTGTCATCATCTTCTTCAAGGGATAGAGATAAGAAATATGTGTTTGTGTTTTCCATTTTAGGGCTACATCACAAGAAGTAGAATTCCGTATTGGGAGATGTTTGTGTTTAATAGATAATAGGTTCTTGATGATGTGTTGCTTAAGGACATATTGATGATGTTTATGCTTAAGAGATGATGAGTTCAAATGGTTGTATTGTTGTTTGATGCTTGGATTGTTAGATGTAAGTCTTGATCATGTTGTTGCTCGAGGACTGAATAAACGTAATGACGTTGGAGGTTAAGGGGATTAGCATGGGAGAGCTAATAATGATGTAACTCATCTCTCATTGGGATTGACTTACGGTTCAGCCCAATGTAGACCAAAGGATGTATCTTTTCTCTTGAATTGATAATCTTCAACATTTGGACTGACAAGTGAAATGTAAATCGAATGATAGAGGAGATACGTTCTCTTCTGAAATGAATTGCTTGAACATTGAGTCAGCATGAGCATGCATCAATCATTACATTCTATCTCTTACTGAGTGTTAATATCACAGTTTAAGTCTTGTGATGTAGGTAAACATGGTAATGAGAAAAGAACAATTGATGGAGGATTTACGCGTTGCGGATCTTGTGGCTAGCCAAGCTAAAGGATAAAAGAAAAGTGTAAATGTTTTAACTTTATGCCACGTTTGTAAACATAAAGGAATTTATCTATGACATTTTATTTCATTTAGTCTCAAATGTAGAGTCTTCCTCTAAGGAATTTATAAAGAAAAGTGTTTCAAATCCTTATGTTTTAAAGTGTAAGAAAAATGAGTCGCTACAATACACAAGCTACATAGACTTAGGTAAACATATTAGAACATATAAATACCCTTGTTAAGCAGTATTTCCAATAAAGATCAATACAGATATAAGGATAAAACAATTAAGCAAAATCAAATTATAAACAACTTATAATTTTAATTAAAACATTCATCGTCAAAACAAATAAGCCTAATGACACTTAGGCTAACAATCTCATACGTAGTAAAACCCAACATAAATAAACATAAATATTCGTAAGATATTCTAACTTAAATTCAAACATTTAAAAGAATAAATAAAAATAAAAATCTTTCTTTTGAAATATGTTTTTCTCAAATCATCACCTAAGGGTCAACTGCGCTTCAACAACGCTATAGCTTCACCTATGAGAATTTTTTATCAACTGCATCTATCATTCCTTCACATCCTCGAGTTCCTCAGTAATTTCATCCTCACCTACATCAAAAATTTCATCTATGAGCCTAATGTACAGTAAGAGATGCATAAAAATATCATGAGCATGAGATGCAATTTTTCGTAAAAATATATATTTTCATTTTTAGTCTTTCTTTTTTACTTTTCCTTTCTTTTTTTCATCCTTTCATTCTTTTATTTCATTTTTTTGTATAGGGGAGAGTAGACACGACTATAGGAGACACACCACTTATGTCTTGTGACATTTGTCGAGACAGTCCCAATATCTATTGAGACCTCCATTAGTTGTTTCATCTATCATGCACAACGATTTCACAACCTTTGTCAAAGTCCCTATAGGTGATGATCTCGCAACCTTTGTCAAGATCCTAGCTTATGATGACCTCATAACCTTTGTTGAGGCCCCCCCGTATTACAAGACTAACAAACTTATCTCCCATAGGTCCAATCTTTGTGACAGTTTATCCTCAACCCTTCGTATTTTTCTTTACATATGTTCATTTCTATTTCATTCTTGCTTACATTAAAACATATGCATGAAAATCTCTTTCGATAAAACATTTTTCATGATGCATGAGACATACACGTGACACATAATAACAGTTTGACATGCATGAACATAATACATAATAAAAGTAACATATCCTCGATCCATGTCTGAACATAAATAATAATGGCAGCAGTAATAAACATATCCAACTATCAATATCTCAAATATAAACAATAAGCAACTAGCATAAACATATCATCTATCAATATCTCAAATGTAAATAGTAAGCAGCAAATAGTAAGCATATCCTCTATCAACACCTCATGATAAAATATAAACACATCTTGGGTCGACATCATCATGCACAAAACATAAACACATCATCGCTAAACATTCACCTAAGCAAAACATAAAGATATCCTCGGTCAATGTTTACATAAACAAAGCATAAACATATTCTAAATCAACATTCACATAAATAAAGCAGAATCATATCCTCGATCAATAGCCATTAGGCATCATAAATATAATAGTTATCATAAGCAAAAAATACCCTAACCCTTTGTGATGCAGGGCAAAGGTCAAATGCATGCAAGCATCACTTACCTAAAGTTCCTAGTGGAGTCTATGATATCCAACTTTTCCAATATGTTTGTTTCCCTTGAAATTAAAAAGAGAATTAAGTTAATAAAAGAAAAAAAGATGGAACTTTAACAATTACTCTATTTCAAGGACTTACAAATAGCTTCTACTGATCATCATTCATCACCATCATCCATCCACAGAACAATTTTTGCTAACAACTTAAATATTCAACTATGAGAAATGGATAGAGTAAATAATACAGTTGTGTTTTCCATTAAAAATGCTGGTATTCCGCTGTGAAATGTTGTCTTCCCGTGGCGGAACGTTGTCTTTCCACTAAACAAATTTAAAGATTACTTTTTGCACACAAAATGATTACTTTCTATTGTTAAAAGACAACATTCCGACAGTGGAAAGATTACTTTTTGCTGCGAAAAGTGAGACATGTCGACAAGCACTGGACGATGACAATAGACCAAGAAGAGGAAGGAGAAGATGCTGAAGAGAACTATACGGGTGAAATCGAGAGGAGTGGTGAGCCATGCCGAAGTTTGACAACATTTTCGAAAAACTGAAGACGTGGAAATTATTGTCAAAGACAAGAAGACCATGTCGGAGCTTCCTGACATCGTCTTCGTGGTAAGATTACTTTAATTATTGTGATTTTAGCATAAAAATAAAGTAAAATTAGAATTGCAAAGAGTATGTTTCGGCATCATCTCATGGTAATCTTTCAACAAGTAATGATGATGTATATGTAGTCCAATTCCCATAGTTTAGTATTTAAGTTGTTAACGAAAATTGTGCAGTGGTTGACTTGTCATTGATCCTATAGTACAGTGGTTCTTTTGTTAATTTCCCATATTAATTTAAAGAACTTAAAATATTCATCAACTTTTAATTGATAATTTTAATAAATATTAAATTTAATCAATATTTAGGACTATTAAAGAAAGAGAAATTAACAAAACAACCACTGAACTATGTGACCAATGATAAGTCAACCACTATACAATTTTTGCTAACAAATAAAACACTCAAAAATGGAAAATAAACTACCCAAATGTTGCCGTTAATAGCGAACTTACTTTGAAAATGAAATAGTAGGAAGCTTCCCATAAAAATGTCTTCTCTTATGCGCTTCGAACACCTTGCTTTGATCTTTGGCCAAGTTTTTCATAATACAAACCAAAGATTCCCACACTTTTGCTCAGAGAATCACCAACGAAGATAGACCTTTTTTCCTCCAAACAATTCCAGCATTCTATTGTCATCTAATCTAAAATTAAAACAATAATTTGAGAGAAACAATGTATTTGTTTATTCTCTTATACTGAGCCTTTCTCCACTTTATTCCATAGGTGGACATCCCCAGAGAAGGTTTAGAAGGCTTGCTGCAAACCAAGTTGGAGAGGCTTCCGTGTTGGAGTCCATTGAAGTCGGAAGGTGCACTTTTATCACCCTTTTGGATCAGCTTGTGGCTTTCCATGTATAACTTTTGCTCCAAAGTGTCTTTGGTTTTGATTTTCGGAGGGTCTCTTGTTCCCTACCAAAGAGGTACGTGGTCCAAATTTCACATATTTTAGACAGATATTGAATGACTTGTGGCTGTTTCCATTTTGGGCTGGAAACTTCCATTTTGGTGCATTTCCAGACAATTTCAATCACATTCACATATCTTTGTCTCCTATGAGTATTTTTGTGTGATTTTTGGAGGGTGTTCTCTACCCTTATTGGATAAAAAACAAGCAAGTTGAACATTCAGGAATTTTGTATTCTATTTTAGCTGGGGTAACTGCAAGCATTCCAGGGGGATTCCAAGCCTTGCATCCCATGGTGCATCATTTGGTGTCAAAGCCTATTTCGACTCTATTAGCCTATGTTTAATGTGTATTATTGAATCCTAAATGATGATTAGAAGTTAGACTATGGCCTCTTAAAATCATGAGTCTAATGTTCAACCATCGAGCCAACCTCCATTGATGGAAGCCAATTCAAGCACTTAAAGGCAACTCGATAAACTTACAACATCCCTTGTTGCCATTACTTAAAAACTCCATGGAATTATGAACCAGAACGTAAGCACTTCAAGAATCCTTAGACAAAGTGGTTATGATTTTATTAGAAGAGGGAAGTAAGAACGGGAAACATTGTTGGAAGAGGTTGATGAAATTGAAGCTGATTTTGAAGAGTTGCATAGTCTGAGGTATTCTAATGAACCCTTTGAATATTTGAGACATGAAATCTTCCATACCTATTTTTAAGGGTTATAGCAATGGTTATGAGTTTCTTGATTGGTTGGAAATAGTAGAGAAAACTTTTGAATGTTATAATTATTCAGAAAGGAAGAAAATCCAAGTAGATTCTTCAAAGTTAAGCAATTATGCTTATTTGTGGTGGAAGGATTTGAAAGATCAAAGAAGGCGTGATGGATATGATGAAATTCATAGTTGGAGTATGATGAAGAATGTGATTTGAAGGAGATTTTTTCAAAGCCATTATAGACATGAGCTTTGTCTTGAAGTGCAAAGTTTGAAACAATGGTCACTCAATGTGAAGGACTATGTTGCCGAGTTTCAATCTATCAAATTAAGGAGTGGAGTTGAGAAGCTAGAGAAACAAACAATTGCTAGGTTTATTATCAAGGGCCTAAATAAGGATATTGCTGATGTGGTGGAGTTGAAACCATGTAGTTCCTTGGATGAACTAATACAGTTTGCAATTATAGTTGATAGGCGACGCATGAGATTCTCAAAGTCTTTCAACAATCGGCTTCCGCCTAGTGAGTCGAATACTTTCAAGCCTCAACCAAAGAAAATTGTTAAAGTTTATCCAAGCAAAAATTTGGCATCAAAAGGGGTAGAAGAAAAGAATAATTTGGTTGAGACATCTTGTCCAAGAGCTTGGGAGATAAAGTGCACCAAGTGCTTAAGGTTTGGCACATAGTTGCACATTGTTTAAACCAAAAAGTTATGATGTTATTGGAGGGCTCGGTGGATAAAGGAAGCAAAGATGACTTCTTGGTAGCAAATAATGAAGAAGAAGAATTGAAAGAAGAACTTATTTATGCTCACAAGGGGCCATTACTCATGATGGAGTCTCCAATGGATGAAGAAAATTGTCTGAAAGAATAAATCTTCCAAGAAACTCATGAAGAGGGTGAAGATGGAATGTTGACAGCGAATAAGGATGACGAAGAGTTAGAGGCTAAGATTGTCTATCCACATGAAGGTGCAATAGTCACAATGAATTCAGAGTTGAAAACAATCCATGAGAAAGAAGATGCATGTGAAGGAAAAGTTTCTTTGCCAAACCCAATATTAAATTTGGAGTTTATCAACTCCTCTTCACACACAAATATAGAAAAGGAGAATGAGTCGATAAATATGCATGTAGTGATGCGAAGAAATGAGCCATTAATTTTGAAGAGGCTTCGAAAAGAGATTGGAGAAAAGAAATTTCAACCAAAACATTGGGAAAATTCAATGGAGCTTGTTAGCCCAAATCAAGTGCATCAATACCAAGTATGCTTTGAGATATGCAATGACAATAAAAATTTATTGCTTGTAAATCTTGTAAGTGAAGAACAACTCTTGAGAAGGAATGCAAGGTGGGAAGAGAGTATTGAAGTCTTTCTTTACATCCTAAGATACAAGAATTGAGAAACAAGAAAAATAGTCGACACTATGTCAAAGAGGTATATGCAATTAAATAAATTAATTTCTTGGATTCTTAGAATTGGATGGATTAAAGAACTTCATGATATTGATACTAAATTGGGACTTTGGAATGTCAATTTTGATAGCATGGCTGTTGTTGATTTCTTTAATTATGTTGAACATTTTATGGATAGCAAATTTGGCATGTCTGGTGGTAGGACTAGACGAGTGTTGTTGATCCTAATATTTATTGTTGTTGAACTTGGTGCCAATATTTAGAAAGGAAGGACTTTTGTTAAGGTGGATAATCCTCTGATTAATAAAAAGGAAAACTTAGTTTTATTGCACTTGAGAAAGAAGTTTTTTTCCAATCAATTGAAATATGATCTTATGCTACAATCCAATTGGCTTTCAAAGATATTGGAATGGTTTATTGATGATGCAAACAACTTTGAGTATATGGACGATTTTGTAGTCTCTGCCAATGTCATGTTCTAAGAATCATCTCATTATTTGGGTGAGCAAGGCTATGGAGGAGAAAAACTAGATTTGAGATCAAATCCTTTCCAACCCCAAGAGGATGATGTGCCATGGATTCCCTCCATTCACAATCAAAGAATGAGATTTTCTAACCATAATTTGAGTGTTTCTTTTGTAAATGTTCATGGAGAAAAGATTCATAAAAAAATCCATTCCATCCATCTAGCATCCAAGTGTGTTATGGAGATGTTTATGATAAGACGTAAGTGGACATTCAAGTACAAGTTTAGGAGATATGTGATGCAACCCAAAAACTCTCTACAATTTGACCTCTGTGGCATATTTGTTATTTTTGGCAACATTAATGAGCTCATATCAAAATGTAAGCTTCATAACATTTATAACTAACTTGTCAAGCTTTCAAGATTGTGGTCTTTCATTAAATATAAAGGTCATTTGCTATACCAAAAGAGTTATGAACAAAGAGCTTAAATTTAAAGGAAATTCATGAGCCCATATCAAAATGTAAGCTGCATAATATTTGTAGTCGACTTATTAAGCTTCCCATATTGTGGTCTTTCGTTAAATTTAATGGTCATTTGCTATACCAAAAGAGTTATGAACAGAGAGCTTAAATTCTACCAAAGAAGCCTGACCATCCTTAGTTAGAGTTGAAGTCAATCTCTTGAAGAATGACCTTGAGGATAATCAACTAGAGGAGAGATGTTTAAAGATGCTCTACAATGCCAAGGAGGTAGCATGGAATGATTTTATGAATTATTGGATGTAAAAATGATAATGCTTGTTTGGGTGCTCTCGGCTTAGCTCAAATGGCTGAGAACTTTTTGTTTGTTTTTGTTTTCAAAGACATTTTTGTAATTTTGTTATTAGGAAAACCCTAATTTGATGTGGTATTTATACCCCTCTTTAAGGCTTGTCTAAGGGCAATTAGAATCGAGCCAAAAACCCTTTCGAATTAGAGTTTGGAGTTCCCTCCAAATTGGCTGCATTTTCTTGGTGAGAACCTAAGAGAGTATGTGTCAATCCATTGAGTCACAATGTTCCTTGCTTGCCTGATGGTGATTTTCTTATACTGAGCCTTCCTCCACTTCATTCCAGAGGTGGAAATCCTCTGAGAAGTTGCTACAAACCAAGTTTGTGAGGCTTTTGTGTTGGAGTCCATTGAAGTTAGAAGGTATGATTTTAGCACCCTTTCTGACTAGCTTGTGGCTTTCCATGTACAACTTTCGCTCTAAAACGTCTTTAGTCTTGATTTTTATAGGGTCTCTTGTTCCCTTCCAAAGAAGTACATGGTCCAAATTTTACATATTTTGCATGGATATTGAGTGACTTGGGGTTGTTTCCATTTTGGGCCCAAAACTGCCATTTTGGTACCTTTCTAGACAGTTTCAATCGCGTTTGCATATCTCTATCTCCTGTGAGTATTTTTATGTGATTTTTAGAGGTTGTTCACTACTCTCATTAGATTCAGTCTGGTTCAATTTTCACGATAATTGGATAACAAAGGAGCAAGTTGCACATTCAGGAATTCTCTATTCTGTTTTAGCTATCGTAACTGCTAGCATTCAAGGGGAATTCCAAGCCATAAATCCCTTGGTGCATCATAAGGCCTAATAGTCTAGTTGACGAGTTTCGAGCCTAATTATTGTTGTTATGGAAATTCACAAAATAAACTCTATAGTTTATGGTCAATTACACGTTAAACCTTGAAGAAAATTTGCATACAGCTAAACCTCAAACTATAGAAAAAAAATGACGCAAACCTTACAGTTACGTTTCCCATCAAAAGACGTAGATGAAAAAACTATAGTTTTGTTAACGTCAAGTACCATCGAATGGAGATGTCTAAGGAAGCAACAATGGATGTCCTTCAACAGCAAGGGACATCCAAGGCTAATCCATGAGGCAAGGCATCCTCTTAGCCATCGTGGCAAAGGACGTCCTTATTGGCTGCTAGATGAAGCGACAGACATCCTTTAATGAGGATGGATGTTCAGGATGGGAGGATAGGCACTGGTGGACAAAGGCTCATGCCCATTGGATCAAGGGATGGACATCCCTCAACGAGGATAGACGACCAAGATGGACTTAGACCATCCTCCAAAGGCACAGGTAGATGAAGGTTCAAGCCTGTTGGATCAAGGGATGAACATCCCTTAACAAGGATGGAAGACCATGATGGGGTTTGGCCATCCTCCAATGGCGCTCATGGATTTTATGTTGAAGGGGGTTCCATGCAAGACACACTTTTTTAAATAGGAGTAGACTCCCTTCACTTACAACAGACATCCCTCATTTCACAACGGATGTTTTTTGACTTATAATGGATGTACCTCATCCCACAATGGAAGTTGATTTAAGACGAACGTCGTCAGCCCAAAATGGACATACGTGGATGCTAGTGGATGTCCATTGATGTTGAGAGATGATGTCGTTGAGTATTGAGAGACGTCCATCAACTTACTATAGATGTCTCTCATTGACATAGAGATCCCTCAAAAGTTGAAGAACACCTGTTGTGGTTTAAGGGACGTCTGTTAAGTTGAGGGACATTTGTCTTAAGTGGAGGGACGTTCATTGTATGTTGAGGGCATTGTTGGATGTCTCTTAATGCTAAATGACATTGTTTCTCAATAATCATATCTTACGCCTGATAGTGGTCTTGGACTCCCATCATCCATCTTGAACATCCATTCCTAGTGGTAGATGTCCCTCATCTTGAAGGACGTCCCTTATATGTTGAGCGAACTTCAACTTCGCCTATATAAGCGGAAAGAACGTCCGCTGAGCCCTAGCTGATTGTTGAGTGACATTTCAACTTTCTAGAGCATTTCAACTTTCCAAAATCTCTCCTTACATTTTTAGAACAAAAAAATAGTATCGAAGGCTAGAAAAGTCACAATGAAGCGTAAAGCAGCTCCCTCTGACACTAAAGGTCAATCACGAGGTGATTTGACCTGTCCTTACCTATCTATAGAGGAACAATATGAACTTATGTTTAGGACGATGTCGTCCAAGGAAAGGTACAACAATGACCTCATATGTCATCTATAATTATATCTAAGAGGGTAGAATTCAATGCTTTCAAAGATTTTGGAATAGAAGAAATGTTTGAGCGCATTGGATTAGCTGGGATGTGCAAGCTGGGGGGATATTATTGTGAGAGGGTGGTGAAATTATTTTTCTAAAATCTGGAGCTAGGTAACAAGCAACTAAATGAGTTGAGGACTTATCTATTTGGGCGGGAGATTAGGCTAACTCCAAAGGAGTAAAATGAGATGATTGGATGCTCTACGGAGGAGCTAACAAAGGAGTACTTTCAAGTATCCAAGGACCAAAACTTTGCAAAACAAGGAGAAGGTCTGGCATTGCTGAAGCAATTGCATCACAATCCCAACGTTGAATCTTTCTGTAGGCCCAAATTTGAAGACCTAAACGCCAAGACTAGAGTCATTCATCACATGATAACCTAGATAGTTTTACTGCATGATCGACATGGAGACCATGTCAGTTGCATGGATCTTTATGTGATGGAGAAGCTCTACAATGGAAAGAGATTCAATGTTGTATATGTGATTATTAATCTGATGAAGGAAATCCTGAAGAGTCCAAGGAAGAACCTCCTCTATAACTGGCTCATTCATAAGATTGTTAACAACAACGAGCTAGTCTTCCCTCCCCATGAGCCATGAATCAATGAAAAGGCACTTGATGTCTACAATCAGGTGACATTGGCTCAGATGAGTATGAACAAAGTTGGAGGGGAGTAGGTATTCAATAGCACAACCACTCCATCCGTGTCAGATGTACAACCTCCATCGATATCATCTGTATAGCCTGTATCCATGTCAACTGCATCACTTCCTTAGATGTCGACTGCACTAAACTCAGATCACATGATGGGGGAGGATGATACTATTCATCCCCTTCCTCAGACCTCACTCTCTATACTGATGACTGAGGAGAGGTGGAACTAGCTTGTTACGACCTTGGAGAGACATGAGAGGTGAATGGACAATATTTACACCACTCTACTACAGCTAAAAGATGAGCTAAGGAGGCGTGTGGATCCACCATCAACCTAGCCAACAGCCCGACCAGAAACTCCTCCAACAGCTCCTCTAGTAGCCTCGTCAGTAGCCCTATCATGCGACCTTTCTTTTAGTCTCTCCATTTTTGTCGCCGGACCAGATAGATGCGAGTAAGTGTTTTACTTTAGATGCACTTTTCCATATATGCATTAGTACTATGGTTTAGGCTCTCTAAATTAGATATAACAATGTGTTACAAACATGCAGGTCTCTTATCATTGGAAACCGTCCCCTCCTCCAACCCTTGCAAAAGTTTAGAAGATATTGGCAAAGTGTAACGACCCGGATTTTTGTAACCTTTTAAAATCGCGTGAATTTCAAAGCTTTGTTAAAAACCATTTTTAAAGAATATCATAGTGCAAGCCGGCCATTAGGAACACTTTAAAACATTTCGAAGTAAATCATTGCGGAAGCGTAAATAATTAAAGGAAATAAACTAAACATTTAATTACAATTTAGAAAGAGAAAACTGAATTTAATTTAATTACAACTCAATTGTCTTTTACTGCTTGTAGCTTGGCCAACCACAAGCTCGCTCGTGCAAATCTCTCATTGACTGCGTCTCCATTGCTCGTTAATTCCACACGTCATGTGTGCCTACACCGCAAGTAAGAAGTGAGCCTAAAGGCTCAGTAAGAGTATGAGTTTTATGCATATGAGATGCCTCTCTTTAATTCTTTGGAATGGGTCCGCCCCAAACCAATATTTTAGTTACGTATTTTAGGAACGGAATAGCTCGTACATACAATTGGGGATAGCCTATTGGTTTCTAATTAATTATGTTAATTGGTCTTATGATCCCGATATGGGTAGGATTAATCATTTTCCTCACTCAAGGTGTGTGGCCACCCCGTGGTGGTTTTTTCCTAATTGTTTCTACCGTTATGATGCCTAAGACTAACAGTACATACAACATATAGAAGAGAATTCATATAACAACCATAACAGACATACAATGCAGAGCAAGGTTAAAGAACGATAACGTGCTTGAAACGTTTACAACCTAAGTTTATTCACATGCTTTTATTAATTTACTTAGGTTGACTAAATCGATTAGGTTAATGCACTCGATTGATTAACAACTTTTAATGAATTAACAACCAAATCGATAACTAGTAAACTAGCTAAGTTATTAATTAACATGCTTGTTAATTAAATTAACCTAAGAATGCTTAAGTTCTATTATAAATTTGTTACTCTAGTCAACATGCTAATCACAAACAACCACTCTACACTTCACAACAATTTCCACTCACCAATTTATATGTGAAAACAAAGAGATATGTACAAAACAAAGTGCAGGGAAATCAACAAATCAACCAACAAGCTCTAGAACTACATTATCAAACACACAGCAACAATAAGAGGAATATACATGAACCTACAGCGAAAGCAAAGCACATAAAACTAATATATAAATCCAACACACAAATCATCCAAGCATAACATAAAACATACAGAGTATTAAAGCACAAAAAGCAGACATACTCTACCACTCACGCACACGTTACTTGCGGTGTAGGGCTTCCTCAAGCCAAGACACACCCAAGTCTTACCTCACTCTCCCACAGACTTCTCTCAGCCTCCAGAAGAACCGGAGAGCTCTCAGCTCCAACCTTCAGCACACCCAAGAGTTCCCTCCAAAGAGCTCCACTCGGCATCCAGGAGAAAAACCTCCCCTACACAACACTCCCTACCCTTTAATCCTCCTCTCTAACATCTCCAACATAATTCACCAGCATATCACCATAGGATAGAATCTACTCTGTCTCCCTCCATTACTCTACATTTTGTTGTCAGCTTCCAGCATAAGGAAGCCACGTCACTACGAGCTGGACCGATCCCAAACGACAAACTGACCAAGGCCTTTAGCCGGTCCAGCTTGAACCGTCATTCCCCCTCCCCTGCCATCGCGAGAATCACCACCAACCGCCTGCTATCACCAATCATCAACAGAATGTAAAGGAGGAGGAAGACTCAGCCAAGCATACCTCCAATCGTCACCAAAAATGACAGCTTGTGGAACCCCGAAGCCAGAATCCATCACCGACAGAATTTGATCCCGAGCCCTAGACTCCCGCAAACAACATCGCCAACTCGTTGGACCACCACGCCTAGACATTGTGCACCGTTAGAAGCCCACCTCGTCGTCATCTTCGTCACTCATCGCTGTCGCCTTGCTCTCCTCGGTCCCAATCTCTCTCCCTCATCTCTCCCTTTCTCCCCTGCTCTCTCTCGCTCTCTTCGAAAGAATGGCTGAAGGCCATTCTTGAGCGAACCGGTTCATTTTTCCCTTAACTAATTCTCTTCCCATTTTTTTTCTCATTTTAACCCAACATTATAGTTTAATTAAATAAATTAATATTTATTTTAATTACACAATTTCCATTTTATCTTCAATTAATTACTCCCCTTAAGTAGTATTAATTATCATAAAATAAAACGAATGTGTCCCTGATAATACCCCGATAGTCAACCCACTTAAAAAGTTGGGATATTACACAACGGGTCCTTCATCGAAGGAAGCAGTTCCAAGGGCATGCTTCACATATAAAGTTGGATGTTGTATGTCTTCAATTTGGTTGTGTAATGTATCAAATTTCACTTAGTAGTCCAAGGGTAGTGCTTAAACTAATCATTAAAGTCTATGAACTTGATGGTGGAGTTCATGAAATTGGAATGTGCAAATACCCAAAAGATCTTGGAGACATGTGGTATTCTTACTGGCATTAGGGTAAGAAATTATATCAATTCAAAGTTATTCTCAGTTTTGATTGTATGCTTAAGACATCCTGCGTCGTGTTGTCTTTTTTCAGAATAATGATGTTTTCACAATAACGACCCTCATCATTCTAAAGCAAATAGAACAACTGACTCGGTGATGATAACTTGTTACCTGAGGCAATTGCAATTGTCATAGCCCCTACAGATAAAAAATGGTATATTTTCTCACCTTGTGTTATATTCATTGTGCTTTAAAATTACTTACTAATTTTCCCTCTCAATTTTAGCCCACACGGCATATTTCAAATCTCAAACCCTCTTGAGGTGTCAGTAATTAGCAAGAGTAAAGAGACCAAATTCCATCCTCACGATGAAGTCCCTCTAAAGGTCCTTTTAGAGCACTCCTCTCATGTTGAAATCAACCTCGCATTGAGTTCCAATGTTGTCGATCACCAACCAATATAATTGTACATTTGAGTTATTGTATATGTTTATCTGTGTTATGGTATTCTGGTTGTTGTTGTTGCTATTATGTCAACCTGTAAGACATGGGACATTCATTTTAAGGTAAATGGCATCTGTTTGAAGCCAAGGGACATCCGTTATCGGCTTAGACATCCATTTTAGGAGGAGGGATGTCCGTTTTGCGATTAGGGATGTCCGCTATAAGCCGAGGGACATCCATTATGGGCTTCGTGTAATATCCTAAATTTTTACCACGTAACATATAAGATAAGGTAATGAAGATATTTGATGATTTGGGTATTTATTTGATTAAGTTATTATGGTAGAAGTTGATTTATAGAGATGGAGGTTAGATGTGAAAGTTTTGCTAAAGTTATTCTTTGGAAGATTTGTGGTAGACTACAATGGAATTTGTGGTAGACTAGTCATGTGTAAATCATGTATAAATTATGCTTTCTAGAAGAATTGTGGTCAACGAAAATGAAATTTATGATAGACCACAATGAGAATTGTGGTCGACTTAGGAGCAGATTGTGATTTGTACTCTCGGGTACATTTGTGGTCGATTGTTGTGAATTTGTGATCGACCGGTGTATGAAAAATAAAATTAGAAAAGGTTGCTCTCAGGTTGATTTGTGGTCAACTAGTAAAATGATGGTAAACCAGGAATATGAAGAGTTGCCAGAAATCAGGTATATGTCATATTTTTATTGGATGAAAAAAGAGATTACTCAGCACCTCTTTGCTAGAAGGGTGCCACCTCTTGCTTGGGTGCCTGATGAGGGGGAATAAAGGATTATTTCCTTTGGATTAAGGAAGAGAAAGGAGAGAAAAAACTTGAGAGAAAGAGAAAGGAGCCATGAGCTTGAAGGAGAAGAAGAGAGGAGGAGGCTATAGAAGCAAGTTAGAGAATAAGGAAGCCTTTAGTTTTAACGACCTGAAATTCTTACTTGTTTTAATATTACATTAAAATATTAAATCATTTGGGACACGAGCGAAAACGTCACAAGAAACATTCTTACTTGTCTTAAAAGTACATGAAAATTTTAAGTTTTTACTAAACGATAGGAATAAGGAAAACGTTATTTGGTAACCTTTCAACTTTTAAAATCAGAGCGCAAAAATCCGATTGTTACCAACTTACTAAAATAGTCAATTAAATCGGGGAAAAACTATGATTGATAGATTTAGCGGAAGCATAATTGAAGCATCATTTAAAAACGTTAATAACAGTATAAGATTTAAATTTCCAAAATAATATCCTGAAGAAGTATTCTAAAAGGGTTAAACTAGAAATTTAACATTTACAAACCAAGTTTGATGTTAGAACCCTTGCAAAACAACTTCTTACTTTTCGTGATACCATACTACTCTACTCGGGTTTTGCCTCCTCTGGATACGCCACAGGCTCCACGGGAATGGCCTCCTCTGCCACTCCTGGTACAATCACTTCATTACCTACACCACAAGTAAGGACGTGACCTTACGCTCAGTAAGGAAATGGGTTAAAACAAGTGCATATGTCTCTCTTTAGTTTCTTTTGAAATGGGGGCCATCCAAACCAATTCTTTCATTACGTTCGTTCTTTCATTTGTTTTTACTCGTACTTTAAGCTGGAGATTGGAAGACCCGTATGGGATGGTATAGTAGGTCGGACCTAACCTCCTATAGGCAACTAGATCCCGTTCCCGATGAGGTAAGGGCATTGCCTAATTGCCAAACTAGGACCGCTATCCATCCGCCTCCCAACTCCCTTATTCTTTTCTTTCTTCTTTTCTTATCATTTTACTTTCCTTACCATGCATGTGAGTACCACCCTGAGGGGTTACTCCCTATTTTGTTTCTATTACATAAATGTATGAGGACACTTCTACCTAGACTAGCACATACATGGAGGTCAACAACAATACTTTAAGGAATCTACAATAAAATAGCATAACATAACATGCAAAGAAAACAAAGTGTATTCACGTAGAATGCTATGATAACATGCCAAACGGTTAAATTAAAATTAACTAAGCATAATTATCCAAACTCACAAAACTTAACTATGCTTAAGAAATGATGGAAATAAAAAACATGCTTCTTCATCGATCTCAAATAAAGTGGCTAACAGTCTACAAGTTATTAATGAAATCATGTTATTAAACGAAATCATGCTATTAAACGAAATCATGCTATTAACGAAATTATGCTATTAAATGAAATCATGCTATCAAACGAAATTGAGCAGCACATGATTATCGAATTAATGATGAAATAAAGCAACGAATCATGCTTCTTAGAGAGGAAATAAACAGCAAAAAAACTCAAGGCAGAACGGCGGAACGTGAAGTTCAAACAACTAATTATAGCAGAAATTATAACATCTAAACATGCTTTTATTCGACTATTACGGCGGAAATAGTGAATCAAAACGGACAGCGAGTCTTGCTTCTAAATCAAAGACAATAACAACAAGAAATAACGAAACGAGATGACGATAACATGCTTCGAAATCAGTACTGTCAACAGTGGAAAAATGCCAGAACAAACAGCGAAAACATGCTTTTAGCGACTAAACAAAATAGCAATGTAATATGAATAACTGAACATGCCTTTAATCAATGAACAACACAACGGTAAATGTATACTAATAAGCCCTTCTAATGATTGCAAGTAGCAGTGAACAACATTGAAACAGGGCAGCAAAACAAGCCATTTAGTAGTCATAGTCATCAGTAACTAATGACGAACGAAATAGTGGAGACATGGTTCCCACAACTAAAACCTATGGCAACAATATTGAACAAGGTAGCTAAATATGCTTATTGATGGCTAAAAATAAACAACAGCACGTGTATTCAACATAACATGCTTGATAACAGTGAACATACATGGAATAATATTGTGACAGAACAAATGGAGATAGCATAGAATGGAATAGCAGCGAAACAATATAACTAACGTACTTGTTATCGAGGACAACAATGAATATATCAACGAACATAACGGTGACGGAAGTAATCTGACTAACATGCATGATATAGGGAACAAACCATGTGCAACCATAGAGAAATCAAATTCTGAAATGAAAATAAGTTGCAGAGTAATATGCTACAAGGAGGTCAACGTCATATATTT
The DNA here is from genome assembly GCA_022433065.1 of Begonia loranthoides. Taxonomy (NCBI): domain Eukaryota; kingdom Viridiplantae; phylum Streptophyta; class Magnoliopsida; order Cucurbitales; family Begoniaceae; genus Begonia; species Begonia loranthoides. The sequence goes on along the minus strand of CM039479.1, from coordinate 9,957,690 downwards.
CAAGTAGTGCATAGAGTTTAGGCCATTCATTGATAACATTCCTCATGAAGTTCTTAGCTTATGATTCCATACTACCAATCTTAACGATAGTCAGGGCTTAATACTTGCTAACCTTAGCATTTCATAACCATAAGTTAAACATTAAGCTGTAAAAAGAAATGCAGCTAGCAGTGCTATACAGGGAGCAACTACAAGATGAAACGTCTAAGAATATTGAGAAAGTTTGTTAGAGATAACGACAAGGTGTCACCTTCAATGGAAACTACAGAAAATGAAAACACCAAGAATTCTACAGAAACTTAACTTCAACCAAAAGGAATCATCACACACACACACACGTTTACTGGGGTGTAGGGCCTCCAAATGGCTAAGGACTACCCCATTCCTTACCCTTTGTAGGTGACTCTCTCCACGAATAGCAGCTCCTCAGGCAACACCCTCCACGCAAAACCCACCAGCCCCTCCAGGAAGAATAGAAAAATGAAGAAGAAGGGGATGAAGGCTGAAGAAATAGGGCTCACCTTTGGGGACCAAACGTACGCCTGGCAGGAGCTTATAGGTGACACCCCCTGACTGGTCGGGATCGTGGGAGTGAGGGGCGTCAAGCTGCTTTTTTATTGGTTTTCCGTCATTTTCGTTCTGGTTTTTAATTTATTATGTCACTCATCTGTTATGATTTGGACGAGTGTGGACAAAGTCTTCTCATCCGCATTCGTCCGCAAGTGTAAATTTTGCAAGCAAATTCTAGGGCTCGGACGAGAAATGGCGTCCCATTCTGGTCCGAACCATCCACAGTCCAGGTTCGGATGCCAGTCTTTGTCCTCATGTGTCCAAGAATTGGACAGATTCAATTCGGACGACTCCTCTCCTCATCCACATTGTCCGCATGTGTCATCCGAATGTGTCCAAGAATTGGACAGATTCAATTCGGACAACTCCTTTCCTCTGCTATCATCCGAAAGTCTCCAGACTTGGACAGATTCGATGCAGATGCATCCTGCCATCGTCTGCATCGTCCGCGCTATCGTCCGCAACTCCATGACAGAGTGAGGTTAGGACGCCGAATCGCATCCAAAGTCATCCCAAGGTCTGGGCGACGTCCCAGGTGTGTTGCGGATGACACTTCACGTCTGTAAAGTCGTCCACATGCATCCGAATTGACTAAAAGTTCATTTCCTTCGCATTTTCGACTAAGTTTTTATTCAAATCTGATTTCCACAAAATTACAAGTCATAGCTTAACGTGCATAGGGGAAAAACGTATTACATACATGCATCACGAAAGTTGATTACATCGTTTAACAGAAATATTTAGGATCGGGTTGTTACATTAGTAATTATTATCTTTCCACTTCTCCAAGGAATTTAAGGTAAACAGTGATTGTTTGTGTTTACCTTCGTGCTACATCACAAGAGTTATGGTTTTATTATTCTTGAGGATATGTTGTTTGATGGTTATGTTTGATAGATATTAAGTTGAATTGTTCATATTATTGCTCAAGGATTTGACATTATGTGATTGTGTTTGATAGAGGTTAAGTTCTTGATCATGTGTTCCTTGAGGATATGTTATTTGATGTTTTTGTTTAATAGATTTTAAGTTAAATGATCATGTTGTTGCTTTGAGGATATGTTGTTTGATGTTTTTGTTTAATAGATTTTATGTTAAATGATCATGTTGATGCTTTGAGGATATGTTATTTTGATGACATGTTAGATTATGTTAAGTTGTATGTAATCATGTTCACGCATCATAGTTTTCACAAAACGTTATGAAAAGGATTTCTCATGCATACGTATTTCATGAAAGAACGATAATGATGAATGATAAAGATAATGGAATGGCAAGCTTGAGTTTGTTAGTTTGATCTCGATTGATACCGAGACAGACCGGCCAACGGTTGGTGAGGTCATGAAGCATTGAAGTGCATGACCGCTAGTGAGTTTTGATTGATGTCAGAACGGATTATTGTGCATTGATGTGTACAACCGCTTACTAAGCTTTTGATTGATGTCAGAGCTGCTTATACCAAAGGTGATGGGTCGTTTTGCATTGATGTGCACAGCAGCTAACAGGTGGTTCATGTAATACCGGAATTTCTGGGTCATGATAAGCTTAGAATAAGGATGATGACTGAGGATAATTTTAGAAAATGTTTTGGTGAAGGTTGAAAGAGAATTGAGGATATATTATTTTATGATTATGGAAAATTAATTTAGAAAATATAATTGAAGAATTTAAATTGGACCGGTAATCATTGTCAAGTGATGTTCAAAATAAATTGGGTCGATTAATATATCATATGTACATTTGATACATATATATTTATATATTAATTAAGTGAGTGAAATTAAAGTTGAAATAAAGGAGAATTAAGAAATGAAAGAAGTAAATTAAAATACGGGGGATTAATTAAATAAAGGAGACGAATGGAATTAAAATGAAAAAGAATTTTAAAGAAAGAGGGGGGGGGGGGGGGGGGATAAAAGAGAGGCCTGCGGCCAATTTTTAAATAAGAGAAAGAGAAGAGGGACTCGGGCTGAAGGAAGGGAGGGCGACTCCTGTGACGAGAAGTTCGAGTTCGACGTGTGCCGAATGATCGTTCGGCGTCACTAGGTGCAGGTGAGTGGGGTTGTCTCCGTGTGACTCGTTGAACAACGTGGTTGGCTCAAAGCATCCGAGTCCATGGAACGGAACTTGTGAGGGACAATTTCCATGTCACCCGAGATGGTGGGAGCGAAGATCTCACGAGCTGGAATTTCGCAGCTCCAACCAAGGTGAATGTTGGGCAAAGCTGGAAGGGGTTGGGAAGCGGACGGTAGTGGCAATGTCTTCTCCAGTGCTAGCGCTAGGTAAGGTCCCTTGTGTTTTAATTTCTCGGCCTCCAATGCCGAGCACTATGATTGTTCTGTATTTTTTTTTTCTGTTGATAATAAGAGAAAGAGAAGAGGGACTCGGGCTGAAGGAAGCAAGGGTGACTCCTGTGACGAGAAGTTGGAGTTCGACGTGCGCCGAACGAACGTTTGGCGTCGCTGGGTGCAGGTGAGTGGGGTTTCTCTGTGTGACTCGTTGAACCATGTGGTTGGCTTAAAGCATCCGAGTCCATGGAATGGAACTCGTGAGGGACAATTTCCATGTCACCCGAGATGGTGGGAGCGAAGATCTCACGAGCTGGAATTTCACAGCGCCAACCAAGGCGAATGTTGGGCAAAGCTCGAAGGGGTTGGGAAGCGGACGGTAGTGGCATCGTCTTCTCCAGTGCTAGCGCTAGGTAAGGTCCCCTGTGTTTTAATTTCTCGACCTCCAATGCCAAGCACTATGATTGTTCTCTATTCTGTTTTCTGTTGATGGGTATTGCAGTGGAAATGTGTTATGTTGTTGGGTTTGTTTTGCATTTAGAGTTACCGTGAAAATCACAGAGACATGGACGAAATGGCTGAGACGTGCGATGTGGGATGGGTAGAGCCATGGGTAGAGCACTATGTTCAAATCCTGATGCTGGATTTCTCTTGCTCCTTTGCGTGTCCTCCCTTGTTGTGGTGGTTGAATAGGATGAAAGGTAGGTGAAAATTATAGGGATAAGTGTGGCTTGTGAGGGAAGCCTTCGGTGAAGATAAAAAATAGCTAGAGAGCGAGAGAAAAAGATAAAAGGAGTGTGAAAGAGAAGTGTTTACATAGGGCTTCTAGAGGATGTAGGGCCGAGAGAAAGAAAGTGGAAGTGAGAAACTGGGAAGATAGAATTATAGAGAAGGAAGAGAGGAGGAAGCTGTGAGTCACTGTGAAGAAGAATAATAATAATAAGGGTGAACTGTTCTTTCCTCTCGGGTGTTCTTTCGGTAAGGAAACTCTTCACTTCTATTTATGGATTTTTGTGATTGGTGCTCCCTGTGATTTACTGCTTCCTAATTGTGAAGTGTTTACGCTTGCTGTTGCATGCATATTAGTGGTTGAGTGATAATAAATGCTCTCTGCTTTGGTTATGGGTATTTCAGATGAATTGTGCCCGGTTGGTTGATAATACTCTCCATTGTTTACTACTTCTTGGTTCTATGAAGAATATTAATGGGTTATTTGTTTAAAATGTATAAGAATGGAAGCATGGTTAATTTGTGAGATATTTCTGTGGACCTCAGTTGAAGAATTTATGCTACTTGTTGTGTATGAATGTGATATTTGTGAAGTGAAGGAAAGATGTAAGTTTAAGGTTTGGTAAATTAAGGTTGCTCTTTTATTGGTTCATTATTTTGAGGATTATGTTGTTATCTGTAATATGCATACTTACTGGATATTGATGGGGGTTGTGTTCTGTTCTGTTATTATGGTTAAGTGGGCAGGTTGTAATTGGATTATGACATTTTCTTGCATAATGAATAAGGGATAATGGTTTAGAAAATGTTGAGGGTTATTTGTAATACCTCGATAATGGTTGGAATAATTCATATGTTACGTTGCATGACGGTACGTGTTAGCTTATGTCGTGTATGTATGGGGTAAATATTATGGAGTAATTAAAGTATGAAAAATTGGTAAATAAATGTGTAAATTGAGATTTCGGATGCAGTGAATAACATGTGTATTTGAGATTTTGGATGCATGCAGACTAGAAGCTGCGTCCAAAAACACATTGCATGTCATCCCCACGTTTTGGGATGATGCAGGACAAGGCTTCGCGTCCCAATTCATCCTTCAATGTGAGAATTCGGACAAGCCAGGACTAGTGCGAATGGCAGCGGACGCTGAAGGTTTGAATCTGTCCAATTTTTGGATAGTTTCGGACGTACGCAAACGATGGCGAGGACGACTTCCTTCATCCAAAAATGCGAATTTGCCTGGGAAATGGGGATTTTGGACAAATATGGACGAGGCAAGGACGCACTCCCTCGTCCGAAAACTCCCAGTTCTACGAAAATATAGGTTTTAAATAATAGATTTCTTTGTCGTTTAGCCATTAAAAACCCACTAAACCAACCGAGAGATGCCTCCCCATGCCTGTATCATAATTGTTTTCTTTAAATAACTAAGCATGTCTATATTATTGTTGTTTCCTTTAAATAGTCAAGCATGTCTGTATTATTATTGCTTTCTTTAAATTACCAAGCATGCCTAGGCATGTCTATATTGTTGTTGTTTCCTTTAAATAGCCAAGCATGTCTATATTGTTATCGCTTCCTTTAAATTACCAAGCATACCTATATTTCATTGTTTCCTTTAAATTGCCAAATATAAATATATATATATATATATATATATATATATATATATATATATATATA